>OX377202.1:64566033-64670096 GCA_947396885.1 Heligmosomoides polygyrus polygyrus
TTACTCGAATGATGCCTATTGCTGCTGCACACTCATTTCTCCGGCGAAGCGCAACCACTTCTGGCGTTTAGGCGCCGCTAATTACTTTTGGCTTCATCTCTTTGTTTATGTTCTGCTGGTATCTATTCGAAGCCAGCATGAGTTCCTGAAGTTTTTGTTTTTTCGATTGGTAACCTTCACCGTGTCTCTAAGTAGATTGAAAAGCCTTTCGACAGGATAGGAAGAGAGAATGCTAGATGAGCACCTGCCAACTTTTAGATCCGTTCGGAGGCCCTAGATGAGAACGGTACAAATGAGAAGTCGTGGACTCGTTCCACTCAGAACATGTCCTTGAAATTTCTTCCAAAACGGAGCAGCCTCAATGGGTAGATGGAATGGCTATCGGGAGTATTCCATCTATGCGTGGATATGGGAGGCGGCACAATCGATTCGCATCCACCGCCTCGTCGTCGTCCTCCGTCCTCTGCGGCGGAGGGAAGGGAGGACCACTTCCATCACCTCCATCCAGAGCGACGGCAGCAACAAGTGGTCTCGTCGAGGCGAGCATGACGACGTTTCGGGCCGGCGACTGACGGGAGAGGCACCTGCAATCTTCGTCCACCGCCCTGCCCTTCGATTCTCATGGATTTGCCCCTTTTGGAACAGTTCTCTTTGCAAAACCAAAAGCTACATGTTAGACTAGCAGCCAGGCGGATGAGTCTGATCCGTAGAAGCTGCTCTAGCACTCGTTCAGGGTGAGGACTGGGTGTTGTCTTCAATTTGTTTGACTTTATTGGCGGTCTCTATAATGGCCGCTGACGTAGCACGCTCGTTCAATCTGCGACTGAGCAAACAAAAGGCTTTTTATATCCTCCTGTCAATTTCCTTCATTGATTTTTTTCGACGTTAAGAACTGCGCTACTTTTCTCAATATACCAGCCGACGAGAAATGTCCGAATAATTTGAATAATTTTCTATTATTCCTGATGTAGACAGTCATGGTCAGAGGAAGGAGAAGCAAAATTACTAAGCTGCTCGCCAGAGATTTCTTCCAGAGGCTCCCTTGTCTCTTCAGTTTAACTGCTCTTCTGATCTATTTTCCAATCCCCCTTAACTTTGCCACTGCACATACATTACTCAGGCCCGACAAGTACATCGGCTTCCGATACCTACGGGTCCCCATTCCGTAGTCTAACTCTTTGGAGTCTCTCTTTTTAAAGCCTCATAGAACGTGAGCTGCCACTTCACTCGCTCCCTTTATTTTTAGGTGAGCTGGCAGTAGTTTGGCTTTTGCTTTAAGCGAATGCAGACATTTACACTCCCAATGGCTCTTGAGGGTCACCGCAACGGCCTCCCAATCATAGGATCCTCGCTTAGCTAATCGCTTATAACCTACCACTGACGTAGACAAAGTCTTCGTTGGAAACAAAAAATTTGACAGCAATCGGGACAAATGCGATACAGCAGCTGTGAGCTATAACACAGCAAAAACAGCAAATCCTGGAAGGAAGCAGGTGATAAATAAAACTGTAGAACAAATATCAAATAACAGCAAAATCTATGCATAGCATGAGGAGGAAACAAAAGCAAACATGGGGCCGTCGGGAATCTTCAGCATATACCAGCTTCTCTGCCATGCTCCTAAACCTGTGCAGGGACATGTTTACCAACCCTGGAGGTCAAAGTATGTTGAGCTGTGATACTTCTCTGACGGAGAGGAATTTGCACGAATCCGCGCTCTAGCAAGTGGGGCTCTGAATTTGGTAGTTCTAGTTCAAGATTGTGCTGAGGGGAAAATCCTTCTTTACTCAGTCAAACCTTTTCCGTTAAGATCTTAAAGGCCATGAGATAGTCCATCCTTAGTCTTCTACCCCTATGTACTAGTAACTGAAACATAGAAAACTCTGCGATTTCTCCTTACCTCTCTGATGAGGGGAACCACATTCTGTATTGTAGAGCACCTTAGGCCAGTGCAGTAATAATGCTTGCCAACAGAGAAGTTTAGCGAAGTTTGTAATTGTGCTTCATTAGTACGTCCATGAGATTATTATGTTATCAATATCATACATTTCTTTTAGACCGTTCGTACTTCAAGAACACAAGAAGCAGTTCAAGGCGAATCACCTTTCCAGGTTTAATTTTTCTTAAGCATCCATTCGAATAATGACTTTAAAGGATCTTGATTTTTTTGTGAAGTAGCTGTTCGTTGTCGGACGCACCTCATTTCTGTTCCTCACCATTAGTTTAACAAGCATCACATAGTAAATAGTCTGATTATCTTAAGTAAATTTATTGGAGGAAAATTTCAATTACAGATTATCATCAGCGCGCTTAAGCAATGCTGAATGCTTTCTTCAGTTTTTCTTATATCAACGCTTAGATACCGCAGCAAAAGCTAAAGGTTTAAGATACGTAATCGCCTTCTTTGGCTAAATTTAAAAAATTGGAATGGCCTGCTCTTAAAATAAGCTTAAACATGAGGTTTCTTGACATTTTCCACAGAATTGCGCGACTACTCGGCAGAACTTTTGGTTTTCGATTAATTTTTAATGTATGTCTTCGCATTACCACTAAACTGTGAATTATCTCATTTCTACTGCGTTTTCACAGTTCGTTTGGATTTTACACCTCTATGAGTATCATGCAAATTTTTCTTTTGGAGTTTCGCATAAATAACCAACTCGGTTAAGTTTTGCTTTCATTTTCATTAAAAAAACCTCACCGCCTGTTACACGAAAACAGCCTTCTTATTTGAAAACTTGCATTTGCCTTAAATCCTTTCCAGTCAAGAGCACGGTGTCAAAGGGGTCTGCTTCACCAGGGAAACTTGCCCGCCATCTTATGCGAACGGCAAAAAAGGCCCGAAAACTGTTCTGCGGAGTGCTCTTGAATCAGCATCCTAAGGTGCTTAGCTTGTCATGACGAATTCATTTGCAAACGTAGTGGGTTCTGTAGGTAAAAACTGCATGCGGATGCTTACCCCAACCATAGGTACTATACATACTTGTGCTCGAGTAATCGAATTCGAATAAATTATTCGAATAATTTATTCGAATTTGATTTTCGATTATTTGGTTATTCGAGTTTCGCAAATTCGAATAATTATTCGAATTCGATTATTCGAGGTTCAAAAATTCGAATAATATTCGCATTTCGAACACGTTGTTGTTTCGAATGTGACATTTGTAAGCGACGTTCAATCCGGTGGCTATTGTTTTCGATAGCACATTGTCGAGGGGCTCCTCGTTACGAAAGCACATTCAATATCCTACTATACACAGAAGGCTAGTGTATGTGTGTGTGCGTGTTTCCATCAGTCCATCACAACTAGCGTGGAGGCATGGCGTATTGGCGATACTGACCGCAGTTGATGGCGATCGACTGCGGTCCGAAACTTTAGCCCTTATGGTAGTCGATTCCGCTGAACATAAATCTGAAGTTCGTTTTTGAAATTATTGAAATTGAAATTGAATGAGCTGTTGATTTTCCATGGGGAATTCGTTGAGGCGAGTCAATTGTATGACCGGTCTTGGTCGATATTTTCAAAATCTAACTTCATATCTGCGTTCTTTGTGACCACGACTGTCATTAATGTCATACATTTGAATCCTCTACGAAATTTGCACAACAAACACAAAATCCGACGGAAAATTAAAAAATGAACTTCAGATTCGTGTTCAGTGACCTCGATTACCTCACAAAATGGAAATGTTTAAAATTTTCCCAGATGCAGAAAACAGAAAATCGCTCTCGTCAGAAAACAGAAATCAGAATACAGAAAAGCGAAAAACGCCAGAAAACAAAAAATTTCGAAACTATCATACGACCTAATTATACCACCCAAGATCCATTTTCCAGTAGCAAAAGCTTTTGTATGATACGAAAGGTAATCGTGAACCAGCGTTCTAGCTTGTACAATACCGCCCGCGTCGCGCGGTCAAAAAGACGGTTTGCGACGGAAAAATCCGTCGCAAACCGTCGTATGCTCATAACTCCTTTAATCTTGAGTAGCTTCAGAAACTGTTGGCACCATTCGATTCATCTCCCCGAGATATACAAAACCATGTGTGAAACTTTACAAGACCACCGCGTTTTCGTCGTGGGTGGCCTAAAAAATAAGTGCAGCAGACTTGGAGCACCCTATTTTCCAGGGCGTGCATGTGACGTGCAGTGTTTTCGGAGTATCTCAAGCATGGCGTGCGTTGGCAGTGTTCTGTCATGCCTGGAATGTTCCGAGAGTGCGCCGTGCACAATGCAATAAGATCGAACCTATCAATCGAATGGGCGGAAGGATGCCCACTGGGTTTCTTTCTTCGCTTGATGGAAAATGTAAAGCTTTCAAGACTATCTTGCACCGTTTGGAGAACTTTATAAGAAACTTCTAGCCGTCCTAATTAGGAGTTGCTCCAGTCACTCCGATGAGCCTTCAGAGTGCGCCGTACACAATGCATATGGGATCGAACCTATCAATCGAGCGAGCGGAAGCGGTTCAAATGTCGGGCTAAACATCAAAGCTTACCCTCTTTAGGTGCTTTAGTGTACACACTGGCTGCAACTTATACAAATGAAGAGGTTTTAAGAAGCGAGAAGAGAGAGTGCGCCGTGCAAAATGCATATACGATAGAACCGTTTTTGAAATTAGATTAGATTAGAAATTTCCGCCCGCCCTACTCAGGAATTGCTGTACTCTGTTCGGGGAGGCTTTAGTGTACGCTGTGAACAATGCGTATAGAATAGAGCCTATCAATGGAGTGGGGCGACCGCTCGCAAATGCCCGCGCGGGCGAGTTCGTAGCGCAATAACTCTATCAACTTCAAATCGTTTGGGCTGCAACTCGAGGACTTTGTAGGCAGCACAAGGTTCTTGATGTGCTCCAAATCCAAAGCGCAATGGTGTAGCTCATGGACGGACTAAATTACAGCGCTGCGAAAATGCAGGTGAGGCTTGTGCGACCCAATTTTTTCCGATTTCAGTCGACCACTGTGCGAAGACACGGCGAGCCAACGGCATGCAAATGCGTAAGAGAACGGAACACCTAAGCTGCTTTCAGACGATATGCTCGCAACTCCCAAGCTGCCTAAACTGTCTTAGCCCCATCTGCCATTTTAGAGCAGCGGACTTTGCGATTGAAGTTTCCTGCCCTGTTACTCGCCTATATTTGTGTTTTCGACACTCCCATAAAACCATTTTGTTCACCATGAAAAGCTCTATCGAAGAGAGTCACTCTCGACCAATTTCAAAAAAAAAATCGATTTTTTGACGGTTTCCCATTGAGGAGGGCGCCATTGGCCGGGTCGGCGCGGACGATGACGTCATCGAAAACCGATGTTTTCAAAATTGGCCAAATTTCCTCGTCCAAACTTCATCCAAAATCATCCAGGCGGTTATTTGAGGCGCTGATTACGAATCCGACGTTCATTTTCGAAAATTCCGCCGATTTCAGTAGGTTACTTCCCGTTGGAGGGTGGTCGGGTCAGGATCACCGATCACCCTCAGTTATCGGTATGGGCGGTCTCCTGCCGTAATCGTCCGAATGAACTTCGGCATCCTGTTCGGCACCATGAATAAGTCTCCGCCCGTATACGAAGTTTGAGCAAAATCGATGATCCTGACCCGACCACCTCTAATTATCCTGAAGAACATCCAAAACTTACCGAAATCGGCGGAATTTTCAAAGACGGACGTCGGGTTCGTAACCAGCGCCCCAAATAACCCCTAGATGATTCTGGACGAGAAAATTCGGCCAATTTCGAAAACACTGATTTTCGATGACGTCATCGTTCGCGCAGGCTCGGCCTGGAGCGCCCCAGTCCTCGATGGGAAATTGTCAAAAAATCGATCTTTCTGAAATTGGTCGTGATTAACATCATTCGAAAGCGCTTTCCATGCTGAACAGAACGGTACCACTGCGAATGTCGAACACTCAAAACCTAGCGCAAGAAAATTCAACGCTAAAACTCCGCCGCCCGAAAATGGCAGCTGGTGCTAAGGCAGTTTAATCAGCTAGGGAATTGTTAAAACATTTTCTTAAAGAACCTTAAGTGTGCTGCTCGCCGGCGCATTTGTAGGCCGTTAGCTTACCGCGTATTCTTGCAGGTGTCGACTGAATTTGGAAAAAATCGTGCCACGCAAGGCTAACCTGCATTTTCGCACCGCTGTAACTTTGTCCAATCATAAGCTACACTGCTCTATTTCAGAGCAGTACTAGAAGATTTTGTTGCCTACAAAACACTCAAGCTGCAACCGGAAAGGTTCAAACGTGACAGAGTTATCGTGCTTAGAACACGCTCGTGCGTGCAATTTAGCACAATAACGGTCGATATTCTCCTCGATCTTACTCGCCCATATTACAGCTTTCCCTACTCACAGTAACACTGTTCAATTCAGCATGAAAAGCTCTAACGAACGGTATCAAGCATGGCCCAATTCGAAGACATCGGTTTCCGATGACGTCATCGACCTTCTGCCGCGCCGTTGAGCCGCCTCGTCTTTGATACGAAATTGTCAAAAAACCGATATTCCCGGAATCGCTAGAAATTGGTACCACTCGATAGCGCTTTTCATGCTGAACAGAACGGTACTACTGAGAGTGTCGAACAATCAAACCTAGGTGAGTAAGAGTGCATGAAACTCTAACCGCTATCTTCCGCCGGTATAAACTGGCAGCTGAGGCTAAGGCAGGTTAGAAAGCTGAGGAGTTCTGAGAACGCTATCGTGAAGTACCTTAAGCGCTCCGTTTGCATACGCATTTCAAGACCGTTTGCTCTCCGGGTCTTCCCGCAGTGGTCCACCGAATTCGGAAAAAAATGCGTCACACAAGCCTCACCTGCATATTCGCACCCCTGTAACATTGCCTCTTCCTAAGCTACACCGTTCTTCATTAGCGTACTACTAGATCGTTTTACTGCCTACAAGACCCACGAGTTGCAGCCGAAACGATTTTAACTTGAAAGAGTTATTGCGCTCCGAACACGTCCGCGCGTACAATTTGCAAGCGGACGCCCTCCTCGATTGAAAGGTTCGAGATAGTGGAGACGCAGATATTTGCCACGCCTTTGCTTAGAAGGCGGGGTGTAGAACGCCACTCCGCCATTTTTTAGGCCACCCACGGCGACAACGCGGTGCCTGGTAAAGTTTCATACAGTGATTTGTAGAACTCGAGGAGACGAATCGAATGGTGCCAACAGTTTCTGAAACAACTCAAGATTAAAGGAGTTATGAGCATGCGACGGTTTGCGATGGATTTTTCCGTCGCAAACCGTCTTTTTGACAGCGCGACGCGGGCGGTATTGTAGGCCTTTATAAGAATTTCTAGTACACTACAAATTCAATGCAATCAGCAAATCGTAAG
This sequence comes from Heligmosomoides polygyrus polygyrus, assembly GCA_947396885.1. Classification (NCBI taxonomy): domain Eukaryota; kingdom Metazoa; phylum Nematoda; class Chromadorea; order Rhabditida; family Heligmosomidae; genus Heligmosomoides; species Heligmosomoides polygyrus. The sequence goes on from OX377202.1 coordinate 64,573,364, forward strand.
TCTTAGCTGATTTATCCTAGGAATCTCGACATTTGAAGTATACAGGATTACTCATCAGCTCTGCGACAATTAATGGTCCAACTAGTAAAAAATAGCCTTTCAGAATACGGAACGCAACGAAGCCTCATGAGAAGAAATAATAATAATGTGATGGAGAGGGAGTTAAGTGTGACTGTTCGTTTTTTTTCTACTCCAATGCTTAAGTTCATAGACACCCTCGCCACATACTCTAAAGCTGTGCAGAGATTTGTTGAATTTTACTGGCTACACCAGAATCTACATTCCTATTTCGTCTCGTTCTTCGAGAATACTTTTCCTGTTAGTGGCCTAGTTTCCGTGTAGCTGAAGGTTTCCAACTCACCTGTGCGTTTTACAGCACCTAATTCTCCTGAGCAGACTAAAGACTTGTGTACTGGCTTGATATTTCACAGAACTATGCGAGATCGTGACTGAAAGGGCTGTCTGCACAGCAGTTTTGGGTGAAACTGGCTTCTTGAATGCGAAGAAACTATTGTATAGAACGCGGTCAAGTAAATCCCCTCTCCTTCATATTATTATTAGGTTGTAAGGAAAGCTCTGTCAGTTTGCGCGCGCTCGTGATATAAATGCGTAGCGTAGTAAATTTTGATCCCTAACCACCCACTTAATAGTTTTCACTTTTTGGAAAGTACGAAACTTGATCTTTGCAACTGCATGTGTTTCCAAAGAACCCTGACATCTTTGGACTACTACAACATCTTTTTTCGAAGCACACGCATACTGTTTTTCGTTCATCCAAACTTTATGAGCTCTAACTTGTTCGAAACTCAAGGGATGCAAATGCTACTGTAGCAACTGAAAGAAGGATCATTGAGAGGGAAAAACTTCTTACTGACAGATTACAACAATTATTGGAGGATTAGGCTGGTCAGAAAACAAAGAGAACCTGAGAAACCCCCGTTAGTTGAGCATAGCTGTTGTAGGAAAGCAGACCGCGGTTCAGTTAGATAGCTAAAGATGTAGGCTTTTAAAATATCGGCATTGCTAATCATTTCAAGAAATCTGTAATGGAACAAAATTCGCATCAGTTGGGTGCCACATTTCCTCACCCACGCACCGCAGCCGCCACGCGCGAGCAGTAGTGGTGCATCTCTCAGAACGAATCGTGTGAAAGTACTCCTTAATTAATTCTCCGTTTTATGCAGAGAAGGGACATTTTAGATCAAGTGCTATCGTTCTGGTAAATGCCGACCTATTTATGAGCCTCCACGTATCTTTATGAAGCCTGTTTTGCTCAACTGAAGTCATCCGAAGCGGACTGGAGATCCACAGTCGGACTGGTCCGTTGTTTCGTTTGTAAATAAACTCAAGCTACTATCAGTCGATCCTACAGGACATCTAGAGAAAACTTGTGCTAAACTGAAGCTGTTAAGTCTGAAGCCTATGGATGGCATTTATTTTATGCTCCCTGCATGACGACCCGCCTGCGCACGTTTAAAGGATCGTTATGTAAAAGTTTAACAAACCCTAGATCAAGGATCATGGTCATGCAATATAATCATCAAACCTAGTCCCAACAGAGTGTTTTTTGTGGGGCATTCGGATGCCTTCATTAGAGAAGCAATGCTTGTGAAACAACATGATGTCGAATTCACCTTCGCTGGTTCCAAATGCCACAATTCATCAGGTTTTTAAGAGAATACGATCACTTGATACAGAGGAGAGGCGCAGAGCCTTCTTGCTGTACGCGAAAGGAGACGTGCAGGACATTGGTAACTATGGCTCGATCTGCCTATTGTTCGTACTCTACAAGCTGTTAACTGGAATCATTCTGAATAGGATCAGCAGGACCCTGAACGAATGGCAGCCATGCGAACAGGCAGGATTTGGGGGAGGATTCAGCACGATCGACCACATAAGCGCCATTACGAAGCTCATCGAAGTGTCGCGAGAGTACAAGCTGCTGCTGCGCTTTACGTTCATCGACCTGAGAGCAGTTCAGTGGATTCACGACCAAGATGTCGCCATTCTACAACGACGTCGTCGTCGACGTGAAAAGAGGGGTTCGGCAAGGGGTATCACTACATAAGCAAAATCAAAACCAACTAAAACTTTGTGTTTCTAATTTTTTTGATAACTGAAAGTTGAGCAATGATCAGGGGAAGAAAAGCAGCTTTGGCAAAGGCTCTACAGAAAGCGTTCATTTAGGATGACCAGCCAATAATTTTCAATTTTTAAACGGGAGGTGGAGAATAATCCTGCCCGTAGTAACTCTAGAACTAATGATTAGTTAATACATAATTAAATGCCCCTCAGAACATTAGTTTTATAATTTTAGTCTAAAGTTTTAAGTGATCGTAGACAGTCCAAGCTGCTGTTAATATCGAAAAGAATACGAAGCCAAAATATGAAAGTCGAGAAATATTCTATGAAAGAACTCCTTATGAGCAGCAATCACACATTCAATCAAGCAAACAAAGTGGCATAGTTCATGAGTATATGGCGCAATTACTAGATGAGCACATCCAAAAATGCCATATGCAGCAATTTCTGGTAGTCTTCACTGTTCATTCTACACGAGACAAACTCCCGAGACGAACGAGACAAGTCCGCATCCGGAAAACGCAGCCCAACCATGAGACTTCCACCGCCAAAGTTGCGCCTACAGGATACTCTACCTTTTTCTCAGATCTCTTTAGTACCGTAAAAGAAGTAGAATCTTGATGAACCCAGCGGGTACAGACACTATTGGAGAGATCTGAGGAGAGAAGAACGAGTATTCTACAGGCGCAACTTTGTCGGTGGAAGTCTCATGGTTTGGGCTGCGTTTTCTGGATACGGACTTGGTTGCCTTGGAGTTGGTCTCGTGTAGGATGAACAGTCAGGACTACCTGAAATTGCTCGGAGATCATATTGCCATACCTTCATATTTCAGAATATTTTTTGCCACAACCTTATTTTCCAACAAGATAATGCATCCATACACGTATCGCAGTCAACTACAGGTTGGCTTAACCCTAGCAGAATTCAACACTTGGAGTGAGCTAGTTGTTCTCCAGATCTCAATCCGAAAACTAGAAACTTGTGAGGCATTCTTGTACAGAAAGTGTACAAAAATAGAACCACGTACACTTCGGTTTCCGATCTGAAAAACGATATACTTCATGCATGGCCCAATGTTGAGCAAACTGTTATTGATAATCTAATTAGTAGTATACCAAATAGAATTTTAGATATTGTTTACAACAGGGGTGATGTTACAAAGTACTATTCTTACCTTGTCTGTAGGTACACCGGTCTCCATTTGTTTGAAAAACCTATAATTTTGCACCTGGGTACATTAAGTCATAATGAAGTTTATTCAGTTATTTGATTTATTTGAATATTCGATTATTCGGAAATTCGAATAACCAAAAATGGGGTTATTCGATTATTCGGAAATTCGATTAACTGAAAAAATGGTGTTATTCGAATACTCGTACGTTCGAAAAATTTTGAAAAAGCGCAAGTATAATAGGTACTATTTGCTTCGAGCATTACTTACCTCTAGATGGACGTGCATGTGCCTTGCCATTAATTTTTAAATGTTATTTCTAAATAGTTAAATATATTAGAAGAAACAGGAAATTAAACTCTACGGCTCGTTTCGTCACCTTCCTTCAGACGAACCTTGTTAATTATAACACCTCCCTGATGTTAAAGTTACGAAAAAATTATTAAACAATTATTTTTTAAGGTTGATACACTAAAAGAATGCCCAATTTAAAGAATCTACTTTAGAAAGAAACCGTCAAAATCTTACTTTTTCAGGATTTATAAGAGGTGCTTCATCGCCCCAATCTCACTCTCGCTCGCATCAGTGGCTATCACACGTTAGAGGTGCTTCTTCTCGTTGCTGATACCTCAGAAGATTCCCACGGTCAATTGTCGGCTTTATCTCCTGCCCCTTTTTGGTTGTCAGTTTCATCCTGAACGTGCGGACGACACCCCTCATCTGTGCAGATCATGCGCCAGCGTCCGCATAGTACAGCGAGTCACTTCTCGAGATTCTCCAAAACCAGACCAGGAATTTTCGAAGAGACGTTAAAAATAGCTCGCTCTATCATCACCTTCAGTCCACAAGTGAGTGGGGAATAAAAGAGGATACTTTTACACTCCTAAAATTTGCGAAAGCCCACGAGTCACCCTACTGAAGGACGTTTAGCCTAGAAACGTGTGAGCTGCTTAAGACTTCAAATCAGCTGCTCCGGCTACATCTTTGAGCACGACTACATGTCTATAGTTGTGCTCCAAGAAAATGTCGAATAATTTTTGAATATTGACCAGCCGCGCAGGCGCGGCCTCGTGCCTCCGTTTCCTCGATATGAAGCTGTAAAAGTCTTTCCTTCTAACGTGACTAGGATTGATACTGTTCGAAAGAACGTTTCGTTATGTTGTTTAGCATTAGGAAAAGTTGCTGCCTGGGGGAGCAACAGCGCGGAACTTTTATCCGATAGCGTCCGCAGCTGTGATACGGTAGCTGGGACAAAGGACCGTTTCACTCAGGTGAGGGGCTGTGAGCGCAACACTTAAACCAAGGTAAGTTCATTGTAGGTTAATTCGGCTGGATGCCATTTGCTGGCCGCATTTTCCTGCGGTGCTCTATTGAAATCGGAAAAATCGTCACACGAGTGCTTCGAGTACTTTCTATATACATACGTAGATAAACTGCTGTTTTATTCAAACTGAGTATAAGTTCACACTGCAAGTGATCACGTCACTCGATTGATTCTGTGTGGCTTATATGCATCGTTTAATTCAATTGGGAATTTGCATGTTAGAAGATAGTGCAAGATAGTGCTTAAGCTGTTAAGCTGAAGTATGTTTTTCTTTCTGTGAATTATTGAATTCTGTGGAGGTTATTAAACCAGCGGTTACTCCAAGAAGTGCTACTCGAACATTGGGAAGACCATCCTATCTTCTGCGTGCTTTATGTATTTATTTAAATTGTACTTGATTCTTGAACGTCGCAACACGTGTCCAACTCAGTTTGCGTGCAACACATTAGGACGCAGTGGTCAGTGTAAATGCGGGAAACGATAAGCATGACTTTTAATTAAAGTACACTCACCATACTCTCCGCTTGTGAAAAGAAAATATGAACTGGACCCAACTTTTGCTCCACACTAGCTGTTAAGCACAACAGCTGTTGTGCTTAACAGCTAGTTCAGAATGAGTTCAGACACTATCTGTGGATCGCCTTCCTTCAAACGGGCTGTGTATAGTGAGGTTGGAGAAAACGATTCCATATCGTTCCTTCTTTCGCGTTTGAGGGCTTCGTAGGAGGACGGGTTTGAACAGCAGAAGTGGAAATTGATTTGAAACCCACGAAATGCAATCCGCTGAGCCAGTGCCGTTGTATGTATAATATTGGCTTATTTTTGAAGCGTGAAGGAGGTCAGCAGTGGCAACAGCATGTGCAGGCAGCTGACAGCCTTTATGTATTAGATCGGCGCATAGTATAACACACAACATGGTCAGACTGCTCAGCAGTACGCCTGGCGGTTTAGCAGCTTCTGACATGCAAAACAGACGGATCGAGGTTCCGTTTCAAGATTTTCCGCTTTGCAGGTTACGAATGGACTAAGGTAAGGGGGAAACCTCCATGCACGATTTTTAGCTAGATTTCCTTGAGGCCGTGTGCGCGTTTCACATGCGGAACTTTTTCCATACCAGTGCAGCGCCAGAAATGGATGAGTTAGTCCAGAGGAAAAAGAAACGCCTCCAGTCTGCCCTGCTTCTTTTCCACTACGCAACTTCGCCGTGATTTGATTCGCATCTCGTTCCAAAATCCTCCTAAGTCATGCATGGATGAGAGAGCGTAGCAGCCGTCAACGCACCCAGCGAGAAATGAGTGACGTTTCCGGTAATGCCCTTGTCCGTGCCGTGTTTTCTCGGAAAGGGCACTGTTACGTCATAATCGAAAATGGATGTTTGGCTGGTGATTTCTTACGGCTTGCCATCGCCTCCGCATTTCCTATGGACGAACGATCCGTTGGTGGATAGAGGTCCTCGATAGCGAATTCTTACTGGAAGTCTTGTCCCGCTCCAAGAGTGTTCAACACTGGAGCTGTAATTTATACACATATTCGAGAACGGAGCACATTGGGGGCGCATTTACGTCTATGATTTTGATTTTCAGTACGGCAAATGCTGCACGCGGGAGCGGTGAAGCGCAGTTGCAAGAGATGACGGATGTCACGTGCACGCGGAATCAAATGCCTATGGTCTGATTTCCGCCCAGGACCAAATGCTCATCACTTGGCGTGACCTGGTGCTATACTTATCTGGGAAAGCTGAAGCATTACATCCAGCGGATGACTGTCACAAAAGGCCAAATACGCATTCAAATTACCTCCAGAATATCCTGCTTAAGTTCATAGAAAGCGCTGCGCACAGAGCAAAAAGAGACGTAGATTGTCTCTAAAAATATTTGGACTTTCAGTCACCTTTTGCGTGATTATAGAGCTGCATTCGAATATAAGGCTCTATGTATGCACTGGAGAAAGAGCACATCAGGATGACTTACCATTAAGGAATCCGATGTTTGGAATTGTAAAATTCGGAAATAAAGCGAAAACTGGAATAACATCGCCCGGAGTGACGATGCTAAAGGAATGCTAAGTGCAAACAGATGACTTTTACAGAAATAGCGCCGAAGTCTGACACATTCAAAGGTGCAGTCCCAAATTGACGTCACAGAAGAAGAAGCAAAAGCCTCGATTGTTATTGTTCACATCATGACAAGATGACTATAAAGCGACAAAGAACACATTGGCTAAAATGGCTTTCTTCCCTCCAATACATTCTGGTTCCAATTTACCGACCCCATAGGGATAGAAGGCTTGCTTAATCTAAGCAGGAAACCCGAACTAAGAACCACGTTTTCGGGTGCACGCGACACCCGGAGTCTTCTGCTGCGCCACCACACGCTCAAAGTGATACAACTAGTGCAAAACCTTGTTCTGCCTTTGCGCAAGAAGGGCAGATCGTTTCCGGAACTGTAATGTCGGGTAAAACTGAAGGTTGACTAGTTTCTCCTACCGCCAAAACCTTGCTACTTGAAGTTCACCCTCGCTGGATTGTACTGGGGGTTTGCTGTGGTGCTGTAGCGTTCACGTAGCGTCACCAGAAGGCATAAGCAATGAGCTGCATATTCGCTTGAGCTTCAGCTCGGAAGAGAATGGGGCTAACCCAGAAACTCACTGGCAGCGGTGTCACACTTGGTTGGAAGGGAAGAATCCCTCATCCCTCGGCGTGGTAACCCACGCAGCACATCGTGGAGGTGCTCATAAAACCTGTTAAAATTCAACGATGAGTCACAGATTCATGTTGCACGTTCGTCGACAGAGTACCGTTTTGTCCTGTCACTGAGGAAATTCTTTATACCATGAATATCACGCTCCTTTCATCAGAAGAAGTTGTCGGACCCCTGGGCTCTCAACATTAGTGGAGTTCGAACTTGTCTAGAGGCTCACTAAAGTTACTTTTGATACTTTCATCAAAATTGAATCCTATTTGGTCTTCCTTTATTAAATAAAGCACCTTCAAAAAAATCTTGTAGGCCTCATTCTGGAAACAGCTGAAGCCCTGTGCCGCTTATGAGTTCACTTTCGCCACCTTCGACGTCACCCTTCTCCGTAATGAGGTCATACAGTCCGCCGTGTATGTGATCCGACATTCTCTGTATTCAGATGCGCTGAAATGCGGCTCTCGTCGCTTCGAGAAAGGGTCTTTCGCCTGAAGCACATTCCGCACGGGAACTTGGACACACAGCTGCGAAGATGCCTCACCACCGTCGACATCACCCTTCTCGGCATCGGCCACATGATAGGAGCCGGAATCTATGTGCTCACAGGTAGGTACCACCATTCTCCCAGCATATTTCGGGGGAACTTGGAAATTTCAGGCAGCAGCCATTTGCCAAAGAAAAGTCTAAAAATTCTGTTGCTCTCGACGAAAGGTCTAGCAGTCCACGAGGTTTTTCGTTCTCCCTCCCGTCATACCTCTCTCCTCTCTCATTTACATGAGCAGCCTCGTTTTTAATAGGCTTTTCCTTGGCTGGGATGTAATTGATGAATTGAGCTTTGCAAGGAAAACTGCAATATCCAATTCGATACCCAGCACTAACGCAGCTCTTGACGAAGATGACGCTGAGGGAAATTCTCTTCGGAATCAAATCGGCATTCCTTCCTTCGCAGTACATAGCATTTGAAGGTAGAAGGGAGGGAGATGTAGGATGATGAGGAATAGAAGACAGTTATATGGAGTTTGTGACTTTACGTAATCAATTCAGTTTCACAACGTCCCTAGCCGTTATCAAATGTACTTGACTGCTTTTGGAACGCATATCAGGAAAGTAACTATGTAGCTTTAGGCCAAACAGCCGTAATGTTAATTAATATCGCAGCAGCGCACTGCTACCGTACGTGGGTTTCGTTTCATGGCTGAAAAAGTACTTATTGAGACAGCCCCAGTCTCTACGACATGTTGTGCTTGTTTTAAGAAGCCCCAATTAGACTTGTTCAACGAGGTTAGAACAAAACTGGAGTATTCCCTTAGTGAGCTCAGTGCCTCCTTTGCATCTCCAGACTTTGTTCAGTGGTCGGAATAGCTGCGTTTCAGGAGGACAAATCATTTCCTCCAAAGAGCAAGTCTAACAAAGAAGCAAGACGCCTTTTGAGGGTGGCGCCTCCGATGACACCATGCTAATGCTTCGAGCGAAGATTTCATGTGGTTTGTAGAAAACGTGGTATAAGTAATGTTCTGTCGACCGCTTCACAGGAACAAGCGAAATGGTTGCTAAAGTGGTTAACATGTCTTCAAAGCGCACTTCTGTAAGTAGCTATTTCGGGTTTGGTTTCATGCCCTGTGGTCGTAGTCAGAAAGCAGAAGGCAGATGAACATTTTCGGGGCAATCACGGGTAGGTTTCACTAATCTTCCTAGCGTTTTGTCTTATTTGACGCGGCAATATGCGCAAAAATGGTATGTAAGGCAATTCCTCACGAGCATGGACTCTTTGCGGTGTCACTCCAATCATGGTGAAGTTGCAACGGCCAGGAAAGAGTTCAGGAAGCGATTACAGTGCTTTTTGGTTACTGGTGGTAACCCGACTTGAGCGATAACATAGCATATTTTCTGCGTACTAATTGTATGGAAAATCTGAAGGGATTTGGAGGATTGCGCGGTATTAGAGCCCCGATAACATCAGCCACGCCACAAAACACCGGCAGCCATATTTCCAGGCCAGTAAAAAATCCGTTCCATGTGCCGAGTGGAGGGAAGGGGGTTGGCGCGTTTGAGCGAGTGCAAGTCGAAGACGACGTTCGGCTGTTGCAGGTGCCGTGGTTCGAAACATTGCCGGCCCGTCCATCGTGCTTTCGTTTCTGTTCGCCGGAGTGGCTTCGCTACTGTCAGCGCTGTGCTACGCGGAGTTTGGTGCGAGGTGAGGCAGCTGGTTATGTGCCCTTATCGTCGTTATCGTTACCACTATGCCACCGTTTGAAGTAGGAAGCAAGGAGCCATTAGGCCAGCTGTGGCAGCATGATGTAAGAATTATGTTCAGAAATCCTCAGTAGGTGGTTCCAGCTCAAGTTTTAGGAGCTTTTGCTTGTGTTATATTATGTTTGTTATATTTATTACACGAGTGGTTATCCACCTAGGGCAGTAACAAAAAAAGAGAGTCCTCGATAAAACATCGTAAACGAACCCTGAACGAATGGGAGCATCCATAGGACAAAACAAGAGAATCTTTAGACAACGGAACAAGCAATGATAAAGAGAAAAGCAAGTAGAGAAAGGTGCGAAAAATTAGATGTTAGATATTGAGGTCCTTGCATACTATATTTTTGAATGTACGGTAGCTCAATCGGAAAGACCGTTTTTTAGACAGCCTTTCGGACGTAGTCGCTATTCTATCATAAGGTAAATTCTTCCACAGTTGAGCCCTGCGGATTTGACCTGTAGTCTCATCGAGCCACCCCTAGTGGACGTGCTTCTGAATGACCTCAACTTTAAGACCGCAAGCACCGTGGACGACTTTATGAAGCAAGAGCAATTCATTGACTTTCCTTCTATGCAACAGTGCTCTGAGCAGCATAACGATGCTCCGAGCTCTGTGAGAAAAAAGTTCACAATGTTTATGTCAAGGCAGAGATCCTTAGAAACTTTAAAACCAAGGTCCGCACTTTTTTGTACGCTGTCCAACACCAGCGATGGTGTAAGTGCGTTGGACGCTAAGTGAAGATACTTATTTATTTATTTATTTATTTGCACATAAATGCGCACACATTTCGAGAATACAAGAAAAGCATGGACACAATGTGATTAGTAACACAACATGGTAAAAAAAGAGAAACCTCAACAAACCAAAGCCGAACAGCGTTACGTGCTAATTGGAGGAAAGGGAATGAACTACTGTGAAGAAAAAAAAAACAAGGAGAAGCGAAATATTTTGTCACAAGGCAAAGAAAAAATAGGGGAGTGAGGGGTTGATTTGTGGAGCTGTTGATGGAGAAGAGCAGTGGCCCGCCAAACACTGCAAGTCGTAATCGAAGACGGCTCCGGATACCAACTTAGTAGGTCCGTCAACTCCATCGCTCCATCAACACCCGCGTAACGTGTGGTGTAAGAAGAGGGAAGAAAGCGAGATATCCTAGAGTTAGATAGGAGAGCAAACAGAAACTGCCATTGAAGAAAAAGATAAAAGCAGCAAAGGTGGGCAGGAAAGAAAAGGGAAAAACGGAAAAATTTGAGTACAAAAACAGAAACAAATAGGAATATGAATTAGAAAACAAACGACGTGAGAAAACAAATACACCAAAACAACATGTTTACTTGTGTGAAGCCAAGGCATGATAGAGCTATGAATTAGAGGCTAAGGGGAAGGAAGGACCGCAATGTTGCCCTTAGGTGATATCAGTGAGGTGTAATGTTGAAATTAGGTCTACTTTCCTCAACCTTTTTCGAAAAACATAAGTATTTGGTAACTCTAAAAAGCCTGGAGGTAACATTTGTAACCAACGAGCACCTCGGTAAAAAAGAGAGTTAAACACTTTTTCACGGTTTTTTCTTTTAATAGTGGGATAATGGAAGCGGTAGCTATTACGATGACCTAATGTAGGCAAAAAGATCCAATACTTACAGGGTCTAAGTCGAGACTCTCGGCTTGGCTTTTTCTTTGGGCAAAGATAGAGCCCATCTTTTGGCCCAAGAACTCATAAATTTGATTGCGAGCTAAATGTCAAGAATATCATTCTCAGAGTACACAGCCCGATTGATTTTGAAATCATCAGCAAAAGCTGTAACTCCCACTACAAACGCAGCAGGTGCGCCGGGTAAATCCCAAGTATAGATATCACTGGATACCTTCGCGTCTATTCTCCGTTTCACTTCTATCATTTCGAGAATAAGGTCACCTTCAGCTTCCGTTATCTTCGTCTATGCAATTGTACTCGAAACGGCAGCAGAATTTCTAAGAAAAGAAGAAAATTACAGCATAGCAGAATAACCTAGTATTCATCGCCTGCAAGAGAAATACATACAGTGCTGGCCGTTGCCGAGTCTTGAGCACTCAGAGCTTCTGGAGGAGGGGTCGTCTTTTCACGCCAATCCTAGGCTGTACAAACCACACCGCTACTACCGCGTTGACGAGGCGGGAGAGATAAATAGAAGATTTGGATGAGCGCAAATTTTGACTGACGGTAATACCGATTTTTGGGTGAACTCAAAGCCGACTCCTCTTGCTGACTATGCCACACGGAGATACGTAGATTGTGAAAAGTATGAGTAACAATGCTTTACGCTGCAACGTTTTAAAGGATGCGATGTTTCCTGAGCAAGACATGAAAAAATAAAGACCTTCTAACAGGATACTATCTCAACGGTAGGTCGGAACGGCCCCAGTGTTGCATATCGGCAGAACGGCCTCTCCTTGGGAAGTAATAACTGCAGGAACCTCGACCCCAATACAGCTCAGAGTTAGGGGCGGAAGTCGGGTTTTGGCGGCACGTTGATTCACGTGCTCCGCACCTGACGAGCACGCGCGGGATGAGGGCTCGTATAACGGCACGTCGTAGTGCGCAGGTGGTGTAGTATGGAAGCGCCCGGACTCGTGAACGAGGGGCCGGAGGTTTGAATCCCGCAGACAACGCTTTTTCTGCACTTTTGCAAAATCCATGTTTAGGTATATAACATACTGTAATACCCCTAGGTGGATCACCTATATGTTTATAGGTGATCCTCCGCCTAGGGGTATTATAGTATGTTATAGAGTATGTTTGCATACAATAAATATTTCAAACAGCAGATTACCTAAAATGAACTTTCACTTTCATTCATTGCTTATATTGCAATCACTCGTATTGCTTTATGCACTATGTTAGTGGGTACCACTGTTGTTAGAAATCGCATATAGTATCCTTGTTTGCTTGTAAAGGCTTGCTTATTTGTAAACCTATTCTGTGTGACGCTGTAGTTATGTAACGTTAGATACTTTGTAACTGATTTACATTTTACTTCGCAGGTGGGTGCTGCGGAGAACACCCTCGGTTCTTTAGAATTAAACATTTTAGCTAATCTGCAGCTTGAAGCATATGTTATATGTAAACATGCTCTATAACACACTAATACCCCTAGGTGGATCACCTATATGATAAACATGGATTTTGCAAAAGCGCAAAACAAGCGCAGTCTGCGGGACCAAACCCCGAACCCTCGTTCACGAGTCCGGACGCTTTCCTTCTACTGTGCCGTTCCGACCTACCGTTGAGGTAGTATCCTGATAAGACAATTTCTGGTAGGCGCCATGGACAGCTTAAGTGGGATCTTTAAGAAGGCCATGCTGTCGTTAGATAAAAGAAATTGAGAGACGATTTCCAATGGCTCGGTGCTTGCTAAGCCTAGAACTGGTGCACAGTTTTCCTCTGAATGTCTTCAAGGGCTTCAAGAGGAGGAAAAAAGGTTGAAGCATAGTTGCCGTACTATCAGTTTAAATAAATCAGTTTATGGGAGTCCATTTCGTCTCCAAATCCAATCTTTTTGAGGTACAATACTTGCTTCCCTTGTTTTCTAGTACTGCTTAATGGGTTCTTTTCATCCGCTTAAGAGCCGAGCAGTTTCGCTGATGCCGCTTTTACCTGGGCGTCAACCACGCTTTCCATCGCTTCGTGGTGGCTAGTTGGCGCCAGATATATCTGGGCAGGATCAACCGCTGTCCTGTCCATCAATGACCATCGCAAGTCATCGTATAGAGCGATTACTCATTCAAACACTCAAACAATTATCCGTAGAAGTGGAATGTATGCGCATCCCAAATGGTGATTGGCTGACGTCGACCTTTATCCTTTTCCTTTAGCGTGCTTTTCAAAAGAGCTCAAAGTAGGCCCGTATTGTCGTTCATTGAAGTTTGGAGAAAGAGAGGATCACGGAAGCGTATTGCATGATTCAGATTCCCTAAAGCGGGAAGTGCCTACACATACGCATACGTAGGCGTTGGCGAGCTATGGGCCTTCATTATAGGCTGGAACATCATACTCGAGCACATGCTGGGAGCCGCAGGTATGAGACGTCCCTAGGGTTTCACGTGATATCGAGAGTTGCGTAGTAGAGTTTGAGTTTGTTTCAGCCGTGGCTCGCTCATGGTCCGGATACCTAGACTCCTTACTTGGAAACGTCATATCCAACACTACTATTGAGCGAGTCGGCAGGATCGAGGTCGTGTTTGGGTTGCTCTTGAGAAACTCGGGCGTCGGCTATAAGGCGTCCTCATTTCAGGGGTCGTCATTCTTTGGTGATTATCCCGATATGGTCGCGTTTCTGCTGATCGTCGTCGTCGCCATATTCATTGCTCTCGGATCGAAGGTCTCCACGAACTTCAACTCGATATTCACCGTCATCAACATGGGTGTGAGTTCTCCAGTCGAGTAGATATCGAACGAAAAACGGAGTAACTTGTCGTTGTTGTTCCCAGACGCTTCCAGTGTTTATGAGATGCTCAGCAGACTTCCATAAGTAGAGGGTAGTGGAGATTCTGAGGCATGAACCTGCTGGTGCAGATGGATGACAATGAGAGTGGGTGCAGACGCCACGACACCTAGGAGCCGAACAAAAGCCTCCGTTGTCTGTTCGCAAACACACTGTCGCTACGAGTTCTTCTCTTGGGGGAAATGTGGATGATATTATAGCCGCCACTGAGATCGAGGATACGTTGAAACAAAGCGGATTAGTTCGCAAACATTTCGAAAGCGGTTAGTTATAGAAACCGGTTCTATGGACCAAGGGGACTCACCAGGATACTATCTCAACGGTAGGTCGGAACGGCGCAAGTGTTGTATATGGGCAGAACCGCCTCTTTCTTGGAAGTAACAAACTGCAGGTATCTCGACCCCAATACAACTCTGCGCAAAGTTAGGGGGCGACGGAAGTCGCCTGTTGGCGCCCTGTTGATTCACGTGCTCCACAGCTGACGGGCGCGCGCGGGATGAGGGCTGGTATCGAGGATCGCTGCAGTGCACAGGTGGCGTAGTAGGGAAGAGCTCGGGCTCGCGAACGAGGGGTCGGGGGTTTGGATCCCGCTGACAGTGTTTCTTTTGCACTTTTGCAAAATCCATGTTTATCATATAGATATTCCACCTAGGGGTATTATAGTGTGTTATAGAGCATGTTTACATATAACATACCACCCATACCGTTAACAAGGGTGGTCCAGGCAGGATCCCCGATTTCGCTAAAACTTGGCCTAGGGGGTTGTTTGGGGTGCTGACCACGAATCTGATATCCGTTCTTCACGATTCGGCTGAATAATATAGATACAGGAAGGCACAGGGTTACATTCTTAAAGTTTCTGCCGGTGACGGCAGGTAGAGACAGAATAGTGAAAAACGGATGTCAGATTCGTGATCAGCACCCCAAATATCCACCCCTAGACGAAGTTTCAGCGAAATCGGGGATCCTGCCTGGACTACCCTTGTTAACGGTATGGGTGGCCTCCGACCGAATCGTGAAAAACGGATGTCAGATTCGTGATCAGCACCCCAAATAACCCCCTAGACGAAGTTACAGCGGAAAATTTTTTTGACCGAAATCTTGTTGGTGGAGTCGGAACTTTTAACTAGTTCCACAAAATATCTATCGTTACATAACTACAGCTTCACACAAAATAGGCTTAAAACAAGTGACACACAGAAGTGAACATTTTAGCTAATCTGTAGTTTGAAGCATATGTTCTATGTAAACATGCTCTATAACACACTATAATACCCCTAGGTGGAATATCTATATGATAAACATGGATTTTGCAAAAGTGCAAAAGAAACACTGTCTGCGGGATCCAAACCCCCGACCCCTCGTTCGCGAGCCCGAGCTCTTCCCTACTACGCCACCTGTGCACTGCAGCGATCCTCGATACCAGCCCTCATCCCGCGCGCGCCCGTCAGCTGTGGAGCACGTGAATCAACAGGGCGCCAACAGGCGACTTCCGTCGCCCCTAACTTTGCGCAGAGTTGTATTGGGGTCGAGATACCTGCAGTTTGTTACTTCCCAGAAAGAGGCGGTTCTGCCCATATACAACACTTGCGCCGTTCCGACCTACCGTTGAGATAGTATCCTGGTCAGTCGTCCTCAAACGCTTTGAAACTGTGAACTGCAAGGCATTAGACACTTCTTGGATTCCTCCATGCACGCCAAGCTTTGAATATCATTTGGGTACCTTCTGACCTTTTAGGAGCAATCGTAGGCAGACCAACGCACCTCTTTAACCACTCAGGTGCAACGTAACCTTGAGGTTACTCAAGCGTAGCTCAGCATAATCTGGACACAATGCCTGAATCAGTTGCACTTGCAAGTCACTAGTTTCCAAATCCGGATAGGAAATAACGATATAAGATGTTGCGTGCAGAGGGAAATTCGTAAAAGTTCAGGTGATTGTGCTGGTTGTCGGCTACGGTATCACGTTTGCGGATTTCTCGCTTTGGACTGGCACCGATGACGAAGGCAAGTCAAAGTGAGTGTTCCTGATTTTCCTTTTGGTTAGTTATGGAGCTATACATGGTAGTAGGATCTTTCATTGAAGCAATTCCAGAGTATGAGAATGTCGCATTTCGACGATCAGCTCACAAATAGAGAACTTTGAATGGTCCAATTCCACAGCTTCATTCTTTTGCGCATTCTATGACTAAACATTACAATCCATAGGCGGTCCAATCCCTACGAAACCCGTGCTTGCACAGGCATGTGGTTCGCTGAAACTATAAAGTCTATGATAGTCTAGCCAACCTAGCTGCAAAAGAGATCCAATTCCATTGAACCAGTGCTAAAATGCAAATTTGCTGGAATGCTTCCATAAAGAAGATAGGAAGCTTTCAAGATCAGTGGAAGTGTGAACAGTGGTAACAACAAGCGACGTCAAGACTTCCCTTTATTTACTTGGCGACATTGTGCTGTTCTTGACTGAAAATACCCTAAATTTTAAGATATCGCTTGCAGATGATTGCTTCCTAAATGGAGGAAATTCCACTCACCTCCAATCGCTTTGATTGCAAACTCAATTCGCGAATAAAGCTGTCATCCCTAAAATCGAGAGGAAGTGCGGCTAGCTTTAGGAACAAGGCGGCATGAAGGAGAATTGGAGATTTATGGTTGCTCAGATATCCCCCTCCTACCTCTGCCACAAACCTTGAGATAGTTCTCTTAGTTTTGGCCAATACATTTATTGACAAAGCAAGTTTGTTGATCGTTGAGTTGAAAATGTGCTATTTTCTGCTTCGGTTTTTGCTGACTCTCCCTTTAATGCAACAGTTTTGGCTATCTAAAATAACACTTGCAACTTTAGTGTTAGTATATCTTGTGCCACACGAGGTTTGTAGGTGGACAGCTTTATTCAGCAGGGCCTGACGTTTCGACGTTCCGTCTTCTTCAGAGGCCTAAACATGGTGTGAAGGTTTACATTTGCGCTCTACCCCACCAAGCTCCTTAACTACTCTAGCATTTTCGACGTACATCTACAACCACCCCAGAGAGACCAAATGAGAGAGAGACGAACTCACCAAAGTCCACCGGTTAAGGCGTATGTTCGCCCTGTGACCAGTAGGGGCGAATAAACCACACTGGGCGGATATCACCCTCTGATCATTCTACAGTTCACAATGAGGCACAAACGGCAAGAAGTTACTTGCTACGGCTAGACACTCATTTCGGTTGTTCATCACTGGATTTCTTGTAAAAATCCAGAACGCTTCTAAGGCTTTTCGTGCTGAGATGTCGTTCTCAATGGCCAATATTGTACATTTCACCTCAAAGTCGTTTCCGTCATGCGCATCAATTCTATGTCTGCCAAGTGGGGTGGATTGCAATCCACGTCTTTTACTGGCTAAATGTTCTTTTACGCGTACCGCCAGAGCTCTTACCGTTTCCCCAATGTATTTTGCGTTACAGCTCAAACATTCGATTTGATAAATTGCTCCTATCTTTGAGCAATCTCCTAAACCACCGTTTGGGCAAATAACACATCTCTACGATATGCACTGCTTGTCATAGAGTCGATTTCGGACTAGCTGCCTTCTGATGTTGTCCCCTGGTACGTTTACCAAGACAACATCGTTCTGCAGTTGTGCTGTAACAAGAACTCTTTGAATATCAGCAGTAACTCTGTCGGAGATGAAGGGAAGAACGAGAGGCGTCTTATCCACACGGGGTCGATCTCGACGATTATTGTGAGATCTTCATTGGTGACCTGATACCGCGTAGCCATTCGAGGCGGCTATATTTGTAGCTAGTCGCAAGGATTCTTGTCGTTCAATAGATCCTGTACACATCCTCACTGCCGTTCGGAGCATGTTGCTTACAACAGCTCGCTTCACAGAAGTAGGATGCGCAGAACTGGCGTGAATCAGAATGTTCTTAGAGCTTGGTTTACGATACCATTTCACGCTAACTTCCCCGCCGGACACTTTGATTTGCGTGTTGAGATAGGCGAGCCAACCATTATTCGGTGTTTCCCGAGTAAACCTAATGTACTGAGATTGCTCGTTCAGTAACCTGAAGCACTCATCCATTTCGGACTGCGTCGATGTTACAATACAGCAATCATCTATGTATCTGCAGTACATTAACGGTGAGCGGTCAAGTACCGGCTGCTCAATCCTACCCATAAAGCAGACGGCAAGAACCGGCGCTAATTGTTGACCCATGGCTAGTCCTCTTACTTGCGAATAATACGAGCCCGACCATTTAAAGATGTTGCAGCGCAAACATTCCTTGACGAGGGTCATGATGTGCATTTTCGTGAGTCCAAAGGTGTTTACGCTCCTGACATGCAAATCCAACATTTAAGATAGTGCTTGCAGGGCTTGTTCGTTTTGGACGTTTGTATAAAGTGATGTCACATCAAATGACTCTATTACACAACTCTCACCAAGGCGAGAGTTACGTAACAAATCAAGGAAATTGCTCGTATTGGACAGATGGGACGGCACCTTAGTCAACAACTGGCTCACAATGCTATTAAGAAACCAGGAGATGCGATCGGTTGGCCCGCCAACATAGCTAATGATAGGTCTTATTTTATAAGTGTCCGGGAACGTGGATTGCGTATCCTGCTGGGAAAGTTTGTGCGTTTTTTTTGACTAGGATGTAGAAAACCGGACAACAAGGGGGATCCAGTCTCATCTCTCTGAGAAACCTTTTGTCGATGCCTGCAGACACTCCCACTGCCATCCACGCACGGTTGAGGCGTCTACACTGCGACTTGAAGTCTCTCTCACTAACGCGCTCGTATATGGAGGTGTCACTCAGATGGAGCTCGGTTATAGCTCGATCTAAGGATTGCGGTATAACGACGAACTCTCCCTCCTTATCGCTAACGCAGATTCTCAACGTGCCATTAGATCGTAGCTCACGTAGCTCCCTGAGTCCTTGCCGCTGAGCATGATCCAAGTTTGCACTACGGCACCGTTTGTGGCAGTTGAGAACGGTCAACACACCAGACGATAAAATTCGGAACTTGAGATCTGCATTGGGTAAAGGAGCAGGTTCTCTGTAGAACATACGCGGGAATGGCATAGGTGGTAATCTGCCGTTGGCAATTGAAGGGATTTCGGCCTGCAACTCGCTCCTGCCTCTCTTACGCATTAGGTCCTTAAGCCTATGTAAAATGCGTTGACGTTCTGCGAAGGTGGAAATGATGGCCCCAAATTCAGAACACTCAGAAATTCAGAACAATGCTTTGAGTGTTCTGAATTTGGGGCCATCATTTCCACCTTCGCAGAACGTCAACGCATCAACATTTCATAAAGTGGTTGGAGGTTTAAAAAGTGGAACCTGGTGAAAGATAAATGAAGAGGAAGATCCAAACAGACAATGTGAATAATGAGCTAATGATTAGAGGTTTTAGGCGGACAAAACTTGGGTTTTAAGTTCAAAAATGCGTGTTAAAGGTGGGAAAATACTATTAGATTAGAATATTTTTCTAGGATAAAGGGTAAAGGACGGCGTTACTCAATCCCTTTTTGGGATGCGCCACGCATTCTACTTCTACGGGATGTCGTAGAGGCGACATGAATGCGTATTTGGCCATACAATGACTTGCGGCCAGCTGATGAACAAGTCAGCGCTCTATCCTTCCCAGACAAGTCTGGTACCAATTCACCGACCCGAGAGGGATGGAAGGCTTGGTTGGCCTGGGCGGAAAATCCGAACCAGGAACCTGGTATCGGGTGCACGCGACAGTCGCGCCTCCTCCGACTGCGCTGCACGCGCCCAAGAGTTCCGATACTGACGATAAAATCCTGCAGTCAGATATTTTTGCATGGATAAGTGAACGATCGCGGCATACTTAACGACGCAAAGTAATTTTACGACACAAAATCGTAAAATTTTGAGGCCGTTCCAGTAGAGAAACTACCTTGCTAATCGAAAACTAACGAGCCCGCAATGATTGCTGCGATAATAACAATGATGGTAAACAGCGACGTCCCTATGGGACAGTGTGTACTGAGGCGATTTTTTTCAGGAGCGTAAGGCTTGTCTTAAAACTTCCTTAAATGATCGCGAATCCGGCTTAAATTGGAGCTTCAAGAAAGCCAAACTATAAATTACGTCCAAATTGTTACGAGGGAAATTAGTCATGTTGGTAGCGCTTATGTACACGAGCAACCAAAACGTTGCAAAATCGATAAGTGAATGCTGCAATTTCCAGCGAAACACAGCACGAAATAATGCTCTCTTCGTTTTCGAACACCCTAAAGACATCTGTTGCTGTAGAGGCCGCGATTTTATGATATGGTTCGAACTCTCGCAGCTGAACATCTTAAAAAAAGCGCGACTTCAGTGCAACGTAATTTTCTGTTTAGTGATAAATTCTGGCCATTTTCCCGGGGAACAGAAAAAGTGTTCGAAGTGATCAAAAATCAGCTGAAAACAAAAAACAGCACTTTCGCCAATCCCTTTCCTTCCATCGTGTGGAATTTACCCTCAGTTGTGTCTATTGAAGAACTGTCTCAGGCAGTGGACTCCGTAGTCGCTGAGCACCTCCTATGCTTCTACTGATAGCACACCAGGCCCGCTGCCTTTCCCACATTCATCTTCCACATGACCTGCCCAACCTGATCTTGCGTCCTGGATCAGAGCTGCACATTTAACGGTTAACGATTAACAAAAAATTGGAAAGCTGCTTTTCTGGTCGTTAGCATTCCAATTCCAGGTGTTTGATTGTGTGTTTATTAGTTTTCGGCGCGAATAGGCTCGGAGGGGGCCGCCTTGCAAGAAAGCCTATACAACGCTTTGTGTTATACGAAATGGAGTTTTATGAAGCACCGTTGTGTTTTACACTAATGATGAACTAATATAGGCCATTTCTGATCTAACTAGACATTATAGTTGTGCCCTCGCAAAATTTTCGAATATTCGAATGGTTTCGAATACCCGTAATTTTCGAGCATTCGAATTTCTAATACATTCGAAAGACGCAATTTTTTGAACATTCGAATTCGAATACTCAAATTCGAATGGAAATTATTCGAAACCTATTCGAATCGGTCACTCGAACACAACTATGTATACTAGACATTGTGTCTTCGTGCCAAGGCGAGTATCCGCTGAGTGCAAGTTTACCTCTCATCCTCCCGCCCGAGCCTATTTGCGACGTTCCTTCGGTACTTTGCATAGAACAGTCACACAAAACGGTTTCGAAGAGAACCAAGAAAGGGAGGGAACTTCTAGGCTTCGATTTTTCTCATCTAAATTGAACTCCAGTTACTTACTGAGGGTGATTTCTCATTTGAACTAATAGTTCGTGGTGACTCACGTGTTTTAACGAAATTTAACGACTTACCGAAAATTTAACGAAAACTTTCCGTTAAAAAATCTTTTAAAAAATTTAACGCGCAACACTTTGTGTGTATCCTGGATGTGATGGTTGTTCTTTGTTTGTTACTTTATTCTGTTGCTGTTCCCTGTTCTTTGGCTTTCATTCATTGTTCTTCCTCGGCTTCTAACAGGCAGTTTCTCGAGGTATTCTTTCAACCTCGGTCCCTGAAATAATCAGCTGACTTTCGCATTGGCCACTCTCCGCGCTCTTCACAGTCTTCACTACTCGTATGTCATGATGGCTCGTAACCGTTTCTTGGCTAGCCGGATGGCAAACTTTTCTCCTTGCTGTTCATCCAGTTTCTCGCACCGGCATGCATCTCCGCGTTCTTTGCCTTTGCTACGGCTGCATCCGCCAACTTCTTCAGGTTGCCGTAGGCCGTGAGATGCTCAGTTAACATTGTTCCAGCCACAACTGGCAGGTCTTCTTTTTCATTGCAGCTTGACCTTCCTCATTCGATAACCACGACAGCTTTTCTCCTTTGGTCTTGGTTCCTTCTTTTATTTCGCCGGGGACCTACTTGGCACACTGCAGAATCGTTTGGTTCATCCTCCTCCAGAAGTTGGATTCATCACTCTCGGGAGAAAGAATTTCTAAACACCCCGAACGGTGCGTGGTGGATTTTCGTCCTGCCCTGGCATTGTTCAATTTCTGGCCCTTCCCTTCGTAAAGAAGGCGTCAGCTCGAGAGCTATTCGGGGAGCTATGTAGCTAATCGGGAGTTCTTCTGCCAACTGACTTCACCGCACCGACGACTTTATCTCGATGGACCCTCTCTACTCGTCTTCTGTCACTCCCGCCCGTTCATCTTCCCTGCTATGAAGACGTAGTCGCCCTCTCGGGCCTTATGGCCTTCTCGACCGCGAGGGCATCCTTGACGCTCTTAGGGCATCCAGGCTGGATAGCGAAGCGGACTGAATATGCTTTTGATTACTCGATTGATAGATTCGATCCTATTCTGCACTGCGCACTCTCGAAGAATTCCTGTCATGATAGAGCCCTGGTGACAGGCGTCATGCTTGAGCTATTTCGAAAACATGCAAGTCTTGGGAAATAAGCTGCTCCAATCGCAAAAAGCCTGCTCCAGTCATTTTTTAGGCCATCACGGCGAAAAAACGGTGTTCTGGTAAAGTTGTATATACGCTTGTGTAGATCTCGAGGAGACGAATCGAACAGTTCCGACCGTTTCTCAAAAAATCTAAAATTAGAGGAATTGGAAGCAGGCGACCGTTTCCGACAGTTTGTGACGGACGAATCGTCCGAGGCCACTCTTCGCAGTGGAGCTCAAGTTTTCAATTTCGAACATTTTCATGGCACCTACGAACTATCTATACCAAACGATAGAGCTCGAGCTCCTACGCTCAGATATGTCTCTGGTTTTCCACATACTTGACTTTAGGCGAGTTGTATCCAAAAAACTCAAAAACCGCAGAACTGCGTTTTTTTCGGCGACTATTCAAAAGACGTGTCCGGTAGTGTATTGCAACCTCATTTGCCTTGGCCGTGCAGTACAGCTTGATGACTCCTCGAACCTCATTGACCTTAACCCCTTTCCATCGCGTCTCCTGTAGGCGTAGGTCCAGGATCTCTCTGCGCTTTACGAAGTCAGCGACTTTCCCGGATTTGCCGGACGGCGCCCCCGCATTAACGGCTCCTCCCGAAGTATCTTCTTTAGATGAGCTTGTTTGGCCCTCGGTAGCCCTTGTATACCGCAACTCTGGGTTCTTCGCGCCACTTATGGGAGACGTGCTAGCATTTAGGCTGTTGCTACTGCGAATTTTGACCAGGGTTGTGACGATTTTTGTCCGATTGTCCACCTATCTACCAGGGCCTACCACTGACATTGACATTGAAACCTGTTAACTGTTCTGCCATCGTAAGCGTAGCTACTTCTTGAGACCTATTTTTGAACAAACAAATCCAAAAGTCTCTTTCTTTTCAATTGTTGCCCTAAGTGTACAATCGATTTGGTTCAACGCGATTTCTAGGTTTTAGATGTTACAGCATAAGATTAGGTCTGTGATAACAAGCAGCTGGTCAGTTTTCTTCAATTTTGTGCTGGCATCTCATTCCACAGGTCCTCCACATCAAGTTGTACCCAGCTGCGTATTAAGTTTGTTTTGTGTTGGTTTTCTGTGTTAAACAGCAGCGGTCAGATAACCGATTGATGAAACAACTGTCATCTTTTCTCAGATTCTTCCCGTACGGCGTGAATGGAATGCTGGCAGGAGCTGCCTCTTGCTTTTTTGCCTACATCGGCTTCGACGGACTCGCGACAGCTGGAGAAGAGGCGAAAAGTGGGCAACTTATCCTACTATTATAAAAGGGTAGTGTGTGGGTTTCCTTCCGTCCGTCACAAGTCGAGTAGGGCGTATTGGCGATACTCAACGATTGATGGCGTTCGGCAGCGGCCCGAAACTTCAGCCCTGGGGTAGACAAGGTCGCTGAACACGAATCTGAACTTCAGTCCACGTCCGACTTTCCATGAACCTTGGCATTGTTGGCACTGCTGGAGGTGGGCTAACTCGGATGGGTTTCCGAGCTTATATCCAGTGACCACCCGCCTCAGGGACCCCCCCCCCCCCTGAGCACGACCACGTAGGTCAAACCCGCAGAAGTCGACATAGGGCGCCAGCTCTTGCGTCACCGCGATGTACTCTTCCTTGCGATTCGTTTCTCAAGCCACCAATCGATATGGAACAAGATATCGAATTTCAGTATATCATTCAAGCGATCCGAAGCTTTAGCCTTGGGGGTAAAATAGGTCGCTGAACACGAATCTGAAGTTCCTTTTGAAATTACCAGCCGTCAGAGCGGCCGCACTGACGGCTTCTCAACGGCTTCGCCGTAGTGGCAACTTCTCATCAATCATCAGTTGTAGCTGCCATCCGTGTCATGGTTTCCGCAAAAAGAACACGTTAACTACGTCAAGTGTTGTTAACTACGTGTAACTACGTCAACTCGTGTTTATATTACACGTCAGTAAATAAATAAATAAATAAATAAATAAACTACGTCAAGTGAGACAAGCTAGAAAGGGTCGCGGAGAAAGGCTGCTACAATTCAGCGTCACTATATTACCGGGCAATTACGTGTAGATTTCTAATTGGTGGACTCAATTTTCTGAGTAGTAACCGGTACCTCTAGGACAGCAAACCGCTACAACTGATGATGAGATGTTATTACTACGGCCGAGCCGTTGAGAAGCCGTCAGAGCGGCCGACAGGCCGCTCTCGGCTGGTATGTAGTTGAATATGTTAAGGATGGAGGTTGGAGTATTGGAGAGTTCGTCTCCGTGCCTTGTGGCAACAGAACACTTCGCCTGTTCGCTGTCCACTAGCTCCAAGCATCCATCGTCCAATGGTAAGAGAGTTGCCCGCGCAACCTGAACAGCCCATTTCAGATCCGGCTCGATCAATTCCGATTGCAACGTTCGCCTCGATGAGCGTGGTCACCTTGGCCTACGTGGCGATGTCCGCTTCACTGACGCTCATGGTTCCGTACTACCAGGTGAGGACCAGGATTTCAGGTGCAATGAAGGATGTGCACACAGAAATCCGTGGCATTTCAAGGTGCACCCTACTGCAGCATTCTCCGACGCCTTCGCATTAAGAGGCGCCACAGTGGCGAAGATCGCCGTCTCCGTTGGCGCACTTTGTGGGATGACTACTAGTTTGGCAAGTTTTTCTCCATAGGTACAACTTCATTAGGCATCTTCTCTCAGCGTGAAATTCTCGCAGCATTGCATCATCGAGTTGTTCTCAGTATGACCTCATATTCTAGCGTGAGATACTACCAGGCGGGCATATACTGTTCTCATCTGAGGTGCAAATTTCGAGAAAATCTCTTTGAGGTCGGTGGGATGTTTGCACTGCCTCGCTGCGTCTATGCCATGGCTGAGGATGGTCTACTCTTCAACTCGCTTGCTGTTGTCAACGGAAGAACACAGGTACTGCTGGATTTCTAGGTCACGGAAGATTCATCCAGCTGCGGCGAGTTGGCTGAAAAAGCTTCGTAGCGCCAGCACCAGCTCATGATTTCGCATGAGAAATCCGCTTCGAGGTTGGGCTCCTGACGCCGCGCTAACAGACACCGATTGTGGGTACAAAGTTCTCACTTGGTGAATCCAAAAGCAACTCGCACGACACAATAAATGAAGGTTGGTGTGCGAATGACTAGGCGAAGCAAGTGAGTTGGGAGTGATGGATATCGCGCACTACGGTATAGGGTGCTGTTTCATGAGGAGTCTGTTTGGTGAGTGTCGTAAGCGGTCTTTCCCCAAAACCTCGCCTAGCACATCTTTGAAGAGTGCGTGCAATCCGGAGACGACTACTGACAACTGTACTGCTAGGTCAGCTGTCTAATAGCAATGCGATAGTGGACTCAGCGGCCTAACTTAAGCTCTCGACTACAGTGACTTAGATGGTGTATTCTACAGCATCTACGGTACTTTGAACATTTCTCAGACAGCTGATGCTGTCCACGGTGTCTCTGGCATCAGTGAGGATTGGATCTGCCGACACATGGAAGGATCGAACATACTGATCGCAGTGTTCAGGTGCCGATCAATGCAGTGCTGGTGTTCGGCTCACTAACAGCGGTGATCGCCTTGGTGTTCGACATTGAAACGCTGGTTGAATTTCTCTCCATCGGCACCCTGCTAGCATACTCCATCGTCTCAGCTTGTGTCATCATCCTTCGCTATCAACCAGCTCGGTATCCAGAAGATGGCAGTTTCGATAACGGTATGCCCTTACTTGCTCACATTATCACAGGCCAAGAACCTCAACACAGAAGACCTGGCTGGAGTTGGACATTGCTTCTAGTAAAGCTTTCAGTCTAACGGCTCCATCCTAATATCAGCGGACGGCTCGTTCCAACATCAAGGTTTAGTGGTGGTAGCCCATTGCATCGAGGATATCGCGGATGTTTCGTGCGATCAAACAGCACTTGTGGGGACCAGCATCCCACCCGGAAGTCAGAGATTGCGGGTTCGAGTCCGGGATGGCACAAGTTTCTGTCGCAATAAAGTATCCAACAACTAGGTGGAGAGCTCAGGCTCTGCTTATTTGAACGCATTCCATCTTGAATGACAAAATCGAATTTTGAACGATGAGTGCAGAAAGGGATGTCGTGCAGCATTCATCGTTAATGGGGAATCTGATGGGTGAGCTTACAACCACTGAGCCAAGCTCCCATGGGATGTGGAAGATTTGTGATAATGCTGTTTTATCGATGGACCAAAAGCGCTGCTACGCGTCTACCTGGATCAGGTGATGTAGTAGGGGGCACTAAAAATAACGCTGGGAAGGTAACATATATGAAGATCACATATAGAGAATAGCTATCTAATCAAAATCTTACAGTCTTTCGCCTTTTCTGGTCACAGGGCGAACACATGCCCTCAACGGTGGACACTGGCCTTAGAAGTCGACGGAACGTCGAAACGTCAGGCCCTGCTGAATAAAGTTGTCCACCTAAGAACCTCGTGTGGCACAAATATACTAAAAGTAATAAAATCTTACAGTTTTTGTACGAAAGAACGTGTCTTTGGAGATACCACCGTGTGGTTAGAAACCCTTTATTTACTAGGTCAAGACTCATTTTAAGAAATACACAAGATCTCATAGATCCCCATTAGTTTGTGTTGTTTGTTTGTTCCGACAGTTTACTAGATTGCTTACCGGATTTCTCTCTGAACCACACTAGCAGTGGACCATCTAATACCAAATCCCTCGAGAGTGGCCAAGAAATGTTTCGCTTCGAGGAGGGTCTCGCAAGCATTGCACCACTATAACGCTTAAGGAGGAAAGCTGAAGTGTACGTTCCCTGGAAGCAGATTTCTGGAGCAGTTCGATCCCGGCCATGCGGTGCACTACGGTGTGGCAGTCATGATGGTCGGCTTCAGTGGGTTCGGGCTATGTCTGAGTTCGGGTACGCATTGAAGAGCAGTAAGCGCTTTCAAAGCAACGATGGAGGTGAAGGCTTCTGTTTCAGGACATTTCGCGGAAATATCAGGCATGGTGACGGCGTCGTTCTTCGGCGCCGTGTCTATCATATCGCTCGCTTTCATCATGGCTCACCATCAGAACTCAACACCACTCGACTTCAAGGTAGGTTGTTTCCAAGGCCCTGCCGGAACTGTGTTTTCGCTTCTGGGAAGCACTGCGTCGTGCTAGCGGTGTGCCGCAACGCCGCTGAAGGCCGCAGACAGGTCGGCGCTATACCTTTCAGTAGAACTTCTCAGTCGGGACAGAGGTATAGAGGCATTCTGAAATGTGCCGGGGTTTCACAACGGCAAAAGAACTTGCCAGAACTTTAGAACTTCATCCCAGTTGGTGATACTCAGGTATTAATTGGACTATAAGCCGGATTTGATGGCGTTCTTACCCAATGTAATGCAGCGGTAGTCCAAAAATCACGTGCTTACGGTTGTATTTAGTAGCTAAGAAAGCCAGCGCTATCTCGGTGATCGCTCTATCAGTAACCTTACAGGTTCCCTTGGTGCCGCTCGTTCCTGCGCTCAGCCTGCTGGTCAACGTGCTCATGATGCTTCACCTGGCTCCGATAACCTGGCTGCGACTGGCCGTCTGGATGACGATAGGTTCGTAGTAACGGAATATTTATTGGATGACAAACTGAACCCGTAGTCTG
Organism: Heligmosomoides polygyrus polygyrus; assembly: GCA_947396885.1. NCBI lineage: Eukaryota > Metazoa > Nematoda > Chromadorea > Rhabditida > Heligmosomidae > Heligmosomoides > Heligmosomoides polygyrus. The sequence goes on from OX377202.1 coordinate 64,601,397, forward strand.
GAGATCTTGTTGTGCAGCGCCGACGAAGGGCACGTGGTTTCCAGGCCTCAGCATCTACTTCATCTACGGCATGCGCCATTCCCGCGAGGAGGCGCTGCCGTCGTCGCCGGACGCCCGTTTCTCGAAGAGCAGCACGTACGAGTCCGTGGTGTCCGCCGCCACGACCGTCGCCGCCGCAGCACCCTGAAATCGACACCTGAAGCGAGCAGAACACGAAGTGGTCTCGACAGACCGGGCCGCCCTCGAAAATGACTCCCAGTTTTCCATTTCACCGCTTTCTTTCCACTCTGTACATAGAGCTTCGAGCCTCACTACGTCCTCCGAAGCAGCCATGGCTAATATCTAGACGAATTTCCGGGTGAAACCCTAGTCAAACTTGATTTCTGGGCCCAATCGTCTGTATAGCCTATAAAGTCTTACACATGTTTATTACCATTACTGTAAAACCTGCAACTTATAGAACGCCACCTACATGTGGACTTACAGTGGCTTTCTCAGCGGGGATTTCTCTTGACCCAGAACAGCTCCCTTCTAGAAAATCTGTGAAACCTGAATTGTGAAGATCCTAACCTCCTTGAATCCCGCCCCACCCCTTGTGTAGGAGTAAGTGAGCAGACGGCAATGAGGGCAATGGGTTACTACTCAGCTTCGCTAATACTCTTGCAGTGATGTGCTCGCTTTGCTCCGACTATCAACCAGATCCCACAAACGGCCTAACTCAGGCCTACACGAGAATTACGGAGAACACCATCTCCACCTCTCGCAAGACCGCGACATGAACTCTGGCTCGGATGGCTAGCATCTCGTTTCGCTTCTCATGGAGAAAGTGTTCAAAGCATCGCATCGAGCTCCATCCTTTGTCACACTACAAAACGTTGTCAAATAACTCTTCGGAAGCTATTGCACCCCACCCCCATCAATGGCATCTTGGCTGGTTACGTAAATTTCAGCCAATTTCGAAAACTGCAGCCATTTTCGCTCCTACAAATCTTTTGCACTAATTTCTAATCAAGAATGCGATTCCAGAGATGGAAAGAAATCGAGAACGCCGCATAGAGTTCTACGACGCGTTCGGGATCAGAGTAGCAAGGCATTCGAGGCATTCATCTACGCTGGGAAGGAAAAACGCTTTGTTAAGCTTTTTTCTGCAGCTAACCCCCAAATAAAGGCCAAATACTCCCACTTAATAGTGTTCGTAGAGGATAATCCACCCTTTGGACAAGCCCAGTTGTACCAGGGAAATATCTATGAATGTGTCATTTCCATCATAACTATTTTCTTGATGGGATTTGCCAGAGCAAAGGTAAAGGGACCTCATTGTCAGGGTAAAGTACACATACATATATCACGCTATCCTCGTTTAGGACGAAGCTCCGCGTTAATCAACCCATCTTCCAATGAGCCACGACTCATCGTGAGATTCCATGCAAGCAGTTGTGCGCCTGTCCGTGACGTACGCCGAGCTACCGGTGAATATATCAGTGGTTTCCCCTTCACAGACAACTCTTGAACCAGTTGCACCACTCTTCTGAGTACAAGAAGCCTTTCTTGCTTCGTCTAGACGTAACCGAAGCCAAAGGGTGTTGGGCGGAATAGCGGAACCAGCGCCGTCTTCCAACAGCCGAATCCGAATCCCAGTCCAACGCATCAGTTCTCCAAGTAAGCACTACGATGAAGCAGACACCGGAATGGACCCCGGCAAAAGCTCGCACTTCGACTGTCGCCACCGTTCCTCCGCCTCTACTCCTTACTGTTGAAGTCGCTTGTACATTGCGCTGCAATCAATGACGCTTCACGACGAGTTTCACGCCACAGCAGTTAAACCACATGATTCGAGCATCCACTGAAACACGTGTTGGGGAAAGGGTGGACTGAATGTGTCGGTGCTCGGCAGAATGTAGCTCCGGGATTCATCCTTTTTCTATTTTCTACTCCGAGCGAGGGCTCTTTAGTTGATGACGTAGAGTGGATGTTCAGAAGCTTGAATGTGACCAACAAACCTGTAAAAATGTATTTTCTTGGATTCACGTTTGGGTGGTGGTTGTGGTATCCGCGCGGGCATAAGTGGTTTTAAGAGTGGGGAAAATCTTGTAACCTTTGTATTATTGATGCATGGCCCTACCCATAGCAAACCTAGAGGTTTTCACACAGCCATTATGCTTATAATTTATAAGTTGCCGTTCTTGACGCTTTTACTCTAAGGAAGCTTCTGAAATAATCATATGGATCCCAAAGACAAAGACAGAACACTTGTACCGTCACCCTTCATCAATTTTGTTGAAGAGCTCAGCTGATTAGCAACGAGTTCTCATAGTGAGCTCATGGTTAGCACATAACTCGTGGAAGAGGAACCGCTTCATCGTTGTGCAAATACTGAGCTACACACAGACAGTGTAGGACTTTTGCCGCAATGCGGTAGACACGACTACATTAGGAAGACTAATAGTTTCAAATGAAGTCGGATGTGTAAGGTGTTCCGTAAATCGTTCTTCGTAAGGAAATTGCTCTACGTTACAGCAGAGCGTAACTGCGAAGAACAAGGAAAGCACGCAAATTTGCGGGCAGACTGCCCTACCGCGGTGGACGAGGCAGCCTGATCCAATCAAGCGGCAATGCCTCCTTCACAGCTCCTCCACGGCTCCAGTGTTTAGGATTCATCCAGCGTTATCCTCAGATGCAACAACTGCGCTTTGCTCCCCCCCCCCCCCCCCCCCTCTGGAGACAGGAGTGGGAATCTTGTCCAGGTCGGGCATGCATCTGGGACGCATCGAGACGGGGAAGGGTGACGTAAGGCGACCTCTCGCGGGGCACAGGACGAATGAAGAACCAAGCGATCCTTCCCTCCCTCCTCCAAATTCTTTGGCGGACATTTTGAGACACCGCTGCATTAGGTACGAGTACCTGTATGGATCGCTCACCTGCCACCAGACTCCCAGGCTATGGCTACAGCACTAAAGGTCTCTAAATTTGGAAGAAAAGCATTTATATTTCTAAGAAGTCGCTGTTGAAAATCTGTGTGTCGCCCAGCAGGGGAAGCATGAGCCAGCACTTCTCAATGCAATCGACGGCTGTTGAAAGTTTCCTTATCTTCGAGGTGGGCATCCTCTGACTTCTGCCGTGTTTGCGAGACCACAGTTTAGAGAGCTAAATCCTGAGAAGGCACTCTTTTAGTTTGGAGCCAAAAAGCCCCATGGCGACGGTCGTTGCTCTCAAGTACGTGGCTGCGTTTTGAAACAGTGATGAAAAACATCCATGGCATTTGCCGAAGATTCCCCGTTAGCTCGACTATTATCAGTTGTCAAGCTTGACAGGCTCTTGAAATCACCACTGCTGACACACCTGGAATGCTCATAGACTTCCCCAGCTCCCTATTTACTCCGTAGCTACGATGCAGACAAAATGCTTCGCCGCAGGGCTTCACGATTCCTCTCTGTACGTTCCTGTATTCCTGTGCACCTGATCTTTAGAAAAATAAATGTTTCTGCAACGGGACAATACAAAGCAAAGACAAGAGACAACATGCCAACTGAGCTTTCCATGAAACATTTATAATAAAATTTTGTTATAAAATATATACTGAGACATCAATACACGAGTGAAGAAAACAGCAGTACAACGGCTAGCAGGACGACATGACATGAATGGATAATGGAAACCAATGAGGAACTGAACAACATGGCAAGGTTAGGTCTCGGTACAGATCGGAGCGCATGGACGGAACGGAATCGGGCGGCGGCAAGAGAAGGGGACTGGCTCGCGCTATCACCGTGGAGGCAAGAATGGGGACGGTCACGAGTGGAGGCAAGAGGAGGCAAGATTTGCAAACGCACACATTGAAGAAGCAGGACACCTCGACACAGAGAAGACAGCACGTTTGGGAGAGAGGACACACCGATCAGAGTGCTGCGTAAATGGCTACATCAAAAGCGACGAACAGAAATGCTACAGGCGGCGCGGTGCTACACCGGTGCCGGCTACGAAAGGACAGCGAATAACGACGGCGGCGCACTACCTGCCTGTGGTGCTGAGCACAGTGCAAGATGTGCCACATGCGTACACAATAAGGAGGAGGAAGGACCCGACTGCAGCCTCGTTAACAGAACAAACTCAGATGGGAAGGGGGGAGGGTGTTGGGTGGCGGCACTGGGCTGGGCAGGCGCTCGCATTCACAGAACGCGGAACGAAGGCCGTGAGAGAAGCGGTGGAGGACTCGAACTGAGGAAAGGACGACCGCGTGCTTGGGATCGTCGGCCTGCGCCAGCAACACAACAGAACGGAAACGGAACGGAAACGCTGTGGCGGGCGCGGCCACGGCACGGACGTCGCTGGACAGAACGCAGACGGACGAAAGGAACGAGCACGAGGGACGACGACGAGCAGTGAACGACGCGGCTGCGCTGCGCAGCCTACGCGCGAACCGAGCCACTACGGACAGCATCCAGTGACGCAGACCACAACACACACCATCCCACCTAAATAACACCGACGTCTACTCGAGCACTGCAAAACACTCAGCTCCAGTTCTCGCCGCTCAAAATCGACTTTCACACACATAAAGTATATACAAAACGACTAAAGTAGCAGCACAAACTGTACTTTATACCCTATTTTTATTTTGAAAAATATTAATTTTATAATAGGCTGATGGGCGCGGGTGACGCAGTCGGGGAGGTGCCGGCTGTCGCGTGCACCTGATACCAGGTTCTTGATTCGGATTTCCCGCCCAGGCCAACCAAGCCTTCCATCCCTCTGGGGGGTCGGTGAACTGGTATCAGACTCGTCTTGGAAGGCCAGAGCGCTGACTTATTCATCGGCTGGCCACCGAAAATCATTTGATAGTCAAATACGCGTCCAAAACGCCTCCACAAGTATAATGCCTAGCACATCTTCAAAGCGAATGGGTAATGTCGTCCTTTAGGCTTTATTTGATACGGTGACAATTTGACCTTCAATTTCAAAAGGCTATTCATAAGAGATTAAAGAAATGCGCTCTACTACGAAAATAATACGGTAATAATGCAAAGAACACAGCTCTCCCTCTGCTTCCTAGATGAGCACCGGAGATATGATAATAAAAAGCTCCTCTGAAGGAACGTGGCGAAACATTAAAAATTCAGCCGCCGGAGGGTGCACTCTCTCCAGGACGTGGATTTCTTCGGTATGTGGATCACGTTAGGATAGCTGTTATGCTCTTCTTACCGTGGTCCACACCAGCTCTAGGATTCCGTAGAAATATGAAGCTACAGTAAAAAAGAAGAAACGCCCTCGTACCCCTTGACACGCAATGCGCCACATATAATTTCGCTTTCATATTATTCCGATTTATTTGAATGATTTCGGCCTGACGATGCAGACTGCCGCAGTGTCACGTCAAACGGTCCAGTCTCCACTGTGGCTGAATAGTTGGACCAGAGATTTTTGGGTGTCGGATCGAAGAAGACTTGGATGGACATCAGAAGGCCTCTCAAAAGGCCTCTAACGATGGTGTTTCCAGTAATAAGTCTCATTCGCCCAAGCCTGTATAAATCAGAGGATAATTCTCGTCATGACCAGCCGCTCAAAGGTTATTTGGGCTGCTGATAGCCTATTTCGTGTTCTCACCCTACAGTCCCTTTTTGGAACAGTTCCAACGGTAAGCAAGACATTTGAGGACAAACCCTTCCAACCTTCTTTGTTTCTACCTGAATCTGAAAAATGTGGGTACCCCGAAATGTCAGTGGAGTTGAGATGAGCTTGTCAGTCCCCGAGTACAGCTATGAATTCTCGAAGGGTGCTAACCAAGGGATATCTTGAAGCGTATGTCTAAACACAAAGTTATCACAATGGAATACCACTGCGAGAATCACCAATTCAAATTGTAACAAAGGGTGTTCCGTTGTTACTGAGTTCCTGAAGATAAACAATTGGCGGCTCCCAAGGTTCACTACGAGACGACGCAGTCAACAGCCGGAAACGTCCCTATTTCAGTGAAAACTGCCTCCACTTGTGCAAGAACCTGGCGAAACGAAACATGCTCCTTCAGTTAATCGAAGGGTGGAGACGGTCGCAGTGCTACTCCTTGCCACCCCTTCATACTATTGCCGGGCAAGTAATCAACTACGCTTTCCAAGCTATCTGCCAAAATGACAAACGATTTCATTTCGGCTGGCGTTCCACAGCCTTGACCCCTCGTTCCAAAAAAGAAGCTTAAATCAAAATTATATCATGGAAGGCTGATGGGGGATTATCATTGCAAACGCTTATCTCTTTCCATGCCCTAAAATGGCCAGCACGTTTAGGCGTCAGCCGAAGTGAAGCGGACAAGAGTCCTGACGGGCGCCAGCAATATACTGCTGCGCAAGAATTCTGTGGCTGTCGCTACTACTCTTACAGCTCTTGAGTCAGAGGAAGTTATATCTTGAGCTGAGGTTTGACTCGAATCTGATCCCCACCGTTTCCCTGGCCAAAAGTGAAATCCGCTCAGCTGGTCACCTAGTTGCACACCTGCTCTCCTCGATCCCTTCCTACCTCGCTTTCGAATCCACTATGTGGAAAACTCCTTTAGGTTCCCTCTACACATATGACAACTTCGCAGCCTATCGCCGTCAGTGTCCTTACAGGCACGAACGCATTTCTAGCGACTTGGCAGCGTAGTCTACATGGAAGAAACACTTAACTGCAACTCCTCGGACTCTCACCGCACAGATCATGCCTTTCCCTCTTAAAAGTCCTATCTTGCCAGATTTCCAGTATCACATCCCATACGTCAATCTGTTCAGGAAGTACCCGGTTTTCCGGAACACTGCATACAGCTAGTCTGTGTACCGATGAGTAATTAAATACATGGATGATGGTGATGCCACCCTTATTGTTCGAGCAGCTTGCTGACGGCCAAAAGATCTAGGGCCACTATTAAAAAGAGGTGAAGTGGAAATGTTCTTGAGAGCACTGGCTGCAAGCCCTCAACGTCCAATGACGATCAGCATTTTCCCTCAGCACAAGCAATCGTAACTCCCCACCGGCGAACGAAACGGTGCAGGATTCTCATACCTCATCTTGAGCATGGTGACTCATACGGCCGCCTTGGGATAGGGATGACTTCGCTCGTTCTTCAGTTGCACTTTCAACCGCTTCGATCCTATCTGGAATCCGTTCATCGCTGCGATCGCGTTTTGTGCTGACACGGCATTGTCATAGGAGACGAAGCCTGAACACGAACAGCTGCAACAGCGCAGCAGCTGACTAGGTTCGAGAGAGCAACTCACCAAAGCACTTGGAGAGATTGGTGACCTTGTCGATGAAGACCTTGGCCGACAGCACCGTGCCAAACGGAGAGAACGTCGTCTGCAGATCTGAGTCTCCAAAGTCCTGAATGAGGAATGGCGTGCTAAGGCCCACAGAACTCAACTAAACGACGAGTACCTGAGGTAGGTGATAAATGAAGAGGTTTGATCCTTCGGGTCCCTTCACGTCCCCGCTTCCGGCTCCCGCTACAGTGACCTGGGCGTTGGCGTTCATATGCGTTGCCAGGGCGTTCACTGAAATGTACCTGTTCAGCAGCACAAATCACAAGGACCAAGAACGATGACGGGAATCGGAGCGACGACGTACGAGTGTACTGCTGCATTGCCTGCTGGTAGGGATCCATTCCGGCCGCTGTGGCGCCAGCAATCTGCGTCGTAAAGCCGCCAGCTCCAGCCGTCGACAAAGTCGTGCCTACGGGAGACGCCGCCTTGGCAGCGACCACTTGAACGCCTGGAACATTGAGCTCAGGTGCACCTTTGCGGTTAACGAAAGAACGACACTACCGTTCGACTGGGCATTCTGGTATGTCAGATGGGCTGCAAACGGCTGCGAGACAGTCGGTGCAGAGACGGCGCCGGTCGCGTATCCGTACGCTGCCAACTCGGCTGCAAGAGGCTGCTTATTGTGGGATAAAACTTTTAGCCCCGATGCCGACGTTTCGAGGATTTTGAGGACCGTTATTCAGATTTTCTTCGCCTAACAGGGCTCCCTCGTATAGTGTTCATGTTCGGAGAGAACTGCAGTTTTCTACACACGGAAGCAATTCATAGCTGTTAGAAAGAACTCAAATTCATAAGTCTTCCTCATGGACTGCTTGACTACAGCACAGCTTCCTCACTGTCAAAACGCTAGGTTTGGAAGACGTTAAGGAACATTAATTGCTGACTAGTACTGGAATCCCAACACTACCAGATTTTCGTCAGGATGAAATTTGGACTAGAAGAAAACCTTTCAGGCCCACAAAAACTCCTCGAACAAAAAATCGTCGACCGGCAACTGCACTTTCTGAGCATTACAACGAGATCATGCTCACAACACGGAGCATTGGCCAAGCTGGGCGAACCATGGCCAACATTCATCGCGCATGTAGAACGGTTAACGCAGCAAATCTTACGAAGACGATGATAATGAAGAATGAACAAATCTTCGAAGCCACATTCCCGCTCAACGGATACAACATCTCCGAATGCTTCAGCTACGTCTATCTGGGTCGCGAAGTCAACACGGCCAATGACCTAGCGCCAGAGCTGGGCAGGAGGAAAAGAGCGGCTTGGGGAGCTTTCAAGAGCGTCGAAGAAGTCGTGAAGAAGACGAAGAGTGTCTGACTCCGTGCCCACCTATTCGGCTCTACCGTTCTTCCTGCCCTAACATGCCCCTCAGAGACCTGGGCTATGCGAAAGCAGGATGAACACGCGATCAGCGTCGCGCAGCGCGGAATCGAGAGGACGATGCTCGGAGTGACACGACTCACCCAAGTGTGAGGAGGCCAGTTCCGAGCTTCGTACACGTTCAAAAACCGGAGGCGCTGTCGCGTGGGCCGCATCGTTGAAAAGTAAGTGAACTGGCAACGTAAAGCGCTTCGCAGACGTTCTCGGGAAGACAGTCGCCACCGCCTTGATTCCGCAGGATGTAAAAACAACACTTGGACGCCCACTACCACATTGGCTGGATTTCTTCGTGAAAGCCCTGAACATGAAACCACAGCGTTTCCTTTGGCACACGACAGGTACGAATGGAGATATTGCTGACAAATGTATGGCTAGCGTGTACATAGGTAAATTTACTGCTTCCTGAAAGAGGTTTACGCGGTCTAACTGAGGAAGGCGCAGCTCCAACCGAATATCGAAGAGAACAACTGTGTCGAAAAGCAGAACACCCAGCAGAATCTTCGCTTTCCCTTTCAGAACAGTCGAAAGAAGTAAAATGCGGCAAAGAGCAGCGGAATGTTCTTTGAAACCCTTTAGCACAGGTGCAGACAGAGGATAGCGGCGTCTCATCCTCCAACTCAAAGGAAAAGTCATCAGAAAGTCATTGTTGTCTTAATCGGAATTTTGTCGTTTTTTTACAGTGAATTCAGAATCGAGGCGCTGTGGTGCAGTGGAGTTGAAACCAAATGCAAATAAAGGGCTGACAAAAGGCTAACCTGGGAATGGAGACATAACCCCATACACACCTGGCTGCGTTTGCTGGGCATGCACCTGCATGGCGAAGAGTTGTTGCTGCTGCTGAGCCTGAGCCTGGGCTTGTGCCTGCGCCTGCGCCTGAGCCTGTGCGATCTGAGCATGCTGGAGCTGAGCTTGCTGGAACTGCGCGATGGTCTCCAAGTTCTGCGACTGAATCGGATTCTGATGAAGCAGGGCGGCTGAAATGAACAAAATCGTTTTGAACGGAGGGAAATCTCTTCGCAAACAACATGTCATGCCCCATCGGTGCAGACTGCTGACGGTCCGCACCGCGACTTTTGTGGCTAAGCGTATTGAAAGTGTTAAAGCGAACAGAAGTCTTGTAGTGAATACGTTGTTAGGGTACTAAGGCTACTCGCTGATGACATCTACACCGTCATACTCATCACGGCAGACCCATAGCAATGAACGAGAACGCAAGGAAGACATCAGAGTGGAAACTCAGCTACTACAGACATGCAAGAAGGGAAGTGAGGAGAGAGTCACACTACGCTGAGCTATGGCGCAGGAAATAGACCAGAAGACTCTTTCCTTACACCAAGCGCACCACCACGATTACACCACGCCGGAACAAGTCCTCCAGAACCGCGTGCGCTCAACTCTTCTTCAACGCTGATACGAGAAGCGGACCAGTGTAGCCGTGCTACAGGGCTGAGTACAGACACAGGTGCTTCAACTCGATTCTCCTCAATGCTTAGTTACAGTGTTAGCTAGCCAACCGAACACCGGTCAGAAGAACGCGCCAATCCCCATGCAGAGATAGAATCGCATCCGGAGTTAACGCGCGAGTGGAAGTGACACTTTCTCCAAGCCCTCCCAAGTGAACGAACTGAAGATGCTCGACGCGCGAATCGCGACTCTTCCATGCACGGCATATGAATGTCGCCCCAATCGGAAGATTTCTTACGAACTCAGACGTCGACACCGTTACATAGTTCCTTGTTCTGTTTAATGTAGCAGCAGTTCACCCGGCAAAATTAGGAGCTGTGCATGGGGCTCGAACACTATCTTGCAGCACCTGAAAGCGCAAGAAAGGACCTATGACCGAACCTAGGTGGGAGTGTACGAGATGAGAGAAAGTTCACCAGTGGCACGCTCAAGAGTTCCCTGTTGCCGAAGTGATCGACTACCCCAGTAAACCTAACTATGACGGCTTTTTCTGCGGCGCGAATCGCTGACTACAGTTTCAAAAAACTCCGGCAAATGAGATGCATTGCGACGAGCTACAAATGCGACGTGGCGCTATTGATGCCAATCACGGCAACACTCCGCTTGGCCACGCAGTTATGTGCCTAAGCTCCAGTCACAAGCAAATTAGCAGTGCTTTGGGGTTTAGCAAAAGACAGACTTCAACACCAACCGTCCCATTGGAAGGTTGTTTTTACATCAAAACGGTATCGCGGAGGCATTCAGAATGCGTCTGCCGTCCACATACTGACATGCTTCGGTCAAATTCGCCTTCCCGAAAAGGTTCTTCATCTGTCCACCCAGCCCTCATAGGAGGAGGATCTGGATAGAAGTTGAACCTAGAAGCATTTTACCTGTTGCGTCCTATTTTATTTTCATATGTTTTATTTTATTTTTATGATTCCATTAATAAAAGCATTGCAAGAATAATGAGTGTTTCTGACTGCTTAAGGATGATGTCGTGGATGAATAGTTCAAGGCGATCTGGTAATGAGGCCAAAGACGCGCCCGAAGGAACTTTCACGGAAGTGGTTAACGATGGCGTGCCAAAATCGGTTCGTTTGTCACAAAAGAAAAATGATGTTCACATGGACCAATGCACCAGTTAAGGAGGTCGCCTCAGATATCATTGCAGGACTCAGGAAAGCGAACGCTCCAAACCTCTTAACCCCTTCGCAGCAATGTTGGAGAATGCTGTCTGACGCTTGTTTGCCGCGTCGGTCAGCTTCAGACGGTGCTAGACGAAGACATGACGAACGTTTCCGGAACATCCTCGTCAAACTCCATCATTATGCACTGATTAGCCAGCTGATGTGGTCTACTGGTTTTCTTCACGAACAATTTCAGGCGCGACGGGCGGGCGGCGACCTCGTTCGCATGCTAACGCGCTACGGCTGAACACACCACTGCATGTACTCAACCCGTTGGCACTGCAGGTTCTGGAGGGCAATGTGTCACACAATGGAACTGAGCAGAGTCACAGCAGCAATCACCACGATATTCAATTACCTAGCTGAGCCTTGCTCTGCCCGTTCTGCACTAGCGCAGACTGGCTGCCACTAGTTGCGCCGGCAGAGCTCACTGCCCCTTGACCCCCTTCCGTGAGCTTACCCAACGCCGAAAGCACTAAAACTATCAGTTATGAGGAATGAACTCTATGTTGAACGCGTGCAACAAACCTCCGCCGAGGACACCAAGCAAGTTCTGCTGCTGCACCTGTACTCCAGGGTTGAACAACGCCGCGAGGGCGCTCAGCGCTTGCAGATTGATTCCACCGCCGGAAAGCTGAAAACGAGGCGGATTAGAAAAGCGCCTTGGCAAATAGAAGTCAAGCAAAATGCAGAGCAGAAATGACTCAAGTTTCAGTTTGAGCTCTCTCCAGGAATCACCTCACTCTCTTCGCATGGCTGAGTCTAATTCAAACTTCTGGTTTCTTGAAACGGCAATGACAGCATCAATTGATCCAAAGAGCACTTTTCTTGGAGCTCATTTCAGTCAAAGCAGCCTCATACACTTCCTAACCACAGCTCCCACAAGACCTTACACCTCGCGTACCAGAACATGACAGCAAACAGCACAAGGTGCCACTCGCTGGGTACCGTCTGCTATGCTGCCTAGTGTAACGCTCAAAACATCACCTTACGCCCTTATAACGACTTTCTAAGAGGCGCACCTTTCAAAGAAGCGGAGAAGGATGCGCACAGCAACTAGTAGACAATTACGAACAAAACATGACCGATACCCAACCAAACGTACTAGTACGGGGCTATAGTACAGGCTCCTTGTAACGACGATCTCTTGTGATCAGCCGCTCGTAGCAATTATACCAAGGCACTCATTATAATCGTTCGCCCTTGCCGGGCAATCACAGTTCACCGGGGATTGGAACCACGTCAGAAACCTAGGGGACGAACACAGACAGTAGACAATTCAAACCTGTTGCAGCAACGCGGCTTGGTTGCTTAGACCGGTCGTGGGTATTGTGCCGGCAGCACCACTCGGCAACTTCTTCACTTCCTTCTCACGCTGTGTGTCAGCGAACTTCACAACCAGTGGAGCAGAGCATCCCTGAAGCGCAACCAACCTTACAGTGAGAACGGAAACATGAACAGCTGCTAACGTAGCTGCCAGAGAGATGATGAACGAAGTGAATAGTGCTCTAAGAAAACAAGGATATGAGTGAGGAATTCGAAGAAAGCATAGAAAACCAGTGAGGGAAGGGTTTCACTCTTGAAGTGTGATAGAGAAGCCGAGATTTAAACAGGACAAACACGCTTGGAATGGTAACTCTTTCAGGCGTATTCGTTCCAGTTGCATTAGCCTTACCTTTTGTTCCCACACACTTTGATGCAGCTTTTTTCTTAATGCGAATGTTTTTACTTCTCCAAAACCTATAATCACCAACCACACTAGTTGCACTATTTCAGGAGAATTCGCTTCACGACCAGTTTCAGGACAGTAGCCGATTTTAAGCAAAACAACCACATCCAACCAAATTATCGCTCGGTAAACATCACTGTTCTTCAAAGAAATACCCCCTGCTGCGCAATGCTGTACCACAGCAGAGAAGTTCAGCACCAATCTACAGCCGTCGATGCAAACCATAAATAAATCAGCCTCATGTACGAAGGAACATAACTGGTGATTAACTTGAAAGACAGGAAACAGCTGCTTATGACTGGACAATACGAAAACACCAAAGCCTAAACGCTCACGCTATATAGCCGCGATGTCCTCCACGTACAAGCTGACAAGCCCGAAACCTTCGGAATAACAGGATCAACAATGATAACCCGGAACGAAGACGAAACGCGAACATGCACACCCAAACAGACCTCACATTCAGCGCTGTTGCAGCCCCAACTAACAGCCTTCTCCTTCATAAAGGGTGTGATATCAAGTCAACGTACAAACGAAGGTCTCTATCAGATGCGCTGCTCTGAAGCGGTGGCAGAAAAGCCGAGCAACATGTACGTAGAACATAATGATAGACGGATAGAGCACGGAAAAGGAACTGAAACACTACCTCCATCGTTGTCGAGTGATGCATATCTTTGATAGCGGCCAACGCACTGGTGCGATTCGTATACGTAACGAACGCGCATCCTGCAAAAGACGCCAAGCTCACATAACGGACACGTCAATAGACCAAAGTAGAACAGAGACAGGACTTTCTCGACAACTACAGGGCGACAGGATAGGACGCTGTCCCAGTATATCAACTGCTCAACTCGTATACATAGATAGTGCCATTCCGACTGCCAATAACACTTACTCGGCAACACAAACACTCGTTTGGCTCAACAGCGTCGAAGCCATCGGGGTACTCTTCATTAAAGAAGGATGATGGAAAAACATCTGTGCTAAGCAATCCTTTTTTCGCATTAGAATCATTTTCTTTTGTTTTTCCAGTTCAGAAGGGAACTTGAGGGAGGATGCGCTTGCTCCGCAGATTATTCTGCATAACCAAACCTAGACTTACCGCTCATGTTGGTGGTCTATTAGCAGTTACGAGAGCGACCTGAGGAAACGAGGACTTGGATGGTTGGCGTGAGGACAAAGCAAGCCAAAATTGATTCAGGTGCACAGGAAACCCACGCATCTTGCCGACAGCCCCAAACGGAACTAGAGCTTTTGGTTTGGCGACAAACATTGAATCAGCTGTAACGGATGCAGCGCTCAAAAGGGCACAATTAGACGCGTAAATGCGCGCATAGTGCTTTTGCATCAAGGGTGATCCACATTACCCAACAGCGCTATCACAAATAGCCTTAGCCTCCGTCCCATTCCCTTCTTATAGTCAGCTGACTCAACCACAAGGATAGATGTGTTAAGCTCATCAAATCCTAGCCTAGGTGGAATAGTGAGGAGGAGCGACACCCTCCCGAACTTGCCTTAGACCACCTTCACATGCCGTCCCGTTGATAATCGAATTACTAGAGCAGGCGTCAACAACGGCCTGTCGTGTACCGGAGCGGCCCAGTGGATCATCCCCGAAGAAGTTTGACCACGGTGGAAGTAGGTGGCGTCCTGGTGGTCCATCAGTATTAGAATGAGTATCAGAATGAGAGTCGCATGCCGCTACGCACCATCTTCGACGACTCCTCCCAAGCCACAGGGTCTCTGACACTCGAACGTTGACAAAGCTCGCAACTTCGCAGATCTCTCACATTCTTGGATCGCGTAACTACGAACGTCATTCTCTTGGCTGCTCTTCGTGCGACGGTGAGCGCATGACGATCTAGCCTTGGTAGGACCCAGATTTGAGAGGCATACTAGTACAAGGGAGCGGTGGAGTCGAATAGAGAGGATCTCCGCATTCTTCACCGCTTCTTCGACGCTCTCGAAGAATGCCCAAACTACTTGCATCCTCCTCCTCTTGGGTGTCTGCGATAACCACTACGTGCTCGGCCACACATTTTCCACGATTTGCCCAAACTGACAGCTTTCCTGATCGGGTTCGGGCAATTCTGTTGGTCAAGTTGACTTCATGACCTAGGCACCCACAGCTCGAACACTATGATATTGAATCTAGTGGGCGTAAAAGGGCATCAGAAACTCATTCGTTCGCCATGAACACTGTCTCCCTAAGATTCAGCTGTAGTCCCACGTTTCTGCAAACATACGTTCAGAGCTAACCAGCATTCGCTCCGTTTGGCTGCCTTTATAGAACTTGAATTTCATGTTTTGCTCAATTTAAATCAATTAAAACGTTCAGATTGGCCAGGTTCTACTCCGAGCCGATAAGTATATTGATACTGATAACTGATAAGTAGTAGCTCATGCTGACCCTACTTATCGTTAGCCCCTCGCTGTGATCACTGAAGTCTCTAACGATAAGAACAGCACCGTAGGGTTTACACAACGCGGGAAAGATAATCGCTCAGTGCTTCTCGGGTTTCAAATTTCATGCCAACATCCGACGATTCTCGCACTTGCACCTTCTCCATGGCCTTCAAGAAGGCGATGAGCTGATTTGGGCCCCAAGTCTTGGAGGAAACATTTATCCCCTCTCTTTTTGTAATAGCAAGGAAATGTGGCTTGGTATGGGGATCTATAGAGCGCTACAGCTCGAAAGCTGGTGCGACATTTCGACTGTTTGGAAGCAGGCCTGCACCACCGATAGACAGGAACTGTCGCTCCACACAGAACAGTCGACATGCGCTAATCATTCAATGCTGCGTCAGCGGATTCTGCTGCCACTGCTTCTTCGTTCCCACCAACAGGTTGCACTTTACCAGTGGTTCATTTGAACTAGAAGTGCAACATGAAGAAAAGATGGAAGGTATTTCGCAGTCGAAGTAAGAGACGTGGAGGTCAAACCGAGGCAGGGAAGTGGCATGGTTTAGACAGGAAAGACATGCAGATACCACACCACAGGACTACATTTACACCCTGGATTCACGGACCGCTTTTGCGAGGGACCAAACGCAACATGTTAGTGAAGCTGACAGACTCGGTAAAACTCTGTACAGGACGGCACATTCCGGCTGATCAGGCCAGACAAAGTGCAGAGAATCGACAGAAAGCCATGCTGGGGCACAGCGGAATACGCCGGAACATAGTACGAACAGCACGGACAGCACGATCACGCACGTCCATGTGCAAGAAACGCGGATTGTTTGGACGAAACGCGCCCACCTCGTCACCTGGAGCACGAGACCATTCATGCGGGTGAGGCAACCTTACAGCGAACCTCTCAAAAGCAGCCATTCTTGGGTACGGGACTAAGTAAGACTCCTGTGGAATTGGTCTGGCTCATTACAAAAGTGAATCGGCACCACTCACCTCGACTTTTACCATCGGCCTCTCTCAACACGGTACATTCTTCGATGTGGCCGAACTTGCCGAAGTAGCTCCGAATGTCCTCTTCGCTATGCTTCTTCGACAACTGACCGATGAACAACTTTCTCTCTAAATCACTGTCCTTCAACTCCGTCAGCAAAGACTAGGCCGAAGGCTTCACAGATTGAAAACCCAACCATTTCTGTTCTCTGTATCGGCCGGCTTCATCTGAACAGGGTGATGCATTCCCTCGATAGTCTCGACATTATGCAGAGCACTTTGAGCTGCAATTGCATCTCGCCGATGGTAGAATGTCACGAAACAACAGCCTGAAAAGCAGCGATTACCCCCTTGAAATATCCTCCATGACGACGTCATAGCATACCTTTGCTAACTTGCGTCTGTCGATCTCGAAGGATGTTGAGAGAAAACACGGGCCCGTATTTCTCGAACAGCTTTCGGCAGTCCGGTTCGTTCCAATGCCTCGGAATCTGAAAACTACCCACTGACGTGAAAAAAAATCAGAATAAAATGGGAGTAACCACCGAAGCAACTACTACTTTTTGAAGAAAACCTCACACTTAAATCTTGCAAAATTATGACTTTCGTCATCGCCTCCGAGTAAATTCGTCCCTAGTCACTAACGATACGAAATCTTATAGGTGATAGACGCTTGAACCCCTCCGCCTCTCCAAACAAGGACTAAGGGGCGCGCACGACTCTGCGGCGTATGTGAGCCGGTTATTATTATACTTTGAGTATAATAATGAGCCATTATTATTAGTTACTAGAGATGTTAAGACAAACAACATTAATTAATTAATGAATTGAGCGTCAAACAGGAGGTATTCATCAGGCGCCTAGGTCAGCGTTTATAATTTTTTGAAGAAAGAATGACTGGAAAGGATTTCAACTTTCTTGCTTAAGAGGATAAAGGATAGAAGACGGCGTTTCTCAATCCCTTCTAGGATGCGGCACGCATTCTACTTCTACGGGATGCTGCGGAGCAGGGGTGCACACAAAGTTCCTGGCGTTAAATTTTTTAAACGAATTTTTAACAGAAAATTTTCGTTAAATGTACGTTGACGACGTGAAAATCTACAAAAAAGTGGACAAAGCCGACAGCTCTCGTGAGGTTCAAGCGGCTATTGATTTCGTTGGCAAGTGGGCAGAAGACTGGAATCTTCCACTTGCTGCCGAAAAGACGCAATGTCTTGTAATACAATCAAGGCACCAAACCTACTCTCCACTCTACAGACTCAATGGCGTGGACTTGAAGCAAATTTCTGATGTTAGAGACTTCGGCTTCCTTATAACGAGCGAGCTAAAATTTGACCTACATTACAAATTACTTGTAAAAGGGGCCACTTCCAGACTTACAATTTATTTAAGGTACTAAAAACAAATGATCCGGATGCTCTTCTGCGTGCTTATAAGTGCTATGTAAGATCAATTATGGAGTTTGGTACTTCTATTTTTAACACTTGTCAAAAAAGGACACCGACCTTCTCGGAAGTGTTCAGAATAACTTCACTCGTAAGTTGTTCATGAGCTGCTATAAAATGGGTTCCGAGGACATCCCTAACGGTTCCAGCGGGCTAAGCTGCTCGGCGTACCCAGTTTAAGCAGAAGAAGAAAAAGAGCAGACCTAATTATGTTGTTCAAAATCCTCACCAGGAAACTGTCTCTAGATCCGGGTTGAGTTTTTTGCAGTACCACTTACGATTAATAGAACAGGTAGACTTAGATTGCATGCAGCGGTTGCAAAGTCACAGGTTAGGTCTAACTTCCTCACTTACAGACACCTTAGGGAGCTAAACCTTCTCATCGGTGAGAATCAAGATTTTCTTGATATGCCTGTTTCTCACTTTAAGCATCTCCTTATTCAAAGTGAACTTTCTTAGGTTATTCCGTTCTCACTTGCATGTTTTTGATTCCTTGCAGTTGGGTTTGTTTGTTTCGTTCGTTTGTTCATACCTCTTTTTATGCGTGCATTTCCGATGTGATTCACGCCACGAAATAAATAAATAAATTTCCGCTAAATCGTTTAATTTTGTTAAAAAATACAATTGGCTGCAAGCTACAGTTTAAAATGAAAAAAGGAAAACGTTATATGTTCCAACTTCAACAGATTAACAACTAACGTTTAAGAAATGGAGTCTAACATTACTATGTTAAACTAATAATTCACTATAAACAAAGTGTGAACAGCTAAACACGCATGCTTTCAGCAACAAATTATCTCCAAGGTGTGGAAGACGAACAGGTACGAATTATGATTCAACAGAACGGTACTTAGTGGGCTGGTGCCTGCATCACACCGGCAAGGCATCCTAAAAGGTAAGTCTGATGTTCCCCCAGGAGTTCCCTCAGTTTCCTAGTTATTTGCGAAAATGTTTGTCGTAACTGTCCTACGAGCATGTACAACCTCGATAAGGGCACCAGCTCGCTAGTACAGAAAGACTTGATAAAAATAAAAGGCTGTCAGTGGAATGTTAACAAGTCGACGAACGCTCGACTTTTGCGTATCTGGTGCGTGGGATCGATTTTTTTGCAATGTCGGAGACATGACACGACATCGTGTCTCACGGCTGGCTTCACTCGACCAAAAGGCTGTGAAACGGTCGTCAACGTGTTAAGGTTCACGAAAAAAGGCTTTCCAGAATTTTCAAAGAAGACGGAGTACCTGACTAACGACAAGTACGGCAGGGACTCGATCGCAGTGGACGGTGTCGATCTGCCAAGAACAGATGCTTTCAAAAACACGGGCTCAACTATTACCAGCAGCGGAGCTTTGTTTCACGAGATCAACCTCTGCATGGCTCAAGTGGAGAAGCACCACCGGAATGCTCTGTGACTGGAAGGAAGTGCGACATGTTGAACTCGAAGGTGTTGCGCACGGTAGTTCGACCCGCAGCATTTTATGGACCAGAATGCTGTCCTGTGAAGAAAGAACCGGAGCGTCGTCCAAGTAATGTGCAGACAAAGATGTTGCGTTGAAGCGGTCGCATCCGTAACGATGACATACGACAACGCTATGACATCCCTCCCATTCGACTCAAGATGCGCGAGAACCGCCCAACCATAAGATGGGCCGGTAACGTTCGGGGTGCTAGCGAAATGCGGTTTAAAGAGGGAGCTACAGCTGGAAGTTGAACAAGGAGACGTCGTTGAAATCCAAAACAACGCTGCATGGATACTATATAACGATCTGAAGGCAGCCGGTCTCCACTCCGATCAAGTGGCTGACACGAATAACTGCCGACCCTGCGTAGATGTTGTATAACTGCTGAAGAATAAGTAACGGAAGGTATGAAAATTGAAACGAAATGAAAGGACCGCTGTATGGTTACGTTTAGATGAAGCTGCCAAATAAGACGTTCAGCGAGCTAGGCCGCTGAAAGTCTGATTTGATGAAATCGACTCGGTATTTCGGCCGTGATTCGACGCATACTTCTGGCTCCAACCTCGACTTTTACTGCCATCAATGTTGGTGAAGAAATGATAGCAAGAGGTTGGAAGTTGGCAGCCGGAGAATCGAAGGCGGATACGACGATCGAAGCAGTTTTGCAGACCAGCTCGTCCTGTCATGCGTGTTGTTTGAAGAGTTAAGCGGCGGTTAGGTCGCTACTAGTATAACTTCGAGAAGCCGCTCCCTGTTGAAACCTATGCTCTCTGGATAATAAAAAACGCCAGATGCCTAGGTGTTGGCAAGGGTTACGCTATTCTTCCTCTTGGGTAACTGAGTTGACAGCCAACACCAGCTGCAGCTCACTGCTGAAGAGCACAAAGTATGAATTACCCCAGCGAGTCCGCGAAGCAGAGCATGTGCAAATCTAGAGAAAGAGAAACGAAAGAGACAAGAGATACTACCACATAGGGCTCAGTATTGCTGTGGCACATAGTCCTAATGTATAAAACAAAAAATGTTTTTTAATTCCAGATGCGTTTCGCCAGCTGTGACTCAATTTTCTCACCCTGTGGAATTCCAGCTAACGTCATTTGCTGATTTGACCACGTCTATTTTACATGCACTGCCCTTTATTCTGCCAAACTGTCCCTCTGGCCGCTCTGTTCTGGAACACGATCTTGTCGTCATCCTTCAATGAAGAATTGCGAGGCATGTAAGCCGAACAATCCTTGCGGTGCACCATCTGTCTCTCCTGTTCTCAGCCTACCCCTCAATCAACTCACGCTCCAAAGCGTCTTAACGAGTTCCCAAGGAATGCTGTAGCGTGCGAAGCTCCGGGGGATTATGCAGGACTTTCGCGTAGCCGCGAGCGATTTCCGCATTCGCTAGCTACGCCAGCTGGCAAGACTTGTCAGCCAAAAAACGTATCGATCACTCGTAGCGCAAGGCTATCAGGTCGTGCCAGTTGATTAATGAGTTTCCTATTCAAGAAGGATGTCGTCATAAATTAACAACGCTCATTGCCGCCGCTATGCAGTGCTGGCCACCACTTACAGCGGCCCGACCGCATCAATCGGTCCCACCACCCTCAAGGATTCCATCAGCTCGCTCTCGGAAAAAGCCCCGCACTTCCATTCCTTCCGCTAATGCTACGTGTGCATGCGTGTCCACGAAGTCCGCGAGCGAATCTCTGGGGAGTGGAAGCCAACGGTGTACATGTGTCTGCGTGTGATGGCGCGCATAGAGCTTGACCTCAATCGGTCCCAGGTCCGGCCGGCTACCAGTCCCACCGCCGCGAAGGAATGCATGCTAGTCAGCCAGCCGGCCGCCGCTGGACTCATCTCTTGACCTCGTTCTGATAGACCACCATATCTCGTCCCCAATTGCTGCATTCGTCGTACAACTGACTAAAACCACACTACACACACCTCACTTATCGCCACTCTCGGCTCCCCCTCCCCCCCCCCCCCCCCCCCCCACCTTAAGAAAGCCATGCCTTCTTCGCTCGGTTTCCACGCCAGTAGCGGCTTCCATAACCTTCAAAGAATGAGAATGAGAAAAAGCGAAGCCAGCCTAAGAGTTTCATCCAATAAATGGAAGAATGAATACCGCCTATACAGGTATCCTTAACGATCACAATATGAGCCGCCACTGTCTCACGACAAGGCAGAGTGAGCCATCACATACACTCCATATGGTGCTCTTCCACTAAAAACGCCCCTTGTATCGTTCTTCGGCGAAGACACGTCTGTCACTAAAGCGTTCTCCAACATCTGGTCGCCATATGATGTACAGTTTTGACTCAAGACGATGTTCGAAAGATGAAGACCTTCGCCTGTCGCACAGCTAGACGGTGTTTCAGCGCTGAAAACGACGACAAAAGAAAACAGAGCGCATTTGCGAGAACGTCCGCGTCTCCGCCATGACGCGCCTTCAACGAGAAATGCTGCTGTTTTCAAGAGGATCGGTGAAAACGCGCCACTCGCTTGCAGATGCTGACGATCGCACGCTATATCAAGCTGTTCAAATATTCACATCCTTTAGGTGTTGTCGGTAGTGAGTCACTCGCGGGGCTTGCAGGAACCACACCTTTTGCGCGTACTGAACGTCCACCCACTGGCTCAAAAATCTCTTGGTAACAAACAACACTTAGAATTAATGACATACATTTAGAAATCGTATGCTCTTCCGGAGCTACGGTAATGCATATAAGATTTCAGAAAAACTTCACTTATGTAGGTCTTATAGGTTTTTAGCTGTTTGCAATTGTCATCATCTAGTGTTAACACAAGTGGCTCTGATCGGTGAAAATGTTTAGAAAATAATCAGTGAAATACGTTAACATGTGTAACGGCCATCTCTGCGGGCCACCACGCATGTTAACGCCTTCTACGCAGACGGCTTGCTACATTGGAGACCTTTATTAAAATCAGCCACTACGAGCCATCGACAGAGACGTCTCGAGCCGGAGCGCCATACGCAATTTCTCAGCAGGATTTGCACACGGGACACAGCCCTACAACGGGTCGACATCGCTCAAAAGGCATACTGCCGATGGTGACACGAAGCGAGCGTAGACGTCTATACAGATGGGTTTGCAGGGTCACAACTCTTGGGCGAATTTGCCATGGTGGCGAACAAAGTGAAGCGAAACCATTTTCATGCAAATCACCGAAAAAATTGGTGCTGTTGGATCCTACGCTTTAGTGTTATACGAAAGAAAAGGGCTTAAAAAGCGTCATCCGCGTTGCTGACAACTTGAAGATGGGAAACATAATCAAATCTTGCGACTGTCACGCTTAGTGCACCAAGACCAAGAAGGAAAATAGTAAAAGATAATGCACGGCGCTAGTCAATCAATTTTGGGATGCGCTACGCATTCCACTACTACCTGATGACATGAAGGCAACTTGAAACCGTAATTAACCTATGCAATGGCTTGTGGTGGTCAGCCGGTAGAAATGCAGTGTTTTACCACTCTTAGACAAGCCCGATACCGACCCCGGAGAGGTGGAAGGCTTGGCTGCCCTGGATAGGAAATCCGAACGGAGAACGCATGGAATCGGATGCACGCAACAGCCGGCGCCCTCTTCGACCGCGTGACATGATTGTACTGAATGATATCATATCGAAATCAGAACGAAGGACTGCCTAAGTAGCAGGTCGTCTTTCAACTCCAATTGTAAAATGCTGACATCCATGTCTCCATCACTTTAGAAGAGAAGGAAACATTGACTACAAAATCCTTAGGGGGAAACCGTGTATAAGATGGGTTAAGATCATCGGTAAGCCGTTACTAAGAATCAGAAGGTAAGAGCATATACTCCACCTCTAACTGCCAGAACGCTGAACAGATCAGCATATGCTAAAAAAACTCCAAGCAGCTCAAACTGCTACTAGCCCAGGTTGATCACCTCCTCACTTCACATCGATGTGCCTTCAAATACTTCACACGCAAAGTTGATTCCTCTAACTCGGTCTCTATGCAACGATGCATAGCTAACAGAGACTACACTTTACTGCGTACTATTTTCGAATAAATGAGTAAATAAATTAATAAAATATGCTAGTTATAAACTCCACACAAACTAGTCAGCATGTACGTTCAATTATTAATAAGCAATACATTCAGATTTAGTGTGCCGAAAATTTTGAAAGGAGATCCACCGTCATCTACCGCCAGTCTTTCCTCCCGAGTGACCTGTGTGGCTGCGTTTGCAAACTTCAGGACCTTGAAGACATCTCAACTGAGTCCTTCGTAATAAATTTCGAAGTGGGTGTCGTGAACTACCTGTCAAAGGACTGCACTTCCGTAAACCTGTTCAAGACATCCGCATACACTTTTTTAATTGCCGATATTAAAAGCAAAATACCTCGAATAAAGGTTATTAAACCAGAAATGTTTTCTTCTCTTTCCCATTATTCTTTGATCCCCACAAGCCCTGAGAACGTGCTAGCCAACTCGCACTTCAGTCCGCAATCAACAGTGCACGCGAGAGGACTAGCTCAGGCGGTCGGTCATTTGCCAAGACTGGCCGCGCAATCATTTGATTATCATCTCTCGCCACCCGAATCGATCGCAACAACCGTATTCCGAGGCCGCCGGTGGCCTACATTGATTCCCAGAAGGCGTCTGAGGTGATCCGGCGATCGTTATGAGTCAACGACACCGAACACGAAACACGCAGAAGCGCAGCACGACAAGTCGTAAACGACCTACCTGACCGACAAACATCTTTATGGTATCCGGATCCGGATCCAGCGGCGCGCTGGCAGTCGTCGTCTTCGGCTCTTCGCCCATAGTGAGCGCCTGGAAAACGTCTCCTTCATAGCAGAAGGATACACAGCAGACACGATGAGGAGCGGTCACGCGAAGGACACAAAACGAAGCGAGAAAGCGGCTATTTGTATTCGACATCAACGACAACCACAAGCGCTTCCGCAGTCATCTCAAACATTCCGCAAACAGCAGCAGCCATGTAAAATTGGGCTGTGGGCTTCGGACGGCGACGAAAGAGGCGAAGTGCGAAAGAGTGCGGTGCCGATATGATTGATAAGATGGGCCTTGCACGGCAACACCGCACGGGGACGGGCTGGTCTTGACAATATTGTGGAACAGCTCAAGAAAATCGATACTACCAAATCAAGCCCCAGCAAACGCTGGCTGGCCAGCCAAAACATGAGCAAAGATTCACCGCCAAGGAGCCGCCTTCGCTCCCACAACAGCGACGGCGGCGGCAAAAGCTGCGCTTGAGCGAGGGCGTAAGTATAACCGTAATGAATGGCGAAACGGATGATGCTCGAAGTGGATTTGCTCGGCGCATTGGAGACGGCAAATGAGGTAGGAGGTTAGAGTGCAGTGTTGAAATTGAATCGCAACACAGATGCGATCGAGTCAACGATGCGACGAGGTAGCGGCGACACGAGCAGCCAGTCCATGCCGTAGACACACGCAGTCGACAGCTCCTCCTCACTGACGCCAGCTCCAACAACCACTTTCGCCGAGTCCGCGAGTGTCGTTAAGAGCAGGAGACGCGAGCGCCATCACTACAGACCGACGAACGGGAGGGGCGGTACGACGTGCTCTTCTTACAACGTGGGCCACAGCCGCATTCGCGCTCGCCATCACAATCTCTCCGGGCGCACAGATCCGCGGATCGAAAGCGTTCTGTCCGAGGGATCAGTCACGAAGAACACCAACGAGTCGGACCCCACTGCATTTGCGAATCGACGAAGAACGTAAGGAAACCTAGGCATCAAACAGTTTAGAATGATACTGTAATAAATCCTTCCAGATTGGAAAACCATCGTTGATAAACATTAACCGAATCCGAGAACACACATAGTAAGTTAACAGCAGATGAAGAAGGAAAGGTAGAGGATAAGACACAGAGGTCCTTTATGGAATTTCAGACCATTTACTGCCGTGCTTCTCATATGTGACACAAATGTAAACACTGGTTTCGCTTCCCTTGACATATCCTTCAAAAAAGGTTCCCTCTAGCGAAACATCTTAATTAATCTTAATTTGCAATTAGGTTAAACCTCGAGGTATGAAGCAAACAGGCGAATCGGGTTCACGGAGTAGTTCACAACGAAGACCTTCACGAAGTTGTGACTGCCTGTTCAAATAAAACACCCGATATTCGCACAAATTACACAATGGAAACAGTTCTGCAATCCTGGCCATAATTCACGTCCTGCGAAGATTAATGTCATGAACACTTGATTCACTCTTTCACCCCCTTCCATGGCTTCGTGCAACAGCGAAATGAGCCTTCCTTTGCACGTGTCTCTTTTGAAGCCTAAATAACCACTGGTGTCGCTTCCTTACAAATAGTTGTAAAACTAATCGTAAATAAGTAGTGCTAGTGCTGGTTCCTCTCCTATGTATCACCTCACCAAAGTACGGCGTACTGACCGTATTGATGATTACTAGAGGTACGCAGTGAAGCAGAAGCTAGCTTCTCCACTATAACCAAACTCTGACTGGAAGACAGATAAAAGATTTCAACCTAATACACACGTGCCTTGCACCTGAACAGTTTGTATCGTGCGCCCGCGTTATATAGCTCAAACGCATTGCATCACTGATTTTTCTCATTACCAGCATAACGAAAATTAGTGAGGGACGCTAAGATACCCTTCCATACGTGCAGCTTCTGGATAGTACTTCTATTAGGGGGGGCGGGGGGCAAAAGTAATGAGACACCCCATGCCGTGTCCATATATCTCGTGGCTGGAGTCTGGTTTCGTGCTTATCGTATTTGTATGTTTGTATGCTACTTACTGAAGCCCATCTGAGAATTTACCACTTCCGCTCTTTCCAGAAGCATGCCAAAACCCTATTCTGTCTCATGCCGAAACCCCGGTCTGACGAGTCGACCTGTGTCGCGCAAATCTCGCCCAATTCCCAACCTCGAGCAGCCTGGGCTCAATAGTCACGCAAGATGAGAAGTACGTCTTCTACCTTAACCCTGCCAAGCAGCGAGTCTGGATGAGACCTGGTGACCTGTTGCCGACCTTCGTTCTGCGAGATGCTCACGGCGAGAAGCACTTTTGGAGCTTTTGGATCTGCGCCCATGGATCGGTTTACCGGAAGCTGTTTCCCAAGAGCACTACGATAAACTCCAAGGCCATGGTGAACAAAATAGAGATGGGCCGGCGACTCGCTCTTATTCATTCGCAGCGCTTCAAGAAGGTTCTCCTCTTCGACAACGCCGCACCCCATCGGGAACAAGTAACCACGGATAAGCTTGGCCAGCTGGGCTACGTTCACATGCCTCACCCACCGTGTTCGCCGAACATCTCTCCATGCGACTACCACTACTACTTGAGCCTACAGGACTTCCTAGTCGGAAGGGACACAAGAACCCAAGCAATCCTTGACAACCATATCGAGCAGTTGATCAACACCAGGCCCAAGCAGTTCTTGAAGGATGGGATCAGGAAGTTGGCTGAGCGATGGCAGCAAGGTCACTGCCCTTAATGGCAAATACATTCCTCAGCATCGTTGAGTTGTAAATGAGTTATGGAAAGATAAAGATTTTTTCAATTTGTCTCATTTCTTTTGCCCCCCCCCCTAATATAATAGGAAATTAGACACGCCCTTCAGCGATCAGAATTGCTGCGGAGCAAGAAACTGGAACTATTATGCGGAATTATCGGTAGTGAAAACCACTGAGGGAAATACATCACATCTGGCTGGATATGCTGAAGAAATTATCGAGAATACATGAACTTTCTGCTGCCTGGTTTTCAGGTATTTCGTTTCTCGTGCTCATTTAAAAAGTTTGGTTTTCAGGGAAAAATGCAATGCATAGACTGACGACCATATGCATAGACTGCATGTTTCCGTCACAGATAATATCAAACACATGAATTTATATGGGTCATAAAGCGACGGCGCCACACAAAGTAAAAAAGAGGAGTCCGAGGCTGAACATGATCTGATGTTGACAATTCCTTCCGCATCCAATTGCCGTAAAAATAAGTAAAATAAAAAATAAATAAGTAAAATAAGCTCCTCCGAAACTCTTCAAAAAGAAAATCTAAAAGGAATTATTTTTTGGAACGCTACCTCCAAGCGATTCGAAAGGATAATCGAAAGTTTTCTAGATGTCCAAAGGATCGAACTGCATTTTCCTTTCCAAGGAGAAAGGGAGCACTACACCATAGAACGGCCGTATGACGCTATCGTATTAACGAACAAGAAAATCGAGCACTCCGGGCTCACGGCGGTCTAACCTTTTGCAAAGAAGTAGGCGACAGACGATGTTCCGAACTTCGTATTTTATGACGATTTTGTTTTCTTAACGAGAGTGCCCTCGAGCAGCTGGCTCCAATGACATCCAAAGAGCAGAAACAGCAAAAAACTTTTTGTCAAACGAAGTTTATTCCAGAACCTCAGTTGTGGTGCAATATGCTGAACCCTGTAGAGGAGCACCACAGCATGTGACAACTTGGTCGCTTGACGTTAAGAAAATAGTTTTCTGAAGAAAAGCCAGCCCGTACACCAGACAGCGTCGGAGATATCGAGGCCGTGTGTATTTAGACTGTCAACAACTGCTACACCTCCGTACACGCTCTGGAAGAGGAGATTTACTCAGCACCCGTTCTAAACGATATGTAAATTCCACTGCTGTTAAGTCCTAAATTATTACTTTATATTATAATCTAACTCATTCAACTCAACTCATTTTTTATCTTTTTTCCTGGCGTTTGGTTTAACAGATGAAGGCGTTGGCCGACATGTACACCCCGAATAGAGGACTTTGGTTCGGGTCGCACTCAGGTCATCCCTGTCTCTCATCCATCCAGGATCGGCGAACTGGCGCCAGATTTATCTCGGACGAATAAAACACTGACTTCTCCATTAGCTGCCCACCGCATTCCATTGAAGAACGCATAAACAACGACAACATAGACACCAGGCAACACTATATTTGACCGTGTTCATGCGAAGTGGCCCCCTTGGCGCGAATACAGAGGTACTTAGTGAAGTCTGAAGAAGGGAGGCAGAACATCGGGAGACAGACGGTTCCACTCCCGGCGCAGAGATTCCTTCAGGGACTCCAGGCTGTGGCGACGTTTGTTTGGCGCAGACTCAGGCCTCCAACATGGACTACACGCTCTAGTCCATCGGATTTAGATGCCGGAGGCGAGCATTCCGCAGAAATGACGAAGTACGGGAAATTGGCCAACGCACCATGCCTGCGTCTGCTTCGACCTATGCGGCGGAGCTGAACTTTCGTCCGCTGCGCATTGCCGAAGTGCTGCTGAGCCTGTTCTGTCGATGCACATCTTGATTTATTTTTACTCCTTCGTCCACAAAAGTAGGGGATCTTTCCGTTGAGGCAGATTGCGCCTCAAACGATGACCGATCGCGGATTTTGACCATGTTCGACGATGGCGGAAGTGGCTGGGACCTCTGCAGACCAAATCCTGTCGTTTTGGCAGTTACGCACCTGCTCCATGGTGACCAACTACTCGTTCGTGAACAGAATTTGCTCCCATCCGCCGAAAAATTCACCCAGCTATATTCGCATTAGGGCGAAGGAAGCCCACTTCGAATGCGGTCGAATATAATGCTGCCATTGTCTATGTTGTTGTTAATTATGAGTTGTTCTGTTAGGTTGTTAGTTGTTTCGTAGCTATAATAATAAAATATCCCGTTATTCTGGAGGTCCCTGTAGAATAGGTGGGCGTCCCGTGAAAGGCATTCACTAACGCGGGCGTTGCCTCTAGCATCCTCTACATTTCTGATTACTTTTACCTGTTTAACTGTTTCAAATGTCAATTGAATGGAGACTTTAGCATCCTTATAATCGGTGGTCAAACGACCTCCGCCGCGTTATAAGTATGCACAACGTAGACGTCATCGTATGGCTAGTCGTATCGCTCCCAAAAAATCAGTCTTTCAGTGCCACATTATGTATACATGCATTTACTTGTACTATTCTCCTGTCCCAGAAAAAAGTTCTTATATCGTATGTATGGATATCCTATTCGTAAATACTCATCGAATTTAGGGAAACATTTAGGTGTAATTGATGATATTGGTCTAGCTTGATATATGATGCATACTCACAAGGAGAGCCTCCAAACTTACGTTGGACTTTTGCGATGCAATTTTTACAGGATGGGTCCGGTCAGGGCAGTCCAAAAACGTACTTAGCATTTTCAGAATGCTCTTCTGAGGTGGAAAAACGACGTGAAAACGTGAGCGCTATCATCACCACCTGCTTGCAGCCCAGCGAATGTAGTCGGTTGGCGCGGTGGATAGCGCTGTCGCCGCTCGGCTTTTAATAAGTAAATACAGCCATTCCGCTAAATACCTTTGTGCTTTCATTTGAGTTCCCTCTCTATGGATCATATTCGCCGAATAGATCATTCGATGATGATCCCAAATATCGCCTATTAAACAAGTTAGTGATTCAAGAAAAGACGTCCCATTTTCATTGCTCTGGACCGGAACTACTTGTTTAAATGCTAACCTGCATCTCCTATCCTCTACGCACTCCATATCGCTATATTCACCGCCTCCTAGAGAAGCCGTTTTAGAGCATGTTCAACTGTAATCTCTCTCCTTGAAGAAGGAGTGAAATCAGGATCCAACGCTGACAGAAGTCGGGGAATGGTTGACACGTCCGGGTGAGAAAGACATTTTAGTGTTAAGTATTTAGCGGAATAAAATCGAATTCATGACTTATCCCGTGAAATGCATGTGTTGTGTGCAATTTCGGCATCGTTGCTGAAGCGATAGCACCGAACCATACAACCAACTCGATGCGCCCGAGAGGCGACATCGCTATCCACTGCACCAACCGACCACATTCGGTGTAATGGCAGCAGGGCGTGATGAACTTCGCGCTCTCGTTTTCACACGCCATTTCCCAACCGCAGAGGAGCATTCCGAAAATTTTAACCATGATTTTAAACTCCCCACGCTGGACCTTACATCCTGTGAAAATCTCATCGCAGAAGCTCATCGAAAGTTTGGAGGCTCTCCTTGTCAGAGCGAGAAGAAATAGAGAGGGATTCTATACAGCCCAGAACGACAATAAATCTACTGAATGCCCGGTAATTTCAAAATCGTCCATCCTTCGAAGCAGAAAAAGTGAACACATTCTACTTCTATAAGGAGCAGAATAGTGATGACGGACACTTGGTAGAGAAAGTGCATGGTTAAAATGTCTAACGCGAGCAGGTGCGACAACAGCGAGGGCTAATTTGAACGAAATTATGCTATTTGTCAAAGATTCTCCCGTCTTCACTCGTTACGTCAGCAATTCGAAGCATAGGCAGAACCTTCACGAGGAAGCAATTTCGGCAACTGGTAATAAAGAGGACACAGAGAACTAGGAAGCGAAATTGTCACGAACTAAGCTTTGAAGGTCAGTCGTTCTTGTAGATTCGGTGCACACAGCTCGATGAGGAAAAGAGAGCTGGTGTCGAGAAAAATTCAACAAGCCACGAGCTGATTCAAGCCTCGAGATTGAAGACACGTCGTTCACAGCGACAAGTTGCAGGTGCAACCGAGGCCGACTGGGGTGATAGTGGGTGATCGATTCGAAGGGCCGCGAGAATTGTTGAGGACATCAAGAACAGTGAGACGCTTAGCCTCAATCAAGCCGAGCTTGCGGTACAAGACCTCTACGAACAGTGGCAAGCGTCTTGAAGATCCAACCGTGAACGCCGTTTCGGCAACCTGGCACCCCTCCCTTCCACCCCGGAGCCTACCAGGTATGCAGTTCTTGTAAGACTGCTACAGCCCCAACTCAAACAGCAACAGAAGCGGACTATGGCAACAGATGCCCTGGAAAATATAGAACCAATCCAGCACTATCCTATCGCAACCACATTTTTAGGACTTTTTCAAGCCAACATGGCCCTCAATGTACATGTAACGCGGTCGACAAAAAGAAAAAGGACTAATGAAACGTTCACTACGAATGGATTTCATGTTTAATTCGTGCCCAAACCAAGCAACCCCAGTGACCGGGTGAGTTTGGAAAAGGCCGCCCATTACACAACCAGAACCAGTGATTCAGTGTTAGAAGTATCAAGAAACAGGTAACGTCTGGTTGAGGGCTTCGCCCCCAAACCCCGAGAATAGAACAACCCCAATCTTCCATCTTTCTTCTTTAGACCTTCTTACTTTTAATAACTTTTACTTTCAGTAAAAAAATGGTTCTACTATATAGATCAGTGCAGCGGGATATGGTAGGGCAGAATCTTCACGGCTCCTCCGAAGACCGTCCACCCTCTATCGCATTTACACAATTTATTCTCCGAGGTGCTGTTCTCTATGTGGCGAGAAACAGATAATGAGAGTCTCAATCCGAAGTGCTTAATCTGCAGAAAAATAATTAAAATTAATCGGCATTGGTAGACTCCTCCGAACCCCATAGTCACTCTCCCTACCTCTCCCTCCCCGCTAGTAGTTCCTTGCTTATGTGCTGGTGAGAATGGGAGTCAGTCAAGCACTCACACGTGACACTGAGTCCCGACTCACGTGTCTCCACGTTGCCACGAGGTCTACGACCCGTTTTCAGAAACCCGCGCGCATTGGGCGATAATGAGGAAAACTGGTCTGGCCCCTTTATTCTCCCTCTGTGGTTCCCCTTTGCTGATTCCGTCTTCACTGGTCCCCCTCCTACTGGTCCTCTTAGTCGGAATCCCAACGCACGTTCGACAACGTCAATAGAAATTGTAAATTAGGTGGATTCCGTGTCTGCGACACGTCTTCTGAATCCCTACGCACGTTGGACGACGTCTAGGGCACGTCTTCTAAATCCCAATGCACGTTGTACCGCATCTGCAGCACGTCTTCTGAATACCTACGACGTTGGACGACATCTGCCGTAGGTCTTCTGAATCCCTGCGCTCTACACTTGATCCCCAGCCATACCTTGACGCGTTTCCCCTGAATATATAGTAAACATGGCTGATCCGCCGCCAAGGGTATAGTTCGCCAGCAATCTCCCATGATTAATCTGAAAGAAAACCCGGCTGGATATGCCGCACTGTCGTAGACTGAAGTCAAGAGATGCTTGCGACGGACATGACGGACACGTGACATTAGCCGATTATATATCAGGTAATATGGTAGGATTCGAAGACTCGAGTAAGAATGTGTGATCGCCGCATCCCACTGATTTTCCACTCATAAAGTTTCGCAGAAATTTAAAGCCTTCGTGGACAGCTCGAAGTGAGCTGGGGTAATCGGATCCAAAACCGCAAACGGAAAGAACTTTGACGAAGAAGAGGCAAGACAATTTAAACAACGCATGCAGACACGCAAAAGATTTTTTGAGTTAGATCACTGGATCATTACTTTTTAGACTTATGCTTCCACAGGCAAAATAAGGATAAAGTAAGACGTCAATGAACGCGCATATAGAACGCGCCATGCATTCTGCTTCCACGAGACGTCACTGAGGCAATTTGAACATGATACTCCTCCATATAATGAGATCTCGCTGATAGTGTATGGAGTTTATATTTTCCAGGCTAGTCCTTTCCCAATTCGCCGACTCCAGAGGGATGGAAGGCTTGGTTGGGCTGGAGTGGACTCGAACCTCGAATCGATAGGGGTCACACGACAGCCGATGGTCTTCTCCGACAGCGCAGCACATGCACAAGCTATTGTGCGGTAAAGTTAGTGTAAGGGTGACATAAGCATTCGCTGATAGCAAAATGACCTTGCCGTGCGACCTACTAAGGATTTTAGAGTGCGGTTGAAGTGGTAAAAGTGATAAAATTAAAATATCCAGGTAGTGATGAAAGTGCAGAGCATTTTGTCATTCAAAACACCGAATAAGCCCGTTAAACGATCGCACGGAACGACGGAGTGGGACGTTTGAAACTTCCGATGTGACAGTGAACTACTGTAAATGAACATGTTATGCTTCAAGTGTCTTTGTAGAGAATTAACATCAAAACCGCCCTGCTAATCGCGTTGAAAATGATGAGCGATACTTCACGCGAAGGCACCAGCTGCCTTCAGTTCAGGAGGCAGCCCATCGGTTCTCAATGAAGTGCGACGTGTTGTGGCATTTCCCGCGTGTAGCACGAGTTTTTACTCGTTTAGTTCGCGCGAGAAGTACCGTTTGGCCTAGCCCCCCTCGCTGCAACTTGAACGTACGCGTCAGTTCGTGTACAATGGAAAGTTCCACGTCACCATATCCGACTGCTACGCTCAAAGCGGTCGGAGCCCATGGGCTGCACCCCCGCTCACTGACTGCACCGGCAAATGCACTCATCTACACGAACCAGGAGGCTGGGCTTATCAAGAATTGAACCTGTGGATATCCGGAGTAAACGGTGTTGAGACAAATGCTTCATGGTGGCTACTTCTACCCCTCATACGCCGCGGGTTTAATCGCTGACGAATCCGGCACCATGAAGAGTCAGCGCTAAAGATGCGGGCCGAGAAGATAACGAAACATGAGTAGAAAAACGGGAAGAGAGAAGGATGCCAGCACAGCCACCTCATGGCAGCACACGTATCAACGCCGGAATGTTGCGCTTACGGAACGTTTTCGGGTTCACTCTTCTGGCTTTGCTGACCAGGCAAAATTCGGCTGTCAGTTTTGTACAACGAGAAATGCAAAAACGAGAAGTGGTGATAGGAAACAGACCGGTACTGTTTGTGACAACGTGACGGCCTGGTGAACCGCTTCGACGGAGTCAGACCTCTCGCCATCTCGAAGCTTTCTCTGTTCGGTTTATGAAAACAACATCCGTCAGTGCCTCCCTCTTACGGGGATGGAACTGCATGTCTGGCAACATGAGACAAGCCTCTGCCGCAGAAAGATGAGGAATACGAAGCGCAAGTTTGACATAGACACTATTTGAGCTTCCCCATATGCTTTGATATTAAGCAAAACTGATGATGAGGGCTTGTGTAAAAATGCTAGCAAGGAAGCTACCCAAGGTGGTAGAAAACTGAGCTCTCAACCCCCATCTAGGGAAATATTACTAAGAAACAATTCCCTATTTGGTCAGCCATTCGTTGGCTTTTTCGTTGGTGAACATCTCGTTCAGAAATCAGATTACTATCTGCTTGAAGCTTAAAATCAACTTGCTAGTAGGGCGCAAATCCCACAGCGCCGAGCGCTGGCTTCAGTTCACACATTATTTAACTGGACGGTCACAACCTTATGCACCCACTCTGCTGAAGATAATTGTAAGGAACGACAACTTCCGTAGCGCCGTACGTACTTTACATTCCAAATTTTAATTTGATCTTTAAAAATCTCCTCACTAATATTTCTGCTACTTTAAGGCAAGTCTCGCTTTTAAACTAGTCACCGTCAGCGACTAAATTGCAAAGATAAGGGTCCCGCGCAAAAGCTGGGAGAACGTTTTTTCAATGTACGATCCAAATCGCCCCTGTCTCCACAAATTCGAATTCTTTAAAGATAAGCCACAACAACTAAAGCCCCCACACACTTCTGCGGCAACGCCGCGGTCCTACTCTTGACTATAGGGCAGGGCGCAGAGCTCGCCGCCGGCGGCGAGTGGCGGCTCGTAGCACGAACATAGAATTTTTCACCGTGCGCGCCGCTGCCTCTGCCGCATTCGCGACGAACCGCCACAGACGCAGTGCTTCAAAGTCGACTGTTATGTGAAAATTGAGTTCTAACAAACTTCCGAGGTATGTTGCATTGTGCCTAGATATGTGGTCTTCAGAAGCTTCTTGTCACAAAGGGACCCTAAATCTTTTCACAATGGAAGCGATTGTCTATTTCTTCGATTAACTCATTAGCTCATCCAATTCCCTTCCGAAATATCGATTTTCTCTGATCAAGTGCACCAATTGACTCTCTAACAGCTGATCAGAGGCAGTCAAAGAAGGTTACGCAGTTACAAAAGCATTACACTCCGTGACTGGTGCTACACACTGTGTAGACGTCGCGCTTGCCGCAGCAGCAGACACAGCCGCCGCGCGCTTTTGTATATTCGGCTCGCTCCGCGCGGGAGGCGGACGACGCCGGCGGAGCGAGCGGCCTACCATAGCAAATGCTTTGTCATATGTAGGCTCTAGTTCAGCTCATGAAGCTATGGCTGCTGATCGCAATAACTCATCGATAGCGAAGCCAACGCCTCTTAATTCACGTACGGACCAGCTTATTCAAAACAACGGTAAATTATAATACTTCGGTCTGTTTCACAATAGCATTTAGAACTATAGGTGCAAGGCACCTATAGTTAAAGAAGAGGGTAAAAGTGCACAACAGGTCGATTTAAGGTTCGAAACGTCCCAATCAAGTCTGTCATCGCTCTGGTGTTGCTAAGCTAACAGCATATTTATCTGCAAAGGATGAAACACTACTATCAGCGGTCTGCTATAGAGAACACAGGCACTCAAGTGCCGCAGGATACCACGCAAAAGTAAAGGGTGAGAGACATCCCATGATGGATTACCTTCACCCCCCCCCCCCCCACTAGTTGTCAGTGAAAGACAATTGTTCTGGCTGTATGGAACGAAATAAGTCCGAATGGTCCGAATGGCGCATAACTAAAGTCCCAGATCATTCTGAATGTTGGTTGAACCCGAACTTAAATGAGACAACGTAAGAAACTAGAATCCGCAAAAAATCGCTTGGGTACTAAGGGGAGGGATAAAGCACAGCATTGACAAATGGCTCCAGGAATTGCCCAGCTACGCTCTGTTTATACTTCTCATCTGCGCGACAGCGAAGAGTATTGTGGAGCGATACGAGAGAATGTGCACCGGCTATCATCGCAAAAGAAATTGATACAACCCGCCCCAGAGTCGCGCTAGCAGCGAGCATGATATCCACAAAAAAGGAACGAACGCTCGCGAAAAGGCCAGGCATAGCCACCAGTAACGTTGTGGTGGACACGAATCACCGCCGCGATGGAAGTATGCACCGTATCTTCGTACGCGTGTGTCCTGACTTCCAGCAATCAACCATAACAGTGTTGAAGTCAGCCTTCACCTCTTGCGCTTCCCAGAAAGTTAGCTGACCTACGAGGAATGCAGAAAATGATTGAGCAGGGCGCGTATTTGCACTTAAGATTTATTAGGAACAATGGTTGCTTGTCCAATAACTGATGAAATCCTAGATCATGTTTGGCATGAAAGAATGAAAAGACAACGAACTTGCTCATTCGCTTCTGCACTTCATTCCAGCCGACCCGACCCCAAAAGAGCTTGGCCCATTAACTAAGCACCCCGTGGATCTCAAGGACCTGCTTTTACCGTTTCACTTTATGTGCTGCATGACGTTGTGTCTAGACCCAAAGAAAGACTCAAGACCGAAAAGCTATCAATAAATTCCTCAATATATCATCTAAAAAAATTAATTTGAAAAACTGATGAAAATTCAACCAAATATTAGAGTGCGAACTAGCTTCTTGGTTCGTGACGTATTCAAAAAGAAACGTGAAACTTCTCAGTCAATGTGCTCAGAGAATAAATAGTAATGCTACCGGAACTGACTAATGAAATTTCCCTAAAACGTATCTGAATTTTGGGACAAAATGGTCACTAGTATATAAACAACTGCTCTCTTGAAAGTAGTTAAAAAAGATGGAAATCAGATCGACAAAACAGATTTAAATTAGGAGATCGCTGTCGCTTGGACCAAACAACAAATATAACGATAGACGACGACGGAAAAGAACATTCCTTAAGATAGCTAATAGGTGGTAAAGGGCACTCTGTCCTTTCACCACTCAGAGGTCGAAAAAAGGATCGCCTAATGTCGCCCAGGGGTTTTGTTTGAGATGCCTATCACGAATCTCACATCCGCCTTTGAAATTACTGTCGACTACGGTAGGTATCGTGACTAAAGCCTCGTTTATACTTCTGACGCCGAGCGACGCGACGGCACTTATATTGGCCAAATTGATTGATCGTGTCGCTCGATCAATGTGGCCACGACACGTGGAGTCGCGTCGCTCGGCGTCGAAGTATAAATGGGCCCCAAAGCTGTCGAGGCCATAATCACCGATTTCGCCTAAACCTTGCCTAGGAGAGGGGGAGGGGGAGGGGCAACTTGTGTGCTGGACACGAGTCTCACATCCGTTTTTTGAAATTTCGGCCGATTACGGCAGAGTTGGTTCTGGAAGTGCCCTCTCGAAGCCAACTCTGTGGGCTCTAATTCTTGATACGCTGACGCGATAGTACCCTAAGGTGAA
This sequence comes from Heligmosomoides polygyrus polygyrus, assembly GCA_947396885.1. Taxonomy (NCBI): domain Eukaryota; kingdom Metazoa; phylum Nematoda; class Chromadorea; order Rhabditida; family Heligmosomidae; genus Heligmosomoides; species Heligmosomoides polygyrus. The sequence goes on from OX377202.1 coordinate 64,638,924, forward strand.
GGATAATTATAGCAACATCCATCACAACCAACCCTTCCGGCGCTAGAGTGCGTATTTGCACCGAATGTTGGGACAAATGCCCGGCAAATCGTAGGAGAAGCGGTGGAATCGGCAACATTCCTTCGTATTCGTAAAACGAAAACTCCGCCGCTGATGGCTGTTTACTAGCGACAATTGACGCTTTCTAGCAGAATCGCACGAAGATTATGGCTCATCGGAGGGACTGGAGGCAGGGGAGGGAACGCGGCGGCATTAGCACAACGCTACAGATCGCCGCAAACGAACAAGCAGCGCAGGTGGTGGTATAGCCACGTGAAAAGGTAATGGAAGTCCGGCCACCTTGCAAAATCGATGCAAGAGCAGTGAACAGAACCAATGTAACTCGATGAAAACAACTGTTACCGCAATGATTTCCATTATTTCAGGAAGAGACAAAGAGATTAAAGCTCACCTAGCCATAACTCGTTGTCCTCAACATTTTTATGGCACTGACTGAAGGTTTCTCAACGATTCTTTTTTCCCACGCAAACTGAATTTACAGCGATCCAACTTTCATATTTAACTACAAAAGTAAGAAGCGAAGAAGGACCTGTTCCCTATCCTCATAATATTCAAGGAAACTAGAGTGTCTCTAAATTAAAATGAGCTTTATTATATTGCCCATTTCTGCCGCATAATGGACATGTCGGCCAAAGGTGCACATTTAATGGTTAACGATTTAACGAATTAATGCCATTTTTCGTTAAAATCGGAATTACTTGAAGGAAATTTTCAGAAATTTAACGATATTTTTAAGACTGTTTTCTAATAAGTATATCATTTTTCCTCTTAGTCTTTATTAGTTTTGCAGTCCTCATCCTCCCGATTAGCTCTGCTTCTGAAAACTATTGAAATCAACAAGAGTAAAGAAAAACAATCCGCTCTACCACAGCCGTGAGTGGCGAAAGGACATTGAGTTCCAATGTCATTGTTTGGGTTTGACCAATGACCTTGCTCCTGTGATAGCACGTAGTGCGCGCGGATCCTTTTTTATATGTTTCCTTGCTATTATTCATATCTTCTATGGCGCATTTCATGCAGTGCAGGAGGTGCCGGCTGTGATGTGCACTCGATTTCTTGGTTCGGATTTCCCACTCCGGCCAACCAAGTCGTCCATCCCTTCGGGGTTGGAGAATTAGTAGCAGTCTTGTCTGAGAAGGATAAAGCCCTGACTTGTTCATCGGCTGGCTACTGCAAATCTTTGTATAGGCAAAACACGCATTCAAATCGTTCCCACGACATCTCGTAGAAGTAGAATGCGTGGCGCAATCCTAAAGGGATTGAGCATGGTCGTAAGGTCATCCTTTATACATGCATTTGTGAGGTAGAAAATTCTTCATTCAGCCGCCAAACGCGTCAAGGAATCCACTAAAATACTGGACTGATCCTCTCGTAAGATGCCTATCCCCACTTAACAGTGCTTTTCCCAAAACACTTTTGCTCGCCACCTGGAGCAGTCGATACGGAGAGCGTTTTCGGCTGCTCAAAGTATTTTAAATAATTTGCGAAAAACGCTAACAAAAAATTGTAAAGCTGCTTTTCTGATCGTTAGCATTCCAATTCCAGCGTTTAATTGTGTTTTTATTAGTTTTCGGCGCGAATAGGCTCGGAGGGGGCCGCCTTGCAAGAAAGCCCTGTTATACGAAATGGAGCTTTATGCAGCACCGTTGTGTTTTACCTTCTGATCAAAATAGGCATTATAGTTGTGCCTTCGCAAAATTTTCGAATATTCCTATGGTTTCCAATACCCGCAATATTCGAGCATTCGAATTTCGAACACATTCGAAAAACGCAATCTTTTGAACATTCGAATTCGAGTACTCAAATTCGAATGGAAATTATTCGAAACCTATTCGAATAGGTCACTCGAGCACAACTATACTAGACGTACATGTGTCTTCGTGCCGAGGCCAGTATCCACTGAGTGCAAGTTTACCTCTCATCCTCCTCACCCGAGCTTATTTGCGACGTTTCTTCGGTACTTTGCGCAGAACAATCACACAAAACGGTTTCGCAGAGAACGCAGAGAGAACTAGGAAAGGGAAGAAATTTCTAGGCTTCGATCTGCCTTATCTAAATTGAACTCCAATTTGTTACTGAAGGTGATTTTTCATTTGAACTAATAGTTGGTGAACCACGTGTTTTAACGAAATTTAACGAAAAATTTCCGTTAAAAAATTCGTTAAAAAATTAACGCCCGAAACTTTGTGTGCACCTCTGATGTCGGCGTATGAAGCAGGTCATGTTTCTAGCCGATAGATTAACAACAAAGACGGCTATAATCAAGGGTGAACAAAGTCTTAACATGTTCGAGATCACACTGCCAGTGGAAGGAAAACAACTGAAACCACTCAATTACTACGTTTATCATTCACTGAAATTTCGCGGAAGTGGACGAGCCGTTGGTTTAAGGACTGCTTTGGTAGACGGCGCTTTCTCGCCGTCATTTGTGTTGCTTTCACGTTCACGAATTCAATCAGCGCAAGGAACAGGACAGGCGCGGGAGGGGGGGGGGGGAGCTAGGAGAGGACACGGACACTGATCTTTGAAGGAAATGACCCTAGGATGATGTCATGGTGCCCTAGTAAACCAGCGCGTAACCGCCTAAAACAGGCGTGTTGAGCACAGTAGAAAGAAAGATGAAACATAAATTATCGACGACCGAATAATAACTCATATGGAGACGAGTAAGTCAAAAAGAACAGTGAAGCTTCACTGTCAATTTGCGGGCAGAATCAATATCACCTGATCTTCAAACGTTCCTCAGGTATATGTTATATATACTTCGACGTCGCTCGGCGACGCAGCCGGCGGCAGTGTGGCTGCGCTGCACTGCGTAGCACACGCCCAGCAATGTCGGCGACGTCTTGCCGAAGTATAACATATACCTTAATCGGATAAGGCAGTTTCGACCACAACTCCTCTACGTCACTGCACACAATCTTTTCGATTCGTTGTTTCAAGAACCTAAGAAGGGCACAGGACCGGTAGTCACGTTAGCCTTTCCGCTGGATGGCTACTGGTTACTAATATTCCGAATACCATTCGCCGACGGAACAAAACTCATGTTGGTAGCCACTTTTCAGTGCCTATTCAACTGGATCAGCCGTACAACTAAAGGGATAGGTAACCTTCCAGTGCTATGATGATGCTGGAAACGAATATGTTCGAACACTGAGAAGGCTAATGCCCTAGCCAATTTTTTTGCTTCCGTTTTCTCACCCGACAATCAAAATTGCGACGGCAATTTTTCTGTTTCATCCCAACCTTCCAGAAATTTTGATGAAATTAGGATTTCTCCTGAGGAAGTGTTAAAAGTTCTGAAAAAACTAAAGTGTTCCTGTTCCGTCATTTACGATGGCATACCTCAAATTGTGTATAGGAATTGTGCCTTAGCATTATATAAGCCTCTTGCAATGATCCTTAATGCGCCCTTACAGTTTAGTGAAGTTCCTCCACTTTGGAAAGAAGCCATTATAACTGCCATTCCAAAAAAAAGAGAACTCTCTTTTAACTAATTTTCGTCCAATTAGCATTACCGCACCAGTGATCAAAGTTTCAGAGAAAATCATAAGGGATAAAATAGTCTAATAGCTTAATAGGAACAATCTGATACCTTTGGAACAACATGGCTTTACTATTGACTACTACCCAAATGATTGTGTTTATGACTGGTACACTGCCCTAAACAAAGGATACTCTGTAAACGTCATTTACTTTGGTTTTTCTAAAGCATTTGAAAAATACACGAAATAGTCATTCGAAACTACTTTCTAAACTGAAGAACATGGGTATAGGAGGTCCATTACTGATCCAAAACAGGAAAATGACGGTAAAGGTAGGAAACTCTTTCGAACGTTATGACTGCACCAGTGTAGTACTACAACGAGGTGCTCTTTTGCCTTTACTGTTTCTCATTTACACCAGTCACTTGCCAGCAAGGCTTATAACTCACCCCTTAGTAAAAGTACAGATGTTTACAGTTGACGTGAAAATATATGGAACTTATAGTAATTTAAATCAGTTAGAAGTTTATAATGCCTTAATAAAATCTATATCGACGATGATGGAGTGGACTTCAGCATGAGAAATTCCAGTCAATCTTTCAAGAAGGTCTACCTTTCAAATGGGGAACTTACCCATGATGGAATATAAATTCAATAATGTTTTGGGTATAGACAGTAATCCACGCGATCTTGGCGTTCATCTCGATACAGGACTACGTTTTGATAATCACATCAACTCCACAGTGCGAAAGGCTTTTCAGTCAGTGTTTTCTATATTGAGAAACACAACAATCCTGCAGTACTACTGAAGCTTTATAAAACTTATGTGATTCGTACTATGGAATACGGTTCCCAAATATGGAGTCCCCATACGAAAAACAGATAAATAAAACTAGAAAAAATACAGAGAAGTTTCACACGAATCTTAATGTTTAAATGTTTTCCAAGTGCAGATTACCCACGGAGCATGCCCAACTACAAGAAACGGCTAAGATTTTTAAACCTTCGTAGTCTTCTATATCGAAGAGTGGTCAATGACCTAAAATTTTGTTTTAAGATATTGAAGGGAGAAAAAACTTAAACTGAAAGCTAGTAGATAGTGGACTTTCAGACCCAGTCAAGTCCGTATAAGTACGCTATCAGTGCACTGCCAAAGAACTCATAGTAAACACGGAAAGGGGCTGCTAAACAGTTTTTTCGAGCATCGAGATGGTTTCAGTTAATCCTACGGAATGTTATAGAGGAACCTAACACTCCGACATTTAACAAGAGACTTAAAGAAATAGATCTGCGATCAACTCTGTCCCGTTCGCATCTCTATTCTATACTACATACTACTATATCTATATTTTCTATTTACATACACTATGCACTGCCATATATATATATATATATATATATATATAAGGTTGTCCCATAAGTCTTCGCCGTTTTTTTTTTCAACGATTCACTGCAGATTTCGCCGGCCTCTATCAGAACATGTATTGCATTTTTTTCATCATGAATTTTGTCAATTTTTAGGTCGTTGAAGTGAAAAGTGAAAAAGTAGCCATTTGCGCACTTGTTCTCTCCGCTTAGGTTTGTAATTTTTTGCGCAGTTTTTTTATAGCACTTGGAAGACAATGTTCTGTACTACAAGAATATGTGTTAGTGCTATTTGCACATTTGTCCTTTATTGATTTTTAGGTCATCAAATTGGGAGTCCGAAGGAGGATGGTTATTTTTGCCGACAGCTCCTGCTCTGTGGTTGGACTTTTTGGGTTGGTGTTATACGTCATTCGAAAGAGAATTTCTTGCTCTATAAGAATATGTGTCGCGTTTATTGATTTCTATTGAATATCAACAAAATGCCAAAAAGAGAAAAATCGTCTTCACAAACAACTCCTTCTCCTTCTTCAGTTGTTGATATTCGACAGAAATCAGCGTGAGCCAATAAATGCGACAAAAAAATCTTACTGAGCAAGACATCCTCTTCCAAACGACATATAACACCAAGCAAAAAAGTCAACCACAGAACCGGAGTTTTGGTAAAAATTCGGACGGAAAAGTCGGAATTCCCAATTTGATGGCCTAAAAATCAATAAAGAGCAAGTGAGAAAATAGGACCAACACAAATTCTTGTAGTACAGAACATTTTCTTCCAAGTGCTATAAAAACTGCGCAAGAAATTACAAACCTAAGCGGAGAGAACAAGTGCGCAAATGGCTACTTTTTCACTTTTCATTTCAACTACCTAAAAATCGACAATGTTCATGATGAAAAAAGAAATGCAATACACGCTCTGTGATAGAGCAAATCATTCTCTTTCGAAAGCTATGCAGCGCTATGCAAGAGACCGCCGGCGAAATCTGCAGTGAATCGTTGAAAAAAAAACGGCGGGGACTTATGGGACAACCTAATATATAAGGTGAGCAACACTTTCCGACATCACGATGGACAATACAGGACAGTACCATATTATAAGGATAATAAATAAATAATTACGCCGACAACACGGTCCCCACGCTTTGTTATTTCGCCCAGAACATTTTTCCAGAGTGGCGGTGGGCTTCTGGATTTCCACTATTTGGATGGTGTGGAATCCCGCCATCGTAGCCATTTTCCTAGGTCCGACCGACCGTTCTGGCCATTCACTATTAAAAACGTCAATGTGCGCGATCCGCCTCGCTCTCCTGGACTAGGGGAACAAGGTAGAAAAGGCACTTGGTGGGCTTGTGCCCGCAAGATATTTTAATGTGGATTGGATAGATCAGCCAGATGCCGTAGTTCATTCCCCTTACATAGACCTGGGGCCGTATGCTATTCTCTACCCAACCGTCTCCGGCCGGGTATGAGGCGGTCTCCGCCCACATCCCCAGTATGCACATTAGACATGGGATCCGAATTATGCATTTTCGGGTATCTGGCCGGATTTATCCGCTTTCGGATTAATCGAAATCCGGCTCGGCCGAAAATTGCCCTCATCTGAATCATCCGAAGATCTGGAGTTTCTAAAATTGCCCTCATCTGAATCATCCGAAGATCCGGGGTTTTCAAAATTGCCCTCATCTGAATCATCCGAAGATCCGTAGTTTTAAAAACGCAATGATTCGGATAAAATCGAATAAAAATCGTATAATAGGAGGTTAGCGGGCCTTGCTGGCAATCTCTGCGTCGTTGATAACCTGACTGTTTCGGGCAGATTTGCAATCATTTGGCGGGAGTTCTCTCACAAGGAAAGGGTCTGATAGCGTATGTCTGAACGGGGAGTCATCCTATTAAATAGGAATAATCCCCACCCTTCAATTAGCATAAAATGTGTTTCATTTTTGCCACGTCGTTAAACCCAAGGAGTAGGGGATCCTTGAAGTTACAGTGGATCCGGCGCCTAACGAGTTCGGAGGTCTTGTACGCCCGCGATGCCTCTGATGGCAAGCTCGGAGCGCAGTGGGTAGTGACGTTGCTTCATGGGAAGAAGGTCGGGGGTTCGGTCCTCATGCGCTGCTGCATTCCTGCCTTTCAACTGTTGAGATTTCAGGGATTCTGACGTCTATACCGTTTTCAGCTTTCGTTTTCTGCGCATTTCCCAGCTGCATGCTGTGGTACTCAACATAATTATGTATAAATATTCAACACCAGTGATACACAGGTACAACATGCATAAAGCAGCACTGGGCACAATACGGGCAGTGTATAAATGCTACAGGTTCCTCTCAGTCTACCCTGCTCGGTAAAACCATCCTGCTCGGATTTTCAAAGGAGACCATCATGTGACGTCACATGTGGTTGAAACGAGAAAGTCTGTGGATCCCGCAAATTGACCTAAACGGCATCGATACACTTTTTCTCATCTATGCCTGTCATCTGGAAATCAGAGTTCTGCCTGCGGTTCTCTAAAACCTAACACCAACAATGTCGCCGATGCTCGAGTGGTGATCCACTTGCTCACGCTGAAGTGTGGTCTACCTTTAGATAAGGAGCCTTCAAGAGAGAATGACATCAACCTGACGGAACGGATGGCCAAGGGAATGACACCAACCTGACCGAACGGATGGCCAGCATATTCAAGGACTTCGAAGCACGTCAACTTGAAGTTAACGAAGACGAACGGCTGGAAGTGCTGGAAAAACAAGAAGGTTGGGATCCGCAAGATGAACTGATAGACGTGGAAAGGCTGGCAAGCAGTGGGCATATGACAATGTTTTCGGTTGGAACTCTTGCTTCGGAGGAAAGGGAACGTCTTCAATTAGATCTCGTCTATGGAGCCGATCTCATTTGTCCATATATGGAAGCAAACTGTGAGGAGCCAGTAGCCTTTATGCCCGTATTGTGACCAGTGTTTATATTTCATGCCCTTTGTGTCTATGTATCACAGATGTTAAACGTTTATACATCGTTATGTTGAACAGCTTTCCCATTGCGTTTTGGTTAAAAAACCGGTCAGTAATAAACAAGTGGCAACAAAGTTGCTCTCCACGGCATACATCTGGAAACACTGCGCAACAAACATCTAAAATGGTATAGATGTAAGAATCCCTCCAATCAACCAAACAGTTGAAATGCAAAGATGCAGGTGCACAGAAAGTCTACCCTCTACCTCCCTCTCATGGAGCAACGTCGCTATCCACTGTGCTACGAGCCGATACCCGCCGGGGCATCGCGGGCGTACAAGACTCCCGAACAGGTGAGGCGCCGATTCCACTGTAACTTCAACGATCCCCTAATCCTTGGGTTTATCGATTTGGCAAAAAAGAAACACATTTTTATACTATTTGAAGAGTGGAGATTTTTACTATACGACTCGCTCTCTTCATTCAGACATACGCTTCAGACCCTTCCCTTTTCAGAGCACGGGAAATTTCTTGCGGGACGTTTCGTAATCGTTTCATTATTGTCCTTTACAGACTTCACTGTGTATTACCAACTCACTATTGAGTTCTTTGGTGTCTTAATGCTGTTTTTTGTTTGTTCTGGAAGCGCAAAGTAGCTCTGGGGAGTGGCAGCCAAATATGACATCTTTTACGTAGCACTGGTGTGTTGCACTCCATTGGTGAACTAAGCTGGGCCATATATGATGTAATTGGGTATTCATTCGCCTTGCTACCAGAACATATAAACATTTAATTCAAGGTGAGGCGCTCCAAGCTGCTTTGCGCACTCGTGACTTTAATTGGTCAATGAAATAAACGCGGAGTTACTGATATGTTCCGTTTTTAAGAGATTGCGTGCCACCATTATATCACTTATCCGGTCGTATCCGAATCGGATATCCAAAATCCGGCTCGGCCGAAAATGGCATTATCTGAGTCACCCGAAGATACGGGGTTTTCGAAATCGCCCTCATCTGAATTATCCGAAGATCCGGGGTTTTCGAAATGGCCCTCATCTGAATCATCCGGAGATCCGGGGTTTGAAAAAATGGCCTATCCGAATCATCCGATTATCCGGAAAATCGGTGTCGGATCCAAATGCACATCATGCGCCATCGATTTTTCGCGCCGTCCCCGTCCCCGAGTTGGGCGAGAATAGTACGGCCTCTGAGCTCTCCTCTGCGTGAGCGGGAACAAAGGGACCTTTTCTACGACAGGGTTACAATTTCGATGCAAGCAAGCTCCGCTGAGTACCAAAAAACTACGGCACTCCAGGAATTGTAACAAACGATACTCCTTGCGAGTAAGCTCCCAATAGCCACGAAATGTAGCAAAACCACAGTTAGGCTCTACTCGTTACACTCGCGATCCTGACGAACACATCCCAGAATGGTTACCGTATCATTTGGGCCTATGACATACTTCGGCGACGCTGTTGTCGGCGACAGTGTTACATCCCTTTCAAACCTGTCCCAGGGGTGGCGGCGGTCGTCGCGGCCCAATTGTTAAGCATAAGGCCTATGTTATACTTCGGCGGCGCTGTTGTCAGCGACGTCGGCGACAGTGTTACGCGGGCTGATACGCAGTGCACAGCAGCCCGCGCAACAAAGCGTCGCCGAAGTTATAACATAGGCCTAAGACGGCGGCGGCGACGGCGGTGTAAAGGCCCCCACAGAGTTCTGCGGCAGCGCCGCGGCCCTATGCTTAACCATAGGGCAGAGACGCAGAGCTCGCCGTCGCCGGCGTCCCGGCCCTATCCTTAACCATAGCGACGAGCGGCGTTGCCGCAGAACTCTGTGGAGGCCTTTAGGATACTTTGACGCCGAGCGGCGAAATCGCCGCAGCCACACCCCAAGCGGAGCCGCCGCCGTGGTCGCCGCTCGAAATGAATCGGGTCATTTTGAACGGCGGCTAGAGCGGTGGCAAATCGAGACGTCGAGTGTGCTACCCTGGTTCTGCGCTCTTCAGCGCAGAACCAGGCTAGGAAAGGGACTCCAGGGTGGGTGCCATCCAAGCTGTTCGTGTGGAAACTGCTTTCGTCGTTCAGGGAAGGGGTCCGCAGCAGGGTTCTGCCCTCTTGGAGCGGCGAAACGCACACGGCTGAAAAAATGCGCAAAAAACGCCTCAAAGTTGAGCTGCACTTCGAAGCTCCTCAAATCTCCCCCAAGTAGTCAGCTGAAATGCAAGTTTCCCACAATCCTGGGGAACCGAACCCCCCCCCCCCCTCTAGCTCCCTCGCATCAAGCGACCCACTATCCACTGCACCTCGCTCCCGACGCACGATCTCTAAGCTAGGAGAGCAGCTTTCTATCACAGCTTGTGCGCTTCATCGCTAACCGGTATAGGGTAACCATTCGGCTGCGCATTCGTCAGAATCGTTTTACACTACTCGTTCCTGGTGACAACGCCGGTTTCCCCAATATCAAGCTAATTACCCTGCCCAACGATGTTACTCGATCTACTGTGTGCCCTACGCTAAGGATTAGGTGAACAAACAAAACAGGGGCAATTGTAACAATCAGCAAACAAAATGGCTCAGTTGCCGAAACAGCTGAAGAACAGCGAGAAAACAACGACGGGATAATCAGCGGCTACTTCCCGCTGATTCAATAAAGGAACCTTTAGCACTGAGCTTTTCGACATGTTCTTCAAACAACAAATCAAATCAAGACATGTTCTTCAAACAACAAATTAAATCGATTCTAAAGATTTCGGATAATCCCTTCGAACGAATAGATCCGTTTCCGAATTCTCGGTTAATCGAACAAACGAGTAAATCGATATTTTTTGTACTTTCTAATAATCGAACGAACAAATAAACTGGCTTTCCCAAAATTACCGGGCAATCCAGCGAACGAATAAATCGATTCGTTGGTGTTTTAAACAATTGAACACACGGAAAGAACAAAGTTTCGAGCAACCAAACCAAGGAATAAATTTTCTCGAAAATCCAGAGGTCGAAAAAAGCCCAGTGAGATTATTTAGGGTGCTGATCACGAATTCGGCATCCGTTTTCAAAACTTCGGCCTATTACGGTAGGTACAGGTGACTAAAGCTGTCGAGGTCATAATCTCAGATTCCCCAAACTTCCCTAGGGTGGATATTTTGGATGCTGATCACGAGTCTGACATCCGTTTTTCGTTTTACGCTGAATTTTGTGCGAAATCGCCGACCATGACCCTATTGACCCATGCCTACCATAACCTACCGTAATCCAGCGCAAAACGAAAAATAGATGTCAGGTTCGTGATCAACACCCCAAATAACCCCTGGACGAAGTTTGCACAAATTTTTTTTCGACCTCCTCTATCTCTGGAGTCCTGAAAGTAGAATAGGCCAAAATATTATAAAACGATTTTTGAAAATTGCGAGTAAAATTCGATTGAGATTTACGGTAAAATTTGCTAGAGTACATTGAGGCGCAAGCTTTGATCGGAGGTTCATGTTCTCGCTAACTGGTAGCATTACATAATTCCTCATTTAACGTACACAAAAAGGAGTACGGACGAACTTTCACGCGGTGTTGCGATCATGCACTCCGATGCCAGAGCATGCATTTGTCGGCCTTTCAAGCATTGGTAGGATATGGCCTGGATGTCAACCAACAAATTGTACATGCGACATCTCGGTTGCTTCCGGATCTTCCAGCCATCTAATATACGTCAGTCCATGGCATTGGTGTTTATCAATTCCCCGTAGACACAGGAATCTAAACTACGGAAAAACATTGGCGGCTTACCGTAATCAGAAATTAGGCGTGCGGTGTGTTGGGTATTCACAACACGCCCTATGTCACAACACGCCCTTGGCTCTATGTTTTTTTTTATTTTATCAAACACTCGTGAAAAGGCGAGGATCGCTAAGATGCAGGCGTCTATCCGCTCGCGATTGGAGCACATTTTTCCGAAATTACGATTGAGGCACGTTGTGGATAGGGTGCAGTGTAGATTCCGATTTCATAGTGATCCTTCCTTTCCGTGTTATAGCAACTTGTTCTCGTCGCGTCAAGAAGCTCCGTCTGTTCAGTTTGATTCCTTAACCGATACATTGCCTTTACAGTCACGCACGCAAAAATGAGACCTCTGTCAAATGTAACATTTGCCTCGAAGGTCCACTGGTTCTCAGCAACATGCACCAGCACACAAGGGAAAGTCATGGATGCAATGAGCAGGAGATAAAATTGCTCAAAAGGATATAAAACTTGCGAAATATGGTGTTGTTGCTGAGTTTCCTTTTTCTTTTATCCCGCAAGGATTTTGAGTGTTGCTTGTTTGCATATGTTAATCCTTTCTCTAATTGGTTGAAAGTACCTCACAGCCTTTCTATTTCCAGTATTTAAACTGTCACGGTATGAAGGCATGATGTATGAACTGAAAATTACCATAAGTGGCGGTCAAGCTTTCCTGCATTTAGATAGCACATGATCGGATTGAACCCGAACTAGGAATCAAGACCAGATGAACCGAATTCCCACTGCTTCTTGTCTGCGATGTGAGGTTGTGCCTTAGATGAACACTGTGCTGGCTAAACATTGCCAGGAGCAGCTTAGCAATGAGGGTGCCAACTTCGAAATTGTTCAGAAAGGGTTCCTCCTGCTCCATATGTGAAAACGACGAGTAGCAATGCGAATTTCTTGGCGATACATACCCTCCTGAACCTTTATCGTAAAACCTCTAATTAAGCACCCAAAAATTCTGTAAAAGTCTGGCGGCAGTTAACTAGTGGTACTGCAATGTCTTGTTTATTGATGATGAATGTAGTTAGGATGTAAGATCGCCCCAATTTTTCTCAGGTATTAGAATCCCTGAGAATTTTTCTCAGCAACCTCTATTGTTTTTTTAATTCCATCACTGATATCACCATTGTCTAGATCTGGTAACCATATCATAGTCATGCTTGCCACTTGTCATGCCTAATGTAACTATAGTTGGTTTTATACTGATTCTTCTAAAGTAATCCCTGACAGTATAAAACGAGTATGATAATATGTAATGACTTTGACAACTAAATGCATGAAAAGCGTTTTAAAGTGATAAGTTATAAAATAACAATTATTAGTAAGGGCGGTGATCTACGTATACCTGTGCCAATAACGTGCCCACCTAAAACGTTTCAGTGGGAGCTCTCAGGCTGTTCGTGAGTATGCTTGACAATGGCACGCCCCAATGAAAATACGGCGTTGCAATCGTAACGAGCGGATCGTCGCCTGCATCCTAGCAATCCTCTGAAAAGGCCACCCATTTTGACGAACAACTCGCCGCTACCGCTGAAGATTTAGCCAAGAGCACTAATGCTACAGGCGTAGCCACCGATTCAACTTACCTCGTTCGTCTACTTGCCGCCGGTTTCTCTTCATTAAAAAAGTCCGGCCAAACCAAACCACAACATGGATGGTCACGCGTCCCTTGAGTGAAAGGGATCACTCCCAGAGAATGTCCGCCTGATTTAATTCACGGACGCCATGGCGACTAACGGCAAAAGCGGTATCCATAACGATAAATTGGCACAGCGGCTCAGCTGGAGAAACAACGAGCAGGATTTCTGCTGGAGGTGGAGTTCTGGACTGTAAACAGTGGCCGGGACAGCAGCTGAATAAAGCGCACGCCGAGGCGGTAATCTCCTGCTTGGTCGCCGCGGCTCGGAGAGAAAGTGGATGGACGCCGCCGGACAGACGACGCCGCGGACGGTGGATTCTGGAGCCAGAAGACGACCACGGCGAAACAGTGTCAGAGCACGCAGAGGGGGAGCGACAGTCGGGCGGTGGTCGCCATTTGAAACGCGGCGGCGAGGGCGCGGGCGGCGAGAGCGCGGCCGGGACGCAGAGCGCCACCCGCACAGCAGCCGCGCCACGAATTCCGAGGCCGCGGGGTGCACGTCGTCCGCGGACGATCAGGCCGGCATCGATCGGCTGTTGATCGATCGGGCGATCGATGGCTGTGGAGAGGAGCTGCTCCGAGTTCGGAGTCCGGGTGGCGACGACGTCGTTCTGAGCGGCGGCGTCGGCAGCGCGGCCTTAGGGCCTCTACAGAGTCTCGCGGCAGCTCCCCGAGAACTCGTCCATATCGCTCCCGCCGCAGTGGGACCCACGCTGCCACTGTGGTGGAAGCCGCGGCGCGGACGAGCAGTCGCGGAGCCGCCGCACGCAAAGGTCCCCAAGGGCTGCCGCAGTTCAGGGCGGCTCTCACCCGCAGCGCCAGGAGCTGCGGGTGAAGCCCGCAGGGGGCGTGATAGGTGGGTGTCGATAATGGTTCATCTACTTGGAAACATTTTTTAAATGAATTCACATGCTAGGAAAATAATAGGTTGGTGCGTAATTTCTGTCTATAAAAGGGCTTGACAGCCAACAATATAATCAACGCTAATGTGGACAAATGGAGGCGCATGGAATCCTGCACTCAAAACGTAACCAAAAAACCTTAGCACGATATTAGGCAACCTTAATTGCAGGGAAAACCTTCGTGGCCTTCCAGCCACAAGTTAGCCGTGTGAGGTTTAGGAAATACCTTTGCACAGAAGTGCAGCAACAAAGCAGACCGTTCTTTTTAGTATGAGCTATAACTGCATCGTACAGACCTCCCGGACTCACCAAGGTATCGGAGGGAATGCCGTCATCATAAAGGCTACCACATTATCTTCGAGATGGTTGACAACCGAGGAACTTTTAGTGGAGTTAGAACGACAAAAGTGAGTGATAGCAAAATGGTACAGAACTGTTGAGTTATAAGGAGTGTTCTACTAGATTTCGGGGCTTACATTCAAGAACTCCTAACTTGGTTTAGAAAACGCTTAATCACAAAAGAAAAAGCGTTTTGCTTACTACATATCTGACATCCTTAGAGGCCGCAACTTCCGGCAAAAGTTCGCAGTATTGCGTACAGTGACCCTCGCGGCGCCGCACCACCCGCTGCTGTCATGGCGGGTCCGCGGCACCCGCAAGACTCTGCTGCCGGCCTTACCCGGGAACCGGCTTCACTTACTGTTGTCGCAACCAGTCCTCAGTCGTTATGTGCTTGACTACCTGTGCTGCAACCTTCGGCGCAACTCGCTGCCATTCTCGAAGAGTCCCCACTTGTGGAGCGAACGAGTAGGGACAGTCGCCAGACAGCGGGTGGACAGCACTGCGTGCGAAAGTACTGACCGGTTTGGTGTCTGACCGTAGATGCCGTTCTTCGAGTCGGAACCCGGATATCAGTTGAAGTGCTGGGAGAGGGAGAGCTTCCATTAACTATTTCCTCCTATCATCGCCTGCGATGATGCGCAAGCTGTGGTAGGTCAGGTGTGCCGCTGTCATACAGCGAACAAGTGACAGTTCTCGCTCCACATGCACATAGAACAGGTGGTCTTGCAACAATCCCCTGCCTCATCTCTTGAGGCCTCCGCACACTTTTGCGGCAACACGGCAGGCAGCACAACTGCCTCGTAGGAGGCAAAAATGCCGCTTAGTCGGCACTCATCCTCAGCTTGGCAGCCCCTCTCCATCGCCAACGTAACGAATTTCCCTATCATTATCACCTTCAATCGCAGATCCCTCCACGATCAGCCAGAGCCCAGACAGAAGGCGGCAGGCAAAGCCAATGCCTTGAATAATAATTGCCGCTGCCGGTTTGGCGGCACATCAGCCTCTAGCTCTGCGTATCTGCCCTACACTTGAGGATACTGATAGATATAGATAAGGTTGCCGCATTGCCGCAAAAGTGTGCGAAAATCTTTACACCCGCTCTCACATTCACTGAACCACCGCATTATTAGGGCGTGCCAGTCCTACGTCGTATAGTCCTTGACATTTTGGTGCAACGGCCGGGAATCGAACCGGGCGAACTCGCGTGGCAGGCGAGCATTCTACCACTGAGCCAAAGTATTATTAGGGCGTACGAGTCCTAGGTCATATCGTCCTCGACTCTTCTCTAGTAGCCTAAAGCTCTACTCGGTGGGAGGCGTGAAATCCGGACACCTAAAGTTCGATCGCGGTATGGCCTGTCTTGTCGAAGAAATGTACTCGACTGTACTGGGAAAGATGACTCTCCGACCGCACGTCATAATACAGGTCGATTTGCGTTTTTTTGCTCCCGCTGTGTGTCGTAAGAGTAGAACGCATGACGCATTCATAGGGTTGACTGACCTCTTGCGTTATGCTGTCACTTTTAATAACTATGAAATGCAATAACAAACATAGAATAGTTGGACATCAGCTAATCATAGCTTGGATAAGGGGGCGTTCAGAGCATCATCGCCACGCGACGCGACGTAATGGTAATCACCCATATCGATCGAGCGACGTCGCATCGTCCCATCGCGAGGTGTTCATAGCTGTTCTGCAGCGAACACCTTACCGGTCGGCGATATCATCATCGCCATGCGATATCTTCATCGCCACGCGATGAAGATATCGCTCCATTTGCAAACAGCGATGAACTCATCGCGGGGCGATGCAGTTCGTTCTCTCTTCAACCACAGCTTGCATCAGACTATGCGAGCGTGAAGCAGGTATACAACTTTACAAAGTAATTTTTAATTTCAGGTATCTGCTGCTGAGATCGAGGGATCACAGAAAACCTCCAGTAACGGTTATTTCTGGTAAGTTTTTTCTAAGTTTTCTACTATCTCGGTTCAGAAGTAATCTAATTTGTTCTAAGATTTTTCTCTAGCTTTATGATATACTTTGTAATCAATTGTGTTCAAGGGGTTTGTGGGGCAAGCCCCCAACCAGACCTTTGGCAGCCGCTAGGCCGCTGAACGTCTGGTTAAATTTATAATAGGAGTCATGCAGAAATTTCTGTTTGAAATTGTTTTTTTGTTTTGTTTGAAATTTTCGGAGACTCAAAGCTTTTTTTCATGTTTAGCTGACGTAACGAAGGAGGGAAACCCTGATACGTGCATTCTAGGCCCGAAAAGAAGCGGGTAAGCATTTATGATTAGATTTTTCGGCACTAGTTAGAAGTTCCGACTCCACCGACAAGACTTCGGTCGAATTTTTTTTCGCTGAAACTTTGTCTAGGGGGGTTATTTGGGGTGCTGATCACGAATCTGACATCCGTCTTTCACGATTCGGCCGGAGACCACCCATACCGTTAACATGGGTGGTCCAGGCAGGGTCACCGATTTCGCTGAAACATCGTCTAGGGGGTTATTTGGGGTGCTGATCACGAATCTGACATCCATTGAAGATATCGCCCCATTTGCAAGCAGCGATGAACTCATCGCGGGGCGATGCAGTTCGTTCTCTCTTCAACCACAGCTTGCATTAAGACTATGCGAGCGTGAAGCAGGTATACAACTTTACAAAGTAATTTTTAATTTCAGGTATCTGCTGCTGAGATCGAGGGATCACAGAAAACCTCCAGTAACTTATATTGTAAGCAAAGGTCTGTAAATAATAAGTTTATTATTATTATTATTATTATTGTTATTAAACTAATAAAGTTTTAACGCAAATAAATCAATTAATTTAAGATTTTTTAGGCATGGCAGGGACATGGCAACACACTGAGTAACGCTTCTTCTACGGAAGGCAGACGTCATTTGGATTTGCAGAGTTATTGCATTAGATAATAAATTTTTAAAGCATTTCTCAAAACAGCGGAAATGGGTCGATTGCTGCTCACTTTTCGCAGTGACGGCGCGACATATTTTTTAGATGGGAGATGTAACTATAGAAACTGAAAATGGATCTTGCCGAAAGCTAACATTCAATTTATAGCAGGAAAAAATCAGGCCTTTTTTAAGCAACCTATCATCCTATCAGGTGGAGCGATTTTCCTATCCTGGATTTTTACAAAAATAAAATATCTTCTGGACAAGGCTACCACTGGGTTGAAACTGGAGTCCACAACAGACCGTTTTTATTTAGCACTTCTTCAAAAAATCAACTCTTTCCTAAGCGATCTTGCTCGCTATTAAGTGAGGTCCTGCTCAAAATTTCCTTTTTTTTTAGCAAAAATAAAGAATTTCTACCTGAGGAGTTCGATCTCTAGAACTGATATGTGCTTTAGAAAACGTTAATTTCTATTTTATATATATATATTCCAAAATCAAGCTTTCCCTAAGCAATCTTCCTTGCGACCAGGTGAGGTTATGCTCAATTTTTTTTTCAAAAATTAAGATTTTTACACCTGAAGTGAACGATGTCTAGAGATAAGATGTAACGTTCGAAAAACGATAATTTCTGTTAAATATATATTCAAAAACCAAGTCTTTCCTAAGCGACCTCTCTTGTGATCAAGCGAGGTCATGCCCAAAATTTTTTCCAAAATAAAAATTTTAACACCTGAAGGTAACGATTCTAATGCTGAGTTGTAGCTTTACAAAAGTTAAATCTTTGGTTGATACATAATAAAAGATGCAGTTTATCTGGAGCTATTTTCAGTTGGATCAACAAGGATGGGTCACTGGGTCGATCGCTCGCCGATGTGATTGGAAGGTGCTATACCTTTACTTTGTTCAATCGATCGTAACAGTTTAAGTTTTGAGATTTATGCAAGTGAGGGTGGCGTTCAGAAAACTAGAACAAATTCTCTTTCTGATGATCACGGAACCGCCCTTCAAAAAGGGCAGCTTCATTCGCGGCCGGGGGATGCGATTTTCGCTCGAAAAAATTGTAGTGACTTTACAAAAACAAACATAACTCGTTTAATTCTGACAATAAGATCTGTGCAATTGCGGGCGGCATTCGGAAAACTAGAAGAAATAGTCTATCTTATGGATGCAAAATTAAATTTTGAAAAAAAAAAGATTTTCATGCGCGGCCGAGGGGTGCGATTTCGTTGCTAATTTTGCGGAAATACTTGCCGAAAATCGCAGGCGCCCGGCCTCGTATTAAGGTGCCTTTTTTGAAAAGCGATTCTGTGATCATCAGAAAGAGCATTTTCTCTAGTTTTCTGTGGGCCACCCGCATTTGCACGTCTCTCAAAAATAAGTGAGTTATGATCGTTTAAGTGCGGGTATCTGCAATATGCGACCTCACGGGAAGGAGAGGTCTTAAGAAGTAGCTTCATATGGATATTCTGGCGCACCTTGTCGGCCATTCCCTACAGTTGTATATAGTAGACCTCGGCAGCAACTGTCGTGTTGTCAGGCGGCAGCTCGAAATGGTACATAGATCCCATAAACTCTCCACCAGACCCTCAGCATGGCTTTTCTTACATGGATTTCGCCATTTACGAAAGATTTCGGCACTTCGTCCCCTCCCCACCCCGCCCTCTACCCTGTAATACTTCCTTCCCTATGTGCTGGCGAGAGTGATACTTAGTCAACACTCACGTGTGACATTGAGCCTCGGCTCACGTGTCACGACGTTGACGTCTGCGGCACGCCTTCTGAATCCCTGCGCACATTGTACGACGTTTTCGGTACGTCTTCTGAATCCCTGCGCACGTTGGACGACGTTAGGGGACGCCTTCTGAATCCCTGCGCAGGTTGGACGACATCTTCAGCACGTCTTCTGAATCCCACCGCTGGGCACTTGATCCCATACATACGCTGACGCGTTGCCCACTCAAAATATCACAAACTTCGACGATCCGACGCCAGGGATATAGTTCGCTAGCGGCCTCCCATGGTTGAGCTGAAAGGAAACTCGGCTGCCATAGGACCTCTACAGAATCTCGCGGCAGCACCCCGAGAACTCGTCCATATCGCTCCCGCCGCAGTGGGACCCGCGCTGCCACTGTGGTGAAAACCACGGCGCGGACGAGTTGTCGCGGAGCCGCCGCACGCAAGGGTCCTCGAGGGCTGCCACAGTTTACGGCGGCTCTCGCCCGCAGTACCAGGAGCCGCGGGTGAGACCCGCCGGAGGGCGTGACCGAATAGGAAGCTTGGATGAACGGGGTTTTCTTTCGTTTCCGATCGATCTGTACGTATAAACTGCAGAAGAACCGATATTTAAGACAATTTAGAGCGGAAAATATAAACTTTTCTTCTTCCAAAGTGCTTCGTTTCACAACGTATGTATCTTCAAACGAACCTTTTTGTTATAACTCCTTCCCGGTGTTATAACAAGAAAGGCTATACATTCTAAACACTCAATAGACAAAAAGGGTTACACACTCTTAAAGGAATAAGAAAAATAGTTAAAGCTAAGAGGTACTCAATAGAAAGCAGCATAACACTAAATTGTCAAACCATCCTGATAGTAGCGTAATCCACATTTGGTAGCACAAAATCCTCCAACATTTAAGAGTGTATAACCTTTTTTGTTATTACACCTTTCCGGTGATGTAACATAAAAGGTTATACACTCTTAAAACAATAAGAAAATTGGTTGAAGCCAAGAGGTACTCAACAGAAAGCAGCATCACAGCAGCAGCAACAACGCAACACTAATACTAGAAGATACAGTGGAAAGAATTCTTAAGAAACTTTCAAACGAGCGGGAAAATAACCCAATGCCGACGAAATCCATTCTGTTCCTCCCGCCGAAAGTACGCAGTATTGCGTGCAGTAACCCTTGCGGGGCTGCACCACCCGCCGTTGTCATGGCGGGTCCGCGGCACCCGCAAGACTCTGCTGCTGGTTATACCCGGCACTTTCCTAGGCATCTGCTTCAGTCCGCGTTTCTTTATGGCTATTCGATGCACCTATGTGAGACTGACACCGACATCGCGGGCGATTCTTCTCAGGAGTCTCTCAGATTTGGGATTTTTCACTTCTCGATGATATTCCTGATCTGCGGCGTATTCACAGTGCGATTTCTTCCTTGTGCTGGACGATCATCTTCATGGCCAAGCTCCTTACATCAACGAGTTTCTGTGGAGGCAGTCCACTGAACAGGTTAACGATGTCTCATTGCTGCTTTCTTTGACGATGGAGCTCCAAAATCGCAGTGCGATGGTTTGACATTTTGAGAAAAACCGCAACTGGTGCAAAATAAAACGTGAAAAATTATAAGTCGGACAGAAAGATACGTACAAGAAAATGGCGATAATGAAGCCATGCTGCAGATAATAACATTCGGTTGCAAGAACGCCAAACCTTCATCACGTTATTTTGGAAGACCATGTATGCTGTAAGATAAGGATAGGGGGATATATATATATATATATATATATATATATATATATATATATAAGCTAAGAAAGGATGTAGTTAGGTAGGGCGTTTTTCTCCCCTAGACTGTCGCCGCGAACCACAGCAACCTTGACGAGTGTGGTCGGAACACGGGAGTGCATTTATCCTGCCACCTCCAGATTTCCTCTAGAAGTTCTGAAGATTTCAACATAAGTGCTATATAAGGATACCATCCTGTTGTATCATCATAACATGTCCAGCTCCGTCTTCCTTGTCTATTGCATGTACGATGGCCGAACTGTCCGACGACAACCGGCGAAGACGCCTGGACATATGCACTCAGCTGCTCTCCCGAAGCCGCACCTTCAACTGGCTGGACATCATCGTAACAGGAAATGAAAAATGGGATCTCTAGGTCAACCACGCTCGTAAAGGTGCATGGCATTAACGCGACGAAGTGCCGAAATCTTTCGTAAATGGCGAAATCCATGTAAGAAAAGCCATGCTGAGGGTCTGGTGGAGAGTTTATGGGATCTATGTACCATTTCGAGCTGCCCCTGACAACACGACAGTTGCTGCCGAGGTCTACTATATACAACTGTAGGGAATGGCCGACAAGATGCGCCAGAATATCCATATGAAGCTACTTCTTAAGACCTCTCCTTCCCGTGAGGTCGCATATTGCAGATACCCGCACTTAAACGATCATAACTCTTATTTTATTTTTGAGAGACGTGCAAATGCGGGTGGCCCACAGAAAACTAGAGAAAATGCTCTTTCTGATGATCACAGAATCGCTTTTCAAAAAGGGCACCTTAATACGAGGCCGGGCGCCTGCGATTTTCGGCAAGTATTTCCGCAAAATTAGCAACGAAATCGCACCCCTCGGCCGCGCATGAAAATCTTTTTTTTCAAAATTTGATTTTGCATCCATAAGATAGACTATTTCTTCTAGTTTTCCGAATGCCGCCCGCAATTGCACAGATCTTATTGTCAGAATTAAACGAGTTATGTTTGTTTTTGTAAAGTCACTACAATTTTTTCGAGCGAAAATCGCATCCCCCGGCCGCGAATGAAGCTGCCCTTTTTGAAGGGCGGTTCCGTGATCATCAGAAAGAGAATTTGTTCTAGTTTTCTGAACGCCACCCTCACTTGCATAAATCTCAAAACTTAAACTGTTACGATCGATTGAGCAAAGTACAGGTATAGCACCTTCCAATCACATCGGCGAGCGATCGACCCAGTGACTCATCCTTGTTGATCCAACTGAAAATAGCTTCAGATAAACTGCATTTTTTATTATGTACCAACCAAAGATTTAACTTTTGAAAAGCTACAACTCAGCATTAGAATCGTTACCTTCAGAACAATATCGTCGGCGAAGCGAAGTTGCTGATCCGTTTACCGTCGACAAGGTATCGTCCCAGTTCAAGTCCTTCATGGGATCCTGGAGTGCCGCTGTGAATAGCTTGGGAGAAATCGTGTCTCCTTGCCGTACTCCTTTCCCGATAGGAATTTTAAGTTTTCGATCGAACAGCTGGATGGTAGTCGCTGTGTTCGAGAAACATTCGTCGAGAAGTCGAATGTAGGGCGATGGTATACCAGCGTGCACAAGTGCGTTCAAAACGGCGTTGATTTCCACAGAGTCGAACGCTTTCCGGTAATCCACGAAGACAAGGACAAGTGGAGGTGGTATTCGCGGCTCCTCTCGATGAGCTGTGAGACAGTCTGAATATGGTCCATGCAGGAGAAATCCTTGCGAAACCCTGCTTGCTCCTCTGGCTGATATTCATCCAAGCAATGCTCCATGCGGTTAAGCAGTATCTTGATGAAGATCGTGTACACAACCGAGAGAAGATTGATGGGTCGATAGTTGTTGATATCCTCCTGCTGACCTTTTTTGAAGATTAAAACTGCTTTCGACTCCTTCCATGAGTCCGGAATCCTACCAAGTCGAAGGTAGTGGTTGAGGTACTTGGCAAGAAGTGAGCAGAGGGCACTGCCACCCGCACGAAGGAGGTCAGCAGAAATGCCGTCCGGTCCGGGAGCGGTGCCCGGCTTCATCCTTCTGACGGCATGAGCAACTTCTGTTTTCAGAATGGGAGGTACTTCCTCAGCTGGTGGCATCAAGCATTTGGGGACAGTGCTGGAAGAACGAAACAGATCTGTGTAGAATTCTTGAACGATGGCCTCCATCGCTCTTCGAGACGTTTGCGTTGTTCCATCCTTATCCACAAGGGCTGACATTATTGCCTTCTGGTCTCGTTTGCAGCGCTTTATGCTTGAAGCCTTCCCAGCGGCTTCTAACAGCTTCAATCTTCTGTAGGCTTGAATGGACTCCTTCACTGCAATTCGACAGGCCTTCGAGATGGTGACTTTTTCCAGATTGGAAGCATTAGGATCCAGTTTATCACAGTTTTACAACGCTCCTCTTTGCTCCAAGAGTTCAATCGCATGTGCGTTGAGTCTTGAAGCAGACGGTGATGTGGCTTCGCGAGAGATGCTAGCACATTTCAACAGTCCTTTGGAGAGAAGGTCGTAGTCTTCCGATGGATCTTCAAGAAGATTCCAATCATACGACTTTATTGCATATTCCAACTCCTCAGTCTTGAATGTGGGGATCCTCACCGGTGCCGGTTTATGAGTGTCACGCTTGAACATCCTCTTTTTGAGAGTCAGCTTCGCACGGACAAGACGGTGATCCGAGCCGGTGTCAAATGAAGGCAGCACGGAGACGTCGAACAGACTCCAGCGTCTGTTTGTAAGAACATGGTGGATCTCCGAACGTGTTTCTCCATTTGGGCTTCCCCAGGTCCATCGTCGGTTTGAAGGCTTCTTAAACATAGAATCTTCATGGTAGAGACGACACGCGGTTAGGAAGTCTATCAGGCGCTCTCCGTTTTCGTTCCTTGAGGAAGTTCCATGTGGTCCTAGCCTCCATTCGTCGTGATCATTCGTACCGACGATAACGTTAAAGTCACCAACGAACAACTTTGTAGTAGCTCTCCTCGTCGTTGACAGTCCTTTCGAACAGCTTGTAGAATTCCTCCTTTTCTTCATCTGTGGCCGCAGATGTTGGAGCATATCCATTTATGATGGAGATGGTTCCTTGATCTTTGGTTTCCAGACGAAAAATAGCTACTCGCGGACTGATGATCTTGTAAGAGTCTTACTAGGTGGTGCACTGTCGAATTGACGAGAAATGCAACTCCGCCAATATTCTTTCTGTCCACCTTTGCTCCGATAATGAGAAGCTCGTTGTGGTCGGTCCTTGTTATGGTTTCCGTTCTGCCTTTCGTTTCCTGCAGGGCGATAACGTCGTATTTGATGTTGCGGATTCTGTAAAGCAGTGTCCGAAGATTCTGCTCAGATGCGATCGTACGACAGTTATAAGTGCAGACGAATAGGCAGTTTCCGTGTCGCGGTGGGAGGGAGTTTCCGGTAGTCCAATGACGTCCTGATAGTTTAACTCCGAGATAACTGATACGGAGCAGACAAAATATGAAAGAAGGCCTTGAAACAGAAAAATACGAAACGGCGGTAGAGAAACTAATTCAAATAAGCAGTGTTCCCTCTCTTTCTGAAATGATACTGCAAACCTCTAGGAAGAGCTTTTTCGAAATACAATTTACATTAGTTAAGAGTTAAATTTTCCCATGAACTTCGAAAATTTCGAGTAAATATAATTTAATTGCGATTTAACGAAAAAGGCCTCTGCTGAAGTCCGATAAAAGGATTTTGCGAAAATGCTGGTAAATTCGTTAAATCGGTAAATCAATAGTCTTTATATGCTCAACACTGCCCCGTACTCCTATTAGAACACTGCGCTACGATGCTGTACTGTCGACGACGTAGCCAACAGGCTGTCGGGGACGGGTCGCCGAAGTATAACAAAGGCCTAAGGTGTCTCACTGAGTTACGGTAGCGCGTCGCCGCCGCCCTCGATTACGGTAGCGTGGCTTGGACGAGGTATAGCGGAAGAACAGAGCAAACTATGCGTCGCAAAGCTGACTTTCTGTAGGTGGAGAGTGAAGACTTTACTTGTTTTTTGCCCTTCTTTCTCTTTGATCTTCTAGTTTTCATATGCTTTGGGGCGCTGGGAGGCGGCCGCAGCTCCCGGCCAGCCTACGGTGATCGAAGCGCGTCGCTCCGCCTTCTACAGGAGTGGGAGACACCTAACGTAATGCATCCGCAAGACATCACATGCTCTCTTCCGACTCGGATAGATCCAATGTATCCTATTACAAGCAATGCTAGCAACCCAAGACTGCCTATAGAACTTCTTCTTCTTCAGCGTTTGTCTCGCTTCGTAGCGGGGTCCGCTCTTTTGGTGTCGTGGCGTCACCTTTCCCGATCCTGGGCTTCATCAGGGTAGACCCGTTACTTTCATGTCCATGTGTAACGTACGGACCAACGCTGCTTCGGACGTCCTCTAGGCCGCTTTCCTGACACTTCCAACTCAAGGCCTATCTTGCGGACGCTGTCTTCGTTCCCACGCAGAACGTGGCCGTACCATCGCAAGCGAGCTTCGCGCATCTTGTCCGCTATCGGCGCGACACTGAACTTCTGCCGAATAGCATCATTTCCAATGCGGTCCATGCGCGTGACTCCAGCCGTCCAGCGCAGCATCTTCGTCTCCATGACACTGAGGCGCGTTTCAACTTCCTTAGTCGCAGGCCAACACTCAGCTCCGCACATCGCTACCCGCCGCACGACGGCTCTGTAAATCTTCGACTTCAGGTGCTCAGGTATTTTCCTATCGCAGAGCACGCCAATCAGCGAACGCCACTTGGATCAAGCTGCACTCACGCGTGAGTTCACTTCAACCATCAGACCGCCATTAGACGCTATTGCTGATCCCAGGTATTTAAACACCGAAGTACGTGCAAGCTAAGTGCCGTCAATCTTAATGGAGCCGGACTCGCTTACGTCAGTCGTTAGGTACTCGGTCTTCTTGACGTTCAATTTGGGTCCAGACATCGCCAGGCGGTCGCACCAAGCTTGCACCTGCCGCTCGAGATCATCTTTATCTTTGCAAGCGAGCATCACGTCATCAGCATAGAGCAATGTCCATGGGACAGGCATCTGAAGATCTCTCGTAATGGCATCCATGACGACAACAAAGAAGAGTAGAGAAGGCGCAGAACCCTGGTGCACCCCAACAGAGATGGAAACTCCATTGAGCTGCAGCTTGCACTCTACTCTTTGGGCAAAAGTAGAGTATCCTCACCCACTGCATGAATTCCTCAGGTACGTTGTGTTGTCGTAAGGCGTCCCATATAACCTCACGCGGTACGCGGTCGAAAGCCTTCTCCAAGTTGAGAAAGGTTATATGCACCTGTTCCTCGCGATGTTTCTCCTTCTGTTTGGTTTCTGTTTCTCGCGATGTTTCTCCACCAGGATTCGGGCGGCGTGTATAGCATCATGTTCCCACAACCAGACACAAAACCGCACTGATTGTCGGAGAGCTTGACGAATTCACGAATTCGTCTGTTGAGGATTCGCTCGAAGATCTTCATGCTGTGCGAAAGCAAGCGAATCGGACGGTAATTGGAGCAATCTGCAGGACTGCCCTTCTTCTTCCAAATCGGAATCGTCGTACTGTTGTGCCAACACTCCGGTACTTTTCTCTGCTTTATTACCTGGTTGAATAACTCAGCCAACCACTCAGCAGGATACCAGAGCTTCGACTTCCAAACATCGGCTGCCGGTTCTGTCGCCTTGCATGGCTTCATCTTCTTCAGAGCCGCTTCTGTTTCCTCCACGGTGATCTTGTGAACGGGACCGTGAACTGAACCCACAGAAAGGATGGCCGGGTGAGGAAATTCCATAGTGGAAATTTCCTCAAAGTAATCATGCCACCGCTTCACTGCCTTTTTGCGGTCTGTCAGAAGATGGCCGCTCTCATCATTGATGCCAAAGAACTTTTCAATATCCCCGGTTTGGCGATGACGGATTTCAGCAAGTCGGTACAAATACCGCTCACCATCGCGCGACGCGAGCTTTTCGTTGGTATCACTATGAGTGGCTTTCGTAACAGCCACGGCTTTCATTACAGCTTTCTTCGCCTTCTGATACTTCTGCCAGTTGTCGGCTGTTTTATCGCCGAGAAACACATGTTAAAGCGATTTCTTCTCTCGAACCTTCGCTTTCACGTCGTCTGTCCACAGCCATGTCTGCTTGTCGACTTTGCGTCGCCCAGGTTTCGTGGTGCCGAGTTCCAATCGTGCAGGTTGGTGTATCGCGTCGGTTTCTCTCTTCCAAGTTTCGTCGACAGTCGTGACTGTCGGCAACCGTACGCGGGAAATCACAGCTACTTCCTTCTCTTTCATTCGCCACCACTTGATTCTTGCAGCACCACATCGCTCGATCTGCATCAGCCTCGGAGGGGCCATTTTTATGGTGCAGATCAGCGGTCGATGCTGTGGGGCGACCGTCTCACACGGCACGATCTTCGTGTCTGTGGCATTGCTCCGTTCGCTGTCCTTCACAAGGACAAAGTCTATCTGAGACTTGAAGCTCCCACTATAATATGAGAGGAGGTGAGTCGCGTTTTCGGAAGACGGTGTTCACAATGGTGAAGCTATGCGATTCACAATTTGACAGCTGTACCCGTCCTTCGTAGCACCTACGTGCCTATTAAGGTCACCAGCGACTATGATGACCTCTTTCGGCGGTACCTCTGCTGTCTTCTCATCAAGCAGGCTCCAAAACTCATCCTTGGCTTGATCGGAGCAGCCAGTCCGCGGAGCATACGCAGAGAAGAAGTGATAGATCGCTCCTTAGCGGCGACAACGACCTTCATCAATCGATCGTCAAAGCGTTCGACGCTTACAATCGAGTCACGAAATCGTTCGGAGACGATGACTCCAACTTCACTGGTGGTCCTGGGACTTCCACATAGAACGGCCCTGAAGCCACGTCCTATGTCCCTTGACTTGCGGCAGGACCACCTCGTCTCCTGCACCGGACAGAGGTCAACTCTTCTTCGCTCCAGTGCTTCAACCAACTCGCGCGAGCGGCCCGTCAACGTACCCAAATTCAGCGTTGCTACGCGAGTCCTGCTTACGTTACGGGACTTTCGAGCTAGCTCAGTTGCCCCCGATGCCGTCCTCGCATCAGGGACCCTTGCATACTTTCCACTCTCGCCGGGCTCTGCGAGTGCGTGTCGGCTCCTGCGGACGCCGTAGCACAATCTCGAAAAACATAACTATTTATACACCGTGTGATGTGACATACGTCTTCGTAGGCCGGCCTGTCACAAGGACCTGTCACCTGCATTCGAGTGTCCGTGCTTAACTTAGTTCACAAAGCGAGCAGTTTCCAGTGGCACCGCGAAGAGGAACGAACATCGCCACCAAGACTGCCTATAGACTCTGATCTAGAATTGGTGTTCCAGGCCAGACCAAAGATTATTAGGGAAAAAAGATAAGCATGTTCTGATAACAAATTTGATCTTTGATTCAAACTCATGAAACCATTGTAGCCTTATACTGTTTGGCAGTACACCTTATCAACAAAGATTTTTTGTTGTTTTTTTCAAGAAAAAAGAATCCAATTTGGTTATCGCACTGTTCCGGCATGAGGACGCACCACCGGTTTGAAAGCAACACAACCATAAAGGAGGCGACGCATAGTTGACACCCTTCTTCAGCCTCTCGTTAAAGTTCAAGAGGTGAAAAAACAAAACAATCAATGAGTGATGAGTCACCATTTCCCTTCCGTCTTCCGTTCGAAAAGAGAGCGGAACGCGGAACGGAGCGAAAGGACTAAAAACAGCCGAAAACCGGAATCTGGAAGACGGAAACGGAAATTCCGCACATCTGTGATTACGTTCCACCCGATCAGGGGTCACATTTAATGGCTAACGATTTAATGAATTTAACGAATTAACGTCATTTTCCGTTAAAATTTGGCTTAACGACTTAACGTTTTTTAGAAAAATAGCGACATCTTTAATAGACTTTTTTCTCAGTATGTTTGTCACTTTTCCCCTTAGTCTCAACTAATATTATAGGCCTTTGCCTCCCGATTAGTACTGTTCCTAAAAACCTATTGAAGTCAGCAAGAATATTTTGTTCCTATGCTATTCTTATATCTTCTACCAGCCGTCCGTGCGGCCTCTCGGCAATAACTTCTCATAATCAATCGTAGCTGCCACTTATGTCATGGTTTCCTCAGGAAGAACATCTTAACTACGTTGATTAGGGCAAGTTAGAAAAAAGCGAAAAGTGGACGACATCCACAAAAGCGCTTATTTGCCCAATATCGATTGATGGCGATCGACAGTTTGAAAACGAACTTCAGATTCGTGTATTGGGCACGTCTACGGCTCGTCATGCACGGTTGTCGACGCATTAGGGACATCTACGGCTCGCCATGCACGGTTGCCGACGCATTCGGGACGTCTACGGCTTGCCATCCAGGTTGCCAACGTGTTCGGCACGTCTACGGCTTGCCATGCGCGATCGCCGACATGTTGGGCACGTCTACGGCTCGCCATGCACGGTTGCCGACGCGTTCGGTACGTCTACGGCTCGACATGCACGGTTGCCGACGTGTTCGACACGTCTGCGGCTCGCCATGCAGGTTGCCGACGCGTTCGGTACGTCTACGGTTCGCCATGCACGGTTGCCGACGTGTTCGTCACGTCTACGGCTTGCCATACACGGTTGCCGACGTGTTCGGCACGTCTACGGCTAGCCATGCACGGCTGCCTACGTGTTCGGCACGTCTACTGAACCGCCAGGCAACCCCCAGTTGCCAGTTGTGACAGAAACACACACACACACACACACACACACACACACACACACACACACACACACACACACACACACACACACACACACACACACACACACACACACACACACACACACACACACACACACACACACACACACACACACACACACACACACACACACACACACACACACACACACATACACACACACACTATACCTTTGTCCTTTTCGAATTTCGAATAAATTCAAATTAATTTTTTTTCGAATATTCGAATATTCGACTATTATTACGATATTCGAGATTCGAAGAAAGTCCAATATTCGAATTATTCGTTTATTCGAATATTCGAGAAAGTCCAATATTCGGATTATTCGTTTATTCGAATGTTCGTTTATTCGAATATTCGAAGGCTTCGAATTTCGAATATTCTTTATCAATCTCTTAACAAGTTAATGGCACTCCTCTTCGAAAACCAGGGAATTGTGACCTTTTGATAAAAACGATGTTTTGTTTCGCGCATCATTCAAAGTGGCCGAATTGTGTGTATGCAATCTGACAAGGGAAGGGTCTGGAGCGTATGTCTGAAAGGAGAGAGCGAGTCATATAGGGAGAATCTCCACCCCTCAATTAGTATAATCCGCTTTTTGCCAAGTAGTTAAACACAAGGGGTGGGGAGTCCGTTACAATAGAATTCATGGGTCTTGTATGCCCGCCAAGTGGCTCGGAGCGCAGTGGATGGAGACGTTGCTTCATGGGTGGGAGGTCGTGGGTTCGATTCTCCTCTGCTGCATTTTTACATTTCATGTTTGGTTGATTGTTGAACGATTCTGACATCTATACCACTTTCAGATGTTTTTGCCAAAGTGGAGAGTAAATTTCTTGCCACTTGTTTATTACTGACCGGCTTTTAACTACAAGGCAATGAGAGAGCTGCTCAACGATCTATAAACGTTCAACACCAGTGATGCACAGGCCCAAAGTGCATGAAACAGAAGCACTGGTCACAATCGGACAGCGTATAAAAGCTACAGGCTCTTCACAGGTATACCGGGGGTGTGCGTTAAATTTTTTGGTAAGTTTTTAGCGACCGTTTTTTAACGAAACATTTTTGCGTTAAAATTGGTAAACTCGGTAAATTCGTTAAATAAAACTTCCTTTAACTGTAGTCAGTTTGGCTGCATTTTATTATGTAAAAATACAGATCTTTTACTTTTATTGATTTTTTCGGCTCCATATACATGGCAATATTACATGTCTACAATGAATTAAGGATCTATCCTAGTCGGAGGGGGCAACCCCAAAGTGCCAATTCCCTAGGATAGATCCCGAATTCTTTGTACAGTTCGTCTTTGGAAGATATTTACGAAGTCCATAGAACTGTCTGTTTTACAGAAAAGTCCTCTTGTCCCAAAAGGTTCTGTTCTTACTACAGACGACAGCAGAGAATCAAATAAACGGCCACGCACCGTTGACCAAATTTTAATCAAATCGAATTCTATTGCATTGAGTATTTTGTCTTCGCCACC
>OX377202.1:64670296-64735587 GCA_947396885.1 Heligmosomoides polygyrus polygyrus
GCTATAGCCAAACCTGTACCTGCAAAGGTATACCTTTTTCGAAGAACTTTGAAAAATCCTCATGCAATAGACCACTCAGAGTAGCAGTTTTTATACAAACCTCATATATAATACTTGACGAAGAATGTCATCTCTTTTCTTTTTCATTTAATTGTATTCCTTTCATGTAAATTTGTTCACTATTTCACGTGCACAGTCACTATGCTTCTCCAAAAGAAAACTGCCATGAGAGCCCTCGAAGAAACGAAAAGGTTGAACAAAATCGTTGACAAGCATGGCATGAAATTTAATAAAAACGGAGCAATAGCAGTACCAGCAACCACGCTTTATCTATCAGGCGGTGTCCAATGTTGCCTTGATGTAATCTTGCGTTTCGTAACGTTTTCATCTCGTTTTCTATGCCCTTTCAAAAATCACTTGGAAGCAAGTATCACAAAAAACTGTGAAAAATTGACCGGTTGTTAAGTACGAAGAACTAATATGTACCAACCAAACGCCAAAAATGGCCAAGGAAGTCCAAAAACGCGAAACTACGGCAGAGAAAAGTGGAGGCGCAGGTAAACTAACTGGTCAGGAGCAAGAAAAAATGCCAACGATTCTCGAAATACGAGGACGATATTGACTGCCTATT
This sequence comes from Heligmosomoides polygyrus polygyrus, assembly GCA_947396885.1. Lineage (NCBI taxonomy): Eukaryota > Metazoa > Nematoda > Chromadorea > Rhabditida > Heligmosomidae > Heligmosomoides > Heligmosomoides polygyrus. The sequence continues at coordinate 64,670,928 of OX377202.1, forward strand.
TCCACTGATTCTAGTAAGTAGAGGGTTTCCTAGCTATCGCAACGATACTGCGAAAACCATTCCAGAAAAGTCGTCCAAAGCGCATTTGCATGAAAGATAAACAAAATTTCAAAAATGGAGTGTAAAATGTCGTTTATGCAATTTAACGGAAATTTTCCTCGTTAAATTTCATTAAAAAGTTTTAACGAAAAATGCCGGTAAATCCGGTAAATCGGTAAATCGTTAATCGTTAAACGCACACCCCTGAGGTATACCAGCGACACCACCTTCAATGTCATTATAACAAATCCGTTCTCCTTCAGCTACCCGCAGCTACCCGCAGCTTCGACATCAATCTTCAGTACGTTGTCCCTTTTTGCAGATCAAAAGGAGGGTCGTGTACAATGACGTGGGAGTGAAATCATTCCACCCGAAAACGTTATCATATGTCCAATTCTTGCTTTCATCTCCACGTCTATCAGTTCACCTTGCGGATCCCAATCTTGTTCTTCCACCACTTCCAGCTGTTCGCCTTCGTCAAATCCAAGTTGATGTGCTTCGAAGTCTTTGTGTATGCTGGCCATCCGTTCGGCCAGCTTGATTTTTTCCCATGAAGGTTCCTTGCCTAAAGGTGGGCCACAATTCGGCGTAAGTAGGTGGATCACCACTCCAGCACCGGAAACATTGTTGGTGTTAGGTTTAAAAAACCTTCAGCTACCTCTGATTTCCAGTTGACAGGCAAAGATGAGTGAAAGAATGTATCGATGGCCGTTAACGTCAGATTGCGGGATCCACAGACCTCGTTTCTTCATTGAAACCACTTGCGACGTCACATCCTGGTCTTTGAAAATCCGAGCAGGTTGGTTTTTCCCGAGGTCATCGGTCCATCTAGGGAAACAAACTATGAGGAGGCTGTAGCCTTTATACGCTACCCGTATTGTGTCCAGTGCTTCTTCTTCATGCACGTTGTGCCTGCGTATCACTGATGTTGAACGTTTATACATCATTATGTTGGATACCACAGCATGCAGCTAGAAAAATTAGTAGGAAACCTCTGAAATGGTATAGACGTCAGAACCCATCAAATCTCAACAATCAGTTGAAATGCAAAAGTGCAGCAGCGCAGGAGAATTGAACCCTCGATCTCCCTTGCATGAAGCAACGTCTCTATCCACTGACCCGCTTGCGGCAGAGGTATCGTGGACATACAAGATCTCCGAACTCGTGCGGCGCCCATTACATTGTCACTACAACGACCCCGTACTCCTTGGGTTTTTTCTTGGCAAAAAATAAGCACATTTTTATACTAATTGAGGGGTTGGGATTCACCCTATATGACTCGCTCTTCCCGTCCAGACATACGCTTCAGGCTCCGTTTATACTTCCGACGCCGAGCGACGCGACGCCACGCATTGCGACCAAATTGATCGATCGCGTCGCCCGATCAATGTGGCCACAATACGTAGCGTCGCGTCGCTCAGCGACGAAGTATAAACGGGCCTCAGATACTTCCCTTGTTAGTCGACGCGAGATGAGCGCGGGCAAATGCGGACCTCCGCTGCGTCCCTGTTTCCTTTGAACGCCATCGAGCCTCCTGCGGCCAGTCACGTGAATAACAAGTGAATCGTGTTATGGCTGATCAATGACGCTTTTGCCTTCGGTATACTACGGGAGAATCTCTGTTTTGTATTTCTACCCCGGGTACAACGAAGCCGGAAGGAGCTGCGGTAGGGAGGTAGCACTTTCTGGAGCCTGGGAAGCTCCTGCTTTCTGCCAGCAAAGACGTCAAGGAAGAGAGGAAGAGCAACGGCTATGGAGTACAAGGGCCAGTCATACTCCGTTTCCTATGAAAGCGAGCTATCCACATTTTCGCAATAACACTGTCCAAGTCTTATCAGATTAGATTTCAACCATGAACTTCGGGTCCGTTTGCTTATAAGTGATGCGAAACTCTTCAACGGAGCCAGAACGCATATTCAATGCCACTCATGAGCCTCCAGTGTGCCTCTTCTGCACCAGATCGCCTTTATGTTACTTCTTCGCCCATGCTAGCATTTCTCTTAGCACACAGAAGCTTCGGTATAACCTAAGGAGACAGTAACCTATGGAACAAGATGTAAACAATCTAGCTCTGCCTATCCAGGGTGTTTCTCTAATCTCCGGGCACGAATTCATAGGGAAGCAAGAGTGCTTCATTGTCATTGTACCTTTGTCACCGTCTTTTGGTCTCGTGAAGGAAATGTATGGAGCAGCCTTCGCAGCGCTTGAACAAAGGCATCTGAGCCTGGACACCGACTTCTACAGCCTCGGTTCGGTCCTCAGCTCGCCCTCGCTTTGCTCGTCCTCAGTAGCGCTTATCCCTCACTGGACTCGCCCTCCCCACTCCATTAACCCCGATTTAACGTAAGAGTAGCGGGAGTATGTCGGCCACGGGACAGGAGATCCATTGATAAAAATCGATGTACCACAATTGAAAATTACCGATCCTTCTCGCAATTAACCAACTGGTATAAGAGTAATGACAATCTGAAGCCTTTGTATATGCCGCTCTGTCGAACGCAGTTTACAGTGGGTAATAAAAAATATGTTAATGTCAATTATTGAGTGACCACAATAAGTAAGATGCTCATTTGATTATTCGAATATTCGACAATTCGAAATTCGAAATTTTGAGAATCGAATAATATTCGATCATTCGAAACTCGAAATTTTGAAAATCGAATATTATTCGATCATTCGAATTTCGAAATTTTGAAAATCGACCTTATTCGATTATTCGAAATTCGAATTTTTTCCTAAGGACTAAGGTATAATACGCATCAGACCTTTTCCTTGTGAGGACAACGGGTTAGGTGCTGGATGTCGTTCGAAAGCCTAGGCAGTCTTATTCTTTTCAAAAAGCAGAATTCTGGACGACTTCTTCATGAAAAGTGTCCAAATTGAATAGGCGAATCTGCCGAACTGAAAAGAACTCTCTGATAGCATCCATATGCTGCATGTGGTAATTCTTGCTTTCCCGAGATTTGCAGGAGGTCATGTTGTATGATGTTTCACACACACAGGAAGTTGAGAAATTAAGAAAATGAAATGTTTTGCGGAAATGGAAATGTTTGCTTTTTGGTGGCTAATGTGCCCTTTCGATAGATGACGCCGCCGAAATCGGATCGAGACGTCAGTTCCTGAGCACAAGAAATACAAGATATAGACTTTGAACACCTGGAGCGAAGAACAAAAGTCTGATTTCATTCGAAATACATAGCAGTGATAGCGGAGGCCACTACATCAGAAAACGGTGTTGTATGTCCCTACAATAAGTTGGGAGATTGCGCCAAAGTTAGCGCAGTATACCTACTTGAATGTGGGGCTTGCAATTAAACGTACATCGGGGAAACTGGAAGGGTTCTGACAGAGCGCATTAAGGAACACTTGGCTAGTAAAAGGCGTGGTAATTTTTCTAGTGCGCTAGCCAAGCACATGGTGGAGAGGCATGGTGGAACCGATTTTGATTAAGTGATTCTGACGTATGAGACCGACATTTCGTCTAGGAAAGCGTTGGAAGCATACTGGATTCCCGCAAGGAATCCGGCACTAAATAGTCGAAATGAGCGTCCCCCAATTACCAGTCCCCAATGGACTTCTTGCCATTCCTTCCGCATCTTGAGATATAGAACGACCGGTGGTGACATCTGTGTCCTTAAGAATGACACTGGTATACCCTGTATAAGCACTGCGGAATGACACAGGATGTCTCGCCAGTCAGTCGCCACTCGGCAACCAACATCAGCAGTAGCGACGTCGCTCGGCTTCAACGGTGGATCAGCGGGTGAGTTTATTTCTGGTGCATTAGGGTTTTCGTTTTGACAGTTAGGAAGAGATCGAAGGGGGGGGGGAGGCTGAGGAGGCGTTTGGTTGGGTAAGTGACAAATCTAAAGTCCTGAACCTCTTTTAGGCCTCTGAAGACAGGTCGAAACGTTAGGCCGCTCAATAAACTGGTCCACCTTACAACCTCGCTTGGCACAGCAATATTGACACACGAAGAAAAATGCCTAGGTTTCACGAAGGGAGAACTTGGAGATTACAACTACATAATGTTGTTTAGGAAGAAGCACTCCGATAGTCTAGTGACCCTGTTGCAGAGTGAATTAGTGAACAGTTACTATGAGAAACGACATTATTTTCAAATTCTTGATCGCCCTGCTGCTCTCCAGCAGATGTTTCAGCAGGGTGTCGTTGTGATGTCCTTCGAGATTGCACGTAGAGACTCATCGTATAGATTAAAAAGGGCAGCCTTCGTAATCCACTCGTCGTTTCTGTCGTGATGCTGTCCGATACCGATGGTACCGCTGTAGCAATTGAAATTTTTGGGTCCCTTTTGAAACAGCAAGTATGTTTACGAAAGCTGGAGACTAAAACGTCATCAAAAAAAGTCATCCTAAGGAAGAAGCTGCAGCAGCAAAGAAAGAAGCCTATACCTAAATCATAAAAAGTATAAAAAAGCTCTGGGATAGTAGACCGGTCTCTGGGAAGTATCATGTCGAACATTTAGCTTCGTTGAGCTGAAACCACCAGCCAATGAACAAATCAAAGTTTTATCCTTCCCGGAAAAGTGTGAGACCAATTCGTCTGGGTCAGAAGGCTTGGTTGGCCTGACCCAAACGTTGAACCTTGATCACGGATGCACATGGCAGTCAGCGCCTGATCCGACTGCGCTGTGCGCTCGAGTCTAGACATTGAATGTTTCTGATCAAGTCGTTCGTAAGCCAAACGATAGGGCGGATGCTAGCTCTGCGTTGAGTAATCGGTAGAGGATATCCTATACTTCGCGCAGCACAGTATACTAACAATTACAATCACCACTTCTTCATGCAAATCCGTCCTAGAAAAGCGTCTATGAACGTTGCAGATCCGCATTCCATTTTCGCGAATGAGCGATGACGCAAAATGAGTGAAGAATTTTATTTATTTATTTATTTATTACAAGGCACGGATAACAATCACATGCGGTAAGATTCTAACAATAACAAACAAAAAATAAGCCTAACGAAACCTTAGCGCAATTAAACGTTTAAAAGAGGATAGAGACATATTAACAATGTTCTCATTCTCCGAAAGCAAGGTGTTGAGCTCCCTGATGCTCCTGTGAATGAGAAAACTTGACCTTACTTTTGACCTTGCAAGTGGCAGGTAAAGTCGGAGATGCCCTCTTCTGTCAGTTGTCAAAGGAGTGCCAAAAAATCCAACTGGATCAATGGAAAGCCTTCCTGTCAGGACTTTGAACAACATAACTAAATCTGCTCGCTTTCGTCTAGTCTCAAGGCTAGACAACCCGAGCATTTTGGCCCTGTCAGACCCACTCGGAATATTGTCGTAATTTAGACCACGACACTTTAGAAAAAGCTTACGGGTAAAGTTATTCTGAACACTTTCAAGGAGTTTTATGTCCTTCTTTTGACAGGGACTGAAAACTGAGACACCACATTCAACAATGGGCCTTACGTAAGATTTGTAGGCTCTCAGAAAAGAAGGTTGATCTTTGGTTATCAGCACCTTGAACAAGTTATAAATTCGGTAGTTAGCCTTCTTAACAAGTGCTTTATAATGATGCTCAAAGTTTAGGTTACTCGAGAAATGGAACCCTAAATCTCGTGCACTTGTAAGTTGCTCTAAAATTGACCCGTTGAGTGTGTATGTTGGACGGTGACTTTGAGATTTAGATTGAATCACAAGACAATGCGATTTTTCAGCCGAAAGGGGTAGTTCCCAGGTGCTTGCCCAATTCTCTACAAAATTTATAGCCGCTTGGACATGACAGGAGCTTTCTAGATTGTCGACTTCTCTATAGATCTTTATATCATCCGCGTACATTTTACAAGAAACTCCAAACCTTTGAACTGAATCAGGAATCTCATACGTGTACAAAAGAAAAAGTAAAGGCGATAGTACTCCACCCTGTGGAACACCACTGGGGGCAGAATAAACCGATGAATACTCTCCTCCTACTCTGACTTGATAGGTTCTGCCCGTAAGAAAACTCTTTATCCAGTCTACAATCATAGGATGTATGCCTACCCTTCCCATCTTGTACAATAGTTTTTCTGTAGGAACCTTGTCGAAGGCTTTAGAAAAGTCAAAAAATACAATATCTGTGCGTTTTCTACGGTCCATAGATTTAGTCCACTCGTTTAGAGCAGAAAGAACAGCTGTTTCCACCGAGCGTTGTTTCAGGAAACCAAACTGGTCCTTAGAGATGATGTTATGCTCTTCAATATGACCCAGCATGTGTTTCTTTACAATCTTTTCAAAAGCTCTAACGAATACAGAGGTTATACTGACAGGTCGGTAATTACCCGGTTGATTGAATGGTGGCTTTTTGCGAATTGGCGTAATAAAGGCATGTTTCCACCTTGTAGGAACCTCAGCTCTCATATAGCTCGAATTGAAGATTAGTTCTAATGGATAAGCAATACAATCCGCAACTTGTTTGATAAACGTTAATGGTAGATGATCCGGGGACGTTGAGAAAGACTTAGGCCATTTAGTTAATATGTCGAAAATCTCCTCTTTATGAAACCACAGCGTAGGCCCCATTTGGGGGAAGCTAGGTAATGCATTGTCCTGGGATGCAAAAAACGCGGAACTACTGCAAGCGGATTGGTTAAAGACCTTCTGAAACTCAGTTGCAAGGAGGTTAGCTTTACCACGAGCTGAGGAAATAGAAACACCCTCTTCATTCCTTAGATTTGGAATAAAGTTATCATTTTCTGTACGAGAGGCAATATACCTATAGAAAGCTGTCTTGTCCTTTGAGAAAATGGATTTCTTTTCAGTATAAAGATTGTACCGTAAAAGGGCTTTGTCAAATTTTCTGCTGAAAAATAGATACTCAGCCCAATCTTCATTCAGGGCGGAATGAGTAGCCTTGTTCCATAAAGTAGTTTGACGACGCTTCATTCTAGCAAGGTAATCTGGAACGATCTGGCGATTTGGATCAACTAACCTCCTTGGCACATATAAATCTATAACATAGTGTAGGATAAAAAGCAGTGTTTCATACATTTCTTCGACATCGTTTAAAGCGCCAAATGTGCCAACCCAGTCAATGTTAGTTAGGTGTTCCCTAATTTTGCTATAATCAGCCTTTTTGAAATCTCTTATCCATGTCGAACTAACTGTCCGTTGATCTCTGCTACAAATAATTTTAAAAGTAATTGTAGCGTGGTCACTATTTCCCAGTGGGGCACCCACAGCTACATCATGCACCAATTTAGGGGAGTTACATAGCACGAGATCAAGCACAGAGTTTCTTCTAGTAGGTTTATGCACTGCTTGCTGGAAGCCGTGGATATCGAAGAGATCTCGAAATAATTTGGAGCTTACGCCAGGGTTAGCCGAAGACAGGTCAGGAAGGTTGAAGTCTCCTAAAAGAACACATGGACCACTGAAAATGCAAAAGTCGCTTATGGCTTTAACAAGGTTGACGGACGAACTTGTGTTACAGCTCGGAGCTCTGTAAAGGACAATGAAACGGCAAGGTTGTGTATCTATTTCGATATCACAGATTAAAATTTCATATGCCTCATTGACAGATTCACAAAAAACTACTTCGTAGGAGAAGGAACACTTTATGAGCAACATGACACCACCACCTTTTTTTTCAAGCCTATCGCACCTAATGCCAACGTATTTGCTATTGGCTATACCTAGGAGAGGGCCTAAATCATTAATAGGTGTAAGCCAAGTTTCAGTTAAGACTACAATATCATAGCTGTTTTGACAAAGGCTAAAAACCAAAGAATTACAATTTTTGACAACTGACCTAATATTTGAAAGAAGACACAAGATCGGGATACGAGCAGTCCTTGGAGAACTCATCAGTTTCCCAGGGAACTGTTGAGCTCTGACTGTAGCGTATCCTGGGTAAGGTCAAGTTGATGGGCTTCAGACTGCGATTCCCTCCCCACCGGTACTGCGTGACTGGAAACGCTAGTCTGACCCATCCTGGTAAGACGTTCCGCACGCCTACGATCCCTCTCCTCCCATGATAAGGAAGGGCGTAGGTAGATACCCTTACATAGAGGGAAGAACCGCAAGCGAGGAGCCCGCCTTACCGCCTCTCTTTGGAATTTAGATGCAGGGAGCACAACTTTAATAAGTCGCGGACGATTCTGATTGGGTTTACCCATCCGATAAACTGCGGTAGGAAAGCACTCAATATCTAAATAGTCAAGAAGTTGCCTGACACATGACACGTCATGGGAAATCCTTAGAGATGCTCTATTATCAGAAGACTCAGGGAGATTAGACAAAACAATTGATCTTTTCATTTCGGTCTCAGATTCCGATGCATGAAACGCTTCAGAAGCATACCTAGGTGCACCATTTACGTTGGAAGCAACGGAATTGTTCAACTGTTGCTTGAGCAGCAAATTTTCTTCTTTAAGGTGACGTATCTCCGCGAGTAGATCGCTGTTTGTCTTGATCAACTCCTTCATTTCGTTCCGGGTCTCATTTAGAAGTTCGAAGACTAGCGCGATGTACGGTGGCAAGTCATCCTTCGTTGCCATATCGCGCAAGCGGTCGGCTGCTGATTCCTCGTTCTTGCCATTCGTTTTTGTGGAGGATCGCGTGACTCTCCTCACCGGAACAGTGGACGCACGAGCCGACGGCATGGATGAATAAAGAAGAACAACACGTCAACCTGACCGCAGAACTGAGAAAAAAATATACCTCTGAAGGTGGCGATTGGTTTGTAAAATTAGTCCTCGCCACAAGGAGACTCGTCGAAGAAGTCGATAGTCGTAGTAATACACGATCGCGAAGCAGACGAACTGCGAAGATACGTTGATATGGTAGTTTGGTTATAGGAGAGAAACCAAACACCACCGCTCAAGACGACCGCACGATCAAGAAATACTAATTTTGCTGGGTGATTCCCATTCTAGCTCTAGGAGAGCAACTACAAAGCATTTCAACAAGTTCCTCTCCTGCTGAGCATTTGATACCCCATAGTAGCAGAGTTCGTTGTCCTCGTGGTCCGTCGCTATCGCTATGGCTTACGATGAGGTTTGTCAATCAGCTCCCTTATCAACCTCACTCATCTCCCGACTCTCGAAGGCCTTTCCAGCACTCCATTCCTAGTAGGTGAAAGTATGAACGGCAGCCTTTGAGAGCCAAATTATTGTGTTGTAGCCAAATTATTGTGAACACGCCCGCGGTGCAATTTGCGAGCTGTCGCGCCCAGTCGCTTGATAGGTTCGATCCTATATACACTGTGCACAGCGCACTCCAAACTCTCGTCGGGACAGAGTACAGCGATTCCTGAGTAGGGCGTCTGTGAATTTCTCATAAAACTCCCTAAATGCTCACTCTACAAACTGTCCCCCCTCCCTCGATTGATAGGTTCGATCCTATATGCATTGTGCACGACGCACTCTCAGAGGATTCCTGACATGACAAAACACTTTACGCCATGCTTAAGATGCTCCGAGAACATGCAAGCCCTGGAAGACAGCATTTGCAATAGCAAGAGTCTGCCCCAGTCATCTTTCCACCCACTGTGAAAATGCGGTGGTTTGGCAAAGCTATATACACGGTTGTATAGATCTCGAAGATACGAATCGAACGGTACCAACCGTTTCTCACAAAACCTAAAATTAGAGGAATTGCGAGCTGGCAACTTTTTCGGCGCCTTGTGGCCGACAACTCGTCCGCGGCCGGCCTTCTCAATGGAGCGCAAGTTTTCAATTTTGGCCATTTTTGATCTTTCATATGAAGCGTATATACCGTACGATAGAGCTCGATCTTCTGAGCTCAAATATACTCTTGGTTTTTCAAATGGATGATATTTGGGTGAGTTATAGCAAAAAGACGCAAAAACCGCAAAAGTGCGGTTTTTTCGGCGTCTATTCAAAAGACGCGTCCGGCACTGTATCATGTTGTATAGGCGGATCACCGTGGATATGTACTTGTTACATTATCCACACGTCGACGTCGGTTATCCTAAAACCTAACTATCTTTCAAGTCTTTCTTCCCTTAGGAAAGCCCATTATGTAGTTTTACTGCAGGATAATATGTAACATTTGTATGTAGCAGTACTTCGAGAGTACTTGAAGTCCCTACGATCCTTTAATAGCCTGCTTAGTCCTTTAATAATTCCCCTCGTATTCCGTCACTAGTAAGTACTGTTCAGCAAATTTGCAAAATGCACTTCACTTACAGTCTACTTCATTGTATAATAATAGAAACGTATTGCTCTAACTAGGGAAGGGCTTCGACCTAAGGAACTTCAAGTTGAGACAAGTATCATTAGAAGGAGCTCGGAATGCTGACTACAAATATTGTTGTCAAAATTGCAAAATGAAACTCCTGAGCGAGTTATGACCTGCCGAGTTTGGGTAGCCTGACCACATGCTGGCCGCAGTAAAGAGCTGACGTGAGAGCGATGAGTCATAGGGCCTCTACAGAGTCTCGCGGCAGCTCCGTGAGAACTCGTCCAAATCGCTCCCGCCGCAGTGGTACCCGCGCTGCCACTGTGGTGGAAGCCGCGGCGCGGACGAGTTGTCGCGGAGCCGCCGCACGCAAGGGTCCTCGAGGGCTACTCCGGTTCACGGCGGCTCTCACCCGCAGCGCCAGGAGCTGCGGGTGAGACCCCCTGGAGGGCGTGACCAGGTAGGAAGCATGGAGGGAGGGGAGTTTTCTTTTGTTCCTGACCGTTGGAGGCTCCATTAAATGGGATACAATGAAGTGTCAACTTGAATTCGTATCTGGCTCATGCAATACACGCTGGGGTCACTCGATGGAGCAATCAGTGCTCTATCATTCCCAAACAAATCCGGCGCCTATTTACCGGTCCCTGTGGGGTGAAAGGCTTGGCTAGCCTCGGCGGGACCCGAACTAATAGGTCTGATTTGAGGTGCACACGAAAGTTAGCGCCTTCTCCAATCGACTACGTGGCATGTGCAAATTTAATTAATAAAAAATAATTTAATTAATTATTTAATTTAATTTTTCTCTGATGTCTACCTTATGTAGCGTATTGAATAAATAAATAAGTACACGAAGTAACGTTTAACACAAACCATTTGGCTAGATCAATGACAGCCGGCACCTCCTCCGACTGCGCTAATGGGGATCCTAACATGTCGCGAACACAAAAGTTAGATACAGAATCTAAAAGGAGAATGAAAGATGGACGGAAAGAAGGCCAAGGCTCAGCGTCATAGTGCAATTATCATCAATTCTAAGCAGGATACATTGGATCCGAATCAATCATTTACGGGTACCCCGTTCCGAATCTCCAAAAACTCATGGCCCGCGAAATTGCTCGTTTCTGAAATATTCAAAAGACCGGGCCCACGGAATTTCCGTTGTCAAATTCAACCAGAAATCCGTGGTTCGAGGAATTTGCGTTATCCGAAATTTTCGATCGGATGCAGTGTATACTAACGAATCGTAAGCCGTTGACGTACAAATGTTAGGGGGAACAGCAGCACTCAGCTTGCTACTTACAACCCTCCCCCCCTTCCCTCTAGTCTTACCCTGAAAATGCATTTCTTCGTTTCTTTCTCCATTTCTTCGTTCCTCCCGGCAAAAGTACGCAGTACTGCGTCGCGGGGCTGCACCACCCGCCGTTGTCATGGCGGGCCCGCGGCACCCGCAAGACTCTGCTGCTGGCCATAGGCGCTCCGTAAAAAGGGCTGGCCAGCATGGGCGGTAGCGCAAAGTAATGCTCCCGATCGTCGCGTCTGACATCGTTGGTTCGCTCATGTTGCTGCTGGCTCCTTTGCAAATCACAATTTATCTTCGAGATGACCATTTGTTCTGAATTATGACACATGTTTGATTAAATAGCCGAAAAAACTGCCATATACGTCTGTAAAAACGCTTGAAGGCAAAAACTGCTATGATGACATTGGTGACATCTCTAGACGTTTTTTCTTCGAAAATGAATGAAAATGAAAAAGCACACAGGTGTGTTTGTCTCTCCTAGTGAACATTTGTTTGATCTTGCTACAATTGACTGTTTTGTTGGTGGTTGTAGAGAGGCTGCATGTATAAGATGTGCAGTGCGTGGGCAACGTGTCCGCTTCACACATTTTTTGCTCTCTTCCATGAATGCCAAGATTGTTAGAAGCACCTCCAGTTGTTCAATACGAGATTTGGGCTTTATTTGTGCAAAATAGTAAATAAAAATGCCACCCTAGCAGTTTTCTGCCTTCAAGTATTTTTGCAAACGTGTATTGTAAGCTGCCATAGCGATGATTTGTTGCCATCAAAACTTCTAGCGCCGGACGAGACTCGAACCCGCTCCTCGGCGGGAATGCTCTATGCCTTTACACCACCGGCGCCGTTTGATCGAACGCAGCGTATGGCAGTTCTCCCGGTTATTTAATCAAACACATGTCGTAATTTAGAATGAACTATTTTTTCGAAGATAAATCATGATGTGCAAAAAAGACAGCAGACATGGGAACCGAACCAAAGACCTCACTCGCGATTATACATTGGATTCGATCGAAAATCTTCGGATAATTGGATGATTCGGATAAGGGCAATTTTGCAGACCCGGATTTTTGGATGACTCGGATAAAGGCGATTTTGCGGACCCTGGATTTTTGGATGATTCTGATAATGGCAAATTCGCGGACTCCGGATTTCGGATATTCGACTCATTAACGCAAGATGCAGTTTGTCAAAACGCTACCATTCCTTGAATAGAAACCCATCGTTTAACAACAGCAACAGTGCATGTATCGGAAGACTCTCTCTTCTCGTCAGGAAGGAAACATCAAAGAGCTGGATCATTCCTAACAAGGATGTGTGAAATTTCCGCTCCCGTGTTGCGAGTTCCGGTTTTTGGATGTTTTCAGTCCTTACATTCCGTGTTCGTCTCTCTTTTGATCCGAAAGACGGAACGGAAATGGTGACTCATCACTCATTCATTGCTTTGCACTGCGTTGATTCACCTCTTGAACATAAGCGGACGGCTGAAGAAAGAGATTAACTATGCGTTTCTGATTGTATTGCTTTCAAACCAGTGGTGCTCCTGGTGTAGAAACACTAACCAAATTGGATTCTTTTTCTTTTCTTGAAACGATGTACTGTCGAAGAGTGTAGACGCACAAAGATATCATGCGTTTCAGTCAAGAATCATATTCCTTATCCGGAGCAAGCTTATCTTTTTCCTTGTAATCTTAGGTTGGGAGCACCAAATCTAGATCAGAGTTCTATAAGCACTCTTAGGTTGCTAACATTGCTGCCCATAGGGGACATGGCATCCATCTGAGTCGGAGGAGGGCATGCGGTTTTTGTCTCTACAATTCCCCCTCTGAGTTTGTTTCAGAGCCACAGCTACTGACAAATGATACAACGGTACCCATGCGAACTCAGAGCGTGGGTGTCGTGTCGTGGGTGCTGAACGCAACTGTAACCTTAACTCTGCTTCCTCATAATTGGGATAGATCTGGGACATTCAGTAAGACCGGTTGAGAGCTATAAGTGGCGACATCACTGGCTTCTTATTCGTCAGCTAGGTTTACTGCATTTAAACACCTTCTTCGTATTTACAGAACGATTTTGACCAAACTTCGATTTGTTGCGCTAGTAATGGTTGAAAGTTCATCTTAGTAATAATACGAATACAAGGATTTTTTATTATTAACGTTGCTGAAAAAGAGTCTCATGCTTTGTTGCCCGCTATCTAAATTCGTTAACGGCAGCACAGTTATTACTACCATTATGGATATATGTATATTTATGAAAAATTAGAAGAACTAATGAGTTTTGAGTTGTTCAGTATTCCGTCTTCTGCTTTTCTCAACAACAAAAAAAAATCCTCTCACCTCTGATTCCAAGATGAATTATTCTAAGGTAAGACCAGACGCGTTCAGCGGCCTAGGGGCCGCCAAACGTCTGGTTGGGGGCTTCGCCGCCAAACCACGAGATTAGAACAATCCCAATCTTCCTCCCTTCTTCCTTAGGCCCTCTTACAGTAAAAAAATCGGTCTTACTATATAGATTAGTGCAGGGGGATATGGTAGGGCAGAATTTTCACTGCGAATATGAAGCCCGTCCACACTCCATCACATGCACGCGATTGATTCGATTCTCCGAAGCGCTCGTTCTCGTGTCGAGAATCAGGTAATGAGAGTACCAATCCGATGCTTAATCAGCAAAATCATGATTAAAATTATCGGTATTGGTCGACATGGTCGACACCGCTTACTGTCCGACGGCGAATAATACTCCTCCGAATCCCATGGTCATTCTCTCTCCACGACGTCTATGACACCCCTTCTGCACTCTGACACACGTGCCACGAACCTGTAAGCCGTCTTCAGAAATCCGACACACACTGAACGATGTTGAGGGAAGATGCTGGTGCCCTTATTAACGCTCTCCCCCTCTAATGGTCTCCCCTTGTTGGTCCTCTCCTATTGGTCGCCCTTACTCGGAATCCCTACGCACGTTGGATGACGTTGAACGACGTCTTCAGCACGTCTTCACGTCTTCTGAATCCCTACGCGTGTCTTCACGTCTAGTGCAGGTCTTCTGAATTCTGACTCGCGACATCTAGCGAAGGTCTTCTGAATCCCTACGCACATTGGACGACGTCTTCAGCGCGTCTTCTGAATCCCTACGCACGACGTCTAGTGCAGGTCTTCTGAATTCTGACTCGCGACATCTAACGAAGGTCTTCTGAATACCTACGCATGTTGGACTACCTCTAACGCAGGTTTTCTGAATCCTGACTCACGACGTCTAGCGAAGATCTTCTGAATACTTACGCACGTTAGACGACGTCTTCGGCACGTCTTTTGAATCCAGACGCACGCTGAACGGCGTCTAGGGCACGCCTCCCGAATCCCTACGCTCTGCACTCGATCCCATTCATACACTGACGCGTTGCCCTTGAATATCTCGTAAACTTGGACGATCACCCGCCAAGGATATAGTTCGCCGGCAATCGCCCATGGTTAAGCTCCAAGAAGCCCCGGCTTGCATACACCGCACTCTCGCAGGCATCTTTTGGCTTCAGCCCCCCTTCCCGTGACAGACACGCGACATTAGCCGATTATATATAGTAGGATACGGGCTTTCCAAAATGCCATTATCAAGTGACGCGAACTGGGTCGGGTGGGGGGAAGGGTCACCATGTGTTCAGTGCTCTTCCTCCTCCCCAGGAAGGCACCTGAATGTCGAATTACATCAGAAATTGTCTAACACAATTCATTAAATGGTAGACACACAATGTTGAATAACATTTTTAATTTCATGCAGCACAAAGTACGGTATGGGGCTGCTCTACATGGCGACCCCCCCCCCGACCCCGACCCAATTTGCGTCGAATGCTATACAATGTGAAATAGCGAAGTGCCGATCAGAGGGCGTGCTTAATCTCTGCTCTCCCTCAGTTCCCGTGGTTGCTGTTCCCCGGCGCACAACATGGTATTTGAAGGAAAAGATGCCAAGATCGACGCAACACTCAGCAGCGTGCTAAATGCATCCAACGTCATAACGACACTACTTTTGCGGGTACCGGATTTTTTGATGATTCGAATGATTGCGATTTTGAGGACCCCGGATTTTTGAATGGTTGGGATAAGGACAATTTCGCAGTGGCCGGATAATTGGATGATTTGGATCGAGATATCCGAATCCAATATCCGAATATGTTTCATTCGGATCCAATGTGTACTCCCGATGAGTAGGAGCATTACCCCTGCACCACCACCGGCCGCTAGCAAACCATTCTTACGGAGTCGCCATATTTCACCACTCTCGCGCCAGCTGCATCCTGCAGTCCGGCTCGCTCAACTTCAACATGTCATAATTCGCTCAGGAGTTTAGCTTTGCAATTTTGACACCCATATTTGTACTCAGCACTTCGAGCTCTTCCTAATGATCCTGGTGTCAACTTGAAGTTCCGTGGGAGATCGAAACCCTTCCCTGGTAAAGTGTCAGAAGGCTTTTTTGAACAAGTAGAGAGATAGCTTGGAAACCAAATACGAAAGGGCCAGGGGCAGATGCAGATCGGAAGAACCCGCGAATAATTCAATAATTTGTGATGAAGGACAACCACCACATGTCTCTACGAAGCCCGGGAAGGTGATGGAGGCTAGGTTTTGCGATTCCACACCCATGTAATCACCCACAACTCTCGAAATGATTACGGCTCTCCACTGCTTTGCTCAGCCAGGTAGAATCTGCTGTTACGTTGACAGTGAACACCACGGAGTAGGGTCACACTCATTCTTTGCACCAAGCACAGCGCAATGTTCGGGGTGAGATGTCGTCCATTTCTATTCGGTTGTGGAAAGCAGCGGTAAATATTTTACTGGCAACAGTTGATCATGGCAAAGCTTGCAAAGATTCAAAATTCGACGTCAGAGTTGCAAGCACATACACATCAGTCCATGCGTTGAACATGTTCCTTCAGCGACTCATCGAGCTGAGATTGCTTGGTAGCATATTGAACTTGCCAAGAATAAATTTGCTTCCAACGCAGACTAGTGTGAGAGACTTTTTGAATGAATGCTAGGAATGGTTGTCGAAGGGATCATCGAATGAAGGCCAACGAATCCTGCTAGCAGTAGCATGTTGAGTAGAGGGACTCGTATCCTAACATGGGACTCAGAAGAGAGACGGTAAAATATTCTGCAGCCAGAACCTGGCAGCTTCTTTCTGCGGGAGCTAGCTGCAACCTGAATGCTATGATATGATCTGCGCCGCATTGAGCTGCATCACACTGGAACACCTTGGCGCTGATACTGAACACGTTTCAGAGCTAAAAGACTGGAACATCCTTTTCTATTTTTTGTGAGATCTTCTCCTGCTTTATAGTTTCTCATATGTTAGCGAAAAATTACGGTTGCAGCGAGTCCTTGAGCAGTTTGTACATATTCTGTCACTGGCTAATAGGCGCGACATCTCAACACATGGATCAGAAATGTTCATTTTCGTTTTATATTTAAAACAGAAGGCATGAGGTCGTGAGAGTAAAAGCCATGAGCCAATATACAACAGAACAATTAATATCCAGGAGCCGTTCGGGGAGGTGGGCAGTGATCGCAACCTCCTCCTGCTCCGGTTTCTCCGGCAGATCCTTGTTCTCCGGGTGCTCCTGGATTACCTGGTGCTCCATCTCGTCCAGCATCTCCGGGAGGTCCCTGGGGTCCGTCTTGTCCTGGTTGTCCAGGTGCGCCGGGCTGTCCATCTGGTCCAGGTGGTCCTGGTGGTCCTGGAGGTCCAGCGGGACCGTCGGGTACAGGAACCTCCTCAACAACTCCGGGCGGGCCTTGCTGGCCTGGTTGGCCAGGCTGTCCATCTGAGCCGGGGGGACCTTGTGGTCCTGGAGCTCCAGGCTGTCCTGGCTGTCCGCTGGGTCCTGGTTGACCGTCGGCTCCAGGGTTTCCGTTGGGTCCTTTAGGTCCAGGGTTTCCTGGGGGTCCTGGGGGTCCAGCTGGGCAATCGAAGCAGAAATCATCGGCGGTTGGCTGAGCGTCGGGGCTGGCGTCGCTGCCAGGCTCTCCGTTGGCACCAGGCTGACCATCCTTGCCATCGGCTCCGTCGAGACCAGGGGGACCGGGAGGTCCAGCAAGCCCTGATTTGCAACTGCAGCAGCTCCCACTCTGTTGTGGGGCCTCGGCTACAACTCCGGCATCGCTGGGAGAGTCGTATCCAGCCTGACGTTTCACAACTCCTCCTCGTACTCCCTTGATCCGTTGCATGCGCTCGTACTGGTCGAAAAGTCCGTTGGTTCGGTGCTTGCAGAAATCGACCTCGGTCTGGAGGGACGACTGCACGTGTTGCATGTAGTTGTACAGCGATGGAATAGCAACGATGGCAGTTAGCGTGGCGACCGTACTGAAATCAAACGAATGTTTTGTACGGAGAATGAATAGAACAATTCAAATAAAAAAGCGCCAAACAAGACGGAAAGCGCAAAGCAGTACCTGATACAGATGCCGAAGAAAGCGATGCGACGGAGGCCCTCGGCCTCATGCCACAGCTTCTTTTCGTAGTTGCAATCGGAGGAGCTCATGCCGATGTCTAAGCAGATGTCCTCAGGCAGGTTTTATACGGGCGGCATCGCTCCGCCCTACACATCGGTTTACCGGTCGGGGTGACGAACTTCAAGGGATTTTTACACCGCTATGCCGTGGCAAGTGTGAGAATAGTGCAATCCATCGGCGCATCGTTTACGCCAAAATTGGTGCTGTAACAGCAAAGATCGTCTAGAGAAAGGGAGAGCCTCTGACTCGCTTCGCCTCGCGCAACGTGTGAGAGAGATCATCGAGAGCGAGAACCGACCGCTGTCTCGTTTTCCATCAATTTTGAATTCGCTCGAAATTGCTCTGGCGCGGGCGCTCCTTAAGAGAGATAGTGCGTTTTACATATCACTGTTGTGTTCAAGCTTTTTGGGAATAAGGAACATACCACTGAAGCCATTATTGAAAAGGAATCCAGCGTGAGGTCGCGGACTCAGAATGACAACCATCCACGTTTTAGCGTTTTGCTGACGTCTACCGTCTACCAGAAAAAAGGACAAAATCTTCGCCGCAGGTCGTTGGACGATGGAAGCCACTCATACTTTAAAAAAAGAAAAGCGGATGAAGTCTCGTGAATTTCTCAAATTCATTGCATTAAGAAATCCTCTGAAAAGCAGCTGTGGAAAATAGAAGGAAAGTGTGGGTGTCCTCCAGTGCCAGTTTCCTCTACCGCGTTGAAATCCTCTGCAAGCGCACAATTTTTCGAAGCTGTTTAGCAATAGTTCTTGCTTTAGGAGGTGAAAGCATTCTAGTCTGAGGTGGTGAGTTATTCCTTAAGGGAAATGAACAAGAAAAGGAAAAACAAATGAAGAATACACCAGTTTCAGCTGAAAGCGTTATTTTCACGCGACTCTAAGGAATTCATCAAGACTTTTTGCTCAACTTCCTCCTCTTCACGAATTTGTTTAAACGGTGCAAAGATATGCAGCCTATGCTGAGGCAGACTACAAGCTGCTAGCTCATTTTAACTCGAGTTTAGCTGAGCAGGAGTCCGGGATGTTCCTTTCTCTTTTAAAACCACGTCTTAATGACTAAATATTTAACAGTTATTCAGTTAATGACTTGCCTTTCTTGATCTGCCTTTTTTGCATGAGAGTACTCTTACAGGCTCCCGCTAATAAGACTGCGAGCGTAAGATATACGGTTCACGTGATTTATTGGTATGAAACTCCGTTCACGCGTGGAGAATCGGATTTGATTTCGGATGCTAGACAACCAAGCCAGCTCTTCTCTAATGGTAAGTGGCGTTGTTTCCCTGAAAAGCAAGGCTGTAGAAGCATCAGACGAGGTCAATCGGATCGCACGTAAGAACTAATACCGTGAGGAGTGCATAGGTAAGTTCTGTGAGCTGTACGTTTTGGTGTTAAAAAAATGCCAGTCGTGGCTACGCTAAGGACATCCGGCACTCAAAAATCTGTACGTAATTACATACAATTCGAAGCGCGTTATGTCGGACCGCTGCAGTGTCATCTGAACTGGTACCTGAATTTGTAAGTCTCCATTCGCTTACATGTGGCCGTAAGCTTATAGGTCATTAGCTCGTCGTATCTTCCCGCAGTGGTCTCGATCGGAAAAAATTCGTCACGCAACCGAATTCTATATTTTCCCGCGGCTATAATTTCTGCTTTTCATGGACTACGCATCTCTACTTTGTTTCACTACAAAAGCTGTTCGTTGCCTATGAAACAGAAAAGACGCAGTAGAGACGTTTCGAGATCGATAGTTATTGCTCTGCGAATATATGTATGTACTTGCACGTCCAATTTTGCAGTACCCGCGGAACAACACAAATACTTGATAGAAATGCAAAACTCATTGCGTGATAGACATTTGAGTTCAAAACGTATAACTCACTTTGCTATCCAGTCTTATATAATTTCCATATACTTGAATAAGTTGCTTCCATCAACCTAACCATAAGATCACTCGACAAGTAGCTCTGGCAATTTGCGTCCTCTCGATTGATTCTGTCGGGTCTATATGCATTATTGTCGATTTCGAATTGGCGATTTGCATGCCGAATAGAGCAGCTAAACTCAAGAATGCGTTTTTTGCAGCCTACTGGCGATTTCCACAGAGGAATTGTCTTGAGGACTGTGACGGTGAGGCGATATTTTTCGCACTGTCTGTGGATTGATCTGGTCCCTTCACGAATATTGAATGACCCCTCCTAGATTCCGTTGTAGTTTAGACGTTAAGCAACACACACTGACTGACTGAGCTGCAAAGTTTAGGTTCACAGTGAGTATCACGCGGCAGTTCGTGAAGGCCATGACATTTTGTGTGACCGCGCAAAGCAAACAAAGAACAGATTCGCTCCGAACAGACCAGTGACCTTTGTAGGATCCTATCGTCTGTATTTCTTTATTCATTTGTTTATTAATTCACGCTGGTAGGACACCTATTAGGTGCGCTATATCGGGACTCCAAAATAGTAATGAATACGAAAAATTGTTGAAAAAACGTAGAAGAATGCACCATCAGTGAAATTTAAACAGGAATTTTTTCTTGAGGCCATCTGCCTAAGCTGGTGTTATGAACCCTTGCATAGCAGTGCGCATCTACTACATATGTAATGCATAAAACACGAAGGATTAGGTACTGTCCTAGTAAGCAGAAGCAACTTTGTCGGAAAGAGAGGAACTTCCTTAGGGTGCCCCTGACGCTGACCCTAAAGCGTAAGATCACTCCTTCGAATAAGAGCAAGCAAATGCAGAGAAACATTTTTCATGTGTCGCCCCATTTCTTGGTATAAATCAAGAATCAGTCACAGCAATCATGTTTATGAGACGGATCTTCGAAGGAATTTTTTATCGAATTGTGAACTGTACGCTTTGTGAATTAGATATGCAGTTAGCCTCCGTAGCATCCGTTCGTGAGAATGAAGAGTTCACACATTTCACGTTCTGTGCCTTTTGGCCTAGATAGATAAGAATCAATATTATTTAAGGAAGGCCCTCTAATGGAAGATGGTCAGAAATGTCAAAACCTGGAATGTGCAATAGAGGGCTTGAAATGGTACACCATTTACACCTTGAATTGGACACTTTTCAAACCATAATGGAACTCTTCTAAACAACCCTAACGCTTTTGAAATGAAAGCGAAGGCTTCAAAAACGAAACAATGAGCTTCTTCTACATTGAACTAGAGACTCCCCAAAAAGGTTAGAATAATTTTTTGTTCAAGGAAAATTGCAACATAACTTTCCTTGAAGTTTTAATTCATAATTTCTGCTTGCATGGAGTTTCACACCTGTCACCTGTCACCTCTTTACAATTGTTTTTTCTGTAAACGATACGGGAAAAACAATTGTAAAGAGCGCACATATCCCCATTTAGATGCTTTATGTTAATTTATTGATTGATTTACACTACCAATCAAATAAAAGATGCGACGAGCTTTTCGAGTACATGGCGTTATCTGATCTTTCAACGCACCATATGATTGCTTCTTTCCTGTGTTTTAATTGTTAGCTTACAAGGAAAGGCTCCCAACTGAAAGTGAGCTTTTGGAATGCTGTTTTGGCAGGATATAGGGCCGTGTGAGCGGAGTCCAGAACCACAGTTAGTTTTTGCTGAACGCTTTTTTAAAGAGCGGAAAAGAAGGTGTGAAAACGTGCGCAACACTCATCAACCCCTTCGACACTCCTGAAGGTGTGCAACGGCGGCGCAGTTGGTAGGAGGGACGCCTCACAGGAGCACTCCGGAGCGGTTTTAAGTTCGAGTCCGCGTACAGCCCAAATTTTGGCACATATTAGTTTGTTGTTATTACGCTTTATCACGATCACAGGAGTCGATTTTTCGATGCTTACAACGAACCAAGGCTGTCTATTTGAGCCTTCATGTGTGCTAGTTTTTCAACTACTCATATCTGCACCATATCATCTCTCTGGAAATAAAAAGTGCTGTCTTGCTCTTCCCCATTAGTCAACAGCTATGGTAGAAATCTATGAAACAAGTGAAACACAAACGCGTGTCACACCAACAGCATCTTACAAAAGCCAGTGAGGAGCAATCTTTTCCCTGACAAGGAGCGACCGCTTCTTCTTCGTTGAACGCGCAATCCGTGGGTGCAGAGAAAGGTCCTAGGCGACCATCGACGTACCGAGCTGCCGCCCACGTGTACGACAGACATAGAAAGCTCCAATTTTCATTGTACTACCTCTAACTTGAACCGCCTCTTCTTCCTAACAGTCGATATCTCAATATATGGCGTCCAGGAGGGGTCCTTTTATGGCATCCGCAACCGCAGTCTCTCTCCTTGTTGGAGATGTGAAATCCAGTGTGAAGGTGGAAAGTAGTCGGCCGACAACACCTTCACGTGAGAACAATATTTTTAGCACACTTATGTACCGATAGGGCCCGGTCCATAATATTCAACCATAAGGTACGCGTATTTTTGTGCAGTTACGGTGTCATTATTGGTGATATGGTATGATATGGTGGTGGTGCAGATATGCATTGTTGAAAAACTAGTACATATGAAGGCGCGAATGGGCAGCCTTATTTTGATGTAAGCATTGGTGGTCTAAAAAAACAACAATAACAACAAACTAATGTGTGCCAAAACTTCGGCAGCACGCGGACTCGAACTTAAAACCCCTCCGGAGTGCTCCTGTGAGGCGTCCCTCCTACCAACTGCGCCGCCGATGCACACCTTCTGGAGCGTCGAAGGGTTGATGAGTGTTGCGCACACGTTTTCACACCTTCTTTTCCGCTCTTTAAAAAAGCGTTCAGCAAAAACTAACTGTGGTTCTGGACTCCGCTCACACAGCCCTATATTCTGCCAAAATAGCATCCCAAAAGCTCACTTTCAGTTGGGAGCCTTTTCTTGTTAGTATTTTTATCAAAAAATAAAAATTGTATAAAATTATTAATTTTCTTTTCGTACAGGTGAACTGAAAAAATTCAGAAAGACCTATTCCAAATTTTCCTTGAACAATAAATTATTCTAACCATCTTATTGAGTCTGCGGCTTAACTTGTGTGAAGGTTATTTCGATTCGGAAGAGTTTTCTTCGATTTCAAAAGTTTTTAAGCTAGCCTAGAAGAGTGTCCATTTTGATTTGAAAAGTGCTCAATTTGAGGTGAAAATGGTATATTCACAAGGCTTGTCTAATACCGGGTTTTTTCTGCTCTCGCACACCCAGTGGGCGTGCTTATACCTCACGCTATTGACAGTTTTTCTTCAGAAATATGAAAAGTTATGAATGAAAAGTTGTGTCTCATCACGGCTATCTAACGTGTCGCCAGCAGGTTCCGTGTTGCTTCTCGAGAAGCAGATACTGTAACCGAAAAGTGCTGCATGCAGGAATGAGGATAAGAACCTGAATTTGCTGATAGCGTTCTTGAAAAGCAGCGCTGAATCAGCGGGGTGGCCATTCCTAAAGCACCGCGATATCCTAGTGGTGAAACAAAATCCAACCCTTCGAAGCGGGGCGTTGTAAAGCCAAGAAGTTGTCTTCGAAAAACACTCTGTCTGCGAGTCTTATCACAGGGTGCGCAAAAGTTTCGACTCTGGTTTCGGACTCGCTTCTAGGGCTATCCGGTGCTAGATCCTCCCTAGAACATGTTTGACGGCATATATGATCCTGATACTATCAACTGAAACCTATCACCCGAATCAGTGGTGAAGCGAGTCCAATTAGCGAACGAGCAGTGAACTGGCTAAGCTGAAGCTAAAAGTGGGTCGCAACCTATGCAGATGGGCTTCGGCTTCGTACCACCGCAGCTTTGCAGTCGTCGTTGCTGTTAAACTATGTACTCCTCAGGCATCGAGAACGACTTCACATTTTCCATCTTCTGGATCGTTGTAGCGTTAGTGAGAGCATAACGCGCCGCGAGTCCAAAAAGTGGAAAGACACTTGGATGATAATTGTTGTGGTTCTCCACCTACTTTAGGGTGCCCAGACGTGCCGCTAAAGTTACTGTATGTACATGGCAGACGTGCATTTGATTGCAGAAGGAATAAATTGTGCGGCCGAGCCAAAAAGGCTTAATGCCGATCTCTTGCATGATTAACCAGAGCACGGCGGAGTCTTTTAAAAAGTGGACCGCCAGAGCTTCTGGAACGCCTAGTCGTGAGTGATATTGACGCAACATGGTTTAGGCGCGTTTACAATCATTTTCTTTGCGTGCGTTGACCGCTCCTTTTGATATACAAAAGCCGTTATAAAAAAAAACTTATCACCAAGCCTTGGCTATCTACGAAACGAATTCAACTCGTCGAAAACTCAAATTTGGGTGATGATGAAGCAAACTTCACCACTGCCCTCCGCAGCTCTAAAATGGCAGCTGGGACTGAGGCAGGTTAGGCATTTGAGAGTTGCGAGCACGTCGTCGTAAAGTGCTTTCAATCTCCTGCTCGCCCACGCATTTGCATGTCGTTAGCTCCCCTTGTCTTCGCAGTAGTCGAATGAACTCAGAAAAAATCGTGTCACGCAAGGTTTAAGCAGTATTGTATTTGTCTAGATCGACCTACCGTTCGGTCATTCTATTGAACTGAAAATTACATATTCAGCGCGCTTATAATACTGGGCTACCTTAAGAAAAGTATAATATTAGAAGGCATCGATCTTATTCTTCTTCTTTTGCCATACTCTCTTCCTTGATATAGAATAGAGCGTAGGGCGCTGGCACAATTCATTGCAACCAGTACGGGAGTGCGACTCCCTTTCAAAGGGATCCCGAAGTGGGTTTGAATAAGCTATGACGGTTCTCAACCTAGTTCATTCGAACAAACTTTATGTCTTTTACAACGAGATCTAAATAATCAAATATATTTTCGGATAATGCGATTCGTCACAAAAGATCGTAGACGACGTCCAATGACATTAATGACTGCTATGTATTTTTTCTCTCCAGTTTGTTGCTGCTCATTAGAGCGATGTTCAGCATCTCTCATAATAGCAACCGAAATGAGAAATGTCGACATAGATCGAAGCGTAATCACAGGAAGCAGCTGTTGGGAAAAACAGTAGATCTGCCACTTTTTGTTCGAATTTGTAGGGAAAACGTACGCTAATGGCAGAGTTTGTAGAAAACACATGGCGTGTTCGAATTAACCACGATGGGCTGTGAACCGAAACAACTAAAACTGAACTAAATGTTTCGACGGTACTTCATTTTTTACAGTTAAGCAGCTTTCACTGACAACTAATTATCAATACTCATTTATCTTCGAAGTTTTCCTGTTGATGTGAAAAAGGCATTCACAGGAGCTCTGATCTGCAAAAATACTACCTTCATAGGACCCTAGCCGGGAGTTGGCGCCAGTGTTGTCCGAAATTTCGTATACCATCAATGGTTATTACGAAAAAAAAAACGCCGTAAGTCGTATATCGAAAAGTGTAGCGCAACAAATCTGTAGATTTTGCTAGTTAACACGTTGACGACGAGAGCGATTCTCGCAGGTCTGGCGCGTGGGACGAAACGCGCCGCACAAATGTGACACGACATGTCGTGAGCCAAATTTCTTCTAAGGGTAATTTCGGGACCAACATGACGCTAATAATCGTCTCAACAATTACGGCCGGTTAGCCCCTTCGCCCACAATTCTGTATTTTTATTTTTATTTTTATTTTTATATGCATATTTATTATATATTTTTTAAGAAAAAATTAAAACTTGTCTTAAAGCACAGCAAAGAAGCAAGCATATAGCGCATTGAAAGATAAGGTCGCGCCATGCATTCAAAAATTTAGCCTTGGCCTTTTTTCTATTGATAGTGTGAATGCCACTTACATTAACCACGAAAGTGAGAATAATGTGTTCTTTATGTTGTTACAGGATGTTTTGTTGCGATCAAAACTCTTGCGCCAGGCGGGACTCGTACCCGTATCTTCTGCTTTCCGAGCAGCGCTGTTCGCCTTATACCACCGGCGCTGTTTGACCGC
The DNA here is from genome assembly GCA_947396885.1 of Heligmosomoides polygyrus polygyrus. Classification (NCBI taxonomy): domain Eukaryota; kingdom Metazoa; phylum Nematoda; class Chromadorea; order Rhabditida; family Heligmosomidae; genus Heligmosomoides; species Heligmosomoides polygyrus. The sequence continues at coordinate 64,696,852 of OX377202.1, forward strand.
ACGTAACTTCCGCGATATCCTCGAGGTCCGTCAGCACCCACCCGTGATACGAGGACGGGCCGGCCGCTGATATCAGCAAGGAACCGGTTAAGCTGAAGACCTTACTAGTAACAATGTTGTTCTCTGTGTGTTCTTTATAGTGCTTCTTGTTGTATCGTTAAAAAGGGGTCAAACTCCAGGCGAACAAAAATTCTACTATCATTCGATTCAAAATCGGAGGCCTTGGAAGAGAGCATGACGCAATCTCGTTTTCTGGCACTAAAAAATGGTTGCTTTCGAGCTCTTTAATGCAAGTTTGATCCATTATATTTCCTTCAAAAATAAAATTTTCACAAAGTTTCGAACAGTGTTTTCCCACAGGGTAGCTGAACTAAAATGTCGGTCGTCCTGACACGACTATCGATTAAAGAGGAAACCGACCGTAATCGTCCATAAGGACATCGTCATCGTGTTCAGAATCCTGAGTAACCTCTCCGGACAAAGTTTAGATGAACAGGATGTTACTCTTGTTAAAAAAATATACCGTCGCGCACATTGAGCGATACTGTCGTCATCGTGTGGTGATGAAATATCATCCAGTATTCATTTATTGGCTTATACAAAACCGACTCATTCTATTCTCTGTGTGCCATTCCAATGCAATGCCGAACTACCAACAATACTTATGTTTCGACACAGCACATTTTGTTACGGGGATTGCCTTTTAATACATATAAACTTTAGTGGTGACTACTTAGCTACACCATCTTATTGTGCTATAGATTTCACAGTTCTCAGGTGTAAAATGAAGGCGCTGCAAGGAAAAAGGACAAGTGGATTTCCACTGCATCAGAACAGCATTTAGAGCACGTTTTTAGCATTTCTTGTCTCTACATTGTTCGCCGGTTCTTTTGGATTGTTCCCTCCTATGTTATCTTTTCTTTTAGAAGGTTGTCTGTGTTTTGTTGTTTTTCCGCTGTTTTTTTAGTTAGTACTGGATAGGTTGACTTAGGCTTATTGTTAGCTGACGATATGTCCAAGGTTGTGCGCACCTTTAAGAGCAATAAATAAATAAATAAGCAAGTAAGTGTATAAAGGGAGAATCGTAAATAAGCAGTTTTAGCAAACAGTGGTCCTGCATCCATGACCTTAAGAAGGAACCAGACTTAATCGCTGCTAATTTAGAATCTCTTTCAATCGTAGAGGACTAGCTGCAAAGACACTTTTTATTATGTTGATAGGAACGTTTTGATTTTCTTCATAAATCCAAAACTTCTGAATTTCGATTGATATCCATGACCTACCATGTGGTACCACGAATCTCCCTCGATAGAGAGCCTTCGGGCTCCTTGTTAAGAGCAACCTCGGGCCGCTTGTCGCAGGGCCACGTGGCGCATCCCTGGGTGGTGGATAGGGGAACGAAAACGCGAACCAAATGCGACCGTGAACTGCCCAGAGACGCAGGTGGGATGCAGGGGATGGTCTCCTTGCTCCTGCTGTGTCGGGTCGATGCGACATGTTCATGCCCAGTGTGCGTGGATGTGTCCGTGACTGTGCGGATTGTAACCGTGTCGGCTCGACCAGAAGCTTGCACTCGGTAGACTGGGAGTACATCGTAAGGCGATTCGAGGCCGCCTCAAAAGCCTCGCCCCGTCCCTTCGGGCAGTCTAGCTGGCCGCCCGGAGTTCTTCGCCTGCACGACAGAGCCTGACTAGCTACCCGTGTTGTATGGAAGTCAAACACAGCAGCACTAAAGGGCCTCATTCCCCTGACCCCGAAAGAGCCAGCATTTCTGCAGCGATGGGAAGGACGAGAACGGAGAGGCTGCTAAAATCTCCTCGCCTAACCAGGCTGCGCAAATTGAGAAGGACTAGGATGACGATCTGTACTTACAATGCCCGTACGCTCGCATCGGAAGCATCCGTCGAGGACCTGGTGATGCAAGCCAGGAAGATCAAGTACGACGTCATCGGACTGACCGAGACGAGAAGACACCACCCCCTACTCGCCGGCTACGACTCCGGAGAAGAACTGTTCCTCGGAACATGCGACAGCAGGGGAGTAGGCGGCGTTGGTGTCCTCGTCAACACGTACTTGGCAATGAACATCGATTCGTACGAGTCTCTGACAAGCCCAATCGGACATCTGCGACTGAAGCGATGTGGCCCCGTGTCAGCTTTGACTGTGTTCGTCGCGTATGCCCCAACATCCGACTACGACGACGAAGAGGTCGAAGCCTTCTACGTGGAGCCGGAAAAGTTCTATAAGGAAGATCACATCTTCTACAAGGTGATCGTCGGCGAATTCAACGCTAAGATCGGGCCACGAAGGTCGCCGGAAGAACTTCACATCAGAGCCCATGGTTTGGAGTGGAACGAGCAAGGTGAAAGGCTGTCTGTGTTTATCGGGTCGACCAAGACCATCCATGGAAACTCACAGTTCCAGAAACCTCCCTCCCTACGATGGACCTGGGAATCCCCCGGTGGCCAGCTCCACAGCGAGATCGACCACATCATCTTCAATTGCACGCATTGCCTGACCGATGTCTCCGTTGTCCCCAAGTTCTACACGGAATCGAACCACCGCCTTCTTCGTGCGAGGTTCCGCTTTTCGCAAGAAGAGAAGGCCGCGAAGTTCAAGAAGAGGAATCCCAGAACGACCATCAACTGGGACCTCTACACCTCTCTTGCCGACGTCGATGAGGAATACGATCTCTTCGTGCACCATCTCCACGATAGTGCTAAGGGAGCCGAGAGCTTGAAGACCACCAAGAGATGCCTGTCTCCGGAAACTCTCGAGCGTATATGCCAGCGTTGAGCAGCACGAGCGTCAGCCAACTACCAGCTGATGTCCGAGCTTGCGAAGCTATGCAGAGCGGCGATGAAGGAAGATCTCAAGGAGAAAAGGGCGGAAGTGTTGGCTGAAGCAGCAGAGGCAGGGTTGAGCATCCGCAATGCCCGCCGAAACTTCACCAACTTCAAGACCAAGATGACCGCTCTTCGACGTCCTGATGGAACCGTCACCTCTTCCAGAAGGACCATAGAGAAGGTCATCCATGACTTCTACTCCGATCTCTTCGATAGCCACGTCCACCTGCCCGCAGGATGCATACGTCGTTCCCTCTGTTCTCCCTTCCGAGAACCGACACGCCATATCGTCGGTGAAGAAACGTTCAGCACCCGGTCCCGACAGGATCAGACCCGAACACCTAAAGAACCTCCCACCAGCGCTCATCAACACCTTGGCGCGGCTCTTCACACGCTACCTGTCGGAGTGCAAGGTTCCATCTCAGTGGAAGGCCAGCAAGACCGTCTTGCTATACAAGAAGGGAGACGTGCACGACATTGGCAACTATCTCCCGACTGCTGTCCTCCATAGTCTACAAGCTGTTCACTCAAGTGACCCTGAATAGGAATAGCAGAACGCTGGACGAAGAACAGCCATGCGAGCAAGCAGGATTTCGGAGAGGATTCAGCACGATCGACCACATACACACCATTACGAAGTGTCGCGAGAGTACAAGCTGCCACTGTGCCTTATTCATCGACCTGAAGAAGGCATTCAACTCCGTCGAGACTGAAGCGGTCCTCGAGCCCTGCTCACTCGGGGGTTCCTACTCAGTACATCAGTGTCCTTCGAGAGCTGTACAGTGGATTTACGACCAAGATCTCTCCATTCTACAACGACGTGTCATCGACGTAAGGAGAGATGTTCGGCAAGGGGATAACATATCCCCGAAGCTCTTTAGCGCCACGCTCGAAAACGTCATGCGCAAACTAGAATGGGAAGACATGGGAGTGAAGGTCGACGGCCGGCAGCTGCACCATCTGTGCTTCGCTGTCGTGCTCACAACACCGAGCATCAGTCAGGCGGAGCTAATGCTGGCCGACTTCGATTGTGCATGTGGGAAAGCTGGACTGCAACTGAATCTTAGGAAGACGATGTTCATGAGGAACGGACAAGTTTCTGATGCCTCTTTTTCACTCAACGGAACGAACATCTCCGAATGCTCCAGCTATGTGTATCTGGGTTGCAAAGTCAACATGGCCAGCGACCTAGCACCAGAGCTGAGCAGGAGGAAAAGAGCGGCTTGGCGAGCTTCCAAGAGCGTCGAAGAAGTCGTTAAGAAGACGAAGAACGTCCGACCCCGTGCCCACCTATTCGGCTCCACTGTTCTTCCTGCCCTAACATACGCCTCAGAGACCTGGGCCGAAGACAGGATGAACACGTGATCAGCGTCACGCATCGTGGAATCGAGAGGACGATGCTCGGAGTGACACGACTCACGCAGCTGAGAGAAGGCCTCCGGAGTTCCGAGCTTCGCCGACGTTCGAAGATCAGAGACGCTGTCGCATTGGCGAAGTCGTTGAAAATTAGTTGAGCCAGCCACGTAATGCGATTCGCAGACACCTGCTGGACTAGAGCCATTAGCGACTGGATTCCGCGGGAGGTCAAGGGAACACCAGTGGCCGTATTCATGAACGTTCCCGGGAACGTTCAAGGCTTCCCGCGGGAAGCGACCGAGGCGGGAGGCAAAAGATCGTATTCACGAACATGCCGGGAAGCAACGGGTGCCTCCCGCGCCGATGGCGGGAGGGTCCCGACCTACCCGCACTCAACCGGTCGGGAACGCCGGGAAGCCGTCAATGAGGTGGTGTGTGCAATTGCAAGAAATAGCATTTCGATGGCGATTTTGCCCTCGAAAGTCGTCTTCACGTGGGGTTATCTTCGCTATATATCTCGTAACGTGTTCCTGGGCATCTTCTGAGGAGAGGGGGGGGGGGTACGGCTTCTGTCACTTACTTTATTTTAAAGAAATCACATAATTGATCTGAAACATTGACGATGAGTAGTTCTTTCGTCGGATGCGCCACGCACTCTATTTCTCGCAATACCACTTCTTATACATTCCCATTGCCAGTCGGTAGACATTTTACGAGCAGGTCCTGCGTGGAAAAGAAGAGGTCGTCAGCGAAATAGGATTGAACTTCGTAATAAACAATAAAATAAAAATAAAGCTGAAGGTATGTGTAAAATTAGAAATTATTTCCTCAATAGTAGAGTAGTTCCAAAATCTTCGAAAAAGTCTACAAACTGTTATCACAATCATTTCTTCTTGTAGTCTATCTTCGTCTCACCTTTAGAGAATATGGAGTAGTAACTTAACCTAATAGTCGCACGTCCAACGCTGTGCGCTACGTCTTGGGTGCGCCGTGCACGCAGAGGTGTCGTAGAAATCGAACAAACGAGTGAAAGGATAGAACGCCACGAAGGTGACTACACTAACAACGGGGCATTCCCACACGGCGATCTGTGTGTTCGATTTATTTACATGCGGCAAAATTAAAAATTTAAATGGTGCAGTTATAAATTACATTCAATTATTTTAAATTGCTTGTTATAAATTATAAATTAAATTGTTATAAATTATTTCATGCATCCCAGACAGTTTTTTTTTCGACTACCTCAGATATAGCGATACTGTCGAACAACAGTACGAATAAGTTACCGTCGGGTCGAAATAAATGTAGGTGAATAGGAATTGAATGAATCTCGCTATTGTATACCTGAAAGGGTGGCTTATCAGCATTTCGACTGCTTCCAAAAGGTCATTTAAGGTGCTTTACGCGTCCATCCTCGCGTTTGGCCTCTTAAACTTCAAAAGAGGAATAGTTTTAAATTGCAATTTGTGCTGTGAAATGATCTATAAACGAGTAGTTTCTTAAGCGCTCCTTGTTATCTCCAGCCACTGAAGGTGGTTGTGCCGAAACATCAGCCGAGTGGAGTGGCAAAAGATTGTATTACAAAATAGTCTTGGTTTCTCTATTGGGGATCGTGCCACTTTTCTCGCCGATAAGGTCGGTAACAGTTCACCCTTTTTCTTCAAAATACTTTTAAAATGGTGAGAGATGGCATGTAACTTGACAGTGCGTGAACATCTAATATTCTGTTGAGATTCGAGCAGTTTAAAGCCAGTTTTAATTTTTGTTGCTTGTTCGTTATCCGTGTTTCCGTTATCCGGCCATTTTTAGGCAAAATTGTCCGTAATTCGGGTCTCAAAATTTCGTTATCCGCTCATCCCTGGTTGAGACAGCGGTAATTTGAGAAATCGGTTTTTGAAATCTTGCAATTCCCGCCTCCGCTGCGAATCCAACTCGCGCGTCGCGGTTGCTCCCGCTTCCCGGCGGTTCATGAATACCGACCGGGTTGTATGAAGCCGGGAGCGGGATGCGGCGGGAGCGGGAAGGCATCGCCTGCCTTCCCGCTCCCGCCGCTTCATGAATACGGCTACAGGACGCCCACCAACGCTTTGGTCGGACTTCTTCGTGAAAGCCCTGAAGGACCGATATGACGCTCTTCGTGTCCCTCGAGCGAGGAGGATCCATTGGACCACTCTGGCACGCGACAGGGACGAATGGAGAAGCTGCTTCCGCCCGCTCGAGCAAGTCAATGATCAAAGGGACGACAGGTGACAGGCGACCATGTGGTAGTCGAAGAACGTTCTCAGAGCTGCTCTACAAAAAGTGGAGGATTGCTAAGTGACGCAAGGCAGAGCCGCTCTTTAAGGCCCCGTTTATACTTCGACGCCAAGCGACGCGACGCCACGTATGGTGGCCATATTGGATGAGCGACGCGATCGATCAATTTAGCCACTTTACATGCCCTCGCGCCGCTCGGCGTCGGAGGTATAAACGGGGCCTAAAGGACGGCGGACGAGCACTACCATCTCATTTCTCATTGCGCCAACTTACCCCAACTCACTACTACCACTCAAATTTACCCTTATTCAATAATTCTTCAGCTAACTCTACCATTATTTGTTTGTTTTTTTAGAGTCTCCTCCTTATAGAAGTGCTTTCGTCAATATTAGCTATGGATATTACATTGTTTATGTCCAGAGAGTGGTGTATATCCATAAAATCCATAAAAAACCTTCCATTTATTTCTCCCTTCTTTTTCTAAACCTTTCGTAATATATTGCTGTTATTGTCTTGCGGTCTCTATGTTTTAGAAGTCTATTACTCATTGTTAATCGCGAATTTTGCTTGTTTTTCGCAAAGAATGGGGGCAATTTCTGATGTTACACAAGACGAGATATGTTCGACTGATCTGCTCTTCTGCAGAGCAGTTTTGTCTGCGGGAAGTGTGTTCGAAATAGCGAGAAAGGAGGAACGGGCAACATTAAGGGGGTAAGACGCTCCAACCCCAGTGTACACCACCGCGTATATGCTTTGGTCAATTGCCGAAAAGAACGCTTTGAAGCGTTCCAGAGCGGCTTTTTTTAAATAACTTTTTTAAAAGTCAAGTACTTGTGAAGGGAAACATATATTTGCTCTATCTTCTGACATATAAACCTTAGCTGATTTGAACAACGCATATAGGCCCGACAGAATAAATCGAGTGGGCGTGACAGCCTGTAGAGCGAGCAACAGCTTGTAGAGTGAACGTTTGGGGAGTTTTAAAGGGAGTTTAACGGAAATTCCTAGCCGTCCTACTCAGAAACTGCTCTAAAACTGTCCAGCTTGCCTTTGGAGTACGCCGTGAACGATCCCTATCAGTCGAACGGGCGCGACCGCTCGCAAATTGCACGCGCGGGCGTTCGGAGCTCGATAACTCTGTCAAGTGCAAATCTTTCCGGCTACAGCTCGAGTGTTTTGTAGGCAGCGAAAGGTTATTGAAGCACACTGAAGCACAACGGTGTAGCTCATGAATACACTAAGTTACAATGGTACGAAAATGCAGGTGAGCCTTGAGTGACACGATTTTAGTCGACCACTGTCGGAAGACGCGGCGAACTAACTGTATACGGGAGCGTAGCAGAGATGGGCGGAAAATTTTAAAATTTTCCTCGAAAACAGAAAACAGAAAATCGCTTTTGTCAAAACCAGAAAAGCCAAAAACGTCAGAAAACAAAAAATTTCGAAACTGCCATACGACCTAATTGTTCTACTCAAACTTCTATTTTTTCAGTAGGAAATGCTTGTCAATGACTAGAAATGTAGTCACGGGCCAGCGCTTCAACGTGCAAGCGCTTATAAAAGTTTCTAAATAGTACACTCCAAATTCAATGCAATCAGCAAATTGTAAATCTTGACTGATAAATCCTAGGAATCTTAACATTTGAGGCATCAACAATACTCATGAGCTCCGTTTCACAGCTAACGCCTTAATGGTCTAACTAGTAAGAAAATGGCCTTTCAGAGTATCGGGTACAATGAAGCCTCATGAGGAGAAATAATCAGCAGTTTCCGCGTAGCTGAAGGTTTCCTGTAAGATCCCAAACTCGCTCAGTCCAGCTGCACCGCGTGTGTTGTGTGAATGCGCACAAACACCACGTTTGACGACACCGCCCTAGAAATGCACCTCAGCGGCCACGGTGGCGGTTCTTCTTCCTCCGCCAAGCCGCGTGCGTCGCGTCGTGCCGACGTGGCAATTTTCGATATCCATCGACACCACGGTCAGTCGATATGGAGGAGGATCGTTGATCGGTCGATGGCGGACAGCGGCTCTTCCACCGCCGCTACAGGAGAGCCCTGGGAGACGGGAGCAGTTCTCGCATGAGCAGCTTGAATGCGCCACAACATGGAGTCCCTTCCCTAGCCTCGAAGAGCGCAGAACCCAGCCGCGGACTCCTCCTGAGTGACGAAAGCAGTCTCCACACCGGCAGCTTGGATCGCACATACCTTGGGGTCCCTTCCCGAGCCTAGTTCTGCTGCGGACCCCTCCTGAGTGACGAAAGCAGTCTCCACACCAGCAGCTTGGATGGCACCCAACCTGGGGTCCCTTCCCGAGTCCGCAGCTTAGTTCTGCTCGAAGAGCGCAGAACTAAGCTGCGGACTCCCCCTGATCAAGGAATGCAGTTGGAGAGCGATTTTTAGACGACGCAGTCGAATTCAGTGTGTTGTGTGCATTCACACAACACGCGCGGTGCAGCTGGACCGAGCGAGCTTGGGACCGTAGTAAAGTTTCCATCTAACCAATGCACTTTAAAGCACCTAGTTCTCCTTAGCAGAACAAATACATTGTGTGCTGGCTTGATAAATTACAGTCGACTGAAGGGGCTGCCCGCACAACAGTTTTCGTGTGTAAGTGGTTCCATGAAGAAAGTATTATATAGAATAGCGTCAAGCATATAGTCTCCATCATATTATTTTTTCTTCATATCTACATCTCAATGGGAGACCAGCAGAGCTTTCTTGCTGTACAAGAGTGGAGACGTGCACGACATGGACAACTTCCGTCTGCTGAAAATCTGCCTGCTGTCCGTAGTCTAGGGCAGCAAGGCGAACGAGCAGGATTTCGGAGAGGATCCAGCACGATCGACCACATACACACCTTCACGGAGCTCATCGAAGTGTCGCGGGAGTACAAGCTGCCGCTGTGCCTTGCCTTCATCGAGCTGAAGAAGGCATTCGACTCCGTCAAAACTGGAGCGGTCATCGAAACCGTCCTAGCCCTTTCGACTCCACTGTTCTTCCTGCCCTAATACATGCCTCAGAAACCTGGGCCATACGAAAGCAGAATGAACACGCGATCAGCGTCGCGCAGCGTGGAATCGAGAGGCCCATGCTCGGAGTGACACGACTCACGCAGGTGAGAGAAGGCCTCCGGAGTTCCGAGCTTCGCCGACGTTCGAAGATCAGAGACGCTGTCGCATGGGCGAAGTCGTTGAAAATTAAGTGGGCCAGCCACGTAATGCGATTCGCAGGCACCCGCTGGACGAGAGCCATTACCGACTGGATTCCGCGGGATTGTCAAGAGGACACCAGGACGCCCACCAACGCGTTGTGGGACTTCTTTGTGAAAGCCCTGAACGACCGATATGACGCTCTTCGTGTCCCTCGAGCGAGGAGGATCCATTGGACCACTCTGGCACGCGACAGGGACGAATGAAGACGCTGCATCAGCAAAACCAAAGCTAACTAAAACGTTTCTGTCTCTAATTTTTGACAACTAAAAGCTGAGCAATGTTCAGAGTTAGAAAAGCAGCCTTGCCAAAGGCTCTGTAGAAGGCGTTCATTTGGGATGAGGGGCAACAAATTTCAATTTTTGAAATGGATGGAGAATATTCCGGCCCACAGTAACTCTAGGACAAGTGATTAGTTAATACATAATTAAATGCCCCTCAGAACACTATAAAGTTGTAAGTGATCGCAGAGGGCGCGTGTAGTGCAGTCGGAGGAGACGCCGACTGTCGCCTGCACCCGATACCAGGTTCCTGGTTCGGGTTTCCCGCCTAGGCCAACCAAGCCTTTCATCCCTCCGGGGTCGGCGAATTAGTATTAGGCTTGCCTTGGAAAGACGAAATGCTGACTTGTTGATCGGCTGGCCACTGCAAGTCATTGTATGGCCAACTACGCATTCAAGTCGCCTCCACGACATCCCGTAGAACTAGAACTCGTGGCGCGTTCCAAAGGGGATTGAATAACGCTGTCCTTTATTCTTTCTCCTTTAAGTGATCGTACATAGTCCACACTAATGTTAACATCTTTAAGTGATCGTACATAGTCCACATTAATGTTAAAGAATACGAAGCCAAATTACAGTACCGCCGCTAAACATTCAACCAAACGACGTTTGTGACGCAAAAAACGCGTTTTTGCGTCGCATACGTCGTTTGGTTGAATGTTTAGCGGCGGTACTGTATGAAAGTCGAGAAATGTTCTACGAATGGGCTCCTTGTCAGCAGTACATTTGCAATCAATCAAGCAAACAAAGCGGCATAGTTTATGAGTATACCAGACGTTCACCGGCCTGCGGGCCGCCAAACGTCTGGTTGGGGCTTCGCCCGAAACCCGGAGAATAGAACACCCCTAACGTCTTCTCTTTTTAGGCCTTCTCTCATTCATTAAAGAAAACTGGCTTTGCTATATAGAATGGTATAGCGGAATAGGGCAAAACAGGTCCATCACCTTCGCTGGACCCCCTTAACTGGCCCCTTATCACTGGTTCCCATTTATTGTCGGCCCTTTTCCAGTTCACACTTCACTGGTTCCCCCTCACCTTTCGTCGGTCCCTACTACTGCTCCCACCTTCACTGGAGCTCCCTTTACTGGTCCCTTCTTCGCTGGTCATCCTATCCTTCACCGATCCCCATTACTGGTCCCATCCTCACTGTTCCCCCTTTTATTCATCAACACTTTTCCGGTCTCCCCTTCACTGAACCCCTTTCCCCCATTCACCGGTCCCCATAACTGGTCCCTTCCTCACCGGTCCCCCTTCACCTGGTCCCCTCTTCACTGGTCAACATTCTACCGGTACCCCTTCATTGGATTCCCTTTCACCGATCCCCATTGCTGGTCCCACCTTCACTGGTCCCTCCTTTATTGGTCAACCCTTTACCGGCCCCCCTTACTGGAACCCCATCCTTCACCCAATCTCCCATTACTGGTCCCACCTACTGGAAACACGTCGTCTGAATCCGGAATCCTCGCGCGACATCGGTGACACCTCTTCCGAACCCGGACGCCTTTTGAACAACGTCGGTGACATGTGTTCTCAACCCGAACCTGCTTTGCGCAACATCGGTGACACGTCGCCTGAATCTGGAAGGCCTTTCACGACATTGGTGACACCTCTTCTAAACCCAGGCACCTGATGAACGAGCCGGTGACATGTATTCTCAAGTCGGACTGCTTTGCGCGACATCAGTGACACGTCTGAATCCGAACACCCCTTACACGTCGTCTGAACATGGACGCCTGGACAACTACAACAGTTGATAACTGGTGACAACTACAACCTTCCCCATACTTCCTCCCAACACACTCCTTCAGCACTTCTGTGCAAACAAACACCCACACACACACACCACACACACACACACACACATGCACTCACTCACACGCACACACACACACACACACACACACACACACACACACACACACACACACACACACACACACACACACACACACACACACACACATACACATGCACTCACTCACCCACAGACAAACGACCGTTCTCGCTTATATACATATAGTAGGATGGCGCAATTAGTGCAAAATCGCCACATGCTTACCATTTAGAATGCCCTAGAAACTCTAATTTGGAGTGAAGCTTATGACTCTATTACACTTTTAGAATCTTTTTGTAGGATTTCCATGATATAATTTTGTTTGTAACTCTATCTCCTGTGTTCTGGCCAAGTTTTTGGCTATTTTCCCAAAAATCAGAAAACAGAAAAAATTGTCCAAAATGGCCAGAAAATCAGAAAACAGAAATTCCGTCCATCACTGGTGCGTAGGCAAGCAAATCAGGTAAGGTACTTTGCGATGAAGTGCCCGAAACTCTCCAGCTGCCTAACCTGCCTTAGTTCCAGCTGCCACTTTAGAGCGGCAGAGGGCAGAGGTAAAGTTTCTTCCGCCCTTACTCGCTCACATTTGAGTTTTCGATACTCGCAATAACACCATTCTGTTCAGCATGAAAAGCTTAATGCTAAATGGTGTCACTACCGAGCAATTTCAGAAAAACCGAGTTTTTTGACTATTTCCCATCGAGGACGCGGGCACCGAGTTTGAGTGGGCGATGACGTCAGCGACGATTTTCGAATATTCAAAAATGGAATACATTGGAAAATCGCGTGTTTCCAGACACTCGAATTCGAATGCATTCGAAAATCTACACAACTATTCATTCGGGCACAATTATAGTTGCAGTGCAATTCTGAAATAGTGTGTTTAGGAAACAATGCTGAAACTTTTTTACACGCCGTGAATTCAAAATCGGCAATATCATGGGTGCATCGTTAATGCGCGTTTGCCTTGTGGAGTGTGTGGTTGACCTTATACCTTAAACGATGTCGAAACCAAAAACAAAGTAAAGAAGAACTAAAGAAAAATGGATATCATGTGGGGCCCACGCCTCTTCGCTTTACTATAATAAGAAATACGTATCACTGAGAAGGAGACGTACTTAAGATATAGTCAAGGACAACAAATCCCTCAGTGGCGCGCCAGTGGAAATGCGGATTCTGTAGCTGCTATCACCCATTTGGGATACTCGGTTCAGCTTAGGTGATGAGTTCTTTTTCAATAAATATAGCGCGCTACGCAGCTGATTGAGTGGCGATTGCGGGGCTTTGATGGCTCTTAAAGTGGCCGCTAACAGTGTTGAAATCTGGTCCGCTTAGCAGTGAAAGCAGCTCGCTTAGGCGACGTGGACACATCGTCAACTGCCGTCGGCACATTGTTGCCCCATTGGTACAAAGGGGCATATTTAATTGGCGATCTTCACTTTTTTCTCAGCCTGTGCTTCTTGCACTCCAGTGGGATGAGGAGACGACTTATACGCGCAAAACTAAGAAAACTAATTACTGAAATAGCGGTCTTCACCCTACTACACAATAGGAACAAGGTGCTTGTATAAAACACTGAGGGGAGGTGTCCCTTTTCGGCCACGTGAAACACCAGGCCAACCATGTCTTTTTTCTCTTGTTTCCTACGTGTGTTGTTTCTAACGTTTATCTGTTTCAGAATTGAAACTAGGCTCTCTTCTGGGCTCGGATTCATGAATACTCACCGGCAGGTAAGTGCAAAACCTACCCACTCTACTTACGGGCGATTCATGAACGCTCGGCGGAAAAAACCAGAGGTAAGTTTCGAGGTAAATGCTACCTCGCCAGCGCGTTGGGGAACATTTACGTCAATAGCAAGAGTTTTGCTCCGCTGCTAATTTCTGTCTCAATGCAAGCTTTCCCTGGCAGCGGAACAAAACCCGTGCTTTGGCTATCATGAATCAGAAACAGAGGTAAGTTTCCGGAAAGTGGTGGGTAAGTGGCCGTCGAGGTATGTCGGGGTAGGATTTACCTCAGGCCGCGTTCACGAATCCGCGTTCTGGATGCTCCGAACTAGCATTGAAAAAGAGCAAAGTCTGCTCGTTGTTTTCTTACTTTGTTAGTTTTTCCAACATTTGATAGCCTTTTATTGAAAAGGAGACGGTCATCTAAACTGTAAATTGTTTCGCACTGTTAGAAATCGGTTTAATTTATGGTGATGCTATGCATAGGGGCTAGATTAAATACAAGGGACGTGAAAGATATCTGTAAGTGTTATCCCTTCCTATAGGGATACGCCACGCATTCTGCCTCTTCGGCCTTTTTAAGGGTAGTGTCTTCTTGGCATACAATGATGCTCTATAGTATTTGGGTCATCCCTACAGTATCCAGACGGGGGCAGACATAACTCCAACGCCGCGCGAACCCCCCTGGCGTCGCGCACGGTGAACGGCGAAATTGGACGAGTTGTCGCGGTCCGATGCTTCCGACGGCTGCAACGCTTCCTACAGGAACATGCGGCACGCCTTTGCCTCATTTCAGCATTTCTTGGAGATGGTATATGAATGTTGTTTCAGTGGGACGATCAGCGACAGTTATACAGGAATCCTGGTCATTTGATGGTTTCTGGCGTCAGTATTTGCCATCTACAACTTCTTCGATCAATTTTTACCCGTGGTTATGGTTATACTACGCAAAGAGGTCACTATCACCCATTCTCGGATCAATTGTCCTACTGCAGACTGTTGCCTCCTACCACATTCTGTGGGATCTTAAGTTCCTTGCTAGAAATGTGGTCAGTGAGCTTAAACACTGAGAACATTTCGTGCTCCGCGGCTAACCATGCGTCACCGAGTACGTCCGCGTTTAAGCGCCGCGACGTCGCGTTGGAGTTAGGTCCTGGAGCCGTATCCAGAGCTGCGGGTGCAATTCCTGTCAGGGAGGGGGGGGGGCAGTCCATTATGAATTGTTAACGATAGCTACGCATGCGTACATACAACATGCAATACAACATATGAATGCCTTAACTTACCTGATCTCCTCCCTTGGAAATGTTCGAGTGTTCCGCTGAAACATTGAAAAAGTTTTAATATGGGACCATGCACGGTGGAGGAGGAGGGGGGGTGCACTATGCACTGCAGCACGGTTGTGATCCAAAACTCTATTTGCTTTGGAAAGAAATCGCGGCACTATTGTACTTTCACAACTCCACGAGTCGAGGAGAGGTCGAAAAAATTTTTTTCGCCCAAACTTCGGCTAGGGGGGTTATTTTGAGTGCTGATCACGAATCTGAGATCCGTTTTCAAAATCACGGCCGATTACGGTAGGTTACGGTAGGTACGGGTGACTAAGGCTGCCAAGGTCATGATCGCCGATTTCGCCCAAACTTCGCAAATGGGGGTTATTTGGGATGCTGATCACGAATCTGACATCCGTTTTCCGTTTTACGCTGGAGTTTGGGCGCAATCGCTGACCATTACCTTACTCACCGGTACCCACCGTAACCTACCGTACTTCTGCGTAAAACGAAAAACGAATATAAGATTCGTGATCAGCATCCCAAATAACCCCCATAGGCGAAGTTTGGGCGAAATCGGTGATTATGACCTCGACAGCCTTAGTCACCGGTACCTACCGTAACCTACCGTAATCGGCCGTAGTTTTGAAAACGAATCTCAGATTTGTGATCAGCACCCCAAATAACCCCCCTAGCCGAAGTTTGGGCGAAATCGGTGATTATGACCTCGACAGCCTTAGTCACCGGTACCTACCGTAACCTACCGTAATCGGCCATAGTTTTGAAAACGGATCTCAGATTTGTGATCAGCACCCCAAATAACCCCCCTAGCCGAAGTTTGGGCGAAATCGGTGATTATGACCTCGACAGCCTTAGTCACCGGTACCTACCGTAACCTACCGTAATCGGCCGTAGTTTTGAAAACGGATCTCAGATTTGTGATCAGCACCCCAAATAACCCCCCTAGCCGAAGTTTGGGCGAAATCGGTGATTATGACCTCGACAGCCTTAGTCACGGTACCTACCGTAACCTACCGTAATCGGCCGTAATTTTGAAAACGGATCTCAGATTCGTGATCAGCACCCCAAATAACCCCCCTAGCCAAAGTTTGGGCGAAAATTTTTTTTTTTCGACCTCTCCTCGACCCGTGGAGTTGTGAAAGTACAATAGTGCCGAAATCGCAAATCGCTACGCACTAATTGTTTAAGGTAATAACGTTGCTTTAACATGCTTTCGTGGTTTTATAGATTGTAGTTGTTACAGGTTTCTGTTCAATTTGCTGTGTTTTCATTACTCCTTCCCCCCGACTAGGAAAGCAATTTAAAAAGCTGATTTTGGTATTGGAAGGACAGCAATGGATAATGTAAGCATATTTATACATATTCATATGTTGGGGTGCATGTTGCATTTCTTTAGAAGTTGAAATGGACTGGCCCCCGCTTGGGACAGCTCGGTGCAATCCCCTGAGAGGTATTGCACCGAGCTGCGCTTGCAGGCATTAGGATAACTCAGAAATTCTGTAGTGGGTTTGCTGAAAAGGAAACGCAGCTGATTGGGTTCCATATGTTGTCACGACAAACCCAGAAATCTCACCAGCTCATTAGACGGAATTTTTTGGAACAGCTTTGAACGAGAGATACGAAACTTGAGCAAAACCGAAAGAGGGAAATTCCACTGGGCAATTTTGGCACACGAAACGGTTTAATTAAGACCGCAATCGCCCACTAGAACAAAGCGTTCCTAAATATGTAGGAGAAACGGATGACCATGGCCTTACTGGCAAAGAGATTCACTAACGTCAACCTTTATCCTTTCTGTTATATTATAACCGAATATACACCCTGAAGTTGATATCTTTAACTTTTGCACGAACAAACGTATAAGGCTGTGATTACAACCACAACATGCGCAGTAGATTACCATTACTAACACTCATAGTTCTACCCGAAATATCTTTGGAAATAAGACTGCAAAAGCTGTATCCCCTGTTCCACTTGTAAACAGAGATGGAATTTTGTAGGGAATTTCCATTTCCATGATCCGAATTTCGGCGTTCGGCTATTTCAGTCCTTCCTTTCTGTGGGTGGCGTATCATTATTTTTAATCGGAATTCGGATCGGAAACGATAACAACGAAGGGTAGTGGTGCTGCTTTGAGCACGGGATCTCATAAAAAGCAGTTCACCAATTAGTCGTAAGAGGAAGGCTGGTCAAGAAGTAAACTGTCGTTGCTAGGAGGGTGGAAATGATTTCTAAAAGGGATGTTTATGGCCATATCTACACAAGGAATGCAGTCAGTCATAGCGAAGCAAAGATTTAGTAGAGATCGCGAGTGCGGTGATCCGCTCGCACGTCATGCCGGTTTTCATATTATTGGCGATATAGATTTCGCTCACATAGAATTCCGCAATAGAATATTTTCAAATGAGGCACTATTGAACCTCCACTTTAACGCTCACTTACATTGGTTACATTGAACTTAGATTGATTCACGTTAGATTCTCTGTTAAACTCCCACACAAAACTATACTTTAAGGAACATAATAGGGGAGGTGTATCCATGTCATGTTTATGTTTATAATATTTTTATGTGAATTACGCTTCCGTAAGGCAAGGCGCTACAAAACAAGCACAATTCCAAGTACTAGTGCTGGGATTAGTGGTAACGAACCTGCAACGGGTTTTCTGAATTGCCCCGGTGTTAAGCCAAAATGGAGCCTTTGAGACTAACTCCCCATAGGTGAAATACACTACTCGAGATTTGTTTCTTGGACGAAGGAGAGACAGCTTGGCAGAGCCACCTCCTGGGTGGGATTTCGTCGTCTCAAAACGTTGAATAATCTCTAACTTTTCTGTTCTTGAAATCTCGACATGTTTTAAGTTATGAGTTACTGCATAACCGACTTCTGATCACTGGTCAACCCTCTACAGCTTAGCATCTTACGTGGGCGAATCAGCCATCGCAGTGGATCCAACTGGCCTATGAAGACGACGTGAAGTCGAGACGTCAGGACCTGAAATAAAGATCCACATAGAAATCTCCTATGGCACAATATGCACTACATAACTGACAGCTAAAAGGTCTGAATTGTTTACCCACAGTGGCAAAGCATCAGGCTTATGTGCAATACAAGCCTAGAAAACTGTCCAGCGAGATTTCAGAAATGGTGGTTCGAGACATTTATTTTTAACTCGCGATTTCGAGGAGGCAACGGTAGCTGCCACTTATCCGCTCAATCCACCGTTAAATCTATTGCATTTTGTAGCATACGTAGCATTCATACATCTTATGAGCCTGCAATAGTTCCGTAGATCTTTACGTTACCAGCATACATTTATATGGAGCGCTGTATTGCTGCATAGCGTCAGGACCCTCAGCGGTGAGAATGTTGAGATTTGAAATTAAACTTTTGTCGGTACACTCAACAAAATGCCTTTGCAAAGTCCAACTAAACGACAATGATTCTGTATTTGCTATCAAATGCATCTGGCCAACCAACGAGGAAATCTAACAAATTGGTCTGAACAGACCTATCAGGACGGACCTCTTCTTCTTCTTCTTCTTCTTCTTCTTCTTCTTCTTCTTCTTCTTCTTCTGCTTCTTCTTCTTCTTCTTCTTCTTCTTCGTCTTCTTCTTCTTCTTCTTCTTCTTCGTCTTCGTCTTCGTCGTCTTCTTCTTCTTCTTCTTCTTCTTCTTCTTCTTCTTCGTCTTCGTCTTCTTCTTCTTCTTCTTCTTCGTCTTCGTCTTCGTCTTCTTCTTCTTCTTCTTCTTCTTCTTCTTCGTCTTCGTCTTCGTCTTCTTCTTCTTCTTCTTCGCCTTCGTCTTCGTCTTCGTCTTCTTCTTCTTCTTCTTCTTCTTCGTCTTCGTCTTCGTCGTCTTCTTCTTCTTCTTCTTCGTCTTCGTCTTCGTCGTCTTCTTCTTCTTCTTCTTCTTCGTCTTCGTCTTCTTCTTCTTCTTCTTCTTCTTCGTCTTCGTCTTCTTCTTCTTCTTCTTCTTCGTCTTCGTCTTCTTCTTCTTCTTCTTCTTCTTCTTCTTCTTCTTCGTCTTCGTCTTCTTCTTGTTCTTGTTCTTGTTCTTGTTCTTGTTCTTGTTCTTGTTCTTGTTCTTCTTCTTCTTCTTCAAGGTTTGTCCCGCTTAGCGGCGTTGTCCACTCTTCTGGTATGGTGGCGCCACTTCGCACGATCAAACGCTTGATCGCGTAAATACCAGCTTCCTTTAAGTCCATGTGCAACGTATCAACTCAGCGTTGCTTAGGCCGTCCTTTGAACCGTTTTCCGGGCACATCTATGTTGTTGAGGCCAACCTTCCGAACGGTTATGCTATTCGCACGAAGAACATGGCCATACCACCGTAGGCGAGCTTCACATAGCCTATCGACAATTGGAGCGACGCCAAACCTTTGACATATTGAGACATTGCAAACATGATCCAAACGAGTGGCATCAGCCATTCAACGCAGCGTTTTCGTCTCCATTACGCTGAGGCGGCTCTCAACTTTCTTCGTTGCAGGATTGCACTTAGCACCGTACATCGTTTCATGTCCGACGACGTTTCTGTAGATCCTTGATTTCAGGCGCTTTGGTATCTTCCTGTCGCACAGAGCGCCTGTGATTAAGCGCCATTTGGACCACTTTGCGCTCACGCGCGAGTTCTCCACGAACGTCAGACTACCATCAGACGCAGTTGCAAATCCAAGTGAAATTTGCCATTGATCTCAATGGACCCAGTCTCGTTAACGTCTGTCGTTAAGTACTCAGATTTTTTGACGTTCACCTTGAGCCCGAACGCCGCCAGGCGGTCACACCAAGTTTGCAATTGTCGCTAAAGTTCGGCCTTGTCTTCACTAGCATTAGACATCTGCATATGCAGCTCCAAGGAGCAGGCTTCTGAAGGTCTCGCGGAATGGCATCCATTACGACAATGAAAAGGAGTGGGGAAAGCGCGGAACCTTGGTGAACACCGAAGGAGATTGGAAACCCCACCGATGTGCCGGCCTGCGCTCGCACTTGACTCATGGGACCAGAGTAAAGAATGACCACTCAATAAATTCAATATGTTCTTCGGGAACAACGTGCTGTCGTAAGGCGTACAATACGACCTCACGCGATACACGATCGACTGCTTTCTCTAGGTCGAGAAAAGCAAGATGCAGCGGTTTTTGTTTCTCGTCTTTTTACAAGAAGACGAACAGCATGAATGGCGTCGATGGTGCCACAGCCGGCTACGAAGTCACACTGGCCAGAGGAAAGCCGGACGATCTCGCGAAATTTCGCATTACCTGAAAGACGTGAGCTGAACATCCTAACGAGCACTAATTTTCTTGAGGAACTATTAAGGGTTTTTAGGCATTACCCCCTCCAATGCCAACAACTTAAGCTTTTCAGGTCGCAATTGGATGGTTGGGGGTTTGATGGTCCACAGTTTTCCAAAACCGATACGGGCGGAGTTTTTGTTTTAAATTCGAACAAATTGAATAAGCCTAAAATCAGATGTAGGAAAAATTGAGAAAACCTAAGACAAAAGGGCAAACTCGTGCTATTTTATTCATTGAAACATCAGCGCCTCACAAAATGTGGCGCCTTCTTCGATCGCTGTAAAAGAATTACATGAGCTGCACCGGTCGAGTTACAAGAGTTCAACGAGAGTTGCTAGTGGCCATAATAATTGGCATGAAATCTGCATCATCTTACTGCCCGATCTAACATTGACTTATAAGGATCTACTGTTGTTTAAGCTCAACTGAGCCGCGGTCGATTCCGCAACCATCAGCGCTACATTTAAAGAGGCGCGGATGTTCCAATGGGTAAAGCAGCATGACTTCTTACTCCAGTTTTAGGTTTTCTCGGTTTTTCCGAGTACGGCCTGAGTTAAACTCCCGCGGAAGCATCCGCGGACGGGCGGGAATCGCGCCGAGATCCCTCACCTGGCCGACCGCCGCGCCCCGCCGCGCCCGTCGTCCGAGGTGCACCATTCGTCCGCGGACGTTCCGCGGATGCTCCCGCGGGAGTATAACACAGGCCATAGGTGGAGAATAACACAGGCACCAGCGATCCGCGGTCTAACCAGGATACTACCTCAACGGTAGGTCGGAACGGCGCAAGTGTTGTATATGGGCAGAACCGCCTCTCCCTGGGAAGTAACAAACTGCAGGCATCTCGACCCCAATACAACTCTGCGCAGAGTTAGGGGCGATGGAATTCGCCTGTTGGCGCCCTGTTGATTCACGTGCTCCACAGCTGACGGGCGCGCTCGGGATTAGGGCTGCTATCGAGGGTCGGCGCAGTGCATATGTGGCGTAGTAGTGAAGAGCTCGGTCTCGAGTCGTGGAGCGTGGAGTCAAAGGTTTGGATCCCGCAGACTGCGCATATTTTGCACTTTAGCAAAATCCATGTTTATCATATAGGTAATCCACCTACGGTATCATAGTGTGTTATAGAGCATGTTTACATGTAACATACCACCCATACCGTTAACAATGGTGGTCCAGGCAGGGTTACCGATTTCGTTGAAACTTCGTCTAGGGGGTTATTTGGGGTGCTGATCACGAATCTGATATCCATTCTTCACGATTCGGCCGGATAATATAAATACAGGAAGGCACAGGATTACATTCTTAAGGTTTTTGCCGGTGACAGCAGGTAGAGACAGAATCGTGAAAAACGGATGTCAGATTCGTGATCAGCACCCCAAATAACCCCCCTAGACAAAGTTTCAGCGAAATCGGTGACCCTGCCTGGACCACCCTTGTTACCGGGCATGGGTGGCCTCCGACCAAATCGGGAAAAACGGATGTCAGATTCGTGATCAGCACCCCAAATAACCTCCCTAGACGAAGGTTCAGCAAAAAATTTTTTTTGACCGAAGTCTTGTTGGTGGAGTCGGAATTTTTAACTAGTGACACAAAATACTATCGTTACATAACTATAGCTTCACACAAAATAGGCTTAAAATAAGTGACACACAGAA
Organism: Heligmosomoides polygyrus polygyrus; assembly: GCA_947396885.1. Taxonomy (NCBI): domain Eukaryota; kingdom Metazoa; phylum Nematoda; class Chromadorea; order Rhabditida; family Heligmosomidae; genus Heligmosomoides; species Heligmosomoides polygyrus. The sequence goes on from OX377202.1 coordinate 64,718,596, forward strand.
GTGAAGATTTTAGCTAAACTGTAGTTTGAAGCACATGTTATATGTAAACATGCTCTATAACACCCTATAATACCGTCGGTGGATTACCTATATGATAAACATGGATTTTGCAAAAGTGCAAAACAAACGCAGTCTGCAGGATCCACGAGCACGTGAATCAACAGGGCGCCAACAGTCGACTTCCGTCGCCCCTAACTTTGCGCAGAGTTGTATTGGGGTCGAGATACCTGCAGTTTGTTACTTCCCAGAGAGAGGCGGTTCTGCCCATATACAACATTTGCGCCGTTCCCACCTACCGTTGAGATAGTATCCTGGTAAGACCCATGGCCCGGGATCTCGGAACAACTTTTCTTTCTGGAAGACTCGTCATTGTCATCTCGTCATCACCACAATTGAATGAAAACCGGCCCGGAGATCAGTAAACCTCGCATTTCACTTCGCACAACAGCGCATTCAGGCTCGGACCAGGGATATTGTTTGCGGAGCAATGTGCGACAATCCTTTGCAAGAAAGCAGAACGTGGAGGACAACAGAAAGAGCAGAAAAGGGAGGGACCCGAAGTATGGAACAGTAGGTAGTGGAAAACGGTAACATGAGTAAATCAAATTTTGTTCAAAAACGACCGAAATGGAGTGTGGCATGGCTGTTACCGCTGGTTCTCTACATGAACACAATTCAACGAGGCATATCTAGTATAGTAAAGTATGAATGCTATCAGCAATGAATTATATGTATTCTTACAAGTGCTCCGTCACGCCATTCGGCGTGCTTCGCACTTGCGCGCTTCGTTGCAGTATCACTAAGCTAAGGACAATCACATCAAACTAGCTCTTTCCCTACCTAGGAGTATAAAAGGCTCGCAATACGTACAGTATACAGTATGATAGGGTATCTATTGGTTCCTCACTACTGGTCCTCCCTTAGTGAAACGGTCCCCCATTACTGGTACTGGTGCCCCTCAATGATCCCCCTTAGCGGACGACGTCTTCGACACGCCTTCTGAATGCCCAGGTAGACGACGTCTACGGCAAGTCTACCTGAATCGCCAAACACGTCGAGCGACGTCTTTGGCACGTCTTCTGAATTCCATGGCACGTAGAAGATATCTGGGTATTTTCCGATATTTTCGCGCCCCGTAATTTGATCAATATCGATTGATGGCGATAGATATTTTAAAAATGAAGTTCAGATTCATGTTCATCGACCTTGATTGCCCCAAAGCTAAAGTTCCAAGGTAGGGAGAAGGTGTCTGTGTATTTTTCGCTATTTTCATGCCGTAATTTTCCCCCATTTCCCCCCCTAATTTCTGTGGCGGCGCCGATCGATAGTATGACTCAGCGTTTAGCGCGTTATTATAGAGTATGATAAGATTCGAGTGCAAGTCTAGAGCGAGAGGTTCACCCTCTTTTTTCTCAATGTACGGGTTTTTTTGAAATTTTGTTAAATGAAAACGTAAGCACGATTACAGAAGTATTATTGCTTTAGAAATTCAATTAGAGTTGGTGCGCTAAAGAAAGGCTGCCAGTTTAGAGGGACAGGATGGGCTACTATCTAGACTTGCCCCAGAACCTGCTCATCATGTGTTAGGAAGTGTTCACAAAATCGTGTTCACTGCGATGGGTGTCACCTTTCCAGCTTTTCCTGAAGAGAAATAGATTGAGCACAAGGATGTTGTTTAGTTCTGCAACTCGAACTCAATTTCTGAACCTGAGCATGTTTTCCCGCAGCTCCTGCAACAGCGGGAGGGGATACCAACAACTCAAACCTGGCGCCTGCAGCAGGACGTGAGCGACAACTCGCACGACCGCGGAGGAGCTCATCGCGCACGCGACAGTCGTTGTACGGCGACCAGTCGTACGTAAAGACCGCCCCTCGTGTGCGTGCGGTTAGAGCACTGCAAACGTTGATACGCTGGGTAGCACGCCGTCCAGTGGATACGAGCAGCGGACGCTACCGGCTGCAGATGTTTCTCGAGGTGCACGTCGTGCTAGGACAACTGAGTGTAGAACTCTAATCCCACGCGGCACTTTCTGCCTCAAAAAGGTTTGCAGATCTCCTTTCCATATTTCCCATGTTCTTGAGCTGTGGTTTTCAACGTATGCACATGTTTGACTATTCAAGTGCCTTAGAGTTTCAGTATTCCAAAAGGCGATCGTTCAGTCTTGGTGTACGATCTCAAATGCCTTTCCGTCCGAGGGGAGATGAAGATTAGCGAGAGAAGCTGCTAAAGCAGAACCCAAATATTTCGACTAAACCAACATGGATGACGAATCTCTACCAAACCAAAAGCAAAATGCATAGCCCAACCACAGGCACTGAGAATGTTTTCTCAAGGAAAACAGCTAATCGAGAGTCGGGATCGACGGCGAGATAACCTGACAGCACTTCCTTTTCTGTTTTGTTTTGCTTTAGTGGCATGCTTGGAAAGACGAAATTTAATTTCCGCCGATGAACAAGCTTATGACAGAAATTCATTTCAAAAAGCTCTGAGTTGCTTCAGTAGCAGGAGACGCCAAAATCGTTCCGATGCCCTTCCGTTTAGCATCCTTACGACTCACAAGAAAGGCGACTCCAGGAGTAAGTTTCAGTTCAGGACGCAGTGGTTCCTATTTTCGCTCTGGTAAGCCACTGTTTGTCACCTATAACAACGCCTCCGTAAACAGTAAGCCAGCTAGTCAAGGCGGGGATTGCGTAGTGCGCTGTGACAATCAACAACATAGAAGACCAGTCGCCTTTTCTGACCCTTCACCACGCCTCAGTTTATTGCCGCGCGTTCGCGGCAAAGGGAAAGCCGCTGACATAGACACATCAATCAAGTTCGACCGTTTTTTCGTGACCCCGTTCGAGTTTTTGCTCCGCAAACACTCCAGCAGCGGGCCTCGCTGCAGCCGCGGCCTGGATTGCCTTCTCCGAGCACTTCCGTCTGTTTTTGTTGGCGGAGAATCGAACCGCTTCTTCTAGTGGATAGCCCGTCATCATGGATACCGCCCCACACATCCGTATGGGACCGAACCTAATACGAGTGCGCGAGCGCACTCGCACTTCGCGTGTGGACGGGATTTCTATCCGCGTCTTTGGACTGCTTAACACAAAATGACTGTCAAAGGAACGAAATTTCTTCTTCTACACTTTTGAACGCTACACATTGTTATTGATTTTTATTTTTGATGAGGTCGTTATTTTTGAGTGCACTGAATACAAACATACAGACAAACTCCGGACAAACTAATAGCCAGGAGCTGTTCGTGGAGGTGGACAGTGGTCGCAGCCGCCTCCTGCTCCGGTCTCTCCAAGAGCTCCTTGTTCTCCAGGAGCTCCGGGATTTCCTGGTGCGCCATCTCGTCCAGCATCTCCGGGAGGTCCCTGAGGTCCATCCTGTCCGGGTTGTCCAGGTGCGCCAGGCTGTCCATCTGGTCCGGGTGGTCCGGGCGGACCTGGAGGTCCAGCGGGACCATCGGGTACGAGAACCTCCTCAACAACTCCTGGTGGTCCTTGCTCACCAGGCTGGCCAGGTTCTCCATCGGCACCAGGAGGTCCTTGTGGCCCAGGTGGTCCAGGTTGTCCTGGCTGTCCATCGGGTCCGGGTTGTCCATCTGCTCCGGGATTTCCGTTCGGTCCTTTGGGTCCAGGATTTCCTGGGGGTCCAGGGGGTCCGGCTGGACAATCGAAGCAGAAATCATCAGCCGTTGGCTGAGCATCGGGCTCGGCATCGCTACCAGGCTCTCCATTGGCTCCAGGTTGGCCGTCCTTCCCATCAGGTCCGTCAAGACCAGGAGGACCAGGAGGTCCAGCAAGTCCCGACTTACAGCTGCAGCAGGTTGCAGCCTGTTGTGAGGCTTCGGCTTGGACTCCGGCATCGGAAGCGTCGACGGGAGAGTCGTATCCAGCCTGACGTTTCACGATTCCTCCTCGCACTCCCTTGACCCGCTGCATGCGTTCGTACTGGTCGAAAAGTCCGTTGGTTCGGTGCTTGCAGAAGTCGACCTCGGTTTGGAGGGACGACTGCACGTGCTGCATGTAGTTGTACAGAGACGGAATAGCAACGATGGCGGTCAGAGTGGCGACCGTACTGAAACGAGATGCATCTAAGGAAAACAGGAAATCGAAAAGTGCAAAGCAATAGGAGCAAGAAGTGTAATGCAGCAGGGAGAATATACCTGATGCAAATGCCGAAGAAGGCGATGCGGCGGAGGCTCTCAGCCTCATGCCACAGCTTCTTCTCGTCGCTGCTATCGGAGGAATACATACCGATAGCATCAAAATGCCCCTGCGGCTTTTATAGTCGTTCGCAGTCCCGCCTCCACCATCGGTTTACCGGTCCTTGTGCGGGTTTCCAGGGCCTGATTACCTAACCGCGTAGCCTTGTGCAGGGAATTGTATTATAAATTATTCTCCTTTTCCTCAGACAACAATAGAGGTTTAAACAGTAGGGTACTCGAGTAACGCTTAAGTAACTAATTGAGCAAGCCAAACGGTCTGAAGATCCAGAAGCACTGGTTCCGTAATCAAATCATTCGCTGAGAGAAGTTCGCCTTCTGGAAATCGGTGACCACACAGCGGTCGTTTGTTTTATGGCAAGGAAGGCGATGCAGACGTTTCATATAACATTTGTCGCTGTGCTAATTCCTCAGGCGCACGAGACTGTCTGGCCAATCCTGCGCTGCAGACTGAGGAAAGATGCTTGCACTCCTTCTGTGACTTTTATTTCTAAGCAGGACCAACTGCATCGTTATTGTGTTCACAGGGTGCTTCTTGTTTACTTTCACTAACTTCCAAGAATACTATGTGCCCGTACATTGGTAATCCATTTACGCCACCCTTCTTTGTTGGGTTAACAGACTTTACCACATTATTTGAAAAAGAACCATGTCTCCCGAAACGGATAGCAACGACATATAGTATTAATAGTCGGGTCTTAGAAAAGGAAGACGAAGCTGGAGATCTGACCTCTATTTTAACGGTGTTTTTCAAACCAATGCAGACGATTGGTGGCAAAAGCCAGTTTTCGCATCTATAGCTTCTTCAGAGTCCTGAAATCCGCTCTTCTAGAGATTTGCGCCTTTGAAATCTATCGTGAAAACAGCGATAGCAGTGTTCATCTCAACAGAAAGAGGGATAGAGAGCTTCCTGAAAATAGCTTCCAGAATAGCTTCAATAGGAGGCATATGATGTTCGTCAGTACAGTTTCCTCCTAGTGATTCTCAGGGGTGTTTTTTTTTTGCAAACAACAGAAGAAAAACGGCTGATCATCATAATGTACACAGTTCTGGGCGCGACGATGTTAGCCAACCCATGGGTTTTCACTGATGGGACGCTGACGCTGAGGAAAGTCACACTTCGGGTCTCTGTCGCTAAACCATGAGTCAGATCAAACTTCCTAATGCATTAGATCTTCTCGGGATTCAACTTGTTGCTCGGCAAGAACGACGATTTGAAAATGTGTAAGCGTGTAGAAGTTTTGTTACAGTAATCCGGAAAGCTCTCTATAACTGGGTATTCTCGGTGTTGCTCGATTTATGGGACGGCTATCTTCTTGTGTCACATAATGCTTATAGTTGTTCTTCTACGTTGTTTACCCTGGCACTCACCTATTCCTTAATAAATGTATAAATAATTCAACAAGATTCATATCCATGTAACCAAAAATGACGTCCTATGTGTAATAATTCGTGAAATTCATAGTCTGCAGCATGTAGGCGTTTCTTATAGAAACGTTTCGAATGAACTTTGCATTAGTAATTTATATCCTCTCATCACAACTCTCTTGTTATCGAAACGATAGCCCAAAGGGAGCGGGAAAAAATTCGAACCTAGCTCAAGTTGGAGGTTGTTCTACCGCCAGCACGTGGATCGTCAAATCGTCGCTCAAACATCAAATATCTGTTTGGCTGTAGACACTCGGAGTGGTGACTCCTGACAATTATTGGAAAGCGTACCAACGTAGCAACGGTGACGCGGCTTCCTGTGAGATATCTGATTTTGACGTCGATATTTTCGGTCGTTGATTGAAATGGTAAAGCAGTTTGGTAATGATAAGTCTAGCGTCGTTTTTATTTGGAGAGGTCTGGGCATCCCCATAATACTCTATGCAGAATCATCTATTGCTACAGATTTCGGACCAGTTACTCAGATTTTGCAATAAAAAATTAGGCCTCCTCTAACCTACCAGATAGGTAAGAAGGAAAGCGGCTTTAACTGGTGTAAAGGAAGACTTTGAATCAGGATCTCTTCCAAGCGTAATAGTTCTTTAGTTAACAATTTTGGTAAACTAGAAGCTTGCTCTTGAAGACACACCATGTTTACCAAGTGTGAAATTCCGAGAGGGAGCACTTGATGTCACTAGTCCCCGCTTTTTATTTTTCCGGACGTTTCAGTTTCGTCACCATCTTTCAAGTGCGTAAGTAGAAACGCAATTATACATTACTTTGTACTGTATTAACAATCAAGTTAATTAGTCATCTTCCTCACTGATGAGCCTCGGGGAACGAAATTTTAACAAGTTTTGTATGAGGATAGAGGCGAAACAAAACATGTTTAATGCTGTTGTTAGTTGTCACTGTTTTCGTTGTTATTGTCTTTTGGTTACGATTGTTGTGGTATTGAGTTTTACGCTGTTGAAGAACTATGGGCTTCTGAATGTTTCTGACGTATACATTTGCACTCGAGTCTATGTACAGCACTCCAGATGGACTTTGTCTGATCCTCGAAAGGCGCTAGACACATTGGCAAGCAGGCCTCATAAGAAGTTGCATATCTGCGCGAGCGTCGACAGCCGACATCCTGGCGTGTCCGATCATGGCCGTTCAGCTGTCTGGCTAACGATCGGTTGCTGTTCAACACTGTTCTCGACGTTCGATCAGAGACTGCGCCAATATTTCCTGTGGCAAAGTTCCAGAATACGAGACAATCAATCGTATTCGCATCATAGCCGGTTTCAGAAAAGGGAGTTTTCCTTGCAGTGAGGTACGATGACTCTCTAACTACTGTGCTGCTGAAGAACTTTTGGTACCAACGCTAAGCAGCATCACTCCACTGATTGGTATCCCAATGAAAGATGACGGCACGAGTTGCGGGTGAGGAGGGCGATTTTGAAATTTGAACCGTCGAAGTAGAGACTATAACGCGCTTCTGCAAAGGGTGATCCCATCAAGTTTTACTCCAGGCGCCGCGGAAAACAGCGCCTGCCGCGAGCCTCTGAAGGTCGTGGACACGAGGCACTCTTTTAGGGTCCTCTCAAATATGACAGGACGCCTTGAGGTGCCTTGGGGAGCAAACCCTAACTACACAACTGTCCTATGCAATCCCAGTAAAGTGATTGATGGAAGATTAGAAAGTGGCCGATTACAGGGTGCGCATTAATTATAGGTCTCGGCGAAAATTTGCGGATTTGAACCACGAGCTATATTTTTTTCTGAAAATTTGATGCTATGCAGCAGAAAAAGTTTTGTGTACGTTCTTTGCATTCTCAACTATAGTTAAAGTTCACGCCGCGATCATCGGTCTGCACCGGGAAGGTCATAAGAAATAACAAAAGAAAGGAAGAAAATTGCTCATCTTCTATGTGTTTTCCAGCGATTTCCGAAACACGATTGAACGGTTCCAGGAGCTAGAAAGTACATCGAACAGGAAAGGTGAGGTGGAAAGGTTTCTATTGCAACGTCTGATGCCATGAAAATATTCGAAAGAAAAGTTTCTCGCCGCTCAATGAAGAATGTAACAAAAGATGAAGGCATTAGCGCTACCTCCATCATAAACATTGTTAGAGGAAAGCTAGGACTTCGCCCTTACCGGCAACAGACGGCACACTTCCTCTCGGCCCAAATGAAGAACGTCCGGCTGAAGAGGTTCAGGAGACTTCTGGAGCGCACATGACACGCACCGGAGGATCGTTTTCAGTGACGAGAAAAATTTCACAAAAGAACTTATTGTGAATCTACAAAACACTCGAACCCCTGCAGAAGATAAGAAGCAGTCCACTTCTAGAGGAAAAGTCATCGGGAGGACTGCACATTCAAGCTCTAGTATGGATTGGGGTGCGATAACCTCAGGTGGAAAGACGCCACTGGTGTTCGTCGATGCTGGGGAGTGAAGACCAATAAGTAAATATACTTGAAATCGGTCCTGCAGAATGTTTTGAAGCCGTGGTACATTTTTCACTTTGGAGACAAGCCATGGTACTTTCAGCAAGACTCGGCTCCTGCAGACAAGTCGAGTGTCGTCCAGCAGTGGTGTTTGCAGATTGCATCGCCCATGAAGAATGGCCATCAAATTCACCAGATCTGAACCCACGTGACTTTTCGGTCTCGTCAGTTTTAGAGCACAAGATCTCAGCTACTAGATGCAACAACAACGGGTTCGCTCAAAACTGCACTTAGGAAAGCTTGGAATGATCTCGATGAGGACTATCTGCGTGCCACCTGCGACGCCTTCGTAACTCGTCTGAGAAGCTGCATAGGCGCAAGAGGAGGACACTTCGAATGAAGACTGTAACTTTCGATTGTTTACGACCTCAGCAAAGATTGCGAAGTGTTTTTCTCCGTTTTGAAAAGTTTGCGTTACTATGAGAATTTGATTGTTTGAGGCCCATAATTAATGCGCACCCTGTACAGTATATATTGGATCCGAATGAATCATTTTCGGATATCCGATTCGGATATCTCTATCCGAATCATCCAAAAATCCGGTGTGCGCGAAATTGTCGTTATCCGAATCATTCAAAAATCCGGGGTCCGCAAAATCGCCGTTATCCGGATCATCCAATTATTCGAAGATTCTCGATCGGATCCATTGTATCGAATGAATCATTTTCGGAAATCCGATTCGGATATCTCTATCCGATTCATCCAAAAATCCAGTGTGCGCGAAATTGTCGTTATCCGAATCATTCAAAAATCCGGGGTCCGCAAAATCGCCGTTATCCGGATCATCCAATTATCCGAAGATTCTCGATCGGATCTATTGTATCGAATGAATCATTTTCGGATATCCGATTCGGATATCTCTATCCGAATCATCCAAAAATCCGGTATGCGCGAAATTGTCGTTATCCGAATCATTCAAAAATCCGGGGTCCGCAAAATCGCCGTTATCCGGATCATCCAATTATCCGAAGATTCTCGATCGGATCCATTGTATCGAATGAATCATTTTCGGATATCCGATTCGGATATCTCTATCCGAATCATCCAAAAATTCAGTGTGCGCGAAATTGTCGTTATCCGAATCATTCAAAAATCCGGGGTCCGCAAAATCGCCGTTATCCGGATCATCCAATTATCCGAAGATTCTCGATCGGATCTATTGTATCGAATGAATCATTTTCGGATATCCGATTCGGATATCTCTATCCGAATCATCCAAAAATCCGGTATGCGCGAAATTGTCGTTATCCGAATCATTCAAAAATCCGGGGTCCGCAAAATCGCCGTTATCCGGATCATCCAATTATCCGAAGATTCTCGATCGGATCCATTGTATCGAATGAATCATTTTCGGATATCCGATTCGGATATCTCTATCCGAATCATCCAAAAATCCAGTGTGCGCGAAATTGTCGTTATCCGAATCATTCAAAAATCCGGGGTCCGCAAAATCGCCGTTATCCGGATCATCCAATTATCCGAAGATTCTCGATCGGATCTATTGTATCGAATGAATCATTTTCGGATATCCGATTCGGATATCTCTATCCGAATCATCCAAAAATCCGGTATGCGCGAAATTGTCGTTATCCGAATCATTCAAAAATCCGGGGTCCGCAAAATCGCCGTTATCCGGATCATCCAATTATCCGAAGATTCTCGATCGGATCCATTGTATCGAATGAATCATTTTCGGATATCCGATTCGGATATCTCTATCCGATTCATCCAAAAATCCAGTGTGCGCGAAATTGTCGTTATCCGAATCATTCAAAAATCCGGGGTCCGCAAAATCGCCGTTATCCGGATCATCCAATTATCCGAAGATTCTCGATCGGATCCATTGTATCGAATGAATCATTTTCGGATATCCGATTCGGATATCTCTATCCGAATCATCCAAAAATCCAGTGTGCGCGAAATTGTCGTTATCCGAATCATTCAAAAATCCGGGGTCCGCAAAATCGCCGTTATCCGGATCATCCAATTATCCGAAGATTCTCGATCGGATCCATTGTATCGAATGAATCATTTTCGGATATCCGATTCGGATATCTCTATCCGAATCATCCAAAAATCCGGTATGCGCGAAATTGTCGTTATCCGAATCATTCAAAAATCCGGGGTCCGCAAAATCGCCGTTATCCGGATCATCCAATTATCCGAAGATTCTCGATCGGATCCATTGTATCGAATGAATCATTTTCGGATATCCGATTCGGATATCTCTATCCGAATCATCCAAAAATCCAGTGTGCGCGAAATTGTCGTTATCCGAATCATTCAAAAATCCGGGGTCCGCAAAATCGCCGTTATCCGGATCATCCAATTATCCGAAGATTCTCGATCGGATCTATTGTATCGAATGAATCATTTTCGGATATCCGATTCGGATATCTCTATCCGAATCATCCAAAAATCCGGTATGCGCGAAATTGTCGTTATCCGAATCATTCAAAAATCCGGGGTCCGCAAAATCGCCGTTATCCGGATCATCCAATTATCCGAAGATTCTCGATCGGATCCATTGTATCGAATGAATCATTTTCGGATATCCGATTCGGATATCTCTATCCGATTCATCCAAAAATCCAGTGTGCGCGAAATTGTCGTTATCCGAATCATTCAAAAATCCGGGGTCCGCAAAATCGCCGTTATCCGGATCATCCAATTATCCGAAGATTCTCGATCGGATCCATTGTATCGAATGAATCATTTTCGGATATCCGATTCGGATATCTCTATCCGAATCATCCAAAAATCCAGTGTGCGCGAAATTGTCGTTATCCGAATCATTCAAAAATCCGGGGTCCGCAAAATCGCCGTTATCCGGATCATCCAATTATCCGAAGATTCTCGATCGGATCCATTGTATCGAATGAATCATTTTCGGATATCCGATTCGGATATCTCTATCCGAATCATCCAAAAATCCAGTGTGCGCGAAATTGTCGTTATCCGAATCATTCAAAAATCCGGGGTCCGCAAAATCGCCGTTATCCGGATCATCCAATTATCCGAAGATTCTCGATCGGATCCATTGTATCGAATAAATCATTTTCGGATATCCGATTCGGATATCTCTATCCGAATCATCCAAAAATCCGGTGTGCGCGAAATTGTCGTTATCCGAATCATTCAAAAATCCGGGGTCCGCAAAATCGCCGTTATCCGGATCATCCAATTATCCGAAGATTCTCGATCGGATCCATTGTATCGAATAAATCATTTTCGGATATCCGATTCGGATATCTCTATCCGAATCATCCAAAAATCCGGTGTGCGCGAAATTGTCGTTATCCGAATCATTCAAAAATCCGGGGTCCGCAAAATCGCCGTTATCCGGATCATCCAATTATCCGAAGATTCTCGATCGGATCTATTGTATCGAATGAATCATTTTCGGATATCCGATTCGGATATCTCTATCCGAATCATCCAAAAATCCAGTGTCACCGACATCGCCGTTGTCGGAATCATCCAAAACTCCGGGGTCCGCAAAACCGCCGTTATCCGAATCATCCAATTATCCGAAGATTTTCGATCGGATCCAATGTATGCTGTAAAGTCAACCTTCACTAGCGCCTTTTGCGCATATTGAAAGCTGTATGAGCGCTCTCTTCTTGTTTTGGGAAACATCCACAAACCATGCTGAGCAATACCGTTTTGGCCTCTCCGGAAGTCAGTCAAATCAGGATCGATCGATTACCAACTAGCACTTTTATATTTAAGCATTCTAATGAACGATGACCCTCATGCCAGCGAAATCCCCTTCCAAATAAAGGGATGCTCAAAGATTTATCGCTACATAGGATACATTTTAAGGAGGGACGGGTCAGTGTCGAGTTCATCAGCATTGTTGCTCACATAGCAACGCCGCTGAACTATCCTTTCAGTGCAGACTTCCATATTGAGGAGAATAACTGTTTCAGACGTTTAGCTTGCGGGCTGCGAAAGCCTATTAATAGCTATTAAAAGGCAGTGCCAACTGTGATTAGGAGATCGAAACAGAACGAAAACAGTTGGGATGACAATCCTTGACCATGCTAACTCTATGTGGGTGAACTGCACTCACTGCCAGCAAAGACAGAATCTATGCCATAGGGAAATCAGACTCTGTAGGATAATCCTGAGACTAGCACGCTTCTTACTGAAATCACAGAGTAAGTAGATAGTAAATAGGCTGCCTCAGGAAATGTTGAGTCACCCTTTAGTTAATTATGAAAGATATCGATATACTATTGCTGTCCACCAGAAACATGAAGCTGCTCTGCGTTTTGGTTTGTGTGACCTAGAGGTTTATTAAAAATGAACCCTTCGACATCGAGAAAACGTCTTCGGTTTCGTAGTCCACCATTAATCACCTTCACTGCACTGACCAGTGCTGCCCTTCTGGTTGTGCTTCGAAACAAGGGCAGGTTTCCGTACATCAGCTTGATCCCGACGGTTTGTGTTTTTCAGAAGAATCACCTCTGACAGGCCGGAAGGACGTTTCGCTGTTTTTCAGCCACACATCCTTATCAGATCTGTTAGAGACGTCATTCCGGATGGGAGATGAGGCGATCGCGAAAAGGACAATCGGCTAGTACCATTGCGTTCTCCTCCGTTTTTTCGGACGTGAATGACGACATTGCGATGACGCCGGCAACCCGTTCAACAGAAGTGCCCGTTCAGCTCCCACAAAAACTCTGGGAAAAACTTATAATCGAATACGCGGCAGAGCTACAAGATAAGATCAGACGCTCGAGGGCCCTCGTCTGCCCTCCACAAAAGATTTGCTCCGTCAGCTTTACGGCTGCTGAAACGCACGGACGTGCCTTGTGGTCTCGGATGTTCACTGACAAACCCACTTCCTTTGACGGGAGTTGCCAAAACTTAATAGAAGTAATCGTGTTATTTTTTTGCCCAGGTTGAATAGTTTTCTATCCAATCTTTTATCTTTTTTACTTTCATTTATCGTAGTATACAATAGATAACATTCAATTTGAACGTGTTTTAAGAAATTCAAAATGAATTGTTGATTCAACAACTTCCGACAAAAAGCTTACATCGTATAGATGACCGTGGAACTCCCAACGCCTTAGGAAGCCATTAATTTATAAAAAAAGTGCCAGTCCCTCTTCTAACCTACTTTTTTACTATTCTAACCAAGCCCGGGGCTTTTGAAAACAAGCTGAGCGTTTTCTAAATTAAAATGAGCTTCTTTCATAGTAAAATAGAAGTTTTCGAATGAAGCTAGGAGAAAATGTGTACAAGGAAGATATATTTTGACTTTTCCTAACACCTTTAATTCAGCTGTCTCAATAAGTGAAGACAAAATAAGTTTTATAAAATCTTTACTTTTTAGGAAAAATAATGGCTCTAAATTTGCTTTAAAGTCTAGGAAGGATCCAATGTTTGGTGCTAGTAAAAAGATTGCGCCACGCACTCGTCACAGTTTTTATTTGATTGATAGCGAAAATTCTGTTTGCAGTACATGTGTTGTCGACGACAGAACAAAAGCAGTTGTAAAAACACGCATATCTTCAATTTTTTAAAGTTTTAAGTAGACAGCATTGACGCTAACATCGACTGAAAATCCCGACGTGGTAAACGATCGCAATGAGCGATCTCTTCCTTTAGCACACTACAAAATTACTGGCTTTTTGTACTTTATAGTAAGCTTTACACTAAAATTTTTCTGCTTTCCCCTTTTTCTTCTCATAAAATTTCAAGCTGTGTGTTCTCTACTATGGCTTGTGAACTTTAAAGTCTCCAAAACTGTATACCGAGTTTTTCTCAGGCAAAAAATTAATCCAATCTTCTAGGAGAGTGTCTAGTTTATTCTGAAACACGTTCGTTCGTTCGTTTTGATCTAGAAAATGTCCAACTTGATCCTTTTGTGCATTTCAAAGTTCTACTCAACTTGACTTCGTCGAGCATGTTTAAGGGGTGTCCAATTTGATTTGAAAATGGTTTATATGCGTGGTGCCTTGTTAGGAATCGATCAGAGAGGGAGCAACCCAACCTCGTATGTAATCAAAATATTCATTCTTAAATGATACATAGTTCTTGCTTCTCCTATGGAACAGGTCCGATACCAATCGGCAGTCCTTATAATGTGAGAGGATTGAAAATTAACTCAAAGAAAGAGATAAGTCAAACACTACGACGCCACATCAGAACATCAAGAAATAAAACTGAACAGGAAGTGGCCCGCTCTATGGGAGCGTACTGCGAAAGTAGGCATATCTTTATGAACTGCTCACGTCATTTGGACGTTGGTTGCCCGTCGATCGACAACGTTTACGAAAATTTATGATTTACGACCGAAATTTCGTAGATCGTAAAAAATCGTAAAAAAATTGCCAGAACCCCCGCAAATCGTAAACTTGCAAATCGTACATCGTAGTTACACACACCCCTGTTCTCGCTGCGTTAGGTGGACAAGTTATTTGGGGTTTTTCATGACGCCAAATCTCAAGAAGAAAAGGGTTAGTATTCTGTTTGCATTATGTTGCCCACTGTTCCGCTCATACGCACGAGAACAAATTTCATGGTGAAAACCGACCGCTTGATGTCGTCTGAGACTATCTGCCAAACACGATTATGCATTCAAATTCTGAAAGCTAAAAAAGGACTCGGGAGGAAGCGAGCACTTAAGGAGCTCCGTAGTATTCGTGCGACTCAATGCCAACACCTTTCCATCGTATTATGAAGAAGGGATATGGATCTACCCGTGATATAAAAAGTGTCCAAATCCAATTCTGTTGTTGAATGCTGTGTGGGTTGCTACTGTGTATTAGTTATCGTTATTTCGAAGCTATTTTTCGTTTGTTTGGAATAAAAATTCTTCTCATATGACGGGATCCCCATTTGCATAGGCCCAAGAATTCTTCAGACAGTTTGAGTTTATTACTTTCATGATCTAGATAGAATGCACCATGATTTTTCATTTTTTTGCGCAACATATTTTTTGGATTTCACCAAAGGATCATCGCATAAAGTTGTTTAGCCCGGAAAATAGCCTAACTGAAGCAATGGCTCCCAATCAATATAAAAGTTGGTTAATTGATGTCTATTACGGTGCTAGCTGGCGATAGACAAAGTTCCTAATGCTAAAGGAGCCAAAAACTCTTTGAGCCCTGTTGAACCTTGAGACTGAATAGAATAAAGCGACTTTTACGCGCTGTGCCTGTTTGCAACTGAAGCAGTTACCAACAGAAAGGTTGGGACATTGAAACGCTCATAACCAGCAACTATGTATGTATGTTCTTGCTAGCCAGCGATCAACTTTTTTGAAAAATCTATGGTATGTGCGAATTGGAGTATCTCCTCTCCTGAGGTCCTATTTTTGATCATTTTGGAATACGGAAGAGCCAAGGCAGGCGACAGCAAAGGAAATTGCAAAAGAGGACGCGATCGCGTTCGGGCGCCTACTTCGAATGTTTTGGGCAGACACCTTATAACGTCGTTGATTGTGCCGCATTTATCGCACATGATTTCGAATCCATCGCCTTGTCTGTTTCGACATAGAAGGGAAAGAGTAGTGTGGCATTTTCAAGGAGGCTGAAGCAAGCCAAACAGAAGGGCGTCAGCGTGTGTTCAAAGAGGGCATCAATTTACACAGTTGTCAGTTCACGTCGGACAAGAATTCAGTCGCAGAGTGCAGACGTCGCATGGCGCGATCGCTATCTGTCAAGGTTGTCTCAGTGCGTCACCGACCATACTTGACACCAAACCGAAAGCAGTGTTTGTTCTTCTGCACTGATGCGACGTGAAAAACTCCGTCGTGCAGACGACGGCGGTGAGCGACGTTCCCATATCGGTTCCACGGATCAAATATCTGGCATGGTTAGCGGCGGCGGCGTTCCGCAAACCCCGAAAAATTCAAGTTCTACCAGCTTAGAGACACTCCAGAGGGATGAGTTTGAGTACACCAGTTCGCTGACCCTATCCCCTATTCGATGCTCATGCACCCGGACTAAACGCTACAGCGCACCATCAGAAGCGTTTGGAGAGGACCGGATCGACCTACCTTCCAAACAATGTGCCGGCAGCTACTTTTTCAGCAGATAGACCCCATTTTCCGACGTTTTTGCGCTGCGCTTGGGCTGGAGTGACAGCAGCAGGATTCCGGTCGCCGACAAGCGAATCACCTGGTCACCTCGAGTAGCATTTTGAACGGGCTGCTCGCCTCTTCGAGAGCGCTTCAGCGTGAAGTATGGAGCTATTATCCCATGTCTCA
Source organism: Heligmosomoides polygyrus polygyrus (assembly GCA_947396885.1). NCBI lineage: Eukaryota > Metazoa > Nematoda > Chromadorea > Rhabditida > Heligmosomidae > Heligmosomoides > Heligmosomoides polygyrus. The sequence goes on from OX377202.1 coordinate 64,734,964, forward strand.
AGCCTTTCGACAGAAAACGTGTCTTTTCAAATAAACCGACAAGCGCTCTCAGGAAGCAGGTACCTGCCTAACAAATATTCGAGCACGGCTGAAGGAAGATTCGCAATGTCCATCCATTACCGACATCTTGCTGTACTGCAAGAGAAACAGAGGTGAAAGAGAATGCAAGAGAGTAGCAGAAAACTGCAAGAGAGTAGCAGAAATCATGGGCTGTCTTGGGAACGCAAATCGACGTATTAAGAAATTACACTTCAACCAGACGTTCAGCGGCCTAGCGGCCGCCAAACGTCTGGTTGGAGGCTTCGCCCCCAAATCCCGAGAATAATAGAACAACCTCAATCCTCCTCCTTTCTTGTTTAGGCCTTCTTACAGTAAAAAAGACTGGTTTTACTATATAGATTAGTGCAGTGGGATATGGTAGGGCAGATTTTCACTGCGCATATGAAGCCCGTCCACACTCCATCACATGCACGCGATTGATTCGACTCTCCGAAGCGCTCGTTCTCTACGTGTCGAGAAACGTAATGAGAGTACCAATCCGATGCTTAGTCAGCAAAATCATGATTAAAATTAATCGGTATTGGTCGACACCGCTTACTGTCCGACGGCAAATAATACTCCTCC
>OX377202.1:64735787-64781976 GCA_947396885.1 Heligmosomoides polygyrus polygyrus
GAAGTTCGTTTTTAAAGTATCGATCGCCGTCAATCGATATTGATCAAATTACGGTTAGGGAAAATAGCGGAAAATATCCAGAGGTCTTCTACCTGCCTGAAAACTCGGCCCTGGGGTAATCGCGGTCGCTGAACACGAATCTGAAGTTCGTTTTTAAAGTATCGATCGCCATCAATCGATATTGATCAAACTATCGATTTTTGTGGACGTCGTCCAGGCGGTGTGAAACTTTACCCCTGGGGTTAGCCGAAGTCGCTCAACACGAAGCTGAAATTCGTTTTTGAAGCATCGATCGCCGTCAATCGATATTGAGCAAATTACAGATCGCGAAAGTAGCGCAAAATACCCATACTTCTTCTACCTGCCCGAAAGCTTTAGCCCTGGAGTAGTCGAGGTCGTCCAACACGAATCTGATGTCCATTTTTAAAGTATCGATCGCCATCAATCGATATTGATCAAATTACGGGTCGCGAAAATAGCGCAAAATACCCAGTCTTCTTCTACCTGCCTAAAAACTTTAGCCCCGGGGGGTAGTCGAGGTCGCTCAACACGAATCTGAAGTTCGTTTTTAAAGTATCGATCGCCGTCAATCGATATTGATCAAATTACGGTTAGGGAAAATAGCGGAAAATATCCAGAGGTCTTCTACCTGCCTGAAAACTCGGCCCTGGGGTAATCGCGGTCGCTGAACACGAATCTGAAGTTCGTTTTTAAAGTATCGATCGCCATCAATCGATATTGATCAAACTATCGATTTTTGTGGACGTCGTCCAGGCGGTGTGAAACTTTACCCCCTGGGGTTAGCCGAGGTCGCTCAACACGAAGCTGAAATTCGTTTTTGAAGCATCGATCGCCATCAATCGATATTGAGCAAATTACAGGTCGCGAAAGTAGCGCAAAATACCCATACTTCTTCTACCTGCCCGAAAGCTTTAGCCCTGGAGTAGTCGAGGTCGTCCAACACGAATCTGATGTCCATTTTTAAAGTATCGATCGCCATCAATCGATATTGATCAAATTACGGGTATCGCGAAAATAGCGCAAAATACCCAGACTTCTTCTACCTGCCTAAAAACTTTAGCCCCGGGGGTAGTCGAGGTCGCTCAACACGAATCTGAAGTTCGTTTTTAAAGTATCGATCGCCGTCAATCGATATTGATCAAATTACGGCTAGGGAAAATAGCGGAAAATATCCAGAGGTCTTCTACCTGCCTGAAAACTCGGCCCTGGGGTAATCGCGGTCGCTGAACACGAATCTGAAGTTCGTTTTTAAAGTATCGATCGCCATCAATCGATATTGATCAAACTATCGATTTTTGTGGACGTCGTCCAGGCGGTGTGAAACTTTACCCCTGGGGTTAGCCGAGGTCGCTCAACACGAAGCTGAAATTCGTTTTTGAAGCATCGATCGCCATCAATCGATATTGAGCAAATTACAGGTCGCGAAAGTAGCGCAAAATACCCATACTTCTTCTACCTGCCCGAAAACTTTAGCCCTGGAGTAGTCGAGGTCGTCTAACACGAATCTGAAGTTCGTTTTTAAAGTATCGATCTCCATCAATCGATATTGATCAAACTATCGATTTTTGTGGACGTCGTCCAGGCGGTGTGAAACTTTACCCCTGGGGTTAGCCGAGGTCGCTCAACACGAAGCTGAAATTCGTTTTTGAAGCATCGATCGCCATCAATCGATATTGAGCAAATTACAGATCGCGAAAGTAGCGCAAAATACCCATACTTCTTCTACCTGCCCGAAAGCTTTAGCCCTGGAGTAGTCGAGGTCGTCCAACACGAATCTGATGTCCATTTTTAAAGTATCGATCGCCATCAATCGATATTGATCAAATTACGGGTCGCGAAAATAGCGCAAAATACCCAGACTTCTTCTACCTGCCTAAAAACTTTAGCCCCGGGGGTAGTCGAGGTCGCTCAACACGAATCTGAAGTTCGTTTTTAAAGTATCGATCGCCGTCAATCGATATTGATCAAATTACGGCTAGGGAAAATAGCGGAAAATATCCAGAGGTCTTCTACCTGCCTGAAAACTCGGCCCTGGGGTAATCGCGGTCGCTGAACACGAATCTGAAGTTCGTTTTTAAAGTATCGATCGCCATCAATCGATATTGATCAAACTATCGATTTTTGTGGACGTCGTCCAGGCGGTGTGAAACTTTACCCCTGGGGTTAGCCGAGGTCGCTCAACACGAAGCTGAAATTCGTTTTTGAAGCATCGATCGCCATCAATCGATATTGAGCAAATTACAGGTCGCGAAAGTAGCGCAAAATACCCATACTTCTTCTACCTGCCCGAAAACTTTAGCCCTGGAGTAGTCGAGGTCGTCCAACACGAATCTGATGTCCATTTTTAAAGTATCGATCGCCATCAATCGATATTGATCAAATTACGGGTCGCGAAAATAGCGCAAAATACCCAGACTTCTTCTACCTGCCTAAAAACTTTAGCCCTGGGGGTAGTCGAGGTCGCTCAACACGAATCTGAAGTTCGTTTTTAAAGTATCGATCTCCATCAATCGATATTGATCAAACTATCGATTTTTGTGGACGTCGTCCAGGCGGTCTGAAACTTTAGCACTGGGGTAGTCGAGGTCGCTCAACACGAATCTGAATTACTTTTTAAAGTATCGTTCGCCAACAATCGATACTGGTCAAATTACGTGGCGCGAATATAGCGGAAAGTACCCATACGTCTTCTACGTGCCGGGGGATTCGGAGGGCGTGCGGAGTACGTCGCATGACGTGTCTGGGACTCAGAAGACGTGCCAAAAACATCGCTCAACGTGTTTGTGGATTCAAGTAGACGTGCCGAAGACGTCGTCCAATGTGCCTGGGGATTCAAAAGGTGTGCCGAAGACGTTGTCCGCTAAGGATGGATCATTGAGGGGGACCAGTACCAGTAATCGGGGACCGTTTCACTAAGGGAGGACCAATAGTGAGGAACCAATAGCTCACCCTATCTTACTATATGCTATATGTACTGCAATCCTTTTGTACTCCTAGGTAGGGAAAAGCTGTACAAGTAGAGCAGCTAGCTCGATGTGATTGTCCTTAGCTTAGTGATACTGCAACATCGCGCGAAGCGCGCAAGTGCGAGGCAGGCCGATAGGCGTGACGGAGTAAAAGGCTTGTAAATAAATAAATAAATAAATAAATAAATGAGTAAATAAATAAAAGCAAATTCATTGGTTCGGTTTTTTCACAGCTATTTTAAACTCTCTTCAGTTTGAATTAATAGGCTGCCGAAGTGATGGCACTATGGTTGTTACGCAATTGGTACTCTTGGATCTCGAGTTGCCAACGGATACCACAACCTGAATGAGCGTTTTGATTAAGCTTTCTAGAAACGATAGAGATGAGCTAAATAGGATGATTTCCTCAATAGCTTTTGTAGAGGTGTAAGCTTTTCTATTGTTGATTAGATGAAGATGATTGCAGACCCTCCAGCGTAATATAAAGGCGATTAATTGCTACGGAACCTTATGTTTTCGCTTAATCTAAATTTCTACTGTTCTGAACAATTTTAGAAAGAAAACTATAGACTGTGATTTAAACCCTACTGATGTTAATGCACTTTACAACTCACACTTCACCTCTTTGGTCTACAGAAAATGCAGCGTTTATTCATCCAACTCTCAATACGGTGCTTGAAAAAGCCCGCAGCAGTAGCCTAGAGCGAGTTTGTTTATGGAACTGCTGCACCCTCGGAAATCCAACATCGCTTTTCCCTGAAATTCCGACAACGGTTTGTCTGTGAAAGTCCTTTAGAAGCAAATGCACAGGGGCTCTTTGAGACTTTGTTTGTCTTCTGAACCCAAATGTTATGTTAATTAAGGCTTTAAAGTGACACCCGTTCCACTGTTTTTGTAGTAGAACCTTGTAGTTTGATCTGGTGCTGATGGCTTGCTCCAGAATACATGCGAGGAAGGTGTTTGAACAAAGAAATTGAAAAGTGTTTTACAGCCATCAGAGCTGTTAGCATATTCCCAAAAAGCAGAACTAGTAGTCAGTGGATGATGCTGAGCGCAAAGGTAAGTGTGTATTCCCTAGTCGGAGACCGAGACGCGTTCACACCTGGAAGCAGTTCTATACTCAGGGAGTTGCCGAACTTGACACAAGCTAATAGAAGACTTCAGTTCATTTTGTAGTCCAAGGGCCAAACCCTCGGTAGGATCGCAGAGAAGTAGAGAACTTGATGCTTCCTGAGAATTAGCTGACTCGGTGTTAAATTGGAGAATGCGCTGGTGTGTAGTGACTTCCACAGTGCTTTTACCAACACGAGTCCATTAAACCAATTCGTGATGGACAAAGAGGATAGAAAATGAATTTGCCTGGCTCAATCATGAGGAAGCATGCTGTGCTGAAATGGTTTTACCACCGCCTCAATTCCCAATGATCTCGACCACGATGGGGGTCGACCATGTATAAGATAAGAGCATATCACATAATCACCTCCTAGTGAAGGAAGAAGAAATACGTAGGATAACAGCTGACGCTCTATCTCAGGAAGCGTCAGGTTCCCTACCTCTCTGCGATGACGTGGATGGCTTGGCCATTGGGCTGCAAAATGAACTGAATGAAACGTTTCCTCTTTGTTTGGGACCAGTTCGGTTCCCGATGATAGAAACACTTCTAGGCCCTAGATGCGAACCTGGCCAGTCATTTGCGTAGGCATCCTTGCACGCCTCCTGCTTCTCAAGCTCCAACGAGGGACACATCTGCCTTTGCGAACATTATGATTCACTGCCTACTACTTTTGCTTTTTGAGAAGACGCTATCTAATTATGATGACGCAACAGGAACGGAAGCTTTACAATGTCGTCCGTTTTCTCCCATCGCTCCAAGGAACTCCCTGTGAGTATGGAATCAATTCTAACTCAGAGTTCTCCTACCTATAACGTCCCGAGCAAGGCTACTTGTTGTACTCGGAAGCGAAAGTCGTCACAACAAGTGCTTCTACCTAGGCGCACAATTCCAATGGAGAATCCAGAAGGAAGCATCGACCAAGTAGAGGGAAATAAGCGTCTTCTTTCCAACGGTTCAAGGCGTAAATATGTAAATATCGCGCTTCACAGACAGCCATACATCAACGAACGACTTGGAGTAGACACAGATGCCGTGCTCTTTTATAAATATCATCATAGTTTCCTCGGGAGATCTGTGCAGCAATAGCATCCGCTCTATTCGGATATCACTTCAAGGCGTCGGCGTTCTGCCGCCAGTGGTCTGTTTATAGAGCTTTTCTGTCGTTCCTCCGAGAGAAAGGGTTTAACAGCGCGTAACGAAAGTGGCAAGGTCGTGAGACAGGCGAGCGCCGTGTCGCGTGTCTGTGCAGAAAACAGGACGGCGACTTATTCAAGAGAAGCCAGCGCTCTACAATAGCGCGAAAAAAGCCGCAGGGTCGCCTTATCATTCTCACGATCTTGTCTGATCAATCTGGCCGGGGAGCGAAAATCCACCACCGTTGGAATCGCTTACAAGGTAACCCCCGTTTACAAGTTTTGTGCGGAACGAGTGATCCTGATTTTATCACCCTTGGTCACCTCTGCGAACCGTAAACTACTGTAGTCGGCCAAAATTATTTCAAATGCGGCTGTCAGACCAGATCTGTGACCAGCACCATAAATCACCCACATACACAAACTTTTGATGGAATCGGTGTTCTTCACCCACCTCTTTAAGCATCGCGTACTCATTTCTACACCAAGCCTACCGATAATGGCTTTTTAGCCCTCGTGAGCAGGAATGCGCGGAAATTTTGAAGATTCTCCCGGAAAACAGAATGCAGAAAATCGCGTTCATCAGAAAACAAAAAACGGAAAGACCAGAACTTTCAGAAAACAGAAAAATCACAAAACAGAAAGTTTCGAAATTACCGTACCAACTAATTGTTCTATCCAAAGATCCGTTCCAATAGCAAATGCTTTTGCATCTCTAGAAAGCGGTTTTACTTAAAATCGTTTACGAAATTTTCAGTACACTCCAAATTCAATACAATCAGTAAATTACAGATCTTGACTCACAGGTCCTTAGAACCTCGACATTTGAAGTATGCAACATTACTCATCAGTTCTCTTTTACAGCCAACACCCTAACGATTACATCATTTATTGCAATACCGCGAGCGTTTCAGTGAAAAATAAATGCCTTGGTTCTTCAATGGTTGGAGTAAAGAGGAGCGGTACAAAAAGGAATGGCTTATATATGATGGATTTTACTTATCACATCCGTCAGTACCGAGCACCATGAAGGCTCATTGACCGCAGTTTGCATGTTTCAACTCAATTGCTTAAGTTTACAGATACACTCTCGCAATATACAAAACCGCCCGCGTCGCGCGGTGAAAAAGACGGTTTGCGACAGATTAATCCATCACAGACCGTTGCATGCTCATAACTTCTTCAGTTTTATGTTATTTGAAAAACGGTTGGTACCATTCGATTTGTCTCCCCAAGATTTACACAAGCATATATACAACTTTACAGAGGTGGCGATGTCCGTTCCTCCACGTGGTACCACTGGAAACTGCTCTCTGCGAGCTAAGCTAAGCACGGGAACTCGAGTGCAGGCGAAATGTCCTTGTGACAGGCCGGCCTACGAAGATCCATGTCACATCACATGGTTGATGACGTTACATGAGTATCGAGATAGTGCTACGCCGTGCGCGGGAGCCGACGCGCACTCGCAGAGCGTAGTGTGTAGAGCTATGTTTTTTCGTGCCAACATGTATCTTTACACTCATTTTGTAAATCCTCTGAACATCCTGTTGATTGCAGCTCCAGCAAATCTGGTCGACCTGTGGCTCCGCTCGTTCGTCGGGCCGTCGTTGTGGGGCCGCCGACGACGGCCCCCGTCGGGCCGTTGTCCGCCGCGCGCGCAACGGGTGCCACAGCGTGAGCAAAGACGGCGAGCGGGGGGACAACGCCGCAGGTATGGCCACCTGGGCGTGCGGCCGCGGCGCCCATTCCAGCCGATACGAACGCTACGCACCCTTCACGTAGTTGTCCATCTCTAAATGTTAAAATAGGCACTGCACAGGTTAGTGTGGTCAAGTACTAACAGAATTTTAACAAGCAGTTAGCCCATGCACAATCAATCGAGTTTGAAATGCAAGGTTTCAGTCGAGTGCATGGCGCAAACTTCACTATTTGCACTTCAAAAAAATTCGTTACCCTGAGCTTTTATATGAGTTTTAAAATCTTCAAAAGCTTCACTATCACCAATGATAGAACCATTTAAAGAGTACATGCATTTTTCGCAAGCCATAATGTGTTTTTAACTTTCAAACCTTTAAAGAAGCTGACATCAATCGAAACGGCCACTTTCTGGAGAAATGATAACAAGTATTCAAGCGAAGACAATCATTCGAGTATAAAATGCAAAGTTTCAGACGAGTGCATGGCGCAATCCATACCGCTCATTTGTCAGACATTTTTTACCGTCTTATAATTTTATATGAGCTATCAAGCTTATAAGTACTTTTAATCTGAGCAAGGTTATCACTTTTCAAACAGCGTATACATTTTTGGGACACACTGTATTTGTGAACATAAATTTCGTAATTGAATTCTGCGTAGAATGTTGTCTTGGAGATGGTGTCATCCACACAATTTTTTTCTTTAGAAAACAGCTCCCCTAGAAGGTATTTAGGCGACGTAGTCGAATTCTGTGTGAAATTTTAGTCTGGAAACATTTCTTTTACAGATTCGTAGCAGGTTTGCAAAAAATTATTTTTCAGTTTCAAATTTGAAGAATATCGCTTCAACTGTGGCATTGATAAGCTTGAGGTAGAGCTCATTAGATAGAGCTCGAAATTCTGATGTAGAGCTGTTTCACGCCAACAGGTATCTTTACACTCGTTTTGTAAATCCGGTACTTGTGAAGCAAAGGGCCCTTGGTGCCGTGGGGTTGCCGGGAAACATGTTAACGCGGCAAACCCACGGCACCACGGGGCCGGTACTTATGAAGCACCCGTCCTCGGGTGCCGTGGGTTGCCACGTTTCCGTTGCCATTGCCGCGTTAACATGTTTTCCGGCTGCCCCACGGCACCACGGGCCCTTTGCTTCATAAGTACCTGTAAATCCTCTGAACATCCTGTTGATCGCAGTACCAGCAAGTCTGGTCGACCTGTGACTCTGCTCGTTAGTCGGGCCGTCGTCGTGGGGCCGCCGATGACGGCCTCTGTCGGTCCGTTGTCCGTCGCGCGCGCGACGGGTGCCACAGCGTGAGCGGAGACGGGATGACGCCGCAGGTATGGCCACCTGGGCGCGCGGCCGCGGCGCCTACAACCAGCCGATACGAACGCCCCCCTCCCGTCCGAAAGGATGTTATTTATAAATATAGCCGGCTGTGCGCGTCAGATGGCGTGTGTGGTGTGTAGCTGCACACAGCCCTCCTTCTAATACCGTACTCCACGCCTAATTCATCCCTCACAGCTGATTCATCGCTCCGATGGCTTGTTTTGAAGAACTTTTGTCTTTGTCTGCTAATTCCTCTCCCAGGAGGCATATTTCAACGACTTCTTTTGGGGCGTAACTACTAATTCCTCTCTCCGGAGGCCTATGTTGACCATATATCGGCCATGTTAGCCAATTCCTCCTCGAAGGCCTATTTTTTGGACATTTATGCTGAAAATCGCTCGTAGGGCCTATTTTGATGAAATATTTGGCCATTTATGCTAAGAATAGCTCCGAAGGCCTACTTTGGTGAAGTTTTTTTTTTTTGACCGCGTCTGCTGAGAGTGGCTCCTAGGGCCTACTTTGATGCGTTTTTTGGCCATGCCTGCCGACTATCGAGCTTTGCGGAGCATGAGCCCTTGACGTTTGTGCGACAACCACGACCACAGACACGACGTTTGCTGCCGTTTTCAACCAACAATTGAGTGCACCGCGAATGTTGCATTACATTTACATTAATCGTTGCTTCGGTGTTTTCTTCTTTAATAGCTAACGATAAACTAGAGACCTCAATATTTTTATTATCCAGCAGCTGACGTCAATTTACATAAAGGAGTTTTCATAAAGGCAATGGAACGGACAGCCATTACAGTGAGGAAAATAGTAAGGGATACAACGAGTGAAGATCAATAACGATTAAGGAAGTCAAAAGTGTAGATAAAATGACACAGTTGAACTTGAGTATTAGACATTCAATACATCTTATCTTATTATATCTAAAAATAAAAATTGATCAACAACAAATAATCTAAAAGCACCTAGGAAATTCATTTATGCAGAGACAGATACCGGTTGTATTCCTGCAGCGGACATCGGATAAAAGGCACAGGTAAAGTAACATAGTTGAAATTAAACACTCGACATTCAAAACATCTCATCTTATACCTAGAAAACAAATAATTGAGCAATAACAAACAATTTAAAACCGCTTAGGGAATTCGTTCATTCATACAGGTACCGGCCATGTTCTTGCAGCGGACGTCGTGAGGAACGCACTTCACTCCTGAAACAACCACCTATGTATGTCTGCTGCAAAAAAGATCCCACCTAGAAATGACTTTAGCAGCGATTCCATATAAAACACAAGTATGCAATAGCAAGGGTAAGGAATCGAACTTACTCAGACTGAGGGGGTCGTCGCGGCGCGTTCCGTGTTCCACTTTGGAAGGTGTAGGCGTCTTCCGCCTCATCGTCTCCGGCGTCCGATTCTTCCTTCAGAATTTCCTGCATCCTGAAACGATAGCCTATGTACGTATCCTGCAAAAAAGGACTACCGCTTCGAAATGACGTTGACCTCGCAAAACAAGGGTAAGGAATTGAACTTACTCAGACTGAGGGGGTCGTCGCGGCGCGTTCCGTGTTCCACTTTGGAAGGTATAGGCGTTTTCCGCCTCATCGTCTCCGGCGTCCGATTCTTCCTTCAGAATTTCCTGCATCCTGAAACCTTCCGCAGGAAAAACATCTTAACTACGTAGATTGGGGCAAGTTAGAATGAAATAGAAAATTGAAGGACATCTACAGAAAATCAATAATGATCGATATCGATTGATGGCGATCGATATTTCAAAAACGAACTTTAGATTCGTTTTCACCGACCTCGATTACCCCAGGACTGAAGTTTCGAACCGCTATTGACCGTCCTGCGAAGAACAGTGAGGTTTCAATGGAACAGAGAGGAAGGGGTGGCTATGAGGTGGTCTGCGAGAATTACCAGACTACACCATCACTTACTTCTATGCCTGGAGGAATAAATTTAAGGAAGAATGGATGAGTGGATGGCCTTGACTTGCTAACTATGAAGTCGGTGTAAGCCCAGGCAATCTCCAGAACTGCGCAATTATTTCTTCAAACAATCCACCGGAATAGCGACTGTACAAAAACTTCTAAAAAACACTTAGGAGGCAGAGATGGCGCAATACGAGTTGGCGGGTGGGGGTAGGAGGATTTATGACCAATATTTTTTGCCTTTTTCATACTAGAGTTCAGAATTCTAGAATCCTAGTGTAAGTGTTGCCCTAAGAAAATGGAATATTCTACCCTAGAGCAGGCTATTGTACTACATCGGAAATATCCCAGCCTACCAAAGTCAACCCCCCCCCAATCGTACTGTGCCGCAGGGAAGCTTTATGAAAGTGCAGAACGACTTAAGCTGCCATGACAATCGTAATAATCGAGTAAAGATGAAGACCAGTAATTTTCGAAGAAAAATGGAGTAATAGTAACATTTGTGCACTAGAGTAGCTAGAGTGAAATTAGAAAATCAGCGACAGGATAGAATATTTTGGTTTCCTAGCGGAGGGCCACCCCTACACTAGGATTCTGCTAGAATGGTAAATCAGGTACGAAAAAAGGTCACAACTCATGCCCTGCTCCCCGCCAATTCGAATTGTGCTTAAAAAATCATCAATGTAGGCCTTCGGAGCGATTGACAGCAGCAAAGGTAAAAAAAAAATCATCAAAATAGGCCCTAGGAGCGATTTCCGTCGTAAATGACCAAAAAAATTCAACAAAATAGGCCTCCCGGAAGGGGAATTAGCAGACATGGTCAAAAAGTCTTCAAAAAAGGCCTTCGGAGCGAGGAATTTGCAGACGCAGCCAAAAAGTCGTCAACAGAGGACAGACACAGCCAAAAAACATCGTCAAAGTAGGCCTTCGGAGCGATTGTCAGCATCACCGGTTAAAAAATTCATCAAAATAGGCCTCCTGGAAGGGGAATTAGCAGACATGGTCAAAAAGTCTTCAAAAAAGGCCTTCGGAGCGAGGAATTTGCAGACGCAGCCAAAAAGTCGTCAACAGAGGACAGACACAGCCAAAAAACTCCGTCAGAGTAGGCTTTCGGAGCGATTGTCAGCATCAACAGTACAAACATTCACCAAAATAGCCCCTAGCAGCGACTTCCGTCGTAAATGGCCAAAAAGAAATTCAACAAAATAGACCTCCTGGGAGAGGAGTTAGCGGGCATAGTCAAAGAGTCATCAAAATAGACCATGGGGCGATGAATCAGCTGTGAGGGATGAATTAGACGTGAAGTATTGTATTAGAAGGAGGGCTGTGTGCAGCTACACACCACACACGCCATCTGACGCGCACAGCCGGCTATATTTATAAATAACATCCGTCCGAAAGTCCCGTAATGTAAGCAGGACCCGCGTGGCTATGCTGAATGTGAGTACGTTGACGGGCCGCTCGTGGGAGTTGGTTGAAGCACTGGAGCGTAGAAGAGTTGATTTCTGTGCGGTGCAGGAGACGAGGTGGTCCTGCGGCAAGTTCAACGGACATAGGACGGGGCTTCAAGGTCGTTCTATGTGGAAGTCCCAGGACCACCAGTGTAGTTGGAGTCATCGTCTCCGAACGATTTCGCCTACGCATTTTAAGGCCGTTAGCTCGTCGCGTCTTCTCGCAGTGCTCCACCGAAATCGGAAAAAAATGCGCCACACTCGCCTCACCTGCAATACCGTAGAACATCCGGCATAGTTGGCGAAATTTCAAAACTCATTGCATGCTAGATATGTAGAAGCTAATTGGCCTGCTATTATTTTCGCGCACGTAGATTAGCTGTTTCTTTTAGCTAAGCTGAAAACACGCAATTCCAAAGGCATTACTTTAAAAAAACGGCCGCTCTTGCTCTGGAGCGCTGCTCATGCTTGTTGGTCGGAGTGGCGTACTTCAGTTTAGCCAGTAAAAAAAGGAGCAGTGGATATACTTTCGCACAGACGATTGATCGGCTCGATCTCATGCACTGTGAACGGCGTACTACGAAGACTAGCTGGACAGTCTTGGATCAATTCCTAATTAGAACGGCTAAAAATTTCTTATAAAGTTATTCATACGCTTTGAAATAGTCTTGAAGGCTTTATAACTATTTTCCAGTAAGAGAATAGGGAAGCGGAGTGCACATTCTTTCGCCCACTCTATTGCTAGGTTTGATCCTACATGCATTGTGCACGGCTCACTCTTGGAGCATTCCTGGCATGACAGAGCACTGGCAAGGTGCGGCATGCTTGAGATACTTCTAGGAAACGAGCTGGCTGCTCCAAAAGCTCGCTCCAGTTACTCTTTGGTCACCCACGGCGAAAATGCGGTCGTCTGGTAAAGTTCTATATACGTTTGTATAGATCTCGAGGTGACAAATCGAATGGTACCAACCGCCTTTAAAACAAAATAAATTTGAAGAAGTTTTGAGCATGAGACGGTCTGCAACGGATCAATCCGTCGCAAATTCGCCTAGTTCGCCTCTTTCTTGGAGACTTCCCTCACTAGTAAGTGGCCTAGTTTCCGCATAGATGAACTCATTAATGACCAAACATATCCTTTCAATCATAATCATCACCTGCATCACCTGTCGTCTTGATTGTCATCGAGTTGCTCGAGCGGCCGCCTAATGTCCTCATTCGTTCCGTTGTGTGACAGAGTGCTCCAATGGATCTTCCTTGCTCGCGGGACACGAAGAGCGTCATATTCATCATATCGCTCATCATATCATTCAGGGTGTCCCAAAAAATTTAAGCATTTTTTGGGGTACCCTGAATATTTGAATGAGCATAACTTTGCTCTCAACGAAGCCACGAAATAAATAAATAGCTCACATAAAAGCGCAAAAAAAGAAATTTTATGACGTAAGTGTGGCATGGATTGCTCCACGCACTCATCTGAATTCCTGAATTTTGCGCCCGATTGAGTGTGTCTTGCCTGAAATCTTAGTTTTCCAATAGAGTGACTGTACGGCTTGGTTAAAACCCAAAAACAACTTCAGCTAGCAGCGTAATGCAGGTGTTTTAAAAAATGCGGGTACTGTTTAAGGGCTTCTAACATTACTGTTAACGAAGCTCTTGGAGGCCTTCGGGACCTGTTTGGAAGCACATAGCGACGAGCACATAGCGGGTTCACGTGAAGAACTCGTGACATGTAACCTGATTGGTTGCGTGACTTGACCTGTGCCAACGAATAACGCAGCCTTCTCCCGCATCGAACGCCATACATACTACGCTCTCCACATTTAATAAGAGGCATGTCCGGTTCTAGACTTACCTTCGAGGCGAAGAAATTTATCCTAAAGTGTTGTTGGAAATTCGAGAACGTCGTCGAAGTACAGAGGAGATTCAGCGGTACTTCTCCAGAGCACCACCAACTCGCAACATAATTGCACGGATACGAGACAAATTTGAAGAAGAGGGGACTGTACACGACCTTCACAGAGAACACCCTGGACGACCTCTTCTTCCACTAACTCGGTGGCGGAAGCTATTGTGCTTGAAAGATTTCATCGGCCACCTAAGAATTCGCTCCTGCAAGCTGCTCTCGAAACTGGAGCTTCAACAAACAGCATCTCGAAACTGGAGCTTCAACAAACAGCGTATACGGGGTGCGTAAAAAGTATTGACGCAGTAAATGGCGGTTGTAGAAATAGTAATGCGCAGTAAGTTTTAAAATATTCACTTGTGAAATATGGGAAATGATTTTGCAAACACGACAGAATAACTCGTAATTGACATTGGCTCATTTACTGTGAATACAGGAGCGAAAACGACGGAAAAATTCATGAGCACGCGCCGCAAACACTTGCTTGCACTTCGTTCCGTGCTTTGAACAGGGTAGCCTTGTGCGACTGGTCACTACTGTTGAGAGTAGCCCAGACCTCATCCTCCAAAATCGTCTAAAAAGAGTAATCCAGCAGATTCTTGTTTAAGCTGTGCTCGTCTGAGAAGCTGTCTACACCTGCGCACGTTATCTGTTCACCGTTATCGGACACAGATTGATAATTTTGGATTTGAACGTTAACGTGCTTGAACATCTTGTAATCATCATCTGTTATAACAGAGCTATAGCTGACGTTTGGGTTGCTGACATCTTTCCTCACCTACCGTTTCGAACAGCGCCTGCTCTCTTGTTAAGGAATTATTAAGCTCTTTGGGTAACAGACAAAAAAAGGGCCACCGTAACGATGACGATCATGTTTCTTCAGTTTTTTCGTGAGTGTTTTTTGAGCACAATACAGACAACAAAAATAACACACAAAAACCTAGAGGGGTAGAAAGAGAAAGCTGGAGCTGAAACAAAAAGTAGGTGCGTCAATACTTTTTACACACCCTGTAAATATTGGGGAAAACCCCAATTGCATTATAATGGGCGGCATGAATTTCCCCTCAAATCAACTGGTTTTCAGACAGCAACCCAGTCTTTGGCTCTGCTCGCGTCTTTCGTGAGTTGAGTACAACACGGGTACTAACTCAGCTTGTCGCGGTTCCCACGTGTGGCTGCAACATACTCGACCTCGTTCTTACGAATAACATAGATATCGTACCCAACTTGCGAGTTCTTCTACCTTTCTCCACCTCAGATCATCGAGCCATTTCTTTCTGTTTCGCCACCAATGTTAGCTTCCCAACTGCAGAATCTCAATGTTTAGACTTTTTGCGTGACAATTAAACTGCAATTTGTAATGAGTTGCTAAAAATCGGCTGGCGCGTAATAACTGAAAGCTGATCAACTGCGGGCGAATGCAAGGAAGCACATTTGGAGCACTGCAATAGGCTATTTATATTCCCCACTTTGTCAAAACAACATCACTCGCTATCCCGCGAGAATTCGCAAGCTGGCTACAATGGTGTATCGACTAAATCAGGCACGCTCCACAATTGGCTGCCTAAAATACTACCGTTTCTCTAGAAAACTGAAGCGAGAGTGGGCATTACTAACAATGGATGTCAACGAACTGACCGTGACAATGTTAAAAGTGACCTATTGAGGATTTTAGGAAACTGTAAGGGAAGCACCGTGGTGTTTTCAAATTTCACACATATAAGTAGGACATATAAGTAGGTTAAATTTAGCAAAAAACCGTCAGTGTGGGCTGGCAAAGTAAAACCGACGTCTGAAACTGCCACGTTGTGGTTAGAATCAAAGGTTTGGGAATGGAACAGCAGCGGAATTACAACGATCTCGCAATTTGCTTGTTAGCGGTACAGTAACGGAAATGGAACCTTGAGATGCGCTGTTAGGGGGTGGGCTTGCAGGGAAGGGGTCGAAGGTTCGGATCCGTGGACGTGAGTTCTGCATATCTGGGCTTGCCCACGCTCATTTTGTCGATTTAAAGTGTATCTTAAACACTGTAGTGTACCATTCTGACATTATAACTTTACCAGCCGTCAAGGCGGCCTGTTGGCACACTGACGGCTTCTAACAGCTTCGCCGTGGTAATAACTTCTCTTCATCAATTGTAGCTGCCACCTGTGTTATAATTTCCTCAGGAAGAACATCATAACTACGCCGATTCGGGCAAGTTAGAAAAAAAATCGAAAAAATGAACGACGTTCACAATAAACGATTATCAATATCGGTTGATGGCGATCGATACTTGAAAACAAACTTGCTAAAGTTTCGAGCCTCTTGAGGGACCTCTAGAAAATTGGTAATTTGATAATAGAAAATCTATAGAATCAAAAAAAAATCAAAAATCTATCTATAGAATCAATCTATAGAAAATTGGTAATTTGATCATTATCGAATGATGGTGATCGACACTTCAAAAACGAACTTCAGAGTCATGTTCAGCGACCTCGACTAGCCCCAGGGCTGAAGTTTCGAGCAGCTGTTGATCGCCATCAATCGAGTAACCCCACTACGGGCTTCCTCCGCTCCAGCTGTGACGGACACACACACACACACACACACACACATACACACACACACACACACACACACACACACACACACAAATCTAAGCAAATCAGCTTCTGAAAAGCTTATGGAGTACTGTTATACTTTCTCTCCAGAGGCCGAAGAGGGGTCGAAATAAATCAAAAAAATGAATATATGAATTTTGAATTTATATATGAATTATAATTTATATAAGGGCGCGTGTAGCGCAGTCGGAGGAGGCGCCGACGGTCGCGTGCACCCGATACCAGGTTCCTGGTTCGGATTTTCCGCCTAGGCCAACCAAGCCTTCCATCCCTCCGGGGTCGGTGAATTGGTACCAGACGTGACTGAGAAGGATAAAGCGCTGACTTGTTCATCGGCTGGCCACCGCAAGTCATTGTACGGCCAAATACACATTTATATTGCCTCCACGACATCCCGTAGAAGTAGAATGCGTGGCGCATCTCAAAGGGATTGAATAACGCCGTCCTTTATCCTTTAATTTATACAAAATTATCTATAAAATTATAATTATGTAAAAGCGTATAGGCAAAGTTATAAATATGCAAATTTACATATATATATAAAATTTATAAAAAAATCATACTCTATAATAACGCGCCGAGCGATGAGTCATACTATCGAACGGCTCCGCCGCAGAAATTATAAAATAGGGGGGGGGGGAGTTCGGGTAGAAAAATAAGGGGGAAAATGAGGGGAAATGGGGGTGGGGGAAATTAGCGAAAAATACCCAGACGTCTTATCCCTGCCTGGGAACTTCGGTCCTGGGACAATCGAGGTCGCTGAACACGAATATGAAGTTTGTTTTTGAAGTATCGATCGCCACCAATCGATATTGATCAAATTACGGGAAAATAGCGGAAAATGCGTAGACGTCTTCTACGTGCGAGGGGATTCGGAAGACGTGTGGAATTTGTCATGTGACGTGCCTGGAACTTAGAAGACGTATCAAAGACTTTGGGGATCAGGTAGACGTGCAGAAAACGTCGTCCAATGTGCCTGGGGACTCAGCAGGTGTGCCGAAGACGTTGTCTGCTAAGCGTGGTAGAGCAGCTAGCTCGATGTGACTGTCGCTTAGTGACACTGCAACACCGCGCGAAGCGCGCAAGTGCGAGGCCCGCCGATACGCGTGACGGAGCACTTGTTAAATATAAATCAAAAAATAAAACAATAATATAAATAATATAAAATTAAATAAATTAACAAATAATAAATCACCAGTACCACCTGTCGTCCCGTTGATCATCGACTTGCTCGAGCGGGCGTCAGCAGCGTCTCCATTCGTTCCTGTCGCGTGCCAGAGTGCTCCAATGGATCCTCCTCGCTCCAGGGACACGAAGAGCGCCATATTGGTCGTTCAGGGCTTTCACGAAGAAGTCCGACCAACGCGCTGGTGGGCCTCCTGGTGTTCTCTTGCCATCCTGCGGAATGCATTCGGTGACGGCTCTCGTCCAGCGGGTGTCTGCGAAGCGCATTACGTGGCCGGCCCACCTAATTTTCGACAACTTGGCCCACGCGACAGCGTATCTGATCTTCGAACGTCGGCGAAGCTCGGAACTCCGGAGGCCTTCTCTCACTTGCGTGAGTCGTGTCACTCCGAGCATTGTCCTCTCGATTCCACGCTGCGCAACGCTGATCGCGTGTTCATCCTGATTTCGTAGAGCCCAGGTCTCTGAGGCGTATGTTAGGGGAGGAAGAACGGCGGAGTCGAATAGGTGGGCACGAAGTCGGACGTTCTTCGTCTTCTTCGCGACTTCTTCGACGCTCTTGAAAGCTCCCCAAGGCGCTCGTTTCCTCCTGCTCAGCTCTGGTGCTAGATCGTTGGCCACGTTGACTTCACGACCCAGATACACATAGCTGGAGCATTCGGAGATGTCGTTCCGTTGAGCGACAATGGGGCATCAAAAACTTGTCGTTTTCGAGGGTGGCGCTGAAGAGCTTCGGGGATATGGTATCCCCTTGGAGAACCCCTCTCTTCACGTCGATGACGACGTCGTTGTAGAATGGAGAGATCTTGGTCGTGAATCCACTGTGCAGCTCTCGAAGGACTCTGATGTACTGAGTAGGAACACCCTGATTGAGCAGGGCGTCGATGACCGCTTCAGTTTCGACGGAGTCGAATGCCTTCTTCAGGTCGATGAATAAGGCACAGCGGTAGCTTGTACACTCGCGATGAGCTTCGTAATGGTGGGTATGTGGTCGATCGTTCTGAATCCTCTCCGAAATCCTGCTTGTTCGCATGGCTGTCCCTCGTCCAGCGTTCTGCTGACCCTATTCAGGATTACTCGAGTGAACAACTTGTAGACTACGGATAGCAGGCAGATCGGGTGATAGTTGCCAATGTCGTGTACGTCTCCCTTCTTGTACAACAAGACGGTCCTGCTGGTCTTCTACTAAGATGGAATGTCCGACATGTAGCGCGTGAAGAGCCGCGCCAGAGTGTTGATGAGCGCTGGCGGGAGGTTCTTCAGGTGTTCGGCTCTGATCCTGTCGGGACCGGGTGCTGTACGTTTCTTCACCGACGAGATGGCGTGTCGGATCTCGGAAGAGAGAATAGAGGGGACGACGTATCCATCCTGCGAAAGATGGCGTGGGGGCAGGTGGACGTGGCTATCGAAGAGATCGGAGTAGAAGTCGTGGATGACCTTCTCCATGGTCCTTCTGGAAGAGGTGACGGTTCCGTCAGGACGTCGGAGAGCTGTCATCTTGGCTTGAAGTTTGCAAAGTTCCGGCGGGCATTGCGGATGGTCAAACCTGCCTCTGCAGCTTCAGCCAACACTTCCGCCCTTCTCTCCTTAAGATCCTCCTTTACCGCCGCTCTTCATAGCTTCGCAAGCTCGGACGTCAGCTGGTAAATGTCTGACGCTCGTGCTGCTTCACGCTGGCGTATCAGCTCAAGGGTTTCAGGCGTCAGGCGAGACAGGCGGAGACAGGCGTCTCTTGGTGGTCTTCAAGCTCTCGGCTCCCTTAGCACTATCGTGCAGATAGTGCACGAAGCGGTTGTATTCCTTATCGACGTTGTCCATGACAGCATCTTCCCAAAGGCGGGCAAAAGAGGTGTAGAGGTCCCACTTGATGGTCGTTCTGGGACTCCTCTTCGGCCTTCTCTGATCCGCAAAGCGGAACATTGCGCAAAGGAGGCTGTGGTCCGATCCCGTGTAGAACTTGGGGACAACGGAAACGTAGGTCAGGCAATACTTGCGATTGAAGATGATGTGGTCGATCTCGTTGTGGAACTGGCTACCGGGGGATTCCCAGGTCCATTGTAGGGAGGGAGGCTTCTGGAACTGTGAGTTTGCATGGATGGTATTGGTCGACATGATAAACACAGACAGCCTTTCACCTTGCTCGTTCCTCTCCAAACCGTGGGTTCCGATGTGAAGTTCTTCCGGCGACCTTCGTGGCCCGATCTTGGCGTTGAAGTCGCCGACGATCACCTTGAGAAGGTGTGATCTTCCTTATAGAACTTCTCCAGCTCCACGTAGAAGGCTTCGACCTCTTCGTCGTCGTAGTCGGATGTTGGGGCATACGCGACGAACACAGTCAAAGCTGGCACGGAACCACATCGCTTCAGTCGCAGACGTCCGATTCGGCTTGTCAGAGACTTGTACGAATCGATGTTCATGGCCAAGTTCGTGTTGACGAGGACACCAACGCCGCCTACTCCTCTGCTGTCGCATGTTCCGAGGAGCAGTTCTTCTCCGGAGTCGTAGGCGGCGTGTAGGGGGTGGTGTCTTCTCGTCTCGGTCAGTCCGATGACGTCGTACTTGATCTTCCTGGCTTGCATCATCAGGTCCTCGACGGATGCTTCCGATGCAAGCGTGCGGGCGTTGTAAGTACAGATCGTCATCCTAGTCCTTCTCAATTTGCGCAGCCTGGTTAGGCCCTGAGATTTTAGCAGCCTCTCCGTACTCGTCCTTCCCATCGCTGCAGAAATGGGGGCTCTTTCGGGGTCAGGGGTATGAGGCCCTTTAGCGCTGCTTAGTTTGACTCAATACAGCACGGGTAGCTAGTCAGGCTCTGTCGTGCGGGCGAAGAACTCCGGGCAGCCAGCCAGACTGCCCGAAGGGACGGAGCGAGACTTAAGGCGGCCTCGAATCGCCTTTCATGTACTCCCACTCTACCGTGTGCAAGCTTTTGGCCGAGCCGACACAGTTACAATCCGCAAAGGCGCAAACACATCCACGCACACTGTGCACGAACATTCCGCTCCCACGCACAAGGAACGCGTCGACCTGACACAGCAGGAGCAAGCAGTCCATCCACTGCATCCCACCTGCGTCTCTGGGCAGTACACGGTCGCATTTTGTTCGCGTTTAATTCCCCTATCCACCAACCAGGGACGCGCACGTGGCCTGCGACAAGCGGCCCGAGATCCCTCTTTACAAGAGAGCCCGAAGACTCTCAATCGAGGGAGAGATCCGTGGCGAAAGATATATACATTAAAAAACCCCTGAGCAAAATTCATAACACAATTTTAATAAAAGGCTGAGACTTAGTTTCCAAGCTAATACGAAGATGACCTAAAAAGTAAAAAAAGATAAGAACAATAAAGCTGTGAGTGGTCGTACAAAATCTATTCGGCAAGTGTGGGAAATTTTCGACAAAAATCGAGCACCATTCTTACCCCTGAGTCTAATGGCGCATGGTTCGCACTATAAGATGGATGTTTATTTGTTTGAAATTTGATAAATTAAGATCGCAGCAAGTTCATAGCAATCAAATGAAAAGAGAGTTTTATGAGTTGTGGTAGTGGTAATATGAAGAGGAGAAGGCAGATAGTTGGAGATTGCGGTGCAGATGCCGCCGCCATTACACACATAGCTACGTACATACATACGTACATACATACATACATACATACATACATACATTACATACATACATACATACATACATACATACATACATACATACATACATACATATATACATGACATCTCTGAAAAGCAATGTTGAACGAGGCGGAGGAGCTTTGCAATGAAGGAATGGGTGAAAGTTTGACATTGTAAAGATAAGACAGTGAACACTGCTGCGATCTGAGATTATTACGGTGGTTGGAAAAATACTCATTGTAATTAAAAATCATGATTGAGAATTCTATTCTTAAAAAAATCTTCTGCGCTTAACATTTGATTTTCTCTGATGAGCCATAGAAAGAAGGAAGGTGAAAGTTGGCTGCAATCAAAGACCTCACCATTAGACTTAGATCGAGAACATCTGGGTTTCGTACAGTCCCATCGAGCACTGAACGGAATGCACAACTGGGTCTGGAATCATTAAAGGGGGAAATTTGACCTTTTTATTGCGTACAAAATAATGCACGGTCTTGTCCATCTGGGTGGTGGCACTTTTTTCACATTCAGTAATTCCATTACTAAGGGTACTACAGTCAAGCTTCGGTTCCCGCGAGCCAGGAGCTCGGTTCGCTCCAATTTCTTCATATGCCGAGCGGGCGCTGAGTATGTCCAGTTGAGTAAGCGATACCTCCAAGAATCGAGGCCTTCAAAAGGGCATTACGGAACCACCCTTAACCCTTGCTGATGATTTCGCTTTTTTCTTTTTTTGTAGTTACCCTGTCGGGCGGAGTCGCCGATCCTCCAACCGTTGTTAAGCCGTTTTTGACCATAACTGATTTTATTGCTCCACTTGTTTTAGAGTTACGTTTACTGTGTTCATTGGTTGCGATGGTGAGCTCGTTCTCGGGGATCGCTTTGCATGTGCAGTATCACGTGTCAGATTAAGTAAATAGATAAATAAATTACAGAACCTTGTATGCATGAGTCACTTGATGCAGTTCCAATTGTCAGCAGTTTGTTCAACTACGTCGCCTACATAAGATGCGATAGAAATCATAAAAGTGGTGGTGGCGTACTCATATTCCTCAGGATTCCAATTGCTTTCGATAATATTTGATCTGACTCCTTCCCTGGTGGCCTTGAAATGCTTTGTTGTGATCTGAAGCGAACTCGAACCATTTTGAGGATAACCGTTTCTTCAGGGCTCCCAATGCTTCTTTGAAAGCTACGCCACAGCTTGTTAAGGTGATTAGTGATCCGTCTTCATGCAGTGCACAGTTGTCTCGTAATGGGTGAATGGCGTAATCTGGGTGAATGGCGTAATCTGCCGAACTTACATTGGCTTGGATACATTCCTTCCAGTAAGCGTGGCTGCAAAACGTTTTGTAAAGAGCTCTCAAAGCGTTTTGAAGCCAATTCGCAATTGCAACGTGTTAGACCCCAATCTTACCAGCCATCCATCTCTTGTTAAAAAACATTAAAAATAATTCAACCACCAATAGCAACCTAGCTACTGGGTTCGAAAATGTTTTAGTAAGGCCAATTATGATATGATTTCTCAATTTTTAATGTCTATGGATTGGAATTCTTGAGGGATATCCTTGGGTAAGTGAAAAATGTGAAATCTTTTAACATATTTTGCATGCTTGCCTTTAGCAATTCGATCCTAGTGAGAAGATACAGCTGTCTTATAGAAAGTTGACAAATTTGATGCGACTTTTCGACAAAACACGGATGGCACAGACAGCTTATGAATCGAATCAATGGTTTGATAAGGATGAGAAATTTACAATGTGTATACAGTGAGCATTATAAATCACTCAGCCCTTCTCAGCTAGCAGAGGATTTGTTTCTAATATAACTCATTCCCTGTCATATAGCCAATCGTAGAGTTGTCATGTTTTTCGGTTGGATTTTGCTGTTTTTATTGGCTTGAATAAAATAAAAATGAAAAAGCACATTTCACATCGAAATTGTTTCCGTTATGCGCATCGAACCCATGCTTTTCAAGTGGGCTGGTCAGCAATTCACATCGTTCGCTTTAAAAATGTTCCCTTACACATATTGTTAGAACGATTCCCGTTTCTCCGATGTATTGAATGTTTCATGCGAAGCACTCTCTGTGATAGATTGTTCTATTGTTTGAGCAATCCCCTATCTTAGCACTCTAGCAAATAACACTATTTTCCGAAAGCTGTCTGCTTATCATAGAGTCTATTTCGAACTACATAGCTGCCGTTTTATGTTGTCGTTAAGAATGTTCAATAATACAGCATTGCTTTGCCGTTATGCAATAACTCTCATAACTCTCTGAAGATCGGTGGCTGAATTACTGTTAAAGGTCTTTCACGATACAACGCTTTCGCCTATCGGCAGATAATGACGGACTGACGACAAAGTGCTACATGTAAATCTGTAGCAAATCTGCCCTGCTCTCTAAAAACGTGAAATATGACACTGCCAACTTTTTAAAATTCATTACAGGAAGCTAGGAGTAGGCGAGCTATGGGGCCGATCTCATTTCTTTCCGGCGATTCCCACAAGTATATGATAGGAACAGATGTTTCATATTTGCTATGAACCTGAGAATAGAACTATACATCAGCCAACGTACTGACTAAGCGGTAAACTCTCAAAAAAGATCGATCGATAACAGCCGGTCGTCCTCCACCGCCTCATTTTTGAGAAATTTTGAGAAAACTGGCATATGGACGACAAACGACTCCCACTCTAAACGGTCAACTCCTAACTATAGCATGAAACACACATAGTGTCTGTTTGAAACACCGTTTCATCATTTTCGAGTTTTTCTACTCACCCTCGGCAGCTTTGTACAAGCGTAGTAATAAAAGTGGAATGCCTGACATCTCTCAAACAGAAATTTACATTAATCCTTCCTTATCCTGTCCTTCATCCTTTAACCTTATACAATTACAACGAAAGCAGCTTCCAAAAGCTACCAGTGTTTACTCCAATCAAACATAGCAGCACTAAATGCCTCATTCCCCTGACCTCGAAAGAGCCCCCATTTCTGCAGCGAAGGGAAGGATGAGCACGAAGAGGCTGCTAAAAACTAGGGCCTGACCAGGCTGCGCAAATTGAGAAGAACTAGGATGATGGTCTGTACTTACAACGCGGGCGCGTGGAGCGCAGTCGGAGGAGGCGCCGGCTGTCGCCAAGACCCGATACCAGGTTCCTGGTTCGGATTTCCCGCCAAGGCCAACCAAGCCTTCCATCCCTCCGGGGTCGGTGAATTGGTACCAGACTTGTCTGGGAAGGATGAAGCGCTGACTTGTTCATCGGCTGGCCACCGCAAGTCATTGTATGGCCAAATACGCATTCAACTCGCCTCCACGACATCCCGTAGAACTACAATGAGTGGTGCATCCCAAAGAGGATTGAAAAACGCCGTCCTTTATCCTTTATCCTTTACCTACAACGCCCGCACGCTCGCATCGGAAGCATCCGTCGAGGACCTGATGATGCGAGCCAGGGCTATCCTCTACACGCCGCTTACGACTCCGGAGAAAAACTGTTCATCGGAAGATGCGACAGCAGGCGAGTAGGCGGCGTTACTGTCCTCGTCAACACGCACTTGGCCATGAACATCGTACGAGACTCCCTGCAAGCCGAATCGGATCAGCGACTGAAGCGATGTGCCTCCGCGTCAGCTTGGACTGTGCTGGTCGCGGACGCTCCAACATCCGACTACGACGACGAAGAGGTCGAAGCCTTCTACGTGGAGCTGGAGAAGTTCTATAAGGAAGAACACACCTTTTACAAGATGGTCGTCGACGAATTCAACTCTAAGATCGGGCAAAGAAGGTCGCCGGAAGAACTTCACATCAGAACTCACGGTTTGGAGTGGAACGAGCAAGGTGAAAGGCTGTGTGAGTTTACCATGTCAACCAAGAGGATCCATGGAAACTCATAGTTTCAGAAGCCTCTCGCCCTGCGATGGACCTGGCCCCGGTGGCCAGTTCCACAACGAGATCGACCACATCGTCTTTAACCGCAAGTATTGCCTGACCGATGTCTCCGTTGTCTCCAAGTTCTGCACATGGTCGGACCACCGCCTCCTTCGCGCGAGTTTTCGCTTTTCGCGTCAAGGACGGAATGACGTGTAGTTTAAGAAGAGGAGTCTTAGAACGACCATCGGGACCTTTAAACCTTTTTGCCGGCCTTTGGAAGATACCGTTATGGATGATATCGATGAATACGAACTCTTCGAGCACCATCATCACGATAGTTATAAAAGAGCCGGGAGCTTGAATACCACCATGAGACGTCTGTCTCCGGAAACTCGAGCTTATCGCCAGCGTGGAGCAGCACGAGCATCAGACAACTACCAACTGACGTCCGAGCTTGTGAAGCTATGCAGAGTGGCGATAGAAAAAGATCTTAAGGGGCAGAGGGCGGAGGTGTTGGCTGAAGCCGCAGAGTCAGGGTTGAGCATCCGCAATGCCCGCCGGTACTTCGCCAACTTCAAGACCAAGATGACCGTTCTCCAGCGCCCTGATGAAACCGTCACCTCTTCCAGAAAGACAATTCTGAAGGTCATACATGACTTCTAGTCTATCAGAGTCGAAGGTCGTCCCCTCTGTGATCCCTCCCAAAATCGTCATCGAAGTATCGCGAGAGTATAAGCTGTCGCTGTGCCTTACGTTCATCGACCTAAAGAACGCCTTCGACTCCGTCGAAACTGAAGTCCTTTGAGAGCTGTTCAGTGAGTGGACTCAGAACCAAAATGTTACCATTCTACAACGAGTCTCATTGACGTGAAGAGAGGGGTTCGGCAGGAGGATACCATATCCCGAAGCTCTTCAGCGCCACCCTCAAAAACGCCATGCGCGAAATAGAATGGGAAGACATGGGAGTGAGGGTAAAAGGCCGACAAATGCACCATCTTCGGTTCGCTGACGACATCGTGCTCGTGACGCCGAGCATTAGCCAGGCGGGGCGAATGCTGGGCCAGATTCATCAACCGCTTACCGCCCTCTAATGGTGGAAATACCGCCAGATACTGATGCTGATGAATGTCATATCAGGAGTTCGGCAGTATTTCCACGTTAGAGGACGGTAAGCGGTTGATGAATCTGGCCCTGGTCGACTTCGATCGTATATGTGGGAACGTTGGACTGCAACTGAGTCTCACGAAGACGATGTCTATAAAGAACTGACAAGTTTCTGATGCCCCTTCTCGTTTAAGGGAACGAACATCTCCGAGTGCTCCAGATAGGTGTATCTGGGCCGCGAAGTCAACATGGCCAACAGGCAGGAGCTGGAAGGAGGAACTAGTGGCACTAGTGGCTTGGGGAGCATTCAAGAGCGTCCAATAAGTTAAGATGGCGAAAAACGTCCGATTCCGTGCCCAACTATACGACTCTGCCTTTTTCCTGCCCTAACATACGCCTCAGAAACCTACCTGGGCCATACGAAAGCAGGATGAACATGCTATCAGCGTCGCGCAGCATGAAATCGAGAGGACGACACTAGGAGTGGCACGACGTGAAAGAAGGCCTCTGAGATCCGACTTTTGCCGACGTTCAAAGATCAGAGACGCTGTCGCGTGGGCCAAGTCGTTGAAAATTAGGTGGGCCGGCCATGTAATGCGCTTCGCAGACACCCGCTGGACGAGAACCGTTACCGAATGCATTCTGCAGGATGGCAAGAGAACACCAGGAGGCCCACCAGCGTGTTCGACCGACTTTTTTGTGAAAGCCCTGAACGACCGATATGGCGCTCTTCGTGTCCCTCGAGCGACAAGTATTCATTGCAGTACTCTGGAACCAGGGTCAAGCTTGAGGTTCGGGAATCGAAGGGGGGGGGGGGGTTGTACTGTGGCCTCGTCTGGAGGGGTGGGGTCGTGCTCATCCGGTTTTGGCAGAGGATTCTCTCTTATTCTTCAGGTTTTTGGTGATTTTTTTAATTCTTAATAAGTTGTTTTTTTCCAGGAATGCTTACGAAAATGTGGAGTCTCTCCTTCGCTCCGCGAAGTTGTAAAAATTAATATAACTAGTTTCAATTAATGATTGTATTACTCGTTAGAAATAAAGATTTTCCGCCGGCAGATTTGGAGTCAATGAGAACTTTCCATTTTTCAGTTTTTTCTCAGGAAGTCATGGACGCGACAGTTTTCTGCCTGAACGAGCGACATCTACGTCCTAAATTGCAGTCTATAAAACTTGAAGTGTCAATTGTTAAGGAAAATTAAGTGCTTTTCCTACAAGATTTTTGGAAGCGATGACCGAATGGCAACCGAGGATGGACTTGCCACGGAGCTAATTTTCTCTCCTCTGCTGGAAACAGCATCAGAAAGTGGAGTTGTACGCAATAAAGTTTTAATCCACCGGTTGACACAAGGGAATAAAACGTGTTTTTGTGAGACAATCTTCTGTATAAACAGAGGCTCCGATTTGTATCATTTGCCGGAAAAATTCGACACCGTTAATTACATGGAGGCCGCTATTTTTACAGCCTGCTTTTTAAATCGTAGAATCGTAAACCCACACCTCTTACAGTTTTAAAAGTTCTGTGAATTTTTCAGAGATGTCGCACAAACTCCGAAATATGGTAGGTTACGTGGAGCCATTGCGTTCTCCGATATCACCGATCGCCACTGAAGGACGGACTTCTTGCGGCAAAAAAAAATTCTACCTTCTGGAGGAAGAGCATCAGAGAGTGAGAACTGTACCATCTTAGAGTTCAAGATGTGATTAATATACAATCATAAACTAAGCTTCTTTGCAGCGATCTCCGATATGATTAGGGCTGATTGCATTTAAATTTTTCGCTTTTCAAGAAAAATTAATTAATTATTACCTGAAGCAGATCACCTACACAGTTGAAATCTTGCCACAAAAAGTTTCAATTTTTGTTTAATGCACAGTGTAAAAATCATGGTTTTCTGAAACGGATAGATTGGCTCGACCACTGGTCGATATGGCACCGACGTCATGGGAGCGACGAAATTCGACGTTCACAAAAATGACTATAACTCGGTAAGTTTCCACAATTTGAAAAAGCCAAAGGATTTTTAGAAACCAGAAGAAAAAAGCTTTTACATAGTATAAAAATCTGTTTTCAAGAAGTAGATCTTCATACGGGGCTGAGGCCTTCGATTTTTGATCGAAAAAAATTGAAGTGATTTTGTATAAATAATTATATCCCGGTAAGTTTTTCGAACTTTAAAATATTTAATAGCTTTTTGAAAACGAGACAAAAAGCGCTTTCAAACCATATAGAAAGTAGTTTTCTTCCGGAAAGTCTTCATAGGGGGCGGGTGGGGTTCGAATTCTGGTCCATTGTTGCAAAAATACGTGCCAAAAATCGAACCCCCCTCGCCCCGTATGAAGATCCCTTTTTTGAAAACTGGTTTCTATATGGTTAGAAAGCACTTTTTCCCTATTTTTCAAAAAACAATTGGATTTGTTGAATTTCAAAAAGCGAACCGAGTTATGATCAAATTTGTGAAGAACTGCTCGTAGACTCTGCACCGTCGACACTGGAGTCATTTCATAAGAATGATCATAACTCCGTTCGTTTTTCGAAATTCGAAAATCCCAATTGCATTTTGAAAAGTAGAGAAAATATGCTAACTGACCATGCATAAATCATCTTCCAAAAAAGAGGTCTTCATAGGGAGCGAGGGGGGTTCGATTTTTGGCAACAATGCAACCTGCAACAATGAACCAGAAATCGAACCCCACCGCCCCCTATGAAGACCTCCCTGCTGAAAACTAATTTCTACATGGTTCGAAAACGCTTTCCCTCCAGTTTTCAAAAAGCAATTAAGACTTTAGATTTCAAAAAATGAACCGAGTTATGATCAATTTTGTGAAGCCGTAACCAGAGGAGTTGGTCGGCCCATCACCGGAGTCATTGGAGTGATTTCACAAAAAATGTCCATAACTCGGTTCGCTTTTTGGAATTCAAAAATTCCAATTGCTTTTCAAAAACTAGAGGAAATGCGCTTTAGAAACATGTAGAAATTTGTTTTCAACAGGGAGGTCTTCATAGGGGGCGGTGGGGGTTCGATTTCTGGTCGATTTTTGCCAGATATCGACCAGAAATCGAACCCCCCGCCCCCTATGAAGACCTCCTTATTGAAAAAAGATTTATGCATGCTCACTTAGCATATTTCCTCTTTTTTCAAAAAGCAATTGGGATTTTTGAATTTCGAAAAAAGAACCGAGTTATGATCATTTTAATGAAATGACTCCAGTGTCGACGGTGCAGAGTCTACGAGCAGTTCTTCACAAATTTGATCATAACTCGGTTCGCTTTTTGAAATTCAACAAATGCAATTGTTTTTTGAAAAACAGGGAAAAGGTGCTTTTTAACCATATAGAAACTGGTTTTCAAAAAAGGGTCTTCATACGGGGCGAGGGGGTTCGATTTTTGGCACGTATTTCTGCAACAATGGACCAGAAATCGAACCCCTACCGCCCCCTATGAAGACCTCCCTGTTGAAAACCAATTTTTACATGATTCGAAAGCGCCTTTTTTTAGTTTTCAAATAGCTATTGGCTTTTGTAAAACTCGAAAAACTCACCGAGTTACGATTACTTATTCAATATCACTTCAATTTTTTCGCGCAAAAATCGAAGTCCTCCGCCCCCTATGAAGATCTAGTTTTTGAAAACCGATTTTTACACCCTATGAACAACCTTTTACACCCTTGTAGTTTCTAAAAAGCCATTGGCTTTTTAAAATTGTGGAAAATTTACCGAGTTATAGTCAATTTTGTGAACGTCGAATTTCGTCGCTCCCATGACGTCGGTGCGATATCGACCAGTGGTCGATCCAGTCTATTCGTTTCAGGAAAGCATGATTTTTACACTGTGAATTGAACAAGACTTGTTACTTTTTGTGGCAAGGTTTCAACTGTGTGGGTGATCTGCATCAGGTAAAAATTAATTAATTTTCTTGAAAAGCGAAAAATTTAAATGCGATCAGCCCTAATCATATCGGAGATCGCTGCGAAGAAGCTCAGATTTTTACTGTGTAATACTCATGACTTAAAAATCCATGAAGCACAATTTCACCCTTGCGTGTTCTTTCCTTGAGAAGATTGAAAAATTTTCCGCGAGAAGACCACCCTCAGTCTCCATCGATGATATCGGTGAACGCAATGGCTCCACGTAACCTACCATATTTCGGAGTTTGTTCAACGTCTCTGAAAAATTAACAGCGTTTTTAAAACAATAAAAAGTGTGGATTCTACGCTTTAAAAAGCAGGATCCATGCTTCCATGTGATTAATGGTGTCAAAATTTTCGGAAATTGACACAAATGGGAGCGTCTGTTCATATAAAGGATAGTTTCAGAAAAACAGGTTTTATTGCCATGGGTCAAACGAGGGCTTAAAATTTTATTGGGTGCTACTTCACTTTCTGATGCTGTTTCCAGCAGAAGAGAGAAAATTAGTTCCGTGACAAGTCCATCCTCGCCATTCCGTCATCGCTTCCGAGAGTGTCTAAAAAATGTTGTGGATAAAGCACTTAATTCAGCTTTAGCAATTAACACTCTGCTTTGTATAGAGTACAATTTCAAATGCAGATGTTGCTCCTTCACGTACAAAAATGTTCCGTGTTCACAAGATGCTCAGAAAGCCTGAAAAGTTGAACTCGTTGTGATTAATTCGACAACTGCTCTCAAAAGTGCTTTATTTTCAGCTGTAAACAAACAAAATATTATTATCAGAAGATTACATACACAAAACCTTTATCAGCGTTTTTTCTAACAAATTACTAAATCAAACAGTTGCCTCCTTTCTTGAGCTAATCTGACACAGTCGACGCTGCATCTGGAAAGAAGGACCTATTAAAGGGTACAAAAATTGCATAGAAAGTTTTAAAAAATCAATGCGGATAGGAAATAAAACGTTGGTATACACAAAGGGGGAGGGTCGTACCAGATCCGCTCTGGGAGCGGGGGTCGTAAATTTTTGGCAAAAATCGAACCCCACGCTTGACCCTGTCTGGAACGCGACATGGATGAATGGGGAGCATCTGGCACCCGCTCGAGCAGCTCGATGATCAGCGGGACGACAGGTGATACAGGTGATGTCCATACTCTAAGGCGATCTGAAAAATCTCTGATACAACATAAGGACGCGCTAAGAGCTTTCGATCGTCGCTGTGTTAGAAATTACTGGCAAAAAACACGTTCATGAAATTAGCCTGCGCCGGGATTCAGAAGCCCGTATCACAGATCGATATGCCATCAATATCGATCGATATTATCGATATTTTTATTGATGATATCGATTTTCCCTCAGAGCTAACCGATTGGGGTGGGAGTCGCGTGATTATGACGGCCGATAGCGAGGCTCCACAACATGGGGACCCTTCGATCATGCAATCACTATTGGTTGACATTATTGATGTTTTAAACGCATCCTGCGCTCATTGTGATTCAGAAATTGTGCTACAGATGTTGTCCAACGCGCGTCTTGATTCAGAACCCCTGCTGCAGATGTAAATTAGATGACGTGTCACAGGTCGGCCAGGCAATCATTTAGTAGTTTTCTGTCGATGACGATTAGGCGTCTCCGATCGGTCATTCTCCACTGCAACGATTCTGTGTAGAAAAATTCTTGCCGTTCAACATTGTGAGACGTTGTGGAAGTACTCTCTTTTGACAAAAAGGGTTTTCGGGACCAGAATTAATAATGTGCTCAGTACCCCGATACCGAGCCACTATCGCGCATAGCTTTGATTCACAGGCAGGACCCCTTTGGAGATCCTAAGTACCCAAAAAAACCTAATAACCTTTTCAAAAAACACCAAACAAACTTACTACAAACTTACCATACAACCTTTTCAAAAAACGACAAACAAACTTATTACAAACTTACCATACAACCTTTTCAAAATACGTCTTACATCTTACAAACTTACCATACATCCTTTTCAAAATATGCCAAACTATTCTTATTGGGCATTCTAATGACACTTTCCGTATAATTTTGGCTTTCTGGAAAATTTTGAATATTCAAGTATGTAGTTTCGAATACCGAAAATTTTCGAGCATTCGAAATGGAATATATTTAAAAACGGGATTTTTTGAACACTCGGATTCGAATACAGTCGAAAAACGCATTTTTTCGAATATTCGAATTCGAATGAAAATCATTCGAGTACCTATTCGAATAGGTCATTCGAGCATAAGTATACACTGGACCGATTCAGAAAATTCTAAGTTCAGTTCCTCTTCGGATCCTCTCGGACAAGTCGATTGTGGAAACCGTTCATACTACTGGACCGACTCAGGAAATTCTAGTCCATTTCCTCTTAGGATTCCCTTGGCCAAGTCCATTTTTAAACCGCTCCTATGATTCGACCCATTCGCAAACTTCTCGGATTATTTCGTTTTCAGATCCACTCCAAATAATCGACTGTGGAAGCTGTTCCTATCGTTCGGCCCATTCAGACATTTATACGTCCTTCACTTTTTCGGATCCCCTCGGCGAAGTTGATTTTTCAGGGCCTTTCCTATCGTCCTATTCCCTCCTCCCATGCCGAATTCCGAAGCAATTCACATCAAAAACACACAACACGACGTCGATATACAGCGGCAATCAAATAATATGACAACGACACTCGGATAACAAAACATACAAAAAATATAAAAAAAACTCCCCAACCTGACAGGCCACAGCCCGTCGCGTCGATTGATGACGATGCAGCGACCGTCGCATCATCGCATGCGCCCCTGAGCGTGATCCCGCACGGAATGTGCTCCATATTCGAGATATAAAGCGTCTGAGATCAGACCTGCTCTTCTATACACTTCTATTGCCTCGTTCGTAGTCGCGTCCAGCACCTGTGCGACAATGAGTAACATGCATGTAGACGTTTTTCATACGTGCGCAGCCCGCAGAAGTGTTCATAGTCAGAAATATGGCAAGCACAATAAAAGACTCTCGGTAGTCGTTAGAAGAGGCCATATTTTTGGAGATCTCCTCTATCGAGAACGAGAGAGGATGTGGAGACAAACTTATATTATTCTAAACAATCCCTACACAACTGTTCTAAGCCAAGAGCAGCTGGTATAGAAGTTATATACTTACTTTACTTTGATACTTTGATACTTTGATGGTCCTTTTGTCGGCTGGAGGTCTTCTCAGCGGGACCACAACTCTTCCAGACCGCTCGATCTCTGGCTGCTTGCATCCAGTGAGGCAGACTCCGCTTTCTGAAAGATCTTGAGAATGAGTCTGCCCATCGCGTTGGCGGTCGTCCCAGTGGTCTCTTATGGTCTCTCGGGAGCCATTCTGTGACACGAAGACTCCATCTATCGTCCTTTCGTCGAAACAAGTGTCCGGCCCAGCGATATTTGGACTTCTTCATGTACTGCAGCGGGTCTGCTAATTGCGACTTCTTCTTCCGTAGCTCCGAGCTTCGTAGGCCTTCTTGCCATTGCTGACGAAGGCTTGTCCTTAGAAGACATCTCTCCAGTGCACGATGCGTAGTTTGCATCGCTCTGGCGATTGTCTTGTTGTCGGGCCAGGTTTCCGTCGCGTAACACATCGCAAGCAGTACAGGGGCGTTGAATATCGAGGCCCTGAGGCCGGGATCCTTGACCTGATCGGTGACTTCGCGAATCGAACTGAAGGCTGCCCATGCTGCGCGTCTCCTGCGGGCGATTTCAGGAGCGAGGTCGTTATCCATGTTTAGCTCTCTTCCCAGATAGCCGTAGGAGTCGACCTGTTGTAAAGCGACTCCATTTAACCTTACGAGTCCTGTGTCACAATACTGGTTGACCATAAATTGTGTTTTGGACATATTCATGTCCAATCCAATCTTCATACCTGCCACATTGAGCTCGTTCAGCATTTCCTCGACTTCTGCTGTGCTGGTAGAGATGAGAACAATATCGTCAGCGAAGCGAAGGTTGCTGATCCGTTTACCGTCGACAAGGTAGCCTTTATCGGCCCAGTTCAAGTCTTTCATGGCATCCTGGAGTGCCGCTGTGAATAGCTTGGGAGAAATCGTGTCTCCCTGCCGTACTCCTTTCCCGATAGGAAATTTAAGCTTTCGATCGAACAGCTGGATGGTAGTCGATGTGTTCGAGAAGCATTCGTCGAGAAGTCGGATGTAGGGCGATGGTATACCAGCGTGCATAAGGGCGTTCAGAATGGCATTGATTTTCACAGAGTCGAACGCCTTCCGGTAATCCACGAAGACAAGGACAAGTGAGAGGTGGTATTCGCGGCTCGATGAGCTGTGAGACAGTCTGAATATGGTCCATGCAAGAGAAATCCTTGCGAAACCCTGCTTGCTCCACTGGCTGATATTCATCCAAGCAACGCTCCATGCGGTTAAGCAGTATCTTAGTGAAGATCTTGTACACAACCGAGAGAAGACTGATGGGTCGATAGTTGTTGATATCCTCCTGCTGACCTTTTTTGAAGATGAAAACTGTTTTCGACTCCTTCCATGAGTCGTAGAAGTCATAGAAGTTATATGCTGTCACATACTGTTTTATTGCGATTAGGACCCTCGCGCCATGCAGGACTTCTACCTGCACTCTCTGTTTTCCGGGCAGGATTGCAGCAACAACGCTGTTTGATCACATGCAACGTCGCGATATCGTGGAAGAGTGCTAAGAGACCATAGCAACGAGGATATGGCGAATGAGGTGCGCGATTAACAGCGCTGACAGCATAATGGGCTAGCATCCTGCCTGGAAGGTAGACAGTGCAAATCAATGTCCCGTTAGTCGCGAGAGTTCTGATGACGGCAGAAGATATTGTAACTCCAGGTTACACATTTTTGACAGAACAATATATTAGGAGATGGTAAGGTGGAATCTTCATAATTGCTGCTATGGGGCCTATCCGCCCTCTATCGCATATACGCGATTTATTCTCCGAAGTGCCCGTTCTCTACGTAGCGAGAAACAGCTCGTCAGAGTCCCGATCCAAAGTGCTTAATCTGCAGAAATATAAATAAAATCAATCGATATTGATCGACCGGCCGAAACCGTTTACTGTCTGTTATAGTCAAACACGCGCACGCTCGTTACATGAAGCCTTTAAAAGGTCTCCTGCACATCCAGTGCTGCGCAAAGTCTGATCTGTGGCACTTCTGCTAAGTCCAGATGCACGATGCATAACGTCTGTGACACATTTGCAGATTCTCAACGCACGACGTTGCGAAGACGTCTATGACACGTCTACTGCATCCCGAGCTGTGTGGCACGACGTCTGTGGCACGTATTCAGAATACCGAAACACGGGCTATTCTGAGAGAAAATAGTAGTCCCCTACTATTTTCTCTCAGAACTTACTTGTCCACCCTTTAGTGGTCTCTCCTTTATTGCCCCCCCCCCCCTTACTGTCCTTTACTTCCCCTACCCCTTACGTGTCACCCTTACTTTCCCTTTTACCTTTGCAGGTCCCTTTCTATTGGTCCCCCCTTACTCGAATGAATCCTTGCCCACATTGGACAACGTCTATGGCACGTCTTCTGAATCCTGAACGTCTGCGGCACGTCTTTTAAATTTCGGCTGATCTGCATTCGTACCCTGACTCCTTGCCCGCTAAATATATCGTAAATTTGGGTGATCCGTTGTCAAGCTTCAAGTTCGCCAGCAATCGCCCATGGTTAAGTGCAAACAAAAGCAGGCTGGCATACGCCGCCCTGTCAAAAGCATCACTGGTTTTGGTCCCCCTCTCCGTGCTGACAACGTGACCCACTGAAAATGGGTTAAACATAGTAAGATTATTCTACTATATACAAAAGAGGTATGTGCGTGCGTGTGCGTGTTTCCGGCCATCCTTCCTTCCGTCCGTCACAAATGGAGTGGGGCACGGCGTATTGACGCGCCTGACGTCTATACATTGGATCCTATCGAAAATCTTCGGATAATTGGATGACTCGGATAAGGGCGATTTTGCGGACCCCGAATTTCGGATATCCGAATCGGATATCAGACTCATTAACGAAAGATGCAGTTTTGAAAGAAGAGGAACCCATCCTTAACCAAAACAGCAGCAACAACAACAATGCATGTAGGCTTTCTCGAGATTCGCATCGAAAAAAATCGAAAGACACTCACTTTTCAGGAAGGAAACATCATAGGGCTGAACCATTCCAAGATGAATTTTTCTAACCAGGGAAGTGTCTTAGTCGTATGTCTGAACGGCGAAAACGAATACCACTATGAGAGTCTTCATCGTCCACATAGTAGAAAAGTGGGCACATGTTTGCAAAGTCTTTGAACACAAGTAGCTAGGAACTCTCAATGTTTACAATGGGATCGCACACGTGTTAAACTACGGTAATTAACCGAAAGTTCAAAAATTGATATCTTGCCCAGGTAACCCTTAGGCAAAGTTTGGGTGATTTTTTCTACCCCTTTTCGACCTCGACAAAGCTAGAAGTTGCGAAAGCGTAATAGTGCCGCTTCAGATTTACCCATTACAATTGCATACTCAGTTGAGCGCACAATCATGCCATGGCGAGTCATCGCGATCAACTTTTTGAAAATATGTCTGCACCCCTATCTTCAAAGAAAAATCTCTATATTTGAAATTTTTAACTAGGCGGCTCACTAGACGAGTTTCAAGATCAACGTGCCGCCTTCTAGCGATACGTTAGAAAAACACTTATACCGACCGTCTGGTTAAGTGCTTCGACCCCAAACACCGAGAATAGAACAACCATAACCTTCCTCCAATCCTCTTTAGTCCTTTTTACTTTTATTAACTAAAAACCGGTTTTACTATATAGTTCAGTGCAGTGGGATATGGTAGGGCCTTCATTGCTCCTAGGAAGCCCACAAGGGGTGTGCGTAAATGAAATTAAAAATTTCGTAAATCGTAAATCGTAATTACAAAAAAACCACCGTAAATCGTAAACCGTAAATCGCAAGAGTCACCTGAACTGTGGTACAGTACAACTAATCGTAAATTTCATGAAGCTTTTTCTGCTAATGTTAATCAGACGTGATTCAATATTTATTTAACTGTTGTGTTATTTTCAGCTTAAGCTGAATAGTTTTCTTACCAAACTGTTTCCCTTTTTCACGTCTTCTTGCTAGTAAGACACCTTTCAAATCAAACTTTAAACATTTCTAGAAAGTTGAAAAGCTGTAAATTCAAAAGCTTAACTTAAGCGTATGCATCAGGGATGAGCGGATTAACCGTTATCCATTATCCGTTATCCGGTTTGCCGTGGGTTTTGGCCTATCCGTTTTGTTGTTCGTTATCCGGGGATTTTTCGCCGGATACCGAACAACAAATTAAAAAAAATCGTTTTGTGTTTTTTCCACTGGCAGTGGAGATACGCTTGCAATGCCAGGTCGATGTTTTCTCAAAGTTCTCAATGCTATAATTAGACCAAACTGTATAATTGCTCACAGCGCGTTATAAAATGCTGAACACTGCCTTGCTCATTTCTATTAGGTTGTTCCAAAGTCCCGCCGTTTTTTTCAACGATTCACTGCGGATTTCGCCTGCGGTCCCTTGCATAGCGTTATCTAGCATTCTAAAGAGAATTATTCGCATTACCAGAAAGTGTATTGGACTTCTTTGTTTATCCTGAATTTTGTCAGTTTAAGTAAAGTGAAAAATGAAAAAGTGAAAAAGTGGCCATCTGTGCACTTGTTCTCTCCGCTTAGGTTTGGAATTTTTACGCAGTTTTTCATAGCATTTGGAAGAAATGTTCTGTGCTACAAGAATACATCTTGGCGCTATTTGCTCATTTGTCCTTTATTGATTTTTAGGTCATCAGATTGAGACGTTTTCCGTCCGAATTTTTGGCAGCGCGACAAGAGGTACACCCGGCCCCTGCTGGGGGGCGTGGCATCAGCAAGTACACCGCTGTTTTGCGGACCGGAAACTTTTGTTTTGCGTGTCAATGGTTTCGTAAGGCAGCTGTTACACTCTTGGTGAAGCCTAGGGGGTTGGGGTGGGTGAGCAAGGGGGATGAGAGGAAGATCTCACGCCCCCAGCAGGGGCGGGTGTACCTCCTGACCTTCCCCCCGAATTTTTACCAAAAGTCCTGCTCTGTGGTATGAATTTTTTGCTTGGTATTATATGTCGTTCGGAAGAGGATGTCTTTCTCAATATGAATTTTTGTCGCGTTTATTGGCTCTGTCGAATATCAACAAAATTCCAAAGGAAAAAAAAGCATCTTCACCAACAACTTCTTCTCTTTGTTCAGTTGTTGATATTCGACAGAAATCAGCATGAGCCAATAAACGCGACACAAATTTTTAGTGAGACACCCTCTTCCGAACGACATATAACACCGGGCAAAACAAAATCCACTCCAGAGCAAGAGCTGTCGGTAAAAATTCGGACGGAAAAGTCGGACGTCCCAATTTGATGACCTAAAAATCAATAAAGGACAAATGTGCAAATAACGCCAACAGGTATTCTTGTAGTACAGAACATTGTCTTTCAAATGCTTTAAAAACTGCGCAAAACTTCCAAACCTAAGAAGAGAAAAGCAACTGCGCAGATGGCCACCTTTCATTTTTTCACTTTTCACTTTAACTACCTAAAAATTGACAAAATTCAGGATAAAGAAAAAAATCCATGAAACTTTCTGATAATGCGAATCATTCTCTTTCGAATGCTATAAAGCGCTATGCAAGAGACTGCTGGCAAAATCCGCAGTGAATCTTTAACAAAACGGCGGGACTTGTTGGAGAACCTAATAGTTGTGGAGTTTTCAGCAAAATCCCTTCTAGCATAATGTACGATCTGGCAAAAACCGGTCGATCAATGGAGAAAAGGACAAACGTCTACACGAATCACTTTTTAGGGATGTGCCAGATACTCCGCATCTACGCGACCTTTTAGCGCTTTTTAAACTATGTTTGGCACTAGCAGCAATTTACAATTTACCCTCTCCAAAGCAATATAGAAACTTTTATTTGATTTAGGCAAGAATAAATGTTAAATTTAGTTGGAGAGTAAACAGAGAGTGGCTATTTTAACGACTGCCCCACCAAAGCCCAGAAATTTCCGTGGGATCTATCCATAGTGACATCATTGCAGCTGAAAAGCATGAATAAAGGATATAAGCCCTGGAAGACTTGTTGACCTGGAGGGGAAATCCGAACCAAGAGCATTGAGTCGGACAGCATGCGACAGGCGGCACTTCCGACTGCACTACCACGTGCTTTTGAGAAAAAAACACCAACAGGAATGTTAAAAGTGACTTATCTGACATGTGACATGGACAGTGTTACAACTGCCGACCTACCATTGGAGAAAGAATGGCTTAAAAGTAGTTTTAATTTTTGTTGTTTGTTCGTTATCCGTTTTTCCGTTATCCGGCCATTTTTGGGCAAAATTATCCGTTAATTTTATTATCCGCTCATCCCTGGTATAGGCTTACAGGCAGCATTGGAAAGATTAGCCATGCAATGGACTCCGCCAGGAAAACGAACTAGAGGACGCCCAAGAAACACGTGGCGTCGCACGCTCATGAATGACCTAAAGGTTATGAATATTTCTAGGCAGGAGTGCGAAGAAATAGCCCAAGACAGGCAGCGGTGGAAAGACCTCGTCGCTCTATGCGCTCAACAGCACGGGAGGGACTAAGTACTAAGTAAGTACATCCCTGGTATGCATGGTATTAACAAAAAGCCTGCATCGTTTGAATATTCACTAAATTCCTAACTTACTACTATTTTTAGCTTGCGTATTAGTCTTGGAATTAGCAGAATTAACTGCGAAAAATTCGCTGTCAAAACTAAAAATTAAAAAATCGTTTCACTACTGACCAATGCGTCGATTTCCTGCTTAAGCCTGCAGTTGGAAGGTTTCGAAAACTTTATAATATTGCTCTACTATTTAATGACTCCCCGCGCTCGCTCGGGCTACCCTTCGCCAGCTCCATTTCCTCTCCGAGAACTTGCAGCATCGTATGCGGATTAGATAGGGCGAATACGATCAACTCAATCGCGCCACCGGAAATGGAGATCAAAACTGTCAAGACCAGTTCGACCTTTTCTTGGAAGGCTACGCGCTCGATTTTGCCGCACTTTTTACGCCAATTTGCTCAGCCCTATAAAGCACAGTGGAAACCGATAGAGAAATTGGTACATGTCGCAAGGGTGAGCAGCATGGTTGGTGGGAGCGTGCCAGCCAATAATAACCAGAGCATAGACCGAACATATGCCAGCCGATCAGGGTACCGACTGTACACGCCCTTTCTGAATGACGTGCCGATTCAATGCGGTCTGATTGGATGGGGCGTTCCTATCTCACAATGCTGCACGTCTTCGCAACATATAACGAGACATTAGTGGGTTATCCTTTCCACATGAGTGTAGCAAATTTCTAGACCCCGCTTCAATCACGAATGATGTTCGATCGTGGATTTGCGTCAATTCTATTCGGTAGAGTTATCATGTATCAGTTACAAACAGAGTGACTCGACGTTATTACCAAACAGGACGTGGAGCTAGAATACTCGTCTCTCTCTCTAAGAAATTGCTTCCAGTGTTCTTTTATTATTTATTTATTTATTCAATACGCTGCATAAGGCAGTCATGAGAAAAATAAATACAAACAAAACACAGATTATGGGCTGAAATGAAACAACCTTCGGGAGTAGGAACACGATCTGCCTTGCTGGCTCTGGACCGGAAACGGAGGAGCCCAGCCTCCCCAGCCTAATAGGCAGGAACTTATTTTTTATATTGTATTGCACTTGTCTCTCCTCTTGAACCTGTCCGGTTGCAAACGGGAGCCCTTATAATATTGGAGAAATGGAAAAGTTAGTTAGCGAAGAGAAAAGTCATATTCGAGAAGCCCGTGAACAGGACGTATTGTACATCACAGTAGCATATCAGATCATCAAAAATCTACTCTAAAGCGAAGTGGGAATAAGCTATAAGAGGGACCATTAGAGTGGGCACATCTTTTAGCCGTAAATCGTAAAATCGTAAATCGTAAATCGTAATTACGCACACCCCTGGAGCCCACCCACCCTCTGTCGCATGTACGCGATTTATTCCCCGGAGTGCCCGTTCTTTACGTGGCGCGAAAGAGATCATGAGGGTCCCAATCCGAAGGTGCTTAATGTGCAGAAACATAAGCGAAATTAATCGGTATTGCTCGACAGGTCGACACTGTTTTTCTAAAGAAATAGTACTCCTCCGAGTCCCATATTCACTCTCTCTGCCTCTCCCCCCATCCTCCTCGCTAATACTTCCTTACCCTATGTGCTGGCAAAGAAAGGGAGTGAGAGTCAAGCACGCACATGTGACACTGAGTCCCGACTCACGTGTCACCATGTTGCCACGATGTCTATGACACATCTGCACTTCGATACACGTGCCACGACTTCTGGGAGCCGTCTTCAAAAACCCTGTGCACGTTGGACGATATTAAAGGAAAATGCTGGCCCTGTTATTCCCCACACTCTAGTGGTCCATTTGCTGATCCCCTCTTCACTGTTCCCCTCCTACTGGTCTTCCTTACTCGGAATCCCTACGCAAGTTGGACGACGTTTTCAGCACGTGTTCTGAATCGCACGTTGGACGACGTCATCAGCATCTCTTCTGAATCCTGTCGCACATTGATCGACGTCTAGGGCACGTCTTCTGAATCCCGTATCCGGTATCTTTCACCATCTCCCTTATCTCCACGTAGGGCGTGCACAAGCGTGTTAGGTGCGTGTTGACAGTGCAACTCAATACTGGATTTTCAGGGCCCCTAACTCCTTGAGTTTGTGGACTTTGCGGAAATGAAACCCACCTCCCTACTATTTGAGGGGTAGAGATCCCCGCGGTGGTATTCATTTTCGCCATTCAGACATACGACTAAGATAGTTCCCCGGTAAGTTCCGGGGTTTTCTAGAAGCCATTATCAAATGTCGGGGGGAAGGGAACGGTGTCAACATGTATTCAGTGGTTTTCCTCCTTCAGAAGAAGGCACATGAATGTCGAAGTATATCAGAAATTGTCTAGCACAATTCACAAAATGGTAGACACACTAGTATCGAATACATTTTTAATTTTGTGCAGCACAAAGTGCGGTATGGGGCTGCTCTACATACTGACCCCCCCCCCCCCCCCGACTGAATTTGGGCCTAGTGCTATACAATGCGAAATAGCGAAGTGCCGATCAGAGTACGTGCTTAATCCCTTCTCTTCCCTAGTCCCCGCCCTTCCCGACCTCCGGCAGCGTAACATGATATTTGGAGAAAAAGATGCCAAGATCGACGTAACATCAGCAGCGTATTAAATGTATTCAACGTCATTACGACACAATTCCACAGTGAGGAACGAAAACGTATGAACTTTGCGGACACCGGATTGTTGAATGATTCCGATAAGGGCAATTTTGATACCCTGGACTTTTGGATGATTCGGATAAGGGTGATTTCGCGGGGGCCGGATAATTGGATGATTCGGATCGGGATATCCGAAAATGATTCATTCGGATCCAATGTATAGAGGGTAGTCGATGAACGTTTTGTATCTATAGTCTCTACAAGCATTTTAATATCCTCGCCCGGCTATAACGAATGATGATTCTGTGAATATTTCACACCATTCAAAAATGTTGAATTTTTTCAGCATCGCATCACTATATTAGCGGAACAATGACGGGTAGACTTATAGTTGGTGTGCTCAATCCGTGCTGAGTAGTAATAAATATCTTTAGAATAGTAGCCTCTCTTCTTGACCCTTTACTGGCCCACTCGACGTAGTTAAGGTGTTCCCTCTGTGGAAGCAATGACATAGATGACAGCTACAAATGGTGATGAGAAGTTACTACTTCGGCGAAGCCGTTGAGAAGCTATCAGTGCGGCCGACAACAGATCTAACGAATTAACGGCATTTTTCGTTAAAATTTGGATTACCGAGTTAACGGAAATTTTTAGGAATTTAACGAAATTTTAACTTAATTTTTAATGGACTTTTTCTCTCAGTGAGTTTTTCACATCTACCCTTAGTGTTCATAAACGTAGTAGGTCTCATCCCCCGATTAGGACTGTTCCTAAAAAACTATTGAAATTAGCAGGAACATTTTAACGTTTTCATTAATTTGTTTTGAATTTTTGGAAATATTGCATTTTGGAGGCGAGTGTAGCGCAGTCGCAGGAGGTGCCGGCAGTCGCGTGCACCCGATACCAGGTTCCTGGTTTCGGGCTTCTCAATTTTCTCCAATTTCCGTATAGCACATTTTGGTTTGAAGAACGGTATTATAGTACTTCTGCAAATTGGCCGAAAAACTCGAAAGACCTAAGGGAAATTTCTTGCTAGAACTATAGCTGCACCTTCAAAGATATAAATGTTTCATGCAACAGACCGCATGTAAAACACCAGCTTTTGGATAACCACATAGATAACCCCGTATAAAATAACTAACGAAAAGTGATTCTTAGCTTACTATGTCTTTATTTAATTTTGTTGCTTTTATGTACATATGTTCACCGCTTCAAGTGTATAGTGATTATGCTTCCCCCAACGAAAAATCCCAAGAGAGCCCTGGAAGAAGACAAAAGGTTAAGCAAAATCGTTGACGAGCATGACATGAAATTCAGTAAAAGGGAAGCAATGAGAGTACCAGCAGTCACGCTCCATCAGTTAGGCGGCGGTCAACGTTGCCTTGACGTAGTCCAGTAATCATCACCTGATGCTACTCGAAGAACCCGTCCGGCTTTCCGGAAGACTTGCGGAGAAGAAGGGTTATTCTTTCTCTGCTTCGCTTCTTACACTTATTTTATGCATTGTTTGCATTTCGCAGCGTTTTCTTCGCGCGTTCTATGCCTTTTCAGCCCCACTTATGTAATAAATACTGCAAAAAACTGTTAATTGGTTTTGTAGCAATCAAGCGTAGGAAACGAACAAGAAAGTAAATATGAAATGACTGCATAGAAAAGTGAGATATGAGTGCGATATCTTCCGCCTTTTTCCACAGGCTCAAGTAAGGATTTCCTTGGAATCGCAGTCGATAAGGTTCAGCAATTTAACGGAAATTTTGGTAGTTAAACTTCGTTAAAAAACTTTTGACGAAAAATGCAGGTA
Organism: Heligmosomoides polygyrus polygyrus; assembly: GCA_947396885.1. Taxonomy (NCBI): domain Eukaryota; kingdom Metazoa; phylum Nematoda; class Chromadorea; order Rhabditida; family Heligmosomidae; genus Heligmosomoides; species Heligmosomoides polygyrus. Next base: position 64,779,726 of record OX377202.1, read on the forward strand.
AATGCGGTAAATCGTTAATCGCTAAACGCACACTCCTGTTCCACACCCTGTCGATAATTTGTTGCGAAAGGCTTGACTATTTCTCGGTGTTCGTTGATGTTGAACTGTTTATTTTACATTGCAGTGTTACACTGCATTCCTTGAACTCTGGCTGTTGACCTTGTGATGTTGAAACCGATAAGGTTTTCCTTGGATTTTTTCACCTGAAATAATGGTTTGCAGATAATTGTATTCTTTAGCGAAATTTAACCATTTAACGAAAATTTAGCGAAAATTTTCCGTTAAAAATTTCGTTAAAAAATTAACGCACAGAACTTTGTGTGCATCCCTACTTGGCAGTTTGCGCGATAATGTACAGATCACTGGGAGAAGAGGACTATAGAGTATAAAAGTAGTGCAGATGCCTGCAGCTTGATGCTGTTACTTCTGCATTAGAAAATCGTGTGAAATGTAAGTCGACCGTCAGAAGTCCCTAATGGCAAGGATTACATGTGACCAAGCTCCCCATGATGTTGCGCATCACCACTTGCGCCCTGATCAGGAGTCACCAAAAGACAAGCACTCGCAGTGTAATTCCCCGCCGAACACGAACCGAATTGTTACCGGTGGAGCGAGCGACGAAGAAAACTGCTACGGGACAGCGCAACAGTGCCGATGCGGACCGATTAGTCGCTGGTTAGCGATGTCTTAACCGGCTAATCACACCAGCAGCAACGCAATCCCATTGCACAATCAGAAGGCCACCTCTGATTGTGCAATGGGAGACTACACGGAAGCTGACTATGAGGAGAGGTAAAAAGTGAAGAGAGAGCTGTGCCACTTCCCGTTATTCCTGTAGCTGTTGCTGCACGTGATATTGCTCAAATTTAAAAGTGAGCACTAGTAGCCATATCCTTTACGTCACAATATCGTGTACTACAGTTCTATCCTATTGTTAAGGCCTAAGCACGTTGCAGGTGAAAAAGGCATGTCTCTGCACCGCATCAACAGGCATCCAGGCACAACTGGTAACCTTGGGTCTGAGTGGTATTGGCAACAGAATATTATATACAGTAGCCTACCTCTAGAGAATATAGCCATGCTTAGCAATTGCACAGCTTGAGTATATTGTGGATGGTTTGGAACAAAACTGCATGTTGGGTGTTGTCTATCATCGTACCTACGGAAGTAAGCGGCCCTGTATGGTCCAGGACTAGCCTGAGAGCAAAAGTAGTAGCCGAACATCCTTGAAAATCCCAATGGCTCATCTGTTCTTAAGCCAAGTCTAACGAGGGAGTGATTCCAGCCACTGCTGAACATTGGATGTAGACCAAGATGGATGGATGAGGTCCAGCGCCTGATCACAAATGCGTAGGTTACATTTGCGAAGTGACATCCTGAGCGAGCTCTGATCTGCTAACCTTTACCTGAATGTGAATGGCGACATAAAATCCTTTGCAGTTGTAGGTTTTCAATCCTGCTCATTCTGATTTCTCTTTTACGGAACGATGTTCGATACTGTCGCTCTCAAGGGATTTGCCATTGAACGCAGAGGGGAATGTAAGAAGCGTAGCTCATGAGCAGAGTATTTCTTTTGTAAACTCCTTTTAGCGTTCTTCTACCAGTGTTGAGGAAAGCTGCTGCATGGATAGCTGATTTGAATACGTTTTGCAGTTTCTTCATTTGTAGCCTGCGGCACATTCCCATGTTCAAGCTCTTCGGTGACTGAAGATGAAGTTGTGAAATATGCACAAATTTTGCCTCGTGTCTTAAATGCTTGAGATGGTGATTACATCCACCTTTGAAATGTTGGTCAATCATGGTAGGTTATGGAGAGGATTAGTGAGCATGAAGGGGTGATGATCAGCGATGTCGAGAAACACTGTGTGTAAAAGGTTCTTTGTAGTACTATCAAGAGTCTGGCTTCCATTATTACTTCCTTTATTATAGCTGTGAAATCCAGTATTACCTTCACTACCGCTCGATCTTCAAACAGTCTAACAGACATGAAAGCACCCATTGTTTACTCCATTGCCTGCAGAAAATAAGAATAAAGGTTCCTCTAAAGATAAATCACAATATGCAACAGTTTACATACACACCGCTGGAAAGCGAACCCATGAGCTATCTTCTGCGAATCAGAACCATTAACAACCACTCGGACCGATCGCAATGAAAAGCTGTGCCGATGCATAGGTCAACATTGCTATTCCTAGGTCTCCACTCAGGTTTGCATGGAAAGCTGAAAGTTTTCTTTGGAAAGGGAAGAAAA
>OX377202.1:64782176-65009084 GCA_947396885.1 Heligmosomoides polygyrus polygyrus
GAAAGGGAAGAAAAAGGGAGAATTTTACCATAAACACTGAAAACCAGTAAATCGTTAACGAACTGATATCTCGAGATTATCGAAAATGTGCGTGCACGTCTATCAGATAGCAGTGTTTTCAAGTTCTCCTTTGCGTCTGAATCCATGAAGGCATTAAAATATATGCACCGCTCCAACAAACCCTCCCGATTCCATGTGCGATGCTTCGATGTTGATGTTATTAATTTCTGGGTGGGTGACTATCACTCACGATGCAAGTGCTACTTAAAATGAATGTCTTTTCTGGCAAAAAAAGCTGTGCAGGTGTTGAACACGGCGCTCAACAAGTCAAGATATGGCTATTCCTCCCTTTCAAACAGCGTTCACACTTCCGAATGAGAAGTTTTATGCTTCATGGACTGCGACGCCTCGGAAACTTCGGCATTACTTTGACACTCGTCTATCAGACACACTGCATTTGACTACTTTCAGCAAGGAAGGTGAGTAAGAGCAAATAAAACTGCAGTGCGCTTAATTGGTCACTTGATCAAGGTTCTCCCTATGTTCATTCGGTGCCGCGTTGCCAGTAAATGCTGCGTGAAGGAGTACGGAAGTCAAGAATGCGAGGGCGCCGAAGTGAATTAAGTCGTTAGGTATGTGTAGAGGAAGAGAGTCCGCCTTCCATATGCTCCCAAGCGTTGAGTCTGAATCGTCATCTCCAATCTACCCGTCGGTAGATTTGGAAGAGCACGGAGTTTTGCGACATGGGCTCATCACTGCTTTAACTAGATACAGGAACCTGGCGATCTGCAAACGCTGAGCGCCTGCTGAACAGAAACGGCGTCTGATTGCATTGCAGCCTGACCTTCGATGGCAGTGGTTCCGCAGTTGATAATATGCACAGACAGTAGCTGCGGTTTGAGCAGAACAAGAAGCCAGGACACCTCGGACAAAATACGGCTATATACAGTGGCATGAATAGGCATGGGATGAACCTAAGGAATCGTTTCATCTCAAGCAGTCGCACGCTTTACGATTCTCTTCGAGTAGGCGCGAAAGCACTAGCAGATTCGACTGGGCCTTCAATTCTCAATACACCTTTTGCATGGACGGACAAAACGAACTTCGCTTTGGGATAACAGTAGTTTATAGACTTAGAAGTGCAAAAGAAACTGGACATTAGACTTCGCTTTGCCTCAATTACAGCTGTCACAATAGAGTTCCTTGCTGAAAGATTGACTCACTACTTACGATTAGGGCAGAAATCGTTCAAAAAATAACAGAGCGTCGAAGATTAAGAATGGTGTTCTTCAGAATATTCATTCTTCATTGAATAGAACTTAATGTGATGAATATGAATAGCCTGCAGTGATCTTTGCTTCTCCTCGTTCAGGATGCAACTGGTCCCAGTACGGCGCAATTGATGCATCGACACTTTGTTTGGGAAATGGATGCACACCTTTTGAAGAAGGATCCAAACAACTAGTCAGGATTACCGTTGCATAATCTGCCTGTGTTTGCTTATCAAATCAGCAATCGCCGCTTGTAGGAGCGGCGCTTTCCACTTTCGCTAGTGGGGGTAACCTTGAGTTTCGCGAAATATCGAACTGCATAAGCCGAATTATGCGTAGTAATGCGAGAGAAAACCGTTCACCGACGGGCGGAGATAAGGCGGTATAAAAGCGGCGAACAGCGCCTATTTGGAACGACCATGACTGGCGACGTTAAGCAGTGGGAATCCGAGGCGCTCTCGCTTCGGCGAGTCGCCTTCTTCGGCGTGGCCCTCTCGACTGTGGCCACCCTCGTCTGCGTGATTTCTGTGCCCATGCTCTACAACTACATGCAGCACATGCAGTCGGTCATGCAGAACGAAGTCGACTTCTGCAAGTCACGCTCCGGAAACATCTGGAGAGAGGTCACTCGCACCCAGGTACTGTTTGTGTTCCTTCCCTTCTTTCTCATTCATTCTGCTGTCCTTCACTAAACGCTAGCCTGTTTAGGTTCTCGCCAAAGTCACCGAGGGATCCATCAGGACAGCCCGTCAGGCTGGCGGTGGTGGATGCTGCGGATGCGGAGTCTCACCGGCTGGACCACCTGGACCACCCGGACAAGATGGAGCCCCAGGACAGGATGGAGCTCCTGGAGGCCCTGGAAAGGACGGACCCGATGGGCCAGAAGCCACACCCGGCCCACAAGTCGAGCCATGCTTCGACTGTCCTGCTGGCCCACCGGGACCACCTGGAAACCCAGGAGGCGCTGGAACTCCTGGAAATCCAGGATCGGATGGACAGCCAGGAGGAGCCGGAAACCCAGGAGCAGCTGGAGGACCCGGACCAATGGGACCACCCGGTAGCGATGGTCAGCCAGGAAACGCAGGAGCTCCAGGAGCCCCCGGACAAGTCCGACAGGTTCCCGGCACAGCTGGACCACCTGGACCACCTGGACCACAAGGACCACCCGGACCTGACGGAAACCCTGGATCTCCAGGAAACCCAGGACAAGACGGTGGACCTGGAGCGCCAGGAGATGACGGTAAGCCCGGAGGCCCAGGAAACGATGGAGGTCCCGGAGAGGACGGATCAGATGGAGAACCAGGAGGCTCAGGAGGTTGCGACCATTGCCCTCCTCCTCGCACTGCTCCAGGGTATTAAGCTCCTCTGGGCTTATTCATTTCTCAGGAGATGGAATATCGAACAGAGTAGTTTCGAAAATAAAGAGATTCTTAATCATCGGTGTATGTTCAGTCACATTGCGATTCAAGAGTGTTTCAACTCCTAAACTACACATCATCCAGTCGAGCAGATTGGAAGTTAATTTTAAAATGGAGACTCTTCTAGCTTTCTTCAAAAATCTGCTGTTGCTAGATGCAAATAGAGCAGTGAGACTAGATTCAAGGAATGCAACAACTGAAAACTCTCCTAGCTAGCATTTTGCCAAGCATTTAAGCCTAGGAGCGATAAAATTTTGAATTTTCACCTACAAAAAATACAGATCCGAAAGGTTCAGCCATAATTTTGTTTTATTTCGTGTTGAGCAAGCGACATTTATAAAAACCATTTCTTCTTGGAAAGCGGGGTTGTAGCCATTTGATTGCAGAAACTATGGTGAAACGAGTTTTTAGCGAATGAGTTTTAGGGACGATGCGCCATTCATTAGCGGTAGCGTCGCTTTCTTAGAGTTTCACTATATCCTTAAAATTCACAGTTGTGTCCTCTATATACCACTTTCCGACTCGTCTAGGCTCCGACTTGTTGTCTTACTCCAGCACACCGCTCTGGTAATGGTGCTCATGTGGTGTCTGCAAGTGGTAGACACCTGCAACTACTTCAATGACAGCTCCACATCGTCTTCCAGTGAACTGACTTTTCGGTGATTGTGAGAAGCGTTAGCAGTCATACATCCGAGATTCTCCTATGACGTTGGAGAAGATAGTCCAAGCTACTGCTCTCGTTTCTTTCCTCTGTAAGAAAAGTGATAAGTAAGGCGACACCTCTCTCTGGTAGTAGGAGTATTGTTATACTTCAGCCGTAGTTTGTACTTATCCCATCGCACGCAGCAATACCTTGGGCATGAAGATCATCTGTTTTTGCATCTTCTGGTGGCACCGTTACATTTGCACATTTTTAATGTCAAATTAAACATTTTTAAAATCAGATGGAGCATCTTCCAAATGAAAATGGTAATGTGTTTAAAATTTCATAAAAATTTAATTTTTAAAGGAACAATAATGATTTAGAGCCTATTCTGAAGCGCAAAAAGCAGTAATTTTTGGTTCACTACTAGAAGAACTCGCGCCATTCATTCTTTTACCTCCTAGCGATATTCATTTGATTGACAGTGTAAAGACCGTATTTGGGTTAAATAAAGGATAAAGGATAAAGGACGGCGTTACTCAATCCCTTCTGGGATGCGCCAGCGCATTCTACTTCTACGGGATGTCGTGGAGGCGACATGAATGCGTATTTGGCCATACAATGACTTGCGGTGGCCAGCCGATGAACAATTCAGCGCTCTATCCTTCCCAGACAAGTCTGGTTCCAATTCACCGACCCCGGAGGGATGGAAGGCTTGGCTGGCCTAGGCGGGAAATCCGAACCAGGAACCTGGCATCGGGTGCACGCGACAGACGCGCCTCCTCCGACTGCGCTACACGCGCCCTTCGTATTTGGGTTAGCGAAGTGAAAATATATGTGCTTTATACAGTTTTTGTAGTACCTTAATAACTGTGTAACTCTACCCAAATGGAATCTTTGCTATCAATGAAATGATCTTCTGCTGCAATTATGGTTGATAGCCTCCTTTTTTTAGTTCTCCAACAATGAAAAACTAAGTCGGCATATGTGGGGATAGTGATTAGCGTGTATTTTCGAGTGTTGCAATTATGATTTTGCGATCAGTTGAGGCTATCGAGTTGAAAAAGCGCCGTAGTGTGTGGGTCTACAACGTGCTTTCTTTTGGAAACATGTTGTAAAATGTTGCAGTAAGATGTTGAGTTACTGTTTAGATCAAAACAACACAACAATTTTTCTACCGCTCTTCGCGAATAAATTTGTTTCGGGGAACCAAAAGAGTATTTTCATAATTAAAGAAAACAGAACAAGGGTAACGTCTTTGCTTTATGAAGTTGCATTCTTTTTTCTTGGTAGGGTTTTACAGAATGTTTTTTTATGTGGTGCAGTAGGCAGGATGCGCCAAGCTCTTAAGATAAATGTCGGGTTCGGTTCGAGACAAGGTTAGGGAATACATCTGCCTCTTTCTGGTGGACAATCCAATTCTTGAGATTCGAAGAAATTCAGTTGTTTAAAAAATGAATTTTCAGAAAATCCGCTCCTTCTCTGAAACTGTTTGGCTACCCGAATGGCTTCAGGTGAAGTTTTTTCCCATTACGCGGATGGAGCAAGTCTTTCTCCCAGTCCTTTGACCGGTCTTGGGTTACATGTCCCTCTGTCTCTGCAGCAGCTCGTCGAATCGTTCGCTCTGTATTTCGGCAAACATTTCATTATTCGCCGCTGATTCAGCGACGCCTCGTCTCTTGTGAACCTTCTCCGCCGTCATCCTTAGCGCAGAGTCCGTAGTACGCAAAAACTCGTGCCCCGAGGGTCGTGGACGCCCACCTTTCGGGATGCGTTACTTTAGGTGCCTTGACTGGGCGGGCGAGCACATGCGGTCGGGCGAGTACGAGTATACGCGGTGCAAGAGGAAAGGGGGAAAGAGGTCTTCATTCGAAGATGGCATGCTGCTAGTGCACCTTCGAATGGATGTACGAATTAGCGATAACTGATTAGAAGTAATTATGTGGGCGGTGCCAATGAAAGCGATACCAAATATGTCGCATTCAAAAAACGGTGTTTCGATTTGTTCTGGTGTGTTGCACTAAAGTTAAAAAAAATTACACAACACTGGTGTGGTCTATCGCTCTTTAGGCTAGTTCTGTTGTAACTGAGCATTCATCTTCCACCTTACGAAGGTTTATAACCACTGAATACAAGGTAACTCCCTCCTAGACTTGTGCAAAATTCACTATCAACAAAGAGTGACAGCAAGACAAACCAGCTTTCAACAACAAATTGTCTTCAGAGTGTGCAGGAAGAACAGGTACGGAATTATCATTCTCGAGGACGGCACTTTTTGGGCTGGAGCCCACATCGTGCCAGAAAGGCATCTTAAAATGCGAGTTAGGTCAAGCAAACACCGGAGTTTACTCCCTTTCCTAGTTCTCTGCGAAACCGTTTTGTGTAAGTGTTCTGTGACTACGTACAATCCCGATGCGAATAGCAGCCTACCCTGTACCGAAGAAACGTTGTAGATAGGCTGGGGGAGCGGGTCTTTTTGTATCCTTGTACTTAATGGATATTCGCCTTGGCAAGAGGGCACAGATATGTCCAGTTGCATCAGAAATGGCCTAAATCAGCTCAACATTGGGGTATAGCATAACGGTGCTGCATAAGATTTATAATTTCGTTCAAGGAAAGTGTTGTATAGGGCGGTTCTACAAGGCAACTACCTCCGAGCCTACTTGCGCCGAAAGAACGAATAAAAATACAACTAAAGGGCTCCGCACACTTCTGCGGCGTTGCCGCAGCCGGCAGCTGGCAAAAGTGGGGCGGAGCCTTCAAGTTGCGGCGCTCCTCCCCACTGTGACGGCCCGTTCTCCGGCGTTGCCGCAGCACGGCGCCGTCGCAGCGAACTCCAGTCGGGACCTACTCGCATAGAAGGAAAGATGAGAGACGCTCCGATGAGAGACGCGCGCCCGAATGAAGAACTCAGCTGAGAATCTCCATCGTCATCAGCTCTTCGGCAACGTCAGTTCTCCCCAAGGAAACTAAACGTAGAAAAAGGAAACTAAACAAGCGAAACAGCTAAATCCAACACAAGAACGAAAGAAATCAACCCAGACGTCGCCCGGATCCTCCAGAAATAATCAGCTGATAGCCATAATCGATCTCCTAATTTAAAGGACGCATTTGTTTCCACTTCCTGTCCCCGTCGCGATCGGCTAGAGCGCAGAGTCTCTGCCTGCGGCATTGCCGCACCGACGGCAACAATGATTGAAATCGATGCGGTAATGCCTGAAAAGTGTGCATTAGGTTCAGAAAAAGCGACAGACACTTGTCGAGGGCGGTGCAAGAGAACCAGAGTGCAAGCGAGAGTGTGCCGCCAGCGCACGCCCTCCGCGGCTATAGGACCAGCAGCAACTTGTCTGCTGCCGGCGACAGTGTCGGCTGCAGGATGGAGGCGATGAAGTATAACATATGCCTCATGAGTAGTGGACTTGCTGACGTGCTTGGCAGTTCGGAGAGAACATTTTAGCTCTCAGATGTAATACTTCTAAAAATTCAAGTGCGCCATAGAATGTACGGCGTTGGATCCACTAGATGTTGTACTAGATTGAGAGTGGGGCAAGGAAGAAATCCTCAGTGGGGTCTTGCAAAGCGTTTCCTTGAGTTGTCATAAGGTTTGAGGCGGAGAACTTTGTCGGTTGCTACAACCTCTACAACCACCTCGAAGAGATCAAATAAGAGAGACGAACTCACCTACGTCCACCGTTAAGAGCATGTGTCGCGCTGTATGTGATGACCAGCAGTGGCGAATGAACCACACCGTGCTGATATCGCCCTCTGGTCACTCTAGATACAATTCACAATGAGACACAAACGGCAAGAACGAGTCACTTGTTACAGCTAGACACTCATTTCAATTGTTCATCACTGGATTTTTTGTAAAAACCCTGATTGGTGCTAAGGCTTTCGTGCTGAGATGTCGCTCTGGCCAATACTGTAGATTTCACCTCGTAGTCGTTCTCGTCACTCCAATTCTATGTCTGCCAAGCGGGCGGGATTGTAATCTACGTCTTTTGCTGGATGAATGTTCTTTCACGCGTATCGCCAGAGCTCTTCCCGTTTCTCAAATGTACTCTGCGCTACAACTCGAACACTTACAATTGATCCTATCTTATTTGAGCAATCTCCTAAACCACCGTTTGGACAAATAACGCAGCTCTCCGATATGTCCTGCTTGTCATAGTTGATTTCTGACTAAGTGCGGTCTGATGTTGTCCCAGGAACGTTAATCAAGACAACATAGTCCTGCTGCTGTGCTGTATATATTCAAGGATTCGAAAGGAGGTGTGGTATCGTCTCTCGCCGCGTCACAACTTCCATCTCGGGGAGAATGTTTTCAAACAGAAAAGCAACTTGTTTGTATCTTATCTGCCAGCATGAAGTTGTCAGTATGAAGACGAGTCCTTTCTGGTGACCTTTTCAGTTGCGATTTGACATACAGAGCTTTGGCAGGTCGTAGCAGATCTTTTTTAGAACGTGCAGAACCCTCACCACATTGGAATTGAACCATAGACCACCCCGTCTCAAAACGCCGCTCCTCCACCGTTACGCCACCACTGCTCGGCCGGCAGCTCAGCTTCAGCCGTACTTGATCTCGCTCTCCTGTGATTGTCCCGCTCTGCGTGGATCTAGAGGGCATAGAGCCTGCTATGATAATTGTCGATATCTCCGTTCACAGATGCACACAACAGAAACGGAGCAGATATTTTGAATCAGCGCTCGAAGCCGCATCCATTGATACACATTATCATCTCAAAGTCCCATGGTCACCTAGTATTCCCTTCTGAGAAAAAAGATTCTAGCCTAATGTAATGCTAACCGTTTCTTAATGTCTTAGAAAAATCAAATTCCATATGCGAATCTTTTCCGGAGGCATTTTACAAGCGCCTGCATGAAGCCAAAGCGTGTTTTAAACACAGCAGCTGATAAATCCAATAGAGAAAAAACTATGAGAATAAATCCTAACCATTTCTATAAATTATTTTTTATTATACGACAATGCTCGGGTGCTAAAATTATGACAGAAATAAAAATAAAAGGATAAAGGACGGCGTTACTCAATCCCTTCTGGGATGCGCCAGCGCATTCTACTTCTACGGGATGTCGTGGAGGCGACATGAATGCGTATTTGGCCATACAATGACTTGCGGTGGCCAGCCGATGAACAATTCAGCGCTCTATCCTTCCCAGACAAGTCTGGTTCCAATTCACCGACCCCGGAGGGATGGAAGGCTTGGCTGGCCTAGGCGGGAAATCCGAACCAGGAACCTGGCATCGGGTGCACGCGACAGACGCGCCTCCTCCGACTGCGCTACACGCGCCCGTTATGACAGAAATACAACACAATTAATACACATAAGAAATACAACAACGTCAACAATGTCTAATGAAGAGTTCGCAAAATCTGAAGTCTCTTATTCTAGAAACGTATATGCTCACGGAGAAATTTTTTGAAAGCGTTATAGTTTGATGGCAAAAAATGCTTTTTGCGAAACTTCTTATATAACGAGAGTGTCCTATGTGTGTGTTAAGAAGAAACTGTGACAGTTGTGTTTGCTAGTATCAATGTCATACTTAACGACACCACCTCGGGTGTTAGATGCTCTTATCGACACCAGATCTGCAATTTCGATTCCAATTTGCAGATGTGCAATTTTGTGAAATAGTGTAGATCATTTCGCTTTCTTCAATGAGCAAGTGACTTCAATCCAAAATTCTTATTTCGCGCATTGCTTGAGGGTATTTGATCGTGCGTACGTGTCATGAGCTTCCTTGTAAAGCTGTTCTGCACTCCTTCTAACGTTGTGATACTTTTACGCCTGTGAGGATTACAAACTGGGGTACCGTATTCAAGAATTGGTCTGATACATGTTGTAGTCGTCCATCGATCCCTGTGCCGGTCCATCGACCCCTGTGCCGGCCACCCTGAGCGGTTGCTCGTTCGTCCGCTTCCTAGTCCTTCTCCACCGCTTCCTGGACCTCTCCGCCGTATTCGCTGTATTTCCGGGCGAGTTTGCTGCGCCTGCTTCTAGCCTTCCTGTTGTGTCCGCTCTTTCCCTGGATTGGGATTGGACCTCCAACGTCTGCTTGCTTTGGTTTCTGCTCGTTTTTTAAAGGTGAGTGTTCCTTCCTGTTTTTTGTTCCCTAAATTCTGTTTTCATGCCTCCAAAAAGGGAAGTCTGCTCACCATCGTGGCTTGAGCCCATACTGGCCCGCTGGGATGAATACTTCACTAGGTTAGATCGCATGTTTGAATTCTTTGTCAAGGTGCAGAATCCGCAAACTCGAATCCTGCAGAGACTTGACGAGAATGAAAATGGCTTGAGTGTTCCTCCACATAGTAATGCCTCTAACACTGCGTTTTACAGTGTTCTAATCAAATTTCAATCTGATGCCAAAACTGTTGCTGAAAAGCGAAGAACGTCGCGTGGATTGGTATTGGGGAGCAACGCGATGCTGCTGCTACTGCCGCCTTCGACAGGGAACCTCTCAAGGAAATAATCTATTCGTCAGGTGGTGCAGACCTTGGAGAGGAATGGAGGTTAGGCAATATTCAACTTCGCCGTCACACCGTTACCCTAATAAACGTCAACAACGCTCGCCCTAGAATTATCAAAATCAGTTAGTGTAGAAAGGAGCTCAAGGATCGCCTCCTAACTTGCATGAAAAAGGAGCGGCTTTCCTTGACCTCCGGATTTCCTCACTTTTACGCACGCCGCGATTACACCCAAGAAGAACTTGCGTGTGATCGCGCCCTGCGTACGAGAGCTGGTGCTTTAAATCAAAAAGAGGGCAAGTTAGCATATGTTGTCAGGGCCTCCGTATTCACAAACTAAAGGCCCCGCGTGATCTTCCTGGGCCTTATAGCTCAGTATCTTCTTCGGCACTCTCTGGTGGTGTGAATGGGACGCCTACTCAGTCTCTTCAACCGGAAAATCTAGCCTGTCCAATACACGCGGTCATGCTGGGTTTTCCATTTGCGTGGAGGCCCAATAGGGTTTTGAAGTGACGCATCCGCCTCAAGAATCATCTAATGGCCCCTCTCAAAAACCTAGCGCCCTTTCTGCCGAGGCCTCTGCTAAACATAAAATTCTGCTCTTCAATGCTCGCTCCATAGTCAGAAAGCTGTCGGAACTCAATATTTTGCTAACCAACGACCCCGTAGCAGTATGTATCACTGAAAGTTCGTTGAAGCCTCATTTGGTCCACGATGCCACTCTTACATTCAGTGGTCGCTACGCTGTTTTCAGATGTGACAGGGAGGGACTAGGCCTGGCGGAGGTGTTGCTGCTATTGTGCGCAAAGGGTTCTCTTGCAATTTTCTGCTCTCTAAGAATTTTTCCAAGTGTTGCTGCCAAGTCATCGCCTTTAACCTGAATCTTCATCGCGAAATTTTATTTTTATTGTTTTACCGTAGCCCTTCTTGTCGGCTTCCCGAGTTCACTGAGCTTATTTTCTTTTTGTCCGACTTGATACTTGGAAATGCTGGCGCTGTTCTTATTGTTGGAGATTTTAATTTTCCCCTAATTGATTGGGATCAGATGAAGATTCGCGGCAATGCCCCCACACGTTCGTCCCTTGCCTTTTTGGATTTCTGCAAGTCGTTCAACCTAACCCAGGCTGTCAAAGAGCCTACCTATGGCTTAAATGTTCTCGACCTAGTTCTGACATCTGATTTATCAGTTCTAAGGAATCTAGCTGTCCTACACCACCGTTCGGCACTTCTGATCACTGTATCATCTCCTTCCAGCTTGCAGAGGAAACTTACTCTTGTCCCCCTCCACGGATCTTTCCGAACTTTTGCAAGGCTGATTATGATGCCATAATTGATAATCTTGCTAAAGTCGACTGGTGGGCGGTCATTGTTCCTTGTACTATCAATGAAGCCTACGCCAGGTTTATCTCTATCTGTCAAGGAATAGTTAAAGATTTCGTTCCGCTCACTTATATGAATGGAATCAAAGCTCGTTTGTCTAGTTATATCACGCGTTTAAAGAAGAAAGTTCATTATCTCTATATGAACATGGATAGATTTGGATATTCCATATATACAAGGTTCGGAGGCATAAACGCTTGTGCAGTCGTTTTGCCATCTCAAATGAGAATAAGCTTGTCAAAAACAGGAACTCAAACGTTTTTATAAGTACTGCTCCAGTAACCTCAAACTCTCGGAGGGTGTCCCTGACCTTGTCTCAGAGAACGGCTCGTTTATCAGAACGAACTTAGATAAAGCTTCTACCTTTGCTGATTATTTCGAAAAAGTTCACAAGGCTCCGAATTCCTCTGTTTCATCCCCCTTCCTCTTATACGGGCAGTGTACTTGACTAGGTTGATATTGACTGCAATACCGTGTATACGATTTTACGAAAACTCCAAACAGAATTTCCACCACTCCGGACGGGCTTCCATATATTTTCTTTAAGAGAGCTGCCCTTGGTTTAGCCTCCCGGCTTACCCTACTGTTTAATAAATTCCTGCTGCATGGTGACGTTCTCGATCTTTGGAGAATTGGTCATGTCAAGCCTATTCATAAGAAGTGACCTTGAAGCATTGTTCAGCATTACAGACCTATCTACCTGACTAGTTCTGTGTGCGAAGTCATGGAAAGGTTAACCTGTAGTAGGATAACTTCCTTCCTTACCGAAACGACTTACTTGCTTCTTGCCAGCACGGGTTTCTTAGTGAAAGATCTACTACTACGGCCCTGCTGTCCTCACTGCCGCGCTGGATTAAGGAACTTGACAGGAAAAATTACGTATCGGTTTGCTACATTAATTTCAAAAAAGCTTTTGACACAATTTCCTTGCCCTTGTTAGCGGCCAAGATCGAGAATTAAAGATGCGTCCTCCGTTTCCTTCTCTCCTTCCTTTCTAATCGCCATCAGAATGTAAGGCAGGTATTTTTCTACCACTGGGGTGCCGCAGGGAAGCTGTGTTGGTCCCTTGATGTTCTTTATTTTTATAAATGATCTCCCTTCTTTCTTACCGGCAGGCGTTGATTATTTGTTGTATGCTGATGATGTCAAACTGTCAACTGTCAACAATCCGAAATTGCTCCAAGACGCGTTCTGCGCAGTTTATGATTGGGCAAGAAAGTGGGAACTTGATATCTCAGTGGATAAAACAGTTGTCCTTCACATTGGAAACAACCATCTCCGAGTCGATTTTTCGATTGGAAGTCATTCTCTTAGGCAAGTTAAGAGTTTTAAGGATCTTGTGATTTGTTACGACGACCACCTTGATTTTGAAGAGCATATTGACGACATCGTTTACAGAGCATCGTTTACTGCCGTGCAAATTTCATCCTAAGGGCGTTCCATTCTCGGAACATTCGCCTCCTTTTTCGTGCCTTTACTACCTACGTCCGATCTATTCTTGAATACGGCTCTCCATTATGGTCGCCATACAAATTTTCTCTTAAGGATAAGATCGAGCAGGTTCAGAAGTCTTTCACCTACCGCATTTTTTTGAGGGCTGGTAAGTCTAGAGTTCCATATGGAGCAAGGTTGCGCATTCTAAATTCCTTAACTCTTGAAGACCGTAGGGTCGTTTCCGATCTTACTCTTATGTATAAAATGACTACCGGTGAAATTGACATCTAACTGTGTGATCTTTTCCGAGTTACTCCGCGCGGTAGCGTGGTGAGAGGTTAGCCGTGTAAGCTTTGTTCCCCTAGGTGTGGTAGCCAAGCGTTGCACGGGTCCTTCCTTAACCGAGTTGTACCTCGTTGGAATAATCTGACTTTTTGTCTATAAAAATGCTCTAGGTTTCCAGTCTGCTCTCTGTCTTTATTTACTGAGGCAATCATTAGCGGGCTGAGAATGGTTGGTTTCTGCCTCGTTTGCTCCAAACTGTTGTCAGTTTTTCTCTTTTCTACTGGATTCCTTTCAGGTAATGTTTAATGTTTATTACTCTTCTTCTGCCAGTGTCTTTTTTCTTCTTTCTCTGTCCTTGCAGGTACAAAGTTGCGGTCTGTCTAAGTTCGGTTCCTCGTGTGTGCTTCGCTTCGTAGCGCCCTTGGCTGCTCCGCCTATTGGTGCTTGTAGCTGCTGAATTGCATCCTGAAATTCTAGCGCTAGTTTTGAGCCTTGATGTTGAATGTTTTGCCCCCCCCCCTTTTTTTACATCTTCCGACGCCCTGGTGTCCCTCTTTCCTCCTAATTCTCCTGTATTCTCTTCTTATTGCATATGTAGGTGGATCTCTATTTCATCCGGAGTTTCAGCTGCTGAAACTCGCAGTGTTGGCGGGCACTGCCCTTCTAGCTCAGTGGTTCACCTTTTTCACGCCTTGGTCATTTACATGTTCCTTCTCCCGACTCGTTTTGTCGCCTCCTCCTTTACTGTCTGGCCGTCTAGCTATAGCATGCGGTTTCACGTGCGCTTCTTATGACGAATTGCAATTATTTTACATCTTCCTTGCCTTGCTCGCATGGCTCAGAGGAACAGCTGGCCACCTTGGTTATGAAGATGGATCACTATTTGATCCGGAGTTTTAGCTAATGAATCTCGCAGTGTTGGTGGGGCACTGCCCTTCTAGCCTAGTGGTTCACCTGTTTTTCATTCCTCCATTTTTACATACTCCCTCTCTTGTCTCGTTTGTCACTCGCTTGCTCTAGCCGTCTGGCTGTCTAGCCATTGTATGCCCTTACACGTGCCCTTCTTTTTATAGCAATAGCTATTATTCACATTTTTGTTGCCTTGCTCTGCATGTCTCTTAGGAACAGCTGGGCACCCTCATTACACAGGTGTATCTCTCTTTATTCGCGACATCAGCAGCTAAACTCGCAGTGTTGGGGGGCACTGCCCCTTCCAGCTTAGTGATTTCATCTGTTTTTCCTACTTGTTGTTGCTGTTTTGATTGTAGCCAATTTGTTGGCTACAATCAAAACAGCAACAACAAGTATGAAAAACAGCTCGCTCTTAGTACCGCTTAGCGCTGCTAGCTGCTTCCTCTAATATGTCGTTTTTTCTTTTTCTGGTTCTAACCCAAATTCTGTTTCTCTCCATACACTCCCATGCTTTCATATGAGATTGTCATTTAGGGCTTAGTATAACCTGGACCGATGCTGGCACTTGTATTTCAGTTGTGTTCTTAGCGTTCATTTTGACCTTAGTTCCGTTTTTTTGTTTGAATTTTTGCCTCTTCTTGTGTCGGTTTGATTCTGCTCTGTTTGGCTTCTTCTTCATGGTTGTTATACTCTCGTTGTCAAAAAAGTATTAGTATTAGTATTAGTATAGAAGTAGAGAAGTAAGCTACTATCATTAGAAGCTAGCTCTAAAGACGTTGTAAATTGATGTTATGGCTTTGTTAAAAAAACCGTTGTGCAGTGCATGTCGAAATTTAGATTACTCGTAATTAGAACCCTAAGTCTTTAACCTCGATTGCACAACTGGTGAGTTATTGATAGTGTATTGGTATAATTGCCATCCAGCCCCTAGATGAAGCACTTTACACTTTTCCTCCAAAAGTGGTAACTGCCATTCTAATGACCACTTCTGGACAATATCGATAACCCTTTGAAGTTGTGAGGCATCCGCATCACTCGATATTGACCGACAAATCTTAATATCGTCAGCAAACGCACAAAATTTTACTCCACTATCTTTCAAAAGGTTCAGCAAATATTGACAGTATTGGAGACAGAACTCATCCCTCAGAAACTCTACTACTTATACTACAAAATTAGGTTCGTTTTGATCATTCTCTTTGTAAAATTTGCCTCATCTAAGCCGCCAGGTCTTCGGAAATTGTCCGATTTCATGGGCTCCGACTTGGTCTTGGCCTCGTGCATGAAAACTCAAAGTTCGTTGCGCAAGTGAGTTAAAATTATCCCGCAATACAGCTTAGAGAAAGCGATCACAGTGGATTGTCGAAAACTATCAGCTGACAAAGAGACCAACAAGGTCAATCGTTGATTGGAATGTGATTTTTGCCAAATTAAGTGGACAATAGAAGTCGCGCCTTCTAGCCGGAGCCGGAAGATAGACCGCAGAATGAGAGGCTCACGGTGGGTGCTCCATCCTCTTGTGGTCTCTTTGTCTGTAAGATCCCAAGCTCGCTCGGTCCAGTTGCACCGCGTGCGCTGTGGAAATGCACACAACACTCTGACTCTCTGCGTGCGCCGTCTTTGCGTAGAGATCGCGTCGCACATTAACGTTCGATCGATCGATTTCTTGTACGCTCGCTATGACTCTTTCATCAATCGGAACGTGGTGTAGTGGGTAAAGGGTCCGTTTCATGCGAGAGAGGCCGGGGGTTCGGTTCCTCTGCGTTACGGCGTCGTTGCATTTAAACTGCTTATTTGGCACTTGCCGGGCTTTGACGTTTGCACATCTTAGAGGCGTTTTTGGCGCACTTTCCCAGCTGTATGCGCTTCGCCGATCGAAGAGCGTAGAACCCAGCTGCGGACACCTCCTGATCGAGGAATGCAGTTAGAGGGCGCTTTTTGGGCGACGCCGTCAAGTTCAGTGTGTTGTGTGCATCCACACTTGGCAATGGATTGTAACACATAAACAAACGGCCAAATTCCATAGAAGGCGTGAAATGGCTCCAGCACAATTTCGGCTAAAAAAGTTGTTCTGGGATGGAATACTTTCTCAACCAGTAAATTCTGAGTCGAATAATGTTGGTTTCTATACATTTTCATCACTTTATCCATTTTTTGAAATTCTGCGGTTGCTCGCCTAACTGTGGAGTGCGGTCTGATACACGATTAGGGCGACTGTCGCTATTCCACACCAGAATAGTGACCTTACGCGATCCCCGTGATGTCTAACGCCGCCCAGTAGACTCTGGAGTTCCATTGTACTCCGGCTCCTTATTGATCTTCTACAAATACAAAGTCGATTAGGTTTTTTAGAAATTAAAGCTAGCATTCGTAATTAGAAAATGTTCTGGCACCACTGAATGCACTATTTTAATAAAGTCAACTTATCTACACATTCAAATTTGCTACGGTGCTGGACTAGCCTCCTTTACAATGACAGCAAATTTTTTGAGCACACCATAGAGGTTCCATCTCGGTGTTAATCGTTTTAAAAGGAATGCAGCGCATACTCACATTTCCTAATGAGAACTTCTTAAATGCATGTTTCGCAAATAGTCAAGGATACCCGTTGAATGGATTTTGCGCACTTGCTGATTTTGGGATATTTACCTTTTTGAATATGCTTTCCCGACTGCTAGAAGCTATATCGTTTGCGTGTAATACATCTTTTACACTTACACGCGGCCGTTCTGTGTCTCAGCACTTCTGCCTTCTATGTCAAATGAGCGTCGTAAGTGCGAAAAATGAAGGATTCTACCGACGCGTTTGAAGCTGTCTCATTTTCAATTCTACTTTAACTTCCATGCTTACTGAATGATTGTTATTCGTTATTCTCTTCTGCCTCCTTTCTGCAATTATACCCAACTATTATAAGTCTGTCAAGCCCCATTTGCTTTCTAGCTTATCTAATTCTCCAGGTATCGCTAAAATGTACCAGCAAGGAATGCTTCCTTCTCAACAACCCTTTTTCTTTCAGCTGCCACAGTTGTATGTGGCCTGTTTGATTGTCGACCAAGTTATAAGTCATCGCTAAAGTTTAAATGAGCGAAAACCGTAATATGTGCGCTGCGAAAAAGACGCAGAAAGTGCTAAGTATTTTTTGAAGACACAGTAGTGGGGGGAGAGTTGGTTTCTAACGATTGCAAAAAATTGAGTGGGTGATTTAAATTTGATATGCTTTTAAATCACGAGAGCACGAAAACTGATAGAGCTTTATTTACGACATAGTACATATTAAAAGCAGTGATGGATTCTGAAGCAGAGTGGTACTGCTCCAAAGCACAACTAGATGGACTTGAATGTATATGTAAAAACAGTTTAAACAACAAGTAAAAAGCTAAATTCAGTGGCAATTTCCGATCTTGAATTTACATTGGACGAACATGAAATTCTCAGGTTGTGCATAAGCAAAGTGTCTCGTAAAATTATTAAATGAGGTTTAAGCAAATAAATTACGCATTACGTCTAACAAGGACTGTAGCTATTTCAATTTGAGCAGCTTTCAAGAGGAGTACAAAAATTTTGAATCTGCTTGAATTGAAGCGATCCTACCCTCAACGCCTTCGCTTACAATATCCTAATGGCGATCTTGCTAACGAATTTTTCTTGGAAGGACAGGAATGGGTGTGTCGAAGAGCGTTGGTCTCCTTAACTACTTGCACAGGCGAAGCATGCATCTAAGAAGTCCTACAAAGAAGTGCGAGTATGCGGTGCAATACTTCTAAACTTATTACGTTAGCTCAAAAATTAAAAAGTTAGTTTTTTGGATTGAGCACGTCTCCTTCTCCTATGCTTCGAGATACTGAAGGAAGCAGGAAACTTTTCAGTTTTTTAGTGCAAGCTTTTTAGAAAAAATGCGGGTACCTTAGAGAGGTGCTGGCTAAAACTAGAATCAAAATTTACTAAAATACTACACCATGCCATTCAGTGGTGCCAGAACATTTTCTAATTACGAAAGCTAGCTTTAATTTCTAAAAAACCTAATCGACTTTGTATGTGTAGAAGATCAATAAGGAGCTGGAGTACAATGGACCTCTAGAGTCTACTGGGCGGCGTTAGACATCAAGGGGATTGCGTAAGGTCACTACTCTGGTGTGGAGTAGCGACAGTCGCCCTAATCGTGTATCAGACCGCACTCCACAGTCAGGCGAGCAACTGCAGAATTTCAGAAAATGGATAAAGTGATGAAAAAGTATAGAAACCAACATTGTTCGACTCAGAATTTACTGGTTGAGAAAGTATTCCATTCCAGAACAACTTTTTCAGCCGAAATTGTGCTGGAGCCATTTCACGCATTCTATAAAGTTTGGCCGTTTGCTTATGTGTTACAATCCACTACCAAGACAAGGAGACCACACATAGATGGAGCACCTACAGTGAACCTCTCATTCTGGTCCAACCATTCATTCTGGTCCACCCCTGAGGGCGAGGCTTCTATTGTCCACTTAATTTGGCAAAAATCACATTCCCATCAACGATTGACCTTGTAGGTCGCTTTGTCAGCTGATAGTTTTTGGACAATTCACTGTGATCGCTTTCTCTAAGCTGTATTGCGGGATAATTTTAACTCATTTTTAGCATTTTTAGCACACTTGCGCACCTAACCTTGAGTCTTCATGGGCGCGGCCAAGATCAAGTCGGAGCCCATAAAATCGGATAATTTCCGAAAATCTGGCGGCCTAGATGATGAAAATTTGGTATATGTCGCGTAGGTGAGCAGCATTGGTAGATGGGAACGCCTAAACCAATCAGACCGCATTGAATGGGCATGCCGTTTAGAGAGGGCGTATTCAGTCGGTACCCTGATGGGCTGGCATGTGTTCGGACTGTGCTCTGTTTGGTTGTTATTGGCTGGCGAGCTCCCACCTACTAATGCTGCTCACCTTCGCGACATGTACCGAAAATTTTACAAAGAGGTAGATCAAAACGACACTATTTTTACCAGCTATGAAAACGTGCACCATGCAGAGCGTACCACAGGCAGAAGACGAGAAATTTACTTAAAAAGTGCTTATTCTGACTAGCTGAGGAGATATCCCTGTGGGAGTAGATATCTCGAGCGACGGAGGCAGACCGCCGCCGTCGAGACTATATAGTTCAATGAATCAACCTTTTAAAAGCCACTGAATGCTACCTAAATCATTGGGTAGATTATCCGAAGTGGATTCGGAAAGTTGCATTTATTTTCTATTCAAGATTCTTTGAAGGAAGTTGTGTAGAAAACTGCGAAAACGGCGGTTTTTCCGAATATTTCGCCCAAAAACCAAAAGACAAAGCAGAAGGTTGTAGTGACTAGAAGTCCTTGGACTTTCACCTCATCGATACTAATAGGAGAATTACCAGCGATGCACTGACAATTACATTGACCTTTAAAGAAGATTGTAGTGATTAGAAGTCCTAGGACTTTCACCTCATCGATACTAATAGGAGAATTACCAGTGATGCACTGACGATTACATTGACCTTTGATACCGATGTGAAGCACTCTGGACTTCTCTTCAGAGAGCGGCAAGTCTCGTATCGAGGACTATTCCTGAACACTATCGATAGCTTCCAGTAATTCTATTACATCCACATCATCCAATACTCGCCGATAAATCTTAAGACCATTTGCAATTTCACAAAATTCTATTCCGCCCGTTTCTGAGAGTTTTAGCAAATCGTGCATGTAAATGTTGAACAGGTCTGAAGAAAGAACCCCTCCCTGGGAACACCACTGCTCGCAGGTCAAGGACGAGAAAACGAATAGTTCAGACAAACAATGTAATTTCTACCAGCCAAGAACATCTTTGTTAAAAAATGATGCGAGGCTGAATACCAACCGCCTTCATCTTGTGCAAGTCGGCTATGTGACATGCTATCGAAGGCATTACAGAAATCAAAATAAACCACGTCCACGTTCTTTCCTTAATCTAAACACCTAGTCCAATGATTGAGTTGCTCTCGACCATAGCCCAATATTCAATTTCCCTTTTTGAAAACACGTTGAATTGGAGAAATCACCACGTGCTTCTGGATGTGATCAACAGTAAGTAACCCTTTTCAATTTTTTGAAGCAGTCTTGCGAATATGGAAGTGATATTGGCTTAAAACTACCAGGAACGTCAAAGGACGGTTTTTAGGCATGGGAGTCAAAAAGGGTTGAACCCTTCTGCAAGGCACTTCAGTCCTCATAAAAGCAGTTTTAGAATATCGTGTTTAAGAAACCAGAGTCTTCCATCTGAGGAAACGTGTAGTACAGGCAGAAACCGTCGGAACACTTGAAATACTCAGAGAATGTGGACGCTCAGGTGGAGGGAGCCCACAGGCTCAGCCTTGTCCTCTTCACTGTGGAGAACTTGGCCATCACATGAGCGTAGAGTGAGATTCACCAAGCGGGATATTAAGAGGCTATAAAATAATCTTTTATCACCTACTTTTATGTTTCGTCTTTCAACAGCAACATTGCATTTCTTTAACTTGGATTCGGATGCATTACTCACTTAGAATATGCCCAGTCCTCGGATCCTTTTGATTGCTTAGCTTTTATCCAAAACCTCTCCTTTTCCTTCAAAGGCTAGCAAGTTGTTTAGGATGGATGGAATGCGCTTTTCACCGAAGCAAACGTATCGATGCGGTGATGCTGATGTGAATGAGAAGCTCATATTTTTCATCCACATTTCAGTAGAATTTAGAAGGTCTAAATAACCAATGCCCTGTAAATAATTAATAACATTATCGTAGCTCCTCTCTAAAAATTCGCCCTCAGTAGAACCACAAAGACAGCAATCAGCATTGATGAGGAATCGTAATATTGAATGATCGCTAGATCCTAAAGTCGCACAACATAGAGCCTAGAAACCAAAGAGCACCTATCACTGGACAGGACAAGAGAGCGAATGCTGTTTTCTAGCGTACCTACATGGGCATGCTGTACAATAAGGTGCGTTCCGCACATGTTTTTTTTGCACTAGAGCTTGACTGTTTGGCACTCGGGTTTTGGCTCCATGTAATCTCTGGAAAATCGAGATCGCACGTTAGTATGCAGCGGCGATTGCAGGTGGGCACTTACTACGTTGACCAATTGATTAGTCTTTTCATTGCTGCAACTGGGAGTCATTGCAGTCTGGATATACGCTACTATAAATCGAATCGAATTCATTCCAATTTGCAAGTTGCTACACAAAACTTCATAAGGCTCTTCAACACTAAAAATAGGCAAGGGTGATAGAGATGATAATGCCATTAGTGCGACTCGACTGCCCCTCTTTCAACAAACGCCGGGAAAACGGTAACGCCTGAGGATTACGTATTGCGACCATCTATCACTCGCTATCAGAAGAGGCTCCACGTCTCCTCTATGCTCTGGTTGAGGACGACATCGAGACACACCTGTTATCGACACAATCAGACTGAACTTGTTGAGTAGGATTTAAATCGACAACGGGAGGAAGATCCTTGAAGCGGTCCTGAGCGATTACGCTCAGTCTTATTTTGTGAAAGCCAGATGAAAATTCCTTTTTCTGAGAAAATGTGAGTGCGGAGCTATTTTTAGAGTTGGAATGAATGGAAAGAATGAAGCAGGAAATACCACTTTCAAAAGTCGGGCTTTCCCATCCATACACTGCTCCATGCGATAGTCACATAGGTAGCTAGAAAATCGATAGCTAGAAAGTTTGTTTCGCAAACAATCCTACCTGACGAAAGTGGTGCTGACAATTCCTTAACACATATGGCAGCAATCGAACGTATTCGCTCGCCTATTATGAGTGGAGCGAGCGCACGTCCGCTCTCACTACACTTATAGCAACTCTAATTGCAGGATTCAAAAAGGGCTCAACTTACTGGTTGTTTGAGTTTATCACTTGAGGAGCTTCATGTCCCAGCTCCCTTTTGCTCGATTACATTTTCGAAGACATGGCGATCAACTGGGATTGTGCGGCACAGTTTTAGTTGATAGAAAACAGGTACGCATAGGAGTTTATATACCAGCTGCACGACACTGATATAGACACATAGCTTGAAAGTGATGAATGCTGGGAATATTTGAGCGTTCTAAGATTCCTTTTCTCGAAACTGACGGAAGACTGCAAGGAAAGCAATCAGGGGCCAGATTCATCAACGACTTACGGCAATATAACGGAGAAAAGACAGCGATACGGTGAAACGTTTCACCATATCGCTTGCTGATAAGCCACGGTATCAAGGATTTCGTCTGTATTTTCTCTGCTAAATTGCTGTAAGTCGTTCATGAGTACGGCGCTAGGATACTATCTGTACCTGTATAACCGTTTATCTGTATATGATCTGTATCTATTATCAGAATTTTCTTACGGTCGTCTATCACCCTTCTTCTCACGCTCACAGAGGTCCAGAAAAATTCTTCTTCTTCTTCTTCCCCTATGCGTTTAGTCCCGCGCCATCGCAGGGTCCGCTGTTCTTGTGATCTGTCGCCACCTCATCCTATCAAGGGCATCATCTGCCATGGCATCGATTTCGGCGAGATCTTTCATGATGACGTCCTTCCACTTTTTCCTTGGAGCTCATCTCGGACGCTTTCCGGGTGCCTCGAAATCTAGGATCAACCTTATGGGTGATTCTCTGGTCTTCTAAGGACGTGCTTGTACCACTTCAGGCGCTGCTCCTCATCTTCAGCTGGAGAGGGTTGTCTTCATCATTGCCCTAACATCCTCATTTCGCACCCTATTCCTACGGGTCCATCCACATGCCTACTTCAGCGTCCTCATTTCCGCAGCGTGCAGTTGCCGCTCCCGTGCCTTACCCAGGGCCCAGCACTCATTGCCGTTAAGGAGGGCAGGCCTCTCAACTGTTCAACAGAGCTTGCCTTCGAGCGTCCTGGAGCATCTAGCAGCGGTCGCAGAGAATTCCTGTGGGCTCCCTCCACTTGAGCCAGGCTGCGTTTATCCGTCCCCTGACGGCCTGGTGAACACTTCCTCCCTCGGATAGGTCACTTCCGAGGTAGCGGAATTCCTCCACCTTCTCGATCGTTTTCCCTTGGCAGTCTAGGATTGATCCAGCGCACTGCTCAGTGCTGATGAACTTCGCATTCTTCACGTTCAGCTGTAGGTCGTTGTCTGCGAGGGCTCTTTGCGACAGCTGCGTCTTCCCCTCCAGCTCCTCCTGGTTGTCGGCCACTAGGGCGATGTCGTCCGCGTAGAGGATCGTCCTGAGTGGGCTTTCCTCAAGGTGGTTTACTATAGAGTCATGCGTCAGCAGGAAGAGGAACAGACTCAAAACCGACCCTTGGTGTACCCCCACTGTGATGTCCACTTTCCTTGTCACCCCGTGTGGAGTTCGAATCGCTTTCTAGCCTTCGTACGTGTCTTTTACGACCGTGATCAGACGGTTCGTGACACCTCTTCCTCGAAGGGCTTTCCAGAGTGCGGCTTGGGGTAGCGTCATAGACATTCGAGTAATGAAGACTGTGAAGAGTGATAAAGGTAGGGTACTACGGAGGCCGGTCGAGGTCAGAGAGAGATGAGAGGAGTACTTCATGAAACTCCTGAACGAGGAGTTTCCTCGTCGGGAGGCCCAGGAATAACAATCTACGGAAGGACCCCTACCCTGAACGCCAAAACAGGCTCGCTGGGCCATAGAGGAGATGAAACTCGGAAAGGCAGGTGGGCCTGACGGAGTGCCAGTAGAGGCTTGGAAGGTGCTCGGGGACCGTGGAATCAACTGGCTGGCGCAGTTCCTCAACAGAATCACGAAAGAAGGTAAGATGCCGGATAACTGGAGGAACAGCACCATAGTCCCCATCTTCAAGCAGAAGGGAGATGCTTCCGAATGCTCCAACTACCGAGGGATCAAATTGATCTCACACACGATGAAGACGACTTCGAACAACTGGTCGACTCGAGGCTGAAGGAGATGGTCCCCATCTCCCAGGTGCAGTGGGGCGTCATGCCAGAGAGGTCCACCACGGACGCCATCTTCATCGCTTGTCAGGTGATGGAGAACCATCGGGAGAAATGGAAGCCCTGCTACCTGGCATTTCTGGACCTTCATCACTCTTCACAGTCTTTATTACTCGAATGTCGAGGCTAGCTCTATGACGCTACTCGTTGGAGCATTCGGAAGCATCTCCCTTCTGCTTGAAGATGGGGACTATGGTGCTGTTCCTCCAGTTATCCGGCATCTTACCTTCTTTCGTGATTCTGTTGAGGAACTGCGCCAGCCAGTTGATTCCGCGGTCCCCGAGCACCTTCCAAGCCTCTACTGGCACTCCGTCAGGCCCACCTGCCTTTCCGAGTTTCATCTCCTCTATGGCCCAGCGAGCCTGTTTTGGCGTTCAGGGTAGGGGTCCTTCCGTAGATTGTTATTCCTGGGCCCCCCGACGAGGAAACTCCTCGTTCAGGAGTTCCATGAAGTACTCCTCCCATCTCTCTCTGACCTCGACCGGCTTCCCTGGTACCCTACCTTCATCAATCTTCACAGTCTTCATTACTCGAATGTCGAGGCTAGCTCTATGACGCGCCTTGGCCAGGCGGATGGCGAACTTCTCTCCCTCTGGCCCGTCTAGTTTCTCGTAGGGGGCAAACATTTCTGCGTTCTTTGCCTTTGCTACA
Organism: Heligmosomoides polygyrus polygyrus; assembly: GCA_947396885.1. Taxonomy (NCBI): domain Eukaryota; kingdom Metazoa; phylum Nematoda; class Chromadorea; order Rhabditida; family Heligmosomidae; genus Heligmosomoides; species Heligmosomoides polygyrus. The sequence goes on from OX377202.1 coordinate 64,806,611, forward strand.
GCTGTTTAACCAGCCTCTTCACCTTCCTGTAGGCTGTGAAATGCTCGGGTGCCCTTGTCTTCTGCCACAGCTTGTAGGCATCCTACTTCTTTTTCACCGCCTCCTGCACCTTTTCGTTCCAGAACCATGCTGATTTATCCCTCTGGTTCCTCCCTTTGTTTGTTTCTCTCAGGGTTTCCTTGGCACATCTCAAGATTTTTGGGCTACTCCCCTCCAGGTCTCATTCACAGGAGCAGCTAGATCTGGAAGACCTGCTTCGAGCACTGCCCCTCGTAGTTCGTTCCGCCCTGAACCTCGAAGTCTCCACCATCGGATCCTGAGTTCCGTCCTCACCTTGGGTTTGGTGGGTAGAGGTATGCTAAGGTCGGCTACCAAGAGTCTATGCTGTGATGCCACGTCTTCTCCCGGAATGACCTTCACATCCCGGACAGTTTTCAGGGCAGGCCTCCGAACCAGGACGTGGCCCACTTTCGTCCTCCTTCCTCCGATAGCATATGTAGGTCACCTTCTGGCTCTCCCTCTTCGCGAAGAAGGTGCTACAAACAGCCAGGTCGTGAGCTATAGCCAGATCGAAAATTCTTTCTCCATCTGAGTTTATCAGGCCAATTCTTTTACCTCCATGAACCCTTCCCACTCATCTCCTGCCACTCCCCCACATGGCCGCGTCCCCTGCTATGGAGAGGTAGTCTCCTTCTGGTACGGACCTTATGGCCTCGTCGAGCGTGAGGTAGAAGTCGTCCCTGTCGTGCTCGGGGCATCCGGTCTGCAGAGCATAGACAGATATGATGGCCCAGAAACCCTCCTTCGTGTCCAGCCGCAGTGACATGATGCGGTCGTTTATTCTTTGGACAGCAGCTGCTGAATCCTTGAGGGATGCTGAATCCTTGAGGGATTCCGCGACAGCTATCCCTACCCGTTCCTCCTGGTGTCTTCTCCATTGTTGTATAGCTTGACCCCTTCTCCAATTTCCCTGTCTTTCGCCCCTTTCCATCGCGTTTCCTGCAGACATAAGACTTGTATCCTTCTGCTCTTCATCAGGTCAGCCACTTCCCTAGATCTCCCGGTCAGCGTTCCCACATTCAGAGTCCCCAATCGAACTAGCTTCTTTAGCCGAGGTCGTTCGGCCCTCAGTTGCCCTCGCACACTGACCACAGAACTCGAGCGGAGGTTCTGTGCGCTACTTCTAGGCGACGTCCAAGCCTTTACACTGACTCATTTGCAACTTTTGATCATGGTTTTGTGACGAGGTTTCTCCATCAGCCGGTCTGTTAACCTGGGCCTGACGCTGAAACCGTTGCCATTTTTACAATTTTTGCACGACATGGCATGCCGAAGCCGGGAGTCGGACCTATGACCGTTTCTGCATGAAACTACACTACTAACCGCTAGACTAACTCGGCATTCCAGATCCAGGAAAATGATGGACAAATAAAGGCAAGCAGACCAGAGGTTGTACTATTCCAAACTTTTGTGACAACTCTTTGAATACGACAGCTGTGTAGTTTAGGTCTTAAAACACTCTGGAATCGCAACGTGACTGAACATACACCGATGAATGAGAACCTCTTTATTTTCGAAACTACTCTGTTCGATGTTCCATCTCCTGAGAAATGAATAAGCCCAGAGGAACTTAATACCCTGGAGCAGTGCGAGGAGGAGGGCAATGGTCGCAACCTCCTGAGCCTCCTGGTTCTCCATCTGATCCGTCCTCTCCGGGACCTCCATCGTTTCCTGGGCCTCCGGGCTTACCGTCATCTCCTGGCGCTCCAGGTCCACCGTCTTGTCCTGGGTTTCCTGGAGATCCAGGGTTTCCGTCAGGTCCGGGTGGTCCTTGTGGTCCAGGTGGTCCAGGTGGTCCAGCTGTGCCGGGAACCTGTCGGACTTGTCCGGGGGCTCCTGGAGCTCCTGCGTTTCCTGGCTGACCATCGCTACCGGGTGGTCCCATTGGTCCGGGTCCTCCAGCTGCTCCTGGGTTTCCGGCTCCTCCTGGCTGTCCATCCGATCCTGGATTTCCAGGAGTTCCAGCGCCTCCTGGGTTTCCAGGTGGTCCCGGTGGGCCAGCAGGACAGTCGAAGCATGGCTCGACTTGTGGGCCGGGTGTGGCTTCTGGCCCATCGGGTCCGTCCTTTCCAGGGCCTCCAGGAGCTCCATCCTGTCCTGGGGCTCCATCTTGTCCGGGTGGTCCAGGTGGTCCAGCCGGTGAGACTCCGCATCCGCAGCATCCACCACCGCCAGCCTGACGGGCTGTCCTGATGGATCCCTCGGTGACTTTGGCGAGAACCTAAACAGGCTAGCGTTTAGTGAAGGACAGCAGAATGAATGAGAAAGAAGGGAAGGAACACAAACAGTACCTGGGTGCGAGTGACCTCTCTCCAGATGTTTCCGGAGCGTGACTTGCAGAAGTCGACTTCGTTCTGCATGACCGACTGCATGTGCTGCATGTAGTTGTAGAGCATGGGCACAGAAATCACGCAGACGAGGGTGGCCACAGTCGAGAGGGCCACGCCGAAGAAGGCGACTCGCCGAAGCGAGAGCGCCTCGGATTCCCACTGCTTAACGTCGCCAGTCATGGTCGTTCCAAATAGGCGCTGTTCGCCGCTTTTATACCGCCTTATCTCCGCCCGTCGGTGAACGGTTTTCTCTCGCATTACTACGCATAATTCGGCCGAGTCGCATGCAATTCCACTACCCCAGAGCTATCAAGGAAGAGGCGACCTTGGTTAAACAATGAATTTAGTCTGGAACTCCATACATTTGCGGAGGACGACAAAGAAAGGGCGACGGTTAGCTGAATTCATGAACCGAATGGCAACGGCAGAAAAAGGCTGTAACTGCTGTGCAAAAAAATGGTAAAAAACAAAATGTAAAACAAAACAAAATGGTGCTGAGGACTGAACAACGCAAGATTTATATAGCATGGAGAACCGAAGCCATATATCCATTAGGTACTTTTCAAAGAATTATGGACAAAATGATTTTTGCAAAGGTGTGCACGACGACAAGATCCTTCATGAACATGTCTTTGGACGCCTCAAAGATTGGTATCTGGGAGTGTGATAAGCATGAGTTTTACCTGGCTGCAGTGCAAACCATCAGATTCATAAGTGAACGAGATGTTCCCCTCCTTCTCTCCCCCACCCCATTACCAAAGGATTCGCGTCGCAGAGCTCGAAGAGTAGAAAGATCCCTTTAAGGGAGGGCACATCCCAATGACAGTTTGCCCTATTATTGGCGGCTGATGTGTTAGTGTTTGTGGATGTTTGTGGGCGTTGCGTTTTCTTCGCTCTTAGGTGCTTGCTTATAGACCTATATATGAGGAGTGAGCATAAAATTTGACGTCAGAAACTGCGAGGAGCAGAAGCCGAAGAGCTTCCAATTGGGGTGTAGGTGCTCCTAATCCCAGTTAGAGAACAGTCCAGACATGGGAGAAGTTAACCACGCGCCGTCGAAGGCGGAAAAACGGAACGCAATTTTGCATAAAATGAAGCGGGTACGGGCAGCTGATGAAGGATGAGCGAGATGTCTTACCATCTTCCGATCATTGTTTGGGTTCATAGTGGAGGCCATCACTCCGCCTTCATCACTCTGCACATAATGAAGGAACATTGGAAGAGAGAGGCCATGTTAGCTGGTGTTGCGTGAATAGAACACACCCAGAAGACTCACACGATTGCAGTTATTGAGTACTCTCTGAAGAGCTCCTCGTGATGGAAATGACTCATGGTCAAAATATCCTGGCACAACCGTAGGGAAGAAAAACGGCAGAAAACAGCTGATAGTAATTTATTTATTATGATTTTTCAACATCGAAGAAAATGAAGGAAGAAAAGAAAATGATGGCGGCAAGTGCAGTATACGCCATTTTCGAATCAAACTAGGCTGTCTTCTGCGCTAGCTTTGAGACTTGGAAACGAAAGCGAACTCTAACAAATCGAAATGACCTTCAGGCAGGTCAAACTGAACAGTAAATAACATGGCTAGAGTAATCTTTGGTTCTGGGAAAATTTGATATAGCTTTCCTTGATTTTTTTAGTTCACCTGCCCCAATAAGTGTAGAAATTTTGTGAAATTTTTATCTTTGGAGATAAATTAAAAATTAAAGGTTGACTTAAAGTACAGCTAAAAAGCAATCATATAGTGCATAGTAAAAACTAGAGGATAGCGCCATGCACTCTAAATGCTCGTCGCGATTTTTATTTGATTGATGCTGTAAATGCTGTTTACATGAAGTATCTAATGAAAATATGAGTGCTCTTTACAACTGCTTTTGTTGCATCGTTTGAAGGTGTGAAACTCTGAACGTAGAAATTTTGCTATCACCCAAATAAAAATGGCAACGTCCTGGACGAGGGCACGGCGGAATCTCTGTTTTGGCACTACAAAATGATCGCCTTCCTGCTTTTTAAAACAAGCCTTTTTAAACCAGTAACCTTCCACAAAAAATAGAAAATTTTATGAAATTTCAAAAATGTCTTCGTTTATTTAGATGCGAATTAAAACTTCAAAACGTTATACTAAAATTTTCCTTGAACAAAAAATTATTCTAAGATTTTAGAGAGTTTCTTGTTTAATGTAGAAGAAACTCACTTCAATTTGGAAGAGTTCACCTTGATTTCAAAAGTATTAGGCTAGCTTAGAAGAGTGCCCAGTTTGATTTGAAAAGTGTCCAGTTTGAAGGTGAAACGGTACAATTTAGACTTTCTTAGTGCGGGCATGATCAGAGAAATCCTCTCGAATAGCCACACCTGGCTTAGAGGTGATCACTGAACTTTAGTGGACTGCGATCAGGGGATACTCCAAAAAAATGCCGAAAGGATTTCCACTAAAGAAGATACGATTCACAAGGAAGGTCAAAGAACTTCCGTGGGGATTTCCAAAGTGACCTACTGTGGGTTGTAGAGGATTGCCTGGGAAGCACCATAGTGTTTCTCAAATTTCCTGCGAGTATCCGGGTAGATCAACAAATTTCAAAAAAAACTGTAGCCTTCCAGAGTGGGCTGATAAAGCAAGAGCGTTGCCTTCTACAATACCGCCCGCGTCGCGCGGTCAAAAAGACGGTTTGCGACGAAAAAATCCGTCGCAAACCGTCGCATGCTCATAACTCCTTTAGTTTTAAGTTGTTTGAGAAACTGTTGATACCGTTCGATTCGTCTCCTCGAGATCTACACCAGCATCTATAAAACTTTACCAGACCTCCGCGTTTTCGCCGTGGGTGGCCTAAAAAATAGCTGCATCAGGCTTTTGCGATTAGAGCACCTTATTTTCCAGGACGTGCACGTGACGTGCAGTGTTTTCGAAGTATCTCAAGCACGGCGTACGTTGTCAGCTCTGCTCTGTTATGCCTGGAATGCTCCGAGAGTGCGCCGTGCACAATGTATATAGGATCGACCCTATCAATCGAGCGGGAGAAAGCATGCTCACTCCGCTTCTGTCTTCCCTTACTGGAAAATGTAAAGCCTTCAAGACCATTTCGAACCGTTTGGAGAATTCTATATGAAATTTCGGGCCCTCCTACTCAGTATTGTTCCAATCTGCCCCTGTGAGACTTTGGAGTGCACCGTGGACAATGCATATTGAATCGAACCTATCAACCGAATTGGCATTGACAACATGTAGAGTGAGCGTCTGGAGAACTTTATCAGAAATTTCCAGCCGCCCTACTCGGGAATTGCTCCAATCTGTCCCGGCGGAACTTAAGTGTGCGCCGGGACAGACAGAAGAGGACTTGAAAGAAAGAGAATAAGAATTGATCCTCCATTATAGCACTAGCACTATATCCTCATACAAACTCAGAGTGGTGTCTACTGGTGTGATTGTGCAAGATTACTGACAAATTTGCGCTGCGATAGGAAGGTCGGCAGCCTCCTTGCCGCAGCGCCACCTGTGTTGAGCAGAAATTAACGAAGAGATTGGTAAGAAGATAACCGTGAACGGATGGGCGCGCAGATTCCACCTAACCTTGTAAGTCTGAGCCTATCTGTTGGTTTGCGGTTCTTTACAGCTTCCCCAATTTCTGAGCTTTTAGAAACCCTCTTAAAAACCGTTGCACGGAGTTGGACTCCATTCCACATTCGCGAACCTGTGGCTGAGGTGTTGGTCACATATCTACACATAACACAGCAGAGGGTTGCATGGTTTCCTCTAAATAGCACTGACCAATCGAATATACTCGTTTACAGTTATTACGCCTACAGTTCTTCAGGAAGAAGAGCATCCTTCTCACATCGCGAAAAATTCTGAAGCGGAAAGGAGCAAAGGCATTCGTATTGCAACGGAATCACAGAGAGGCAGCTATTAAGAATAAAGTAAACGGAACAGGAGTTCTTACTATCTGGTCCAGATGACAGAAGCGATCACTTTCAGCCTGCATCCAAGCCATGCCCTGGAACCCAGGGCAAAGTAAACCAACTGACTTTTCCTATCGTCCATGGTTGATTGGGACTGCCTTGTGAAAAGGGTTAGGAAATTGCTCCTGTAGACTATGCTTTCTTTGGTTTAATCACTGTGCGCAGTCAGGCTTCTTCGGAGATTGAGTACATAGCACTAGCATGTTAAATTCTTCCGCGAATATAGAAGCGAATATTGTTCGTCTAATCCCTTGATTTGTTCACTAACTTCGAACACACTGAATAAAACTTGCAGATGAGGCTTCTAGAGTTTCAGAGAGACTTCTTTCAGAGAACCAATATATGAATGATTCTAAAGCATGAACGACAAATACAGCAGTGTCTCATAAAGTAACCACCAACCAAGTAACAATGTCGCATCACACAATACCAGGCGTTGTTGGACGACAACTTAGCAGAACCTCCGGGAACAATTCGCTCACTTAAGACCTATAAATATTAAATTGGTTATGTAGTATCTTTGTATAATGCTGGTTACACTAAAGTTCCATGTGTGACTCGAAAAATAGCATTGCTACTAGTGGTTTGGAGCAGCTCGGAAACTGGTTATGTCAAAGCGACAATATTTGCGATCTGGATGTGACTCAACCTCTCATGAAGATACTAACCAGCGATAGCGGTAAAACAAAAACGGGGAGGCTTCTATGGGAAATGTTTAAATTGGTTTAATTATTTGTTTCAGGCCCTCCCGTGGACCCAACGCCTTATGAAGGATTGCGCTCTGCCAGTGGCATTTCAATGAAAAGAAGTTGAAAATGTTGCACTAATGATCAACTGAACGAATCAACTGTAGTCGTTGAGGAACCTCGCTATCGATTTCTTAGTGCTTTCTTCCAGCTTCTTTCTCATCACTTCAGACCATCTGATGTTTATCACGCTCCTTAACCTTGCGGGTTGGAGCTGTACCTGGAAACTAAGGTGATATCAGACCTGAGTGTGTAGCATCTCAGGTATCTCTGATCAGCACGTTCAGAAACGCAGCTATGCCGAGATGGAGGCCGTCCGCTAGTTGATTGATGTCGCTGATAACAACAGGACTGCAATTGAGTTCCCAAGCGATTTTTTCAAGAAGGTCGCTCATTGCGATGCCTACGAACCGTTTAAAAGGATAACAATTTTCCTCGCTGCTAAAATGAAGGATCAGACTTCTAGATTTTAACTTCCATCAGCGGTGTTCCGGAGTTCAAAAAAATCACGTCTTAGGGTCTGGTGTGTCCATGTCTACAGCATTTCTTTCAAAGCGCTCCAGTGCCGATAAGAGATTTGTAATACCGTTGTACGGCTACCGTAACGCACCAGGGTAACACACATCACGCAATGCTGTCGACAAATGCTGTTCGAGGTACAACCGGACACATCGCCGGCGATATAAACCGTGGGAATTCCTTATGTTCGCTGTCCAGTAATGTAGTGCATCCACTAGAAAGTGGTATTATCACATTCTGTGGAAAACACGCAGCAAGAATACGTTTGGCGCCATAGAAAACGATCGGTCGGCACTGGGTAGTACCCGGTGCTTGCAGGTGTGTTGATTTTCACTTGACAAGCTTTGGACTTCTACATAGTCTTGATACTTTTGCATTAATCTCTTTTCCCTCACTCTCTATCACGGCAGAGGTTCCTGTGCTTTTACCGAAACAAAAAAGTGAGAAACAGCAATAGGGCGCACAAGTCGCTGACGAATCCATTTTGCGCTTTTGCCTAGTTGCCTCAACGGCTCTCTTAGGCGTATGTTACGCTTCGGTGACGCGTCGCTGATGCTGCGACCCGTTCCCCTTATTTTTTCAAAGCTTCAAGAACCAATTTCTAAAAAAGGGGTCTATCTACGCAGCGGAGGGGTCGATTTTGAAGCGGAAAAATGAAGTGACTTTAAAAAAGATCATAACTCGTTAAGTTTCTCGAATTTTTAAAATTTTATAGCTCTTCACAAACGAGAAGAAAAGCGCTTTTTCGCCGTAAAGGAATCGATTTCTAAAAAAGGGGTAATCATGCGCGGCGGGGGAGTTCGATTTTCGGCACGTATTTTCGCGAAATCGAACAGAAATCGAACCCTCCGTCGCGAAGAACCTTTTTTTTTTGAAATTGGTTCTCACACAGTGGGAAAGCGCTTTTCCTTTGGTTTTTATTATAAAAAGCTAAGTCGATTCAACCTGTTCCAACCAGAAGGTCATTTTTTTACTGTGCGTTGATTAGAAATTAAGACTTTTAGTGAAAAAAATTTTAACTGCATAGGTGGTCTTTTTTAGGTACATAGAATTTTTTTTAGGAAAAACGAAAAATTTGAATACGATTCGCCCTAACCATATCGAAAATCGCTGCAAAGAACCTTGGTTTTTTACTGTACAATAATCACGACCTAAAATTTTATGCGGCACAGTTTCACTCTGTGATGCTCTTTCCTTCAGAAGGTAGAAAATTTTCTCCGAAAGATGTCCATCCTTCAGTTGCGATCGATGATATCAGAAAACGCAGTAGCCGCACGTATGCCGCCACAACTCGGAGATTTTGGGCCTCTGAAAAATACACAAAGCGTTAATAAATGTGGATTCTAGCTTCTAAAAAACAGAAAACAGCTTCCATGTGACTAGGGGGGCAGGCGATATTTTGCGGCAAATCATGCAAAATCGGGACGCCTGATCACATAGGTCGTTTCAGAAAAACATAGTCTTATCACTGTGCGTCAGACGGGATTAAGATTCTATAGAGTACGATTTCACTTTCTGATGCTGCTCCCTGCAGAAGAGAGAAAATTATTTTTGTAGCAAGTACATCCTTCGCTTATATTCCATCATCGATTCGAAGAACAGTTCAAAAATCTTGCAAGGAAAGCACTTAGGCCGTTCTCAGTAAACACTTGAAATTTTACAGAGTGCAATTTTGGAAGTAGATGTCGCTAAGAATGCGGGCAGAAAATCTATATTTTTCGCCTTCTGAGAAGTGACTGAATTAAGGCTGAGCTTTGCACAAAATTCGGAGTTGATTTTAACTTACAAACTTGGGAAATCGTAAAGACAGCGAGAATTCGGTTGCAGAGCGAAAAATACATGCTGCTTTATATGTTTGTGTACATCAGTACAAGCACCATATTTCCAGTACATGACCTTCCCATTGCTGCGAATGTTCTCCTATTTTGCGACACTCACTAATGTTATCGAAGGACTGCACCCTCCCGCTGTTCCCCACAGAGTTAATAAAAGTTAAGGTTTTAAATAAATAAGCAGGATTCCATTGTTTAAAAACAGCACAAAATCTACATACAATTTCTACGAAGTTTAGGTCTACGCGTCCACTTTGTTTTCCCAGAATCTCTAAAAACTCTTTTTGCGGATCTGTCTATTGATAGCTGAGTGACGGAGTAGAAGAAGGAAGCCGGCTCTTACTGCTGGCTCTCAGTTAGCGTTCTGTGAGTCAAGATGCCGTCTTACGAGGTGTCAAGCTTTCCTGTCGCTGACCTTCGCAGGTTTCGACGAGGAAATCGAATTTGCCAAACCGAAATGCGGCAGTAATGCGATAGTCGCAGTGTTCGTGGGCGGGGAATGCGGCCAATCGTATAAAAGCGGCGGTGTTCGACGGAAGCACAAGCATGACTGGCGACGTCAAGCAGTGGGAGTCCGAGGCGTTATCGCTGAGGAGAATCGCCTTCTTCGGCGTGGCCATCTCCACGATGGCCACCCTCGCCTGTGTGATCTCCGTGCCTATGCTGTACAACTACATGCAGCAAATGCAATCGGTCATGCAGAATGAGGTCGACTTCTGCAAGTCGCGCTCCGGAAACATCTGGAGGGAGGTCACTCGCACTCAGGTACTACTTGTGTCCCTTTCTTTCCTTCCCATTAATTTAGTTGGTTTCTAATTAATAACACCCTCCGTTTTCAGGTGCTTTCAAAGTCGACCGAAGCGTCCATCAGGACAGCCCGTCAGGCTGGCGGTGGTGGCTGCTGCGGATGCGGAGTCTCACCAGCTGGACCACCTGGACCACCCGGACAAGATGGAGCCCCAGGACAGGATGGAGCTCCTGGAGGCCCTGGAAAGGACGGACCCGATGGACCAGAAGCCACGCCCGGCCCACAAGTCGAACCATGCTTCGACTGTCCTGCTGGCCCACCGGGACCACCTGGAAACCCAGGAGGCGCTGGAACTCCTGGAAATCCAGGATCGGATGGACAGCCGGGAGGAGCCGGAAACCCAGGAGCTGCTGGAGGACCCGGACCAATGGGACCACCCGGTAGCGACGGTCAGCCAGGAAACGCAGGAGCTCCAGGAGCCCCCGGACAAGTCCGACAGGTTCCCGGCACAGCTGGACCACCTGGACCACCTGGACCACAAGGACCACCCGGACCTGACGGAAACCCTGGATCTCCAGGAAACCCAGGACAAGACGGCGGACCTGGAGCGCCAGGAGATGACGGTAAGCCCGGAGGCCCAGGAAACGATGGAGGTCCCGGAGAGGACGGATCAGATGGAGAACCAGGAGGCTCAGGAGGTTGCGACCATTGCCCTCCTCCTCGAACTGCTCCAGGGTATTAATCTCCTCTGGGCTTGTTCATTTCTCAGGAGATGGAATATCGAACAGAGTAGTTTCGAAAATAAAGAGATTCTCATTCATCGGTGTATGTTCAGTCACATTGCGATTCAAGAGTGTTTCAACTCCTAAACTACACATTATCCAGTCGAGCAGATTGGAAGTTAATTTTAAAATGGAGACTCTTCTAGCTTTCTTCAAAAATCTGCTGTTGCTAGATGCAAATAGAGCAGTGAGACTAGATTCAAGGAATGCAACAACTGAAAACTCTCCTAGCTAGCATTTTGCCAAGCATTTAAGCCTAGGAGCGATAAAATTTTGAATTTTCATCTACAAAAAATACAGATCCGAAAGGTTCAGCCATAATTTTGCTTTATTTCGTGTTGAGCGAGCGACATTTATAAAAACCATTTCTTCTTGGAAAGCGGGGTTGCTACCAACGAATTCAATGTAGTTGCACTAATAAACATTACGAGTCTAGTATTTGCAAGCTTCCACTGCACATTCTTTTCCAGATAGTGGCATTTCATGTGGCGATGATGCGAAGCATTTATTTTAGAGGAACAGAAGATATTAGGATTAGTACGCGTACTTTTAGAAGACAACACCTCATCCTTAGCAGTCCGTATGTCATTTCTCGGCATGTGCTATTATGCATGCGAACTAACAAGACGATATGTTGTTTGCTTCAGTGATGCCCAACACAAACCGATTGGATCTTGTAGATGTCCGCCTTGTTTTTACACCTCTTCCCCAAGAACTCTATAATTTATTTTTATCCATCCAAAAAAAGCATAAAAAGCTTTTAGTTGGGACAGAGCTTGGCCCACTGGAAAATATAGGTAATAATTTTGTGAAGCAAAGGGCCCCACTCTATTTCAGTTTGATAGGGCAACGTTTTGAAAACATAAAAATGTCATACTACGGTAAGGTACAATGTCTAATTCTGCTTTCTGGGCAGCGATGCTACGCTTTACACCACCGACACTGTTTGAACGCACGTAACATCCACGATGTCCTCGAGGTCGGTCAGCCCGTGATGTCGGGCTGGGCCGACCGCTGATATCAGCATGGAACCGTTAAACACTTTACTAGTAACAATGTTTTAACACATTTGCCTGGAGCGGCTGGTAGAGAGGTCCTATGTTGGTAGCATCGCTGCCTGGAAAGCAGAAGGTGTGTCGAGTTCGAGTCCCACCCGGCGCAAAAGTTTTGATCTAGCAAAACATCCTGTAACAACATATAGACTCTCTACCAGCCGGTCCATGCTTAAGCAAGTGTTAAAACAATGTCTAAATGTGTCTGAAAGTCTCGAAGCTTTACGATGTCTTCAGTATTCTTTACGTAGCTAAGAAGCGTTCACTTTTGTTGAAGAGATGTTCTATGCAAAGCCTGTTCACAGCACTAATGAGATTTCCACAGTGCTGCAATACTTACCATAAAGATTGGAAAAAGGGCGCGTTAACCACGTTTTTTTTGTTCCTTTGTCATAACTCCATTCAATTTTATCCTTTCGTAGAAATTTTTCCAGAAATCAGATCAGATTTTAAAGGGATATTTAACGGCCTGAATTATTTTTGTTCTACCTAAATTTTGAGCACTCATTTTTCCGAAGTACCAGAGGGCAATCGTAAACTGTGTCTTCGCTAATTACACCCTATAGACATCGCTGCACCCAAATCTGAGAATGAACCGGCTGTTTTGACAGTGACCACTTCCTTTAGAAATTCGTTGGATGCTACAAGTATGCTATCGTGACGCAACACGATTTCTCTCGGGGTTCTGTGAGCAGACGCTGGCATTTTGCTTTATCTAACATTCCATCTCCGAAGCGTCTGCTCGCAGAAGCCCGGGAGGCGGAGTTGGATGCCGTCTGTCTGCCGCGATCGGCAGAGTCTTGGTTTTTTCCTTAGAATTTCATTATTTCTCTATTTTTGGTTCTCTGATAATTCCATTTTATTCACTAATTCTATATCTACTTCGATTGTTGGGTCTGGGTTCCTCATCACACTCTTTAAGGGATAACACGCAGAAACACGCTTTGCACGTAGAAAAATTCCCTAGGTTTTTCTCAACGTCATAAAGTCGCCTTCTCATATTGTTATTCGCTAAATAAATTGATAAAGTTGGTTTAATTACCCAAGTTTGAGATTGCGTCAAGTGGTCAAATAAATTTTGGTGACGAACTGTGGTTGGTAACCGTGGAATCGTTGTCGATCGAGTTACTGGTATTCACTGAACCACCGCAACTCTTAAATGGTGCATCGGCCGGGAAAAACGACGGACCTTCCTTCCAGAAGCTGAATAGTAATGTTCAAATGCATTGCTCTCCAGCCTGTACAGGAATGACCGTCGTTTATTTATTTATTTATTATATACGTCCTAGGACGCGCTCAAAACAGAGTACCAAGCATAGTGGACATACACTGGCAAAGGGTAAAAACCTAGAAGAAAAAAAAACTAATACACAAAAAAAACTTTAAAAATGATCGATAAAAAAGCCATCAAAGGATAAGATCACACAAAACCATCCATCAGTTATATAAGGAAGACAAACACAAGCCGCTAGGAGGAAACTGGAAGTAGAGGAGTCCAGAGTGGTCTCACTATGGTATTGGCATTTGTGAAAGCCATGAGACTTGGGTCAAAACTAACAACTTAGTCGTCTAAAATTTGGTATCCCTGCTGCACCAAACACAGTCCACTTTACAAAAAAATATCTATTGCACCCAAAGTTGAAGAAAATCCAAAAGAATTAAACGGAGGGGCTGGCACCTTGCTTTGCCGAAAGACTAGCCCAGCACTTGGGTGTTCGGCAAAGAAAAAAAATTCCCATGCTCAAAAAAAGCGCGAAAGGCAAAAATCCTGCCGTAAAGACATATGGCTTGTGTGCTAAGAATGCGCTACGTCTACGACCTTTATGCGCACGATCCCAGGGCGGGCCCTGTATCTCAAAGGCCTCTTTAAACTGGTACGCACCCTAGGCGATGGCATAGAAGGGAGGACACGCATGTTTGAATACATATGTCAGTACGGAGAAAACTTCAGCCTTAAAAGGTATATGTAAAAAAAGAAAAATAGCTCTCCAAATAGGTGATCATTTAGCCTTGCGGTATACTACTATACCCACCACCCTCGTGAAAGGCAAGCTAGTCGGCAAGACAAAGAAAAGTGCAGATATCAAATTTTGGTAATTTTTTAGGTAGAAAAACGTGTATAGGAGAAAGTAGAAAGGGCAGAGATAGAGGATCTGTGGATGACTGAATAAGACTAGCAGCAGGATAAAAAAAAGAATGTGTTGGCTTTGCATATTGTGATTTGTATTTGAACTTAGTAAGACCATAGAGGACTACTCGTTAAACAAATGAGTAAACAACAATCAGAATAGAGAACTGCCAACGTAAATTGTATAAAGGCAAAGAAAATGTCCAAGAGTAGACTATGGACTAACCGACGAGAAACTAGCCACCTATTCTTTTTGTCATCTCACATCAGGCACACCAAGAACGCTTAACAGATCAATCTTCTTTATGGCCCGCTTGAATTGCTTTGAATTTTCGCACTTTAAGACCGTTTCCGGCAGCCGATCCAGCCACTGTGTTGTTCTAGAAAAGAAACTGTTGTCGCATATGTTGTATTTGGCACGGCCCGTTTTAGGGGCAATTGAAAAAAGACCACCGACGCGTCCCCTGGAGGGACGAAAAATCCAGTAACTGGAGGGCTTCAGCCGCAGCTCACCCTTCAAAATTTTGAATGCCAGGATGACGTCAGCCTGAATTCTTCTGTAAAAAAGCGATTTTAAATTGAGTTCGGACAATCTAGTATGGTAAGGCGGCAATGTATGTGGATAAGCAGGATCTGGCAATGCTCGGTAGTATAGAATTCTAGTGAACGTTTTCTGCACGCTTTCTAATCTACGGATGTCCTTTTTCAAACAAGGACTCCAGACGGAACTGCAATATTCAAGTAGAGGAAGAACATACATTTTAAAAATCTTCAACCAAATTTCTATATCAGAGCAATGTATTGTCCTAAAAAGGCTAAAAACAACTTGGAGACCCTTTTTAGTGAGTTCGTCGATGTGAGTAGACCAACTCATATTTTTTTGAATGTAGACGCCTAGATCCTTTACAGTATTTATTGAGGCTAACTGATGGATATCATAAGAAGGTGTGTCGACTGACCCAATGCGAGGGGAGAAAATGTGACTTTTCGAAAAATTTACATTTAAACCCCATTGGGTCGTCCACTCTAGCATTCTGTCAACAGCCGCTTGCAGCGCTGAGAGCGCTATGGAAGCGTCACGGTCTCTGTATATAGCGTATAGTTTAATGTCGTCCGCATATGCTGCAACTTTAATGCACGAATGAGTTTTAAGGTGAGGTAGTAGATCGCTGGTGAAAAGCAAAAATAGTATTGGGGAGAGAATGGCTCCTTGCGGAACACCGGAGAAACTGTGCTTAACATCAGAAAGAGAATCCCCAACGCGAACAACCATCTCTCTGGAGTGAAGGTAGGACCTAAACCAACGCAGCAGGTTATCCCTTATTCCGATACTTTCCAGTTTCATTAGCAATCTTGTATGGCATACAGTATCAAAAGCCTTACTTAGGTCGAAGTAAATTATGTCTACTTTATAACCCTTTCCTAGAGCTTGGATCCAGTCGTGAGTACAGTCGATAAGCTGTGTACAAGTAGATGACCCAGATAGAAATCCGTGCTGTTCCGGGGGCAAACATTTTAGGGTGGAGATCCATTCCAGCAGGTGGTGCTTCAAAATTTTCTCAAGCACCTTTAGCGAAACAGGAAGCATGCTAATTGGTCGAAATTCTGATACGAGGTTGGCTCCCTTCTTTTTCGGTATGGCAGTCACCACAGCCATTTTACAAATCTTGGGAATTTCACCTGATGACAGAGATATGTTGTAAATGTGTGCTAAGGGTTCGGCAAGAAGATTTGAAAAGGTCTTGAAAAATAACTGGGGGATTCCTTCCGATGTGAAAGATAAAGAGGGCTTAAGCGCCCGAAGGTACTTATAAACTTGAGACGGTGTGATGACCGGGACAATAAGAGATGTCCTTGATACCGATGGTAACGTGAAATCTGGCACAACATGAATTTTGAACACATTTGCAAAGTAGTTTGCGAAAGCATTGGCTTTAGACAAATCGTCGGTATACAAAGAGCCATCCTCTCCCTTAACTATTTTGCACATCTGAATACGTTTGGTCATCTTGCTCACAAACGCAGCCAAGTTCCGAGCATTACTTTCGTTGCTGTGCCTCTTTATTTTGTTTCGAAGGAATCGCTTCAAGTGTACATCTAGTTTTTTACACAGATCTGTATATCTCTTGGACTTTAAAGGATCTGTTAGTTCAGAGAATAGGCGCGTTTTGTGCTCGAAAAGATTACGTATGTGTTCTGGGTATGCACCGAAAGCACCAGCGCTTTTGCACCTGGTGGGGACATGGAGTTCAATTAAATCGTGAATGATTCTGTAGAAACGAGAGTATACATCTTCAATATCCGTGTACCCTTGGAACACAGCGAACCAATCAATCGCTGCAAGCCTAGAAGCTAAAGCTTTCTTATCGCATGATCTAAAATCTTTGAAGCGTGTGACCGGAGGCGGGTCAATAAAGGTGGGCATCGAGAAAACTAGTATCTTGTGGTCTGCTGAGGACAAGGGCGGCAACGGTTTCAATACTTCTATGCCATCAATCGATGATAGAATCAAATCCAGGATGTGATCGTTTCTGGTTGGAAAGGAGACCAACTGCCGAAGCTGTAAAGATTGAAAGAGATTTAAAAACTTATTCCCAGTTGATGTGGTGGCGCTTTCTTCCTCCCAGTTAATGGAAAGGTTAAAGTCTCCTAGAATTGTTGTGCCATGAGGAGACAATGCGGCCAGATCACCCAAAGTCGATACCAAAAGATCATCGTCTGCAGAAGAGCAGGCAGGGGGGCGATATACTAGGATAAATCGATGCCGCTCTCCGATAGAGAAAGTGATGTCGAAACACAGCACGTCGGCTTTAAGGGAATTCGGAATCAAGGTTACAGTTTCAAACACCAGCATTTGATGGACTAAGGCACAAACGCCCCCGCCCCTTTTGTTTAATCTATCTCTTCTAATAACAGCGTATGGAAGATTTAGGCAAATTTCAGAAACAGCGATTTTATCATTTAACCAGGTTTCTGATACAAATACGAGTATAGGTTTGAGAGAGGAGAGGATAAAATTAAAGTGATCAAGTTTGTTTACCAGGCTTTGAGCGTTTAGCAAAAGGCACAAAGTGGCGAACGCGGGAGAATTATTCAGTTTTTTGTCTGATTGCTATCTGCACGCTGAATATCACTTACTTTAACAACCTCACCTCTATAGACGACGTAAACCCTATTTCCATTATGCTCTTTTTGATTTAGGTCGTAAGCTCGCTTACGCTGCTCCCTATCATGTTCACGTTCGGCTGCCGTCATTGATCTTCTTATGAAAACGGTGTTGAACTCCCTTGACGACCGCAATTGGGAAGACCTCGACAGCGCCTCGAAGAAAAATCTTCTAGCAGGAAAAACGCATTTCACTAGCCGTGGCCTTTTAAGCGACCATTCACCCATTCTAAACACTTCCACAGGTCTAGCTTCAATATTTAAGACATCGAGTATCTTACTCACCTGATCTTCCGTGTGGAGCTGACGTGGTGAAGCGGACAGTGTAGTATCTGCTTCAGGAAGTCCTTGGATCACGATTGAACGACCTCTTTTTTCGGATTCAAGATGCTCGAGCGTCAGTGCAGGCAGCTTGCTTAGGAATTTTTCTAATAGAGGAATAGCCTCAGGAGCCTTAGCGACATGAATAGCACGAATCTGGTCCAAGTTAGCGATGGCGTCCTCGTCCAGCATATTGAGGGCGGTCGAATTTGGAAGCAGTGGTGAAGTAGGTTTTCTCTTCTTCGCTGAAGGCATCGCATGGCGTGGGGTGTGATCAGCCAGTAATATAAGACGCGACCGCTCACAGTGAGCGCAGACAGTCGAAATGTTTAGGTGTTTCAAGGACGGTAATTATGGAGATTTTGATCACAAATTTCAAGTTGTCTTTTTATACTCTGAAATCACTCACTGCGAGCGCTATGAGTTTCTCTAACTGCATCCTAGATTGGGGAGAACCTACGTTATCTTTAGAAACCATTTACATTTTCCAGCAACAACGAATTTTCACGTTTTTAAAGGGCTTCAGCTGCTCTGCAAAGTGGGTGAATTTGTGCAGCCTTCTTTGGCGCTTTCTTTGGCTCTTCACCTCCGAGCATTTTTAGCAGAAGTATCCTTTGCCATTCGGAACACTACGTTTTAGATGCTGCAAGTCACTGCCTTCGACTCGAGTCCACAGCCTTTGGGTTTCCTCCCCATAACTCCCCGTTTTTTAAATTTTGAAAAACGGTCCACGTGGTACAGCTATGCAGCCCATGGGCTTTCCTCTCATATATTATGAAGCGTCCAAGACAATTGATATTTCCCGCCATTTTGCCCCAGTCGTGTTCTAGGGGTCTGTAGGCTCGACCTGAGCACAGCGCTCATCGACCAGATCTTTGCACACCGTCTCGTCTTCTTCACACCTGGGTATCAGGTCCAGGAGGTCATGCCTTCGCATTACCAGGGCTACCCTGACCAGCAATCGATCCTCTACGAAATGCTCTGCACCCTGGCCTCTTCAGCCTTACCAGGTGACCAGCGCGTTCTTGCCCATTCAGAGACTAGTCATGAGCTATTCGCATCGGTCTCAAATACTGCAACACCACGAAAACAAACTGTGATTCAGGCTGATGAAAGCGGAAATTATAAAGCTACATATCTCTTTTTGCTGTTCAGTAAACTATGAATTTGGATTGTGCATGACGCAATGCATAAGGATAAAGGGTATCGTAAGTCAATCCATTTGTGAAATGAGCCACGCATTCTACGTCTACGGGATGCCTTGGAGGCAATTTAAATGCGTGCTTGGTCTGTGCAATTAATTTCGATAGAAATTCGGTAAACGGTCACTGTTCTATCCTTCCCAGATAACTGTAGTATCAAATCACCGATCTCGGATGGTTGTTTGGCCTGGGCGAAACCATCGAACCATGGATTGATTCGGGCGCATGAGAGAGCAGTTGCCTCTTCCGGTTGCGCTACACACGCCTGACGCTATGGAAACGGTTTCAATAAGCAACTATTTCTCATTAGATAAGCAAATGAGATTTCGTCTAGCCACATGGAAGTTTGATCTACATGTCTTAACATACAGTTCTTCGCCGTCTGTCTCATCCACGGTGCTCTTCTATAAAATTTGAGCTCTAATAAATTACCATGAAATAGTTGCCTATTTCCTCGATAGGTAATCCAACTTCCTCTCGAAGTAGCCTTTTTTTCTCTGCTGGCAGCTCTGAAAAGCTGAGAGCGGCAGCAGAAAAGGCTTGTACAGCTACATGCCATAGACCCCGTGGCTGTAGCAAGTAGGTGCCGCTTCTGCCGCAACAGTTTTGGGGCCGCCGGGCGCTTTCCTATGTTCTGATCGTTCTCCACTCTTACTATTATTCAGAAGTGCTACGCCCAAGCGAAACTGTAGGTAGAACTGCATCCTTTTTCAATTAGTTCTTTTTTTACTGATTATAAGAGCAAGAACTGCTTAGTGAAATAGAGTTAAAAGGTTAGGAACCAGCTTGGTAACCAACGACACTCACTAACGATAAATTAAGCAACCAAACTGGAATCTTTTGAAATATTTATACCAAGTTCGGTGTTCTTCATGTAAGTAGAAGGTCATTTGTCTACTGCATTTATCTCCAGACTATACGCATTCCCAGATTCCGTCTGATTCCATAACAAATCTCTTTAAAAGAGGTAATATTGCGGTCTCGAATCTTACATGAAACGGATAACCCAGGATCAATCTCAAATCTCTCTTGGCAAAGAATGCGCCGTTCAGCTGATAAGGCCGAAAAGGCCAGGGTGCAGAGCATTTCGTAAAGGACCGATTGCTGGTCAGGGTAGCTCTGGCGGGGAGCGGATCGAACTTACGGATGGTCATCGCGACTGCGGCAGCCACCGCCGCGCAGTAATGAACCCGTGCTGTGGCGCCACGTTCTACGGAGAAAATGCCCGAATCTCATGGCGAGCGTTGCGTGCGGAGAAAATGCCCGAAATAGGGAGAAAACGCCTGTAACCAGGGGAGAAAATGCCGCCCGCGTTGACGAGAAGAACTTATAGCACACCATCACGTGGTGATTAGCAAAAGCGTCGAAGTAGGGAAAACAACTATGGGCGGTAAACACCTCTTAGGAAACTAAGAAAAGTTTGAAACTGTGGGAAAAACCGTTCATTAGGAGAGCCTTAGCCGGGTGTATCGTTTTTATTATATAATGACCTATTTCCGTTTCTTTCATTCCTATCAAAGCTCCAATAAGAAGCTGATCGCAAAATTTCTGTTCGAAAAACACTCTATACTTCGAGAAGGTGGCTTGAAAGATTTCTAGCAGAGTGCTACAACGAAGGTTCTGGTCATTTTAATGACGTTTTTGGTAAAACCTATGTTGCAACTAACCATTCAGATATTTAAATCCTTTATTCAAATAGGAGGAAATATCAGAAAAACAGCAACAAAGCAAATCAAAGTGAATCTTATACTGAGAAAAACTTTAACAAAAAACAGCATAACAAGTAATTACAATACCAACGGTGTATCAGATAAAAAACACTTGAAAAAAAGAATGTTGAAATATCTATGTTTAAATCCTGTTTTAGTAAAGAAGGAAATGATTGATCAAAAATGAAGACTGCATCAGAAAGACCTCCGCAAAACTTAAAAACCAATTTGTAAATAAACTCCCAAATAAGTTGTGTCATTTTTTTATTTTCTACTTCTCATGACTTTGAACTGCATTTACCTTACTGTTCACTCCATGTGGCATTCATGTGACTCAAAAAAAAAACTCAAAAATTGAGTGGCCTACAGTTCCGCAGCGCATTGCTTTAAAAAGTAATTCTAAGTTACCAGGTTCCGTTGATGTGCTTGTTTTCTAGTTTACGTGCCAGAAATTGAGATCTGGACGAAAAGGCTTCTTTCGCTCCTTTCAGGGCGTTCAAGTGTTCTTTTCATATAAAACACCGTTGATACTAATTTAACCGTTGAGCATGCCTGTTATAACGAGAATCTTTCCCCGCGTTTTCCAAAGCTTCTCTATCACGGTAAGGCCATTAATTCTGCTAGAGAATCCAAATAACCCTTACACATTCTAGGAGTTACATCAGCGGATGGAATTGCCGCGAATCTTGGACATGGACACGGTGTTGTCTTTCCTTTCTTCTGGTCTATCGGGTGCACCTCCGTCCTCGATTTCGGGTAAAATGCTCTTAGCCACGGTCAGTTCAGTTGCACAAAATTCTAGAAGTTCTCTCAATGGGGGATCACGCTCTGCAAAACAACATATATATTATATTTCATCCATCAAATCATTTTTTTCAATCTAATCGACATCATGTGTACACTCCCCACCAAATGCGTGACGAATCCTGGTATGGACAACGTTGGTCGTACACGTTGTCCTTACTTGCGCATCATGCCATCGTGCATAAAACTGCGCGTTAGGTGGTAGCCAAGTTTGCAGCATATAAATCATGAATTGGCTTAGGGCGCTTTCCTCTGCAGGTGTGACAAATGGCTGTTTTGGAGGCTGCAACACTTCGAAACTGACGTATGAGTGCCTAGGTAGAAATGGCAACATCTGCAGCCTTCAAAAAAACAGGACACAGCGACATTTTATGTGTATGTGTGTTCTAAGTACAAGCGCATCTCTTTTGCACCTGGTGCATTGTGCGAAATGAAAGAGACACCTAAAAAAGGAAAATAATTGAGCAGAAAACGAAAAAATTGAGCGAAAAAGATACGTATCATAAACTTCCAGTTCAACTTCTACGGAATCCATTGCAGCAATCTCGAAGTCCATCAAAAAATTGTCACCCCTGGACGCTTTAGAAGTGGGTTCTCCCCAATCTAGGATGCAGTTAGAGAAACTCATTGCGCTCGCATTGAGTGATTTCGGAGTATAAAAAGACAACTTGATATTTGTGTTCAAAATCTCCATAATCATCGTCCTTGAAACAAATAAACGACGGTTTTTCCTGAACAGGCTGGATAGAATCCATTTGAACATTACTATCCAGTTTCGGGAAGGAAGAACCGTCGTTTTTCGCACACTTGTAGCATCCAACGACGCAATTTTCTACCGCTGCGCAGGAAGTGGTCACTGTCAACAGCCGGTTCATTCTCAGATTTGGGTGCAGCGATGTTCATGGCGTGTAATTAGCGAAGACGCAGCGCGTTTACGACAGCCCTCTGGTACTGCAGGAAAATGAGTGCTCAAAATTTAGGTAAAACAAAAATAATTTAAACCGTTTAATAGCATTAGATCTGATCTTATTTCTGGAAAATTTTCTACGAAAGGATGAAAATGAATGGAGTTATGGCAAAAGAACAAAAAGAACGCGGATACCGCCCCCTTTTTCCAATCCTTATGGTGGGTATTGTAGTGTCATAGACGGCTTCCAGCAGGTGCCTGCTCATTGTTCCTAGGATCAATTTCCCTTCTTTTTCTGAAGAATTCGATCTTCGGCAGAAGGCTAGAGTGGTAAAAGGCGGTTTCCGCAAGCAACACTGCTGCTTGTTCCTTTCAATGCGTATTTACGTCCTCCTACGTTGCGGAAGGGTGACCGTATTTCGAGATCATGAGGGTGAGGTTCTCTGGTGCTGGAGTTGTTTGCAGGACATCAAATACCTTCCATAGCTCTGTCACGCGGGTGTGGAGAGCTCCGTCGCGGGAGAGGGAGCAGCGGTTTTGGGCTGCCTCTTGGAATTTTCATGTGACTGATATGTACAAAGGCTATCACATCATGCCAACATTTTTGAAATAAAGAAGTAATTAACATTGGTTAACACCTATAAAGAAACAGAGGTTCAAGAATTTCAGCGCTAGATTTTCGTAATTATGGTTTTATAGCCTTCGAAATCCGGCTCGAAATACAACCGCGCACGCCTTCAAATAAAGGATTAAGGACGGCGTTACTTAATCCCTTCTAGGATGCGTCAGCGCATTCTACTTCTACGGGATGTCGTGGAGGCGACATGAATGCGTATTTGGCCATACAATGACTTGCGGTGGCCAGCCGATGAACAAGTCAGCGCTTTATCCTTCCCGGACAAGTCTGGTACCAATTCACTGACCCGGAGGGATAGAACGCTTCAAATACCTATTAAAAAACGATCGTACGAGTGGCCCTGACGGTACGAGGGGCGGTCTCTGTGTACGAATGGTCACCGCGCGCGCTACTTCCACTGTCGCGTGCGCGATGAGCTCCGCCGCGTTCATGCGAGGTGTCGCTCGTGACCTACTGCAGATGCTAGGTTTGAGTTGTTGATATCCCTTCCACTGTTGCAGAAGCTGCAACAAACAACAAACAGCTCTGGTTCAGAAGTTGAGTTAGAGTTACAAAACTCATTCTATTTCTTGAGCTTCTTCAGGAAAAGCTGAAAAATGACACACTATCGCAGTGGAACTGATTTTGTAGACACTTCCTAATACAGATGTGCAGGTTCTAATGCAAGTCTAGATAGGAGCCCATCCTGTATCTCCTTCTAAACTGGCAGCTTTTCTTAAGCGCATCAACTATGTGAATTTCTAGAGCAGTAATACTTTATCCGTCGTGCTTAACGTTTTCATTTGACACCTGAAAAATGATACCCGCTGTTAGGTTTTATTCAGGTAGAGAGGAAACGGTCATTTCACACACCATTTCGGTCGTTTTTTAACAAAATTTCATTAAGATTCTGACTCTTGTCTCAAGAACGAAATCAGTTTAGGATAGAGCTGCAGGACCAAGGGAAGTGATTGGAAATGCGATGCTTCCATGTGATGGCAGGGACCCGGACATCTTGTCCTCAGCGCGCCCTGCCCCCCCCCCCCCCACTTCTGAGGGCGGCGTATCTAACGACTCTCCGCCTTTCGATCGTATCTTCACGAGAGATACATGATAGTGTTGATTGGGGGAAAGTTTTCCGACAGACATCGTTGATGTAGTGGAGTGCCTCTAGGAGGAGCTCTTTCGCCCCTGCTATTTCTAATCTACACCATGGATTTGCCTTCATTCTTGAAGGCTCTAAAAATATTGATCTCCAAATGTATGCTGATGATATTAAAATATACGGATCCAACAATGCCGAGAACTTCATAGATGTGACCGAAAGCTATCTCGGTGTATTGGAAAACTGATTACTTGGACTTCAAAATAAGATCTGACTGTCAATTTAGATAAATGCTTTGTGACGCACATTGGAGTAGGATCAGGGAATCAGTGCACCATAAATGGTGTTACTCTCAAGAGCTGCGCCGTTTCCAGAGATCTTGGGGTGATGATTGACAATAATCTCGATTTTTAGGAGCACATCAATGAAGTAGTAAGAAAAGCATTCACCTCCCTTTTCTCAATCTTTCGCAATATTCATAGCAACAACGGCCAAATTTTGACTCGTTTATACAAATCATGCGTTTTGCCCGTCTTGAATATTGTTCACAAGCGTGGAATCCTTTTTCCAATACTTAAGCTTGAGAAGGTCCAGTAAACTTTTACGAAATTTGTCTTTTACCGCACTCACCTGGGTCAAATTCGAGTACAATGCCAAGATATGTTGTTCGGATGCCAGAATTAGGGTTGAAAAGTTTGCAGCATAGACGTATCTTAGCTGATCCTGTATTCGTTTTTCGTATTCTTCGGAGCGAAATCAAGATGAAGCCTAGCAAGTACTAGATGTTCACACCAGGTAGTGAAAGAACTGGAGGGTTGAATTTGCACTATAGGAAGAATCCTTAAGCCAAATCACATGAGAATGTTTCATGTGCTTTTCTATTGAGTTGCAATATGGCTGCAGCGTCTCCTATCTGCCGTTATAAAATGGTAAACGTGTAGGAATTTTGAAGCCAAACTAGAAGGAATCAATGTTTTACAACTACTAGGTATCGGAGAATCTTGTAGTTTTCGTCTATGATAACTTTTCCCGTCTCAGGTGGACATATCCGATGAGAAAAAATTGCCTGATTCTCCGGCTAACTGAGTGTTTGCTCCGTCTATCATTTGCAGTCGCGGCGTTTTCAAGACTTACGAGTCTCTCATCACTTTCCGTCATCAGCAGCAACACTCACACTCGTAAATTCCAAGAAGACACCGGAAGATGGAGAAAACTTGCCTTATAGTTATTTAAGAGTAGTATTCTGTATTGTTGCTGTCAATTGTGTGAGTGCTCTTCGAACCGTCATTAAATTTATGAGCTCGTAGCAATACTCATTGTCTTGTCTTCACATTCTCAAAATTTCATACATTGTCCTCGCTCTCTCACATCTTTTAAGCTTATTGATTTCATAATAGTGATGGTAACGGCACAGAAGCATTAACACACAAAGCTTTTTTTCTGTTTGCTTTTCTTTTCGAGCTGCTGCCGCTATATTCATTTCGTCTCTCTCCAATTACTAACTACGAGATTGCTACGATCTCGAATCTTATAAAAGATTCCTAAACATTCAGGATCAAAGGATTGAAAAACACTCAGACTGCAGCATTTTTTTGTTTCTGTCTACTGTTGTTTGTTTAAGGCGCACAACTTGTGCAGTAAATGAAATGAAATGAAATTAGGTAATCTTTTAACATCAAATTGAGAATACTCTCTTGTTATAAAGTTTTGTAGAAAGTTTATTAGCAATTTTTATTTTGAGGTCTAAGTAATTACATTGTAAGGGAGTAACATGTGTTGGCTCCTGTTGAAATAAGTTGTTATAAACTCTACTCAGAATGTTGGTTACATAGTCGGTAGACATATTGTGTATGATAAGTATCGTTCATGTATCTAATGTGGACAAAAGTACAGTTGGTTATAAGTTTGTAATTAACGGGAAAGGTATATTCCAAGTAGGACATAGTCATATCTGCTAGCTAAAGTTCCCTCCTTGAGAAACTCCAATAGTTTGTTTGAAAACAGAGGTTCCTAATTTTCAAAAACTATTGTCCAATATGTAATCAACTAGGTACAGAATGTTTAAAATCGTATAGTATCTACTATACTTAGTTTCACTGACGTTTGTAAAATACACTTTATTATTCAATTGAACGCTATAAATTTTTTGCCTGCGTTTTTGAAACAAATCCTTAATATGCCACGTTCGGCTCTCGATAAGTCTTGGCATAGTAGTCCACGATGTTGAGAAATAATATTTATCTCAAGCCACTTCAAGATTGGTAACACGGACAGCACTCAGCCTGAGTTCTGTCTGTGTTACCAGTCTTGGAGTGGCTTGAGATAAAATTATTTCTCAACATCCTTAATATGTATTTTTTACGATAACATTATGTGCAGGATTGGTAAACATGTTACTGAAATCTGCTGACTATAATTGTAGATTATCCCGATGATGCTGCGAATTCTTTCACTGATGTTACTGTTATCTATAGCCTAATAACCATTAAAGGTTTTACTTCTGTTTTTAATCGAGTTTATACACCTTATGAAATGTGATTTTATATGTGTAAAAATTTGCATTAACTCTATGGGTAAAAGTTTCATACTATTTTTGCACCTGTAATAAATCTAAACTTGACTGGGTTTTTATGTAACTTCGGAAAACAGCACAAATGTAGTGTACTTGAGGGAGCAAAGTCGTACAAGTTGTGGTTTTTCACAAAACTTTTTGTGCTTTTCTAAAATGTTTGAGAATCTCCTAACCTATAAACCGCATAGTTATTTGCCATGTGCCATATGATTAGATAAAGATTCTACGCCCATTTATTTAAGAAGTTGTACGTACATAGTTTCTCACATACAATACTGTAATTACTGTGAGCTTTGTCAAAAGGGCAAATTATAAGGTTATCCAGCAAGTATTTAAGATATTCTTTGTTTATGTTAGGTCTATAACCAGATCTTGATTTGTAACTGTAAAGTTTATATCTTTTCCTAAACCTGTTTAGCACATTAGAAATAGTTTCCTCCATCCAACTGTACACTTATGGATTATTGACCTCTTACCCAATTCCAAATTTAGTGCCTTTGGTCATAATGTCGTAGAGAGACTTGTCTCTAATAATATTTAAATCTCCTGTTTTTACATGACCAAAGTGTTTATCTATAAACGTTAACACATTTTATGTGTTGCCTAAACATCTACTGTTGAGTTAGTTAAATTGCATAAATGAAGAGTTTTGATAAAACTGTTGCAGTTAAAAACTTTTAGAGATACAGGCGGTGGATAACTATATACAATCCTATTCATTGCAAAATTATCTACATTACCTGAGCCTTTAATCTTATTTTTTAATAAGTAGGTTATTTAGGTTGATACAATTCAAAAACTGTGTATATAAGGAATAGTAATCGTTATCGAATTGAAATTAGTTCTGTAATTTCTATTAGTGACACAGTCTTGCTTTTTGAACTGAAAAGGACAAAGAAGGCTGAGTGGGACCTTACGCTTATATTCCGTAAATTGGTGCAGGAACTCATGTTTATAGCAAGACCTGGTAACTGAATTATCTCTTTCTTATCAAGAGTCTTGAAGTATCTGTAAACCTCAATATCACTTAATTTCTCTACGTTATCAACAAATTTGTCATTTCAAAATTGCGTTCAGATGTATTTCTTCTTTCGCTACGTTTTCTATTTTTCACGATAGATAGCGAAAAGTAGGGGTGGTTAGTTTAAGGTTTCAGTGGATTAGTAATATCAGAATTGTTTCCATACCCTTTAATATTATCATTTAATCCAAATGGTTAAGCCGTTTCAAGCAGTCGTATCCAGAACAACTCCTTTTCTGCTATACGTTCTTATCTATATTATCTTCCATGTTATCTAGGAAAATAACAGGAATTTGTCTGAGGTTACAACTCTCAAAGTGATTATACAGAAAATGATTAACATTCATTTTCCTAATATTATGCAAGGTTATTTGCAGTCCACAAAAAAACACTGTCCGAAAGACTGGCCTTAACTTCGAGGTGCCCGGAAAGCGGCCACGAGAGGGACCAAAGCAGCGCTGGCTTGATTCGCTGCACCAGGACTTGAAGATGGCTAGGTTACACCCTGATCAGGCATTTGATCGGGAAAAGTGGCGCCAGTATCCAGGAAAGCGAACCCGCAAGAAAGCGAGACAAACGCTGAAGAAGAAGATTTGCAATCCACAGAAGACGGTATAAGATAGGCCTTTCCTTATAACTGGTAGGAAAATGTTAAGCAGGGCTACTAGGCCATTGCAACCAAAGGTGTTTCCTGAAGGATATGTAAAGGAATTAAGAACCAAAGTGGAAGGCTTTAATGGGTTCCTCCTATTGCAACATCCTACTTATAACCCCGCCAAAAAAGCCCCTGTTTATTTTAGAACGAGAAGTCAGGTCCTCTTATTAAAGAATGCTTATGAGTGTATAAAGGAAGAAAACTGAGACGCCAAAACAGCCAAAAACCAGGTGGAAAGCGTTTATGAAAGCACAGTAGGGTTGAGCTATTAGAGTAAATTGGAATAATGTCTAAACGATCTGATTCTGGTCTGTGATCCACATTGTAGACATATGTTTTTGTAGGTCCTGACAAGAAAAGGATGCCTGAGTATTAAACCAATACACTTCGCAGCTAATTGAAGACAAGTAATTACACATTTCGAGATTATATCAATGTAATGGATTCTGAGTTCTACCATCTAACCTTCTTTAGCCGAATGTTATTTGCTACAATATCTACGTCACTGTTATTTAAATGTTAGCTAAAACTCAAAAGCGGGAAAATCTGGGAGTATATCATCCGTCCAATTTATATAAATTGAACGTTAGTATGCGAGAAATTATATCACTCTGACTGTAAGACTGTCCTTCTATTATGAACCAATTCTTAGAAGCGTATAGAAGCGTTGAAGTGTTAACCCGTTGAACTTCAGCTATTACAAAGGTGATACAGCTTAAAATATGTTGTCTACGTATAAATTAAGTTTGCGCTACTAGAGGAGCTCGCGAACATATCATAGGCAAATCGTCGTAGGCTGCACTTCAGTGAATGTCCGAAAAATAAAAATAACCCGCTCAGGTTCCCCTGAGATAAGCCAACACCTTTTGGTTGGGCCATTTCAGCAGGGGAGCACAACCGGTGTCAAGCGGTTGTGCTCCCCTGCTGAAATGGCTGTTCGAGTAAACATTATATCTATTGACCAGATTCTAGAGAACCACATGTTAACGAAGTTGTTTTTAAGGCCAGGATGACATATGATTTCTAGCAATACTTCACGTCGGAAGCAGGGGCGCACATATAACGGTTAACGATTTAAAGGATTTAACGAATTAACGGCATTTCTCGTTAAAATCTGGCTTAACGACTTAACGGAAATTTTTAAAATTTCAACGGAATTTTTAACGGACTTTCTACTCAGTGATTTTATCATATTTACCCTTAGTCTTCACGATTGCTGCAGGTCTCACCGTCCCGATTAGGATTGTTCCTGAAAAACTATTGAAATTTGCAAAAACATTTTGATGTTTTCATGAATCTGTTTTGAATTGTTGGAAATAATGTATTTCGGGGCGCGAGTAGCGCAGTCCGAGGAGGTGCCGGCTGTCACCCGATACCAGGTTCCTGGTTCGGATTTCCCGCTCCAGCCAGCCAAGTCTTCCATCCAGACTTGTGTGGGAGGATAAAGCGCTGACTTGTTCATCGGCTCGTCACGGCAAGTAGGTATAGGCTAAATACGTATTCAAGTCGCCTCCGCATCTCATAGAAGTAGACGTGGCGCGTCCCAAAAGGGATTAAGTAACGCCGTCCTTTATCCTTATCCTTTAATGCCTTTTGAGGCTAGAAATTTCTTCGCCGAGCTCCCAACTATGTCAACGAATCGACAAAAATATACTGGTCTAACCTCCTCGTAAGATATGCCTACCCTCACCTGGCGCTGCTTATCCCAGAATACTTTTGCCCACCACCTAGAACAGACGAGAGGAGAGAATATTTTTTAGGCCGCTGGACGTATTTTAAACGATTTCAGAAAAGCGCTAGTAACAAAAATTTGGGAGGTTACTTTTTCTGGACGTTAACACATTAAGGATGTGTCACACCTATTCAGCAGTGCGGGACGTGTGACACGATGCCGTGTCATGGCCACGACGTTGCAAAAAAATGGATGGTTCCTCGCATCGGGCACTAGAAAATCGTGCGTCCGATAGCGTGGAAACATTCCACTGACTGGCTTTTAATTGTATCTTTATTTGATCTTTTTGTACTTAGTGACCTGTGCCCGCATCGAAATTGTATATGGTCGTAGAACAGTCAGACAAAATGGTTTCGCAAAGAAGTAGGAAAGGGGGGACTCCGGATTCTGCCTGATCGCACATTTTAACATGCCTTGTCGGTGATCATCTTCCGTGATAATTCCATAGCTGTTTTTATTCCACACCCTGTAGATAATTTGTTACTGAATGTTTATTTTTCTACGTTTGTTGATCTTGAATTGTTTGTATTACATTGCAATTTTGCACTCCATTCGTTAGCTGTTGAACTCTTGAAGTGGAAACCTACACAATATCCTTGATTTTTTTTCACTTGAAATAAGGGTTTGCATCTATTTCGTATTTTTAACGAAATTTAGCAATTTACCAAAAATTCAGCAAAAATCTCCGTTAAAAAATTTCGTTTAAAAAACTTAACGCACAGAATTTTGTGTGCACCCTTGGTCGGAAGGGCGTAACATCTTAGGCGATTACAATCGAAGGAACGATCTCAATATAAACATATGTCGCGAAAAGACTCTAAACCTGCAGGACATAGATTGTTTAGGGTAAGTTGTGACTAACAAAATTTTATTAGAAAGGAATAGTTGTTATACTTGAGAGAGAATCTAAGACGAGTTGCGCTCCAAGGGCCTGAACGGCCCTGAGGTTACCTTGGTCAAAGGAATGCTACGTATCGATGATTTGATTGTGGGTATTAACAACATATTCTATATAACTAACATGCAAACAATGAAGATTACTGTTTAGCCAATGAAGCCCACCATTGCTGCTGCAGTTAAGCTGAACATTGACCTGTCACCTTGAAACGGAACACCAATTGTTGAAATGTTGACCAATCAAGAAACGGAAATTCTGGAGGTAAGTTGACCAGAAGCATAAGGTATAACAGCTAGCTGACTATTTTAGCGAGGCGAAATCAAATATGGGTTGTTAACAATAGCGGGAGTAAACCTGGCTACGACTCATCCCAGAGAATAGGATCAATCCTTCTCCAACATAGACAACGAGGAAACTAACATTGTGAAAATTTATATTATTGTAAAAAAATATAGTGATAATAAACAATATAAGTCATAAATAATTGAACAGCTATAGCGATGCGTACCCTTTATGAACTATTCAGGTTACCGGAAGTAATATTCCAGCGCCGTCGATGTGTTCAGACAAGAGCGATGGAGCAAAACCAAGAAAGCGGGCTGGGATGCAGTCTGCTGTTTTGTTAAATGTTATTACATTATGTGAGTGTTTCTATTCAATAAACTAAGAAGTTGATAAAATGATTAAAGTGATCGTGTTGACAAGTTCAAGAATATAGTCTAACTAGGTTCATTTGGTTTGGATGTATCGAACAGTAAATGAATAAGAAAATCCACCAATATGATGGATGGCCCAGTAGGCCGAAACCAAGAACACCACAGTTAGGCGATGAGACTCTTTGACGAATGTAAGTAAAAAGGATGAATGAAAGACTAAGGATCTTCCCTGAATTCTTCCGTAAGGAGGGAGATTCTTACTGAAAACAAAACACTTACCGCACTCCAAGAGTGGCGAAGTCGACGAAATAAGAATACCACGTCGTAAAAATCAAAAATGAGCAAAACAGAGATTAGTAGGAAAACCAGGACTCAGCCACCGTCGACAGCCGAAGATACGTACCTGAAATGGAGTTACACCGCCGAACATTGTTTTCCCTTCGCTTTTTTTGTTTCCCAGCCGTTTTCTTCAAATCTTTCCAGATTGGCGATCGAAAAACATAATAAAAGAGGAAGAAATCAACGAGAAACATAAAGTACCGAAGAAACTCGAAAGCTGGCAGTGAAAGAGAGGACACATATGTATTGAACACGTAATAACCAGAGGAAATGAGTTTCAATTAGCCAAGCTAGATGTAAGAAATATATTGCAGCACTTGCAGACTATATTTTTTCACTTTTGAGTGACTTTGCGTTGAACAAATTATAATGCTAACTGTTCACTGTTCTTCGCATGGGTCTTGTTCGGTGAATTCACTGTCTGCAAGAGTCCTTCTTTTCCTGAAACCCCACTAGGCGCTGAATGCACCGAAAAGTAAATGACCATCACTCCGGACTTATTTTTGTTTAGAAATTAACCTCCCAGTCCTTGGTAATCTAGTTTATTGAACGTATGGATTTTGCTCAACGGATCTCCCTTGATAGAACCTTCGGCAGGGTCAAGCGTGGAGTTCGATTTTTGCCGAAAATTTACGACCACCCCTCCAAGGGCAGATTTGGTACGACCCCCTCCCTTGTCTACATCGCCGTTTTATTTCTTATCTGTGTTAAAATTTTCAAGTCTTTATGCCATTGTAGTACTTTTTAACAGGTTCTTCTTTTCAGGTTCAGCATCAACACAACGCGGATCGTCCTCAGAAAAAGACGCGTTATTTATTGATTGTTCGAACTGATTCTATTTTGAAAAAACGTTGATCAACGTTTTGAATATGCTGTATTTTAACATTAACATTTTGATTGTTCTGCAGTTAGAAATAAAGAATTTTGCCAGTAGTTCTCAAAGTAATCGCAACGACTTCATCTTTTCAGATTTTTCGAGGTTTTCATGCATACGACACCTGCACACTCTATAAAGATTTGAGTGTTAATTGTTAAGGCAGACTTAAGCGATTTTCCTACAAAAATTTTTGAGGCACTCTTCGAAACGTCGACGGAAACGCAACTGAGGGATGGACTTCTCGCGGAAAAAAAATTCTACCTTCTGAGGAAATGAGCATCAGAGAGGGAAACTATACCGTACAAAATTTTAGGCTGCGGTTGTTGTACAGTAAAAGAACAGGCTTCTTTGCAGCCATCTTCGATGATTAGAGCGAATTGTATTCAAATTCTTCGTTCTTCCTGAAAAAAATTTTCCTACCTGAAACAGACCACCCATGCAGTTGAAAATTCCCACTAAAAGTTTCAATTCATGACCAATGCACAGTGAAAAACCATGATTCATCTAAACCGAAGAGGTTGGATCGACTTCTGGTCGATGTTCGTTGGAGCGACAAAATTGCCCGTTCACATAAATTATCATAAATCGGTAAGTTTCTCAAATGTTGAAAAAAACTTTTTGAAAACTGAAGAAAATATTTTTTGCCACATAAAAGGCAGCCTTCAAAAAAACACCTTCATGCGGGGCAGGTAAGGTTAAATTTCAGATCAAAAAAAATTGAAAAGATTTTGAACTATTAATCATAACTCGGTAATTTTTGAATTTTTAGAAAGCCAAAACTTTTCGAAAATGAGGGAAAATATGCTTTCTTATCATATATAAGTCATTTTTGGAAAAATGTAGTCTTCATGAGGGGCGGAGAGGTTGGATTTCTGGTCGATTTTTGGAGAAGAAAAAAGCGTGCCAAAAATCGAACCCCTCCTCCGCCCCGCATGATGATCCCTTCTTGAAAACTGGTACATATATGCTGAGAATGCACGTTTTCTCTAGTTTTCAATAACGTTTTGACTTTTTCGAATTTTCAAAAACTTACCGAGTCTTATGACCATTTTTACTAAGAAGTTTTTATAGGCTCTGATCGACTCTGCTCCAACTTCTTCACGGAAATGGTTATAACTCGGTAAGATTTTTAAAATTTAAAAAAGCCGAGACTTTTTGAAAACTAGAGGAAATGCCCTTTCATACCATGTATAAATCTGCCTTGCAAAGGGCGACCTTCATGCGGGGCGGAGGGGGTTCTATTTTTGGCAAGTATTTTCGCAATAATTGATCAAAAATCGAACCCACCTAAGCTTCGCATGAGGATCCATTTTTTTGAAAGTTATTTGATAAGAAAGCGCAATTTTCTGATGTTCCAAAAATTTTTGGCTTTTTGAATTTCCAAAAACTGACCGAGTTACGACAGTTATTATGATGTCCTTTCAATAAGTCGGAGCAGGGGCGACTAGAGTATACGAAAACTTCTTCACAAAAATGGTTATAACTCTTTTAATCTCTTCTCTCTAGTCTTCAAAAAGTATTTGGCTTTTTCAAAATTTGAAAAACTTAGGGATTTATCATAATTTATGTGCAATTTTGTCGCTTCAACCAACATCGACCAGAGGTCGATCCAGCCTGTTCGGTTTAGAAAATCTTATGCATATGTTGGTCCTTCAGCTAAAGTGCAGGTGTCGTATGCACGAGAACCTCGAAAAATCCGGAAATGTGAAAAACCACGACCTGAAATTTTATACGGTACAGTTCCACTCGCTGATGCTCTTTTCTTCAGAAGGTAGAAATTTTTTTCCGCGAGGAGTCCATCCATAAATCCTTTACGATCGATGAGAGAACACAGTAGCCTACGCAAACTGCCATGACTCGGAGATTTTCTGGCCCCTCTGAAAAAATCAGAAAGCCTTAATAAATGTGGATTCTATGTTTTAGAAAGCAGCTTCTTAAATAACATAAAACAGCTTCCGTGTTATTTAGGGGTAGACATTTTTTTGGCAAATGATACAAAATCGATCTTATAGAAGATCGTATCAGAAAAAGAAAGTTTTATCAGTGAGTCAAACGAGCTTAAAATTTAATGGGTAACGATTTTGCTTTCTGATGCTGTACTCTGCAAAAAAAGGAAAGTTATTTTTGTGGCAGGTCCTTCCTTCGTTTCCATTCCATCATCGATTCGAAGAGCACTTCAAAATTCTTGTAGCGAATGCACTTAGATCATCATTTTCATTAGCGTCTGTCCCACTTGGTGGCGGGGTCCGCTCTTCTGGTGTGGTGACGCCAGTTCTCCCGACCAAATGCTTGATCAAGGTGCACACCAGCTATCTTTAAGTCCAAGTGCAACGTATCTAGCCAACGTTGCTTCGGTCGTCCCCTGGGCCGCTTTCCAGGGACCTCTAGGTTCAGGCCAATCTTACGGACGGTGTCGTCGTTAGCGCGAAGGACATGGGCGTACCATCAAAGACGAGCTTCGCGCAGCTTCTCGGCTATCGGGGCGACACCGAACCTCTGTCGTATGGCGTCGTTGCGAATGCGGTCCAAACGCGTAACACCAGCCGTCCACCGTAGCATTTTTGTCTCCACTACACTGAGGCGGCTTTCAATTTCCCTCGTCACGGGCCAGCACTCAGCACCGTACGTCGCTACTGGACGGACGACTGTTCTATAAACCTTCGATTTGAGGTGCTCAGGTATTGTCCTGTCGCAAAGCACCCCAGTCAGTGAGCGCCATTTGGACCAGGCTGCACTCACGGGCGCGTTCACCTCCAACTTTAGGCTGCCATCGGACGTGACTGTTGATCCGAGATACTTGAAGTATGTAACTCGTGAGAGCTCAGTACCATTGATCTTAATAGATCCGTGCTCATTCACATCCGTCGTCAAGTATTACGTCTTTTTGATGTTTAGCTTGAGTCCGAACAATGCCAAGCGATCGCACCACGCCTGTGCCTGTCGCTCGAGTTCGGTTTTATCTTCACATGCAAGCATGACGTCGTCAGCATACAGCAATGTTCAAGGTGCCGCCATTTGGAGATCTCGTGATATTGCATCCATCACGACGACGAAGAGCAGTGGGGATAGCGCAGATCCCTGATGCACCCCTACAGAGATGGGAAATTCCGTCGAGGTACCCGCTGGCGCTCGCACTCGACTCCTTGGGCAAACGTACAGAGTGCGCACCCACTCAATAAGCTCTTCAGGAACACCATGTTCTCGCAACGCGTACCATATAACACCTCGCGGAACGCGGTCGAAGGCCTTCTCCAAGTCCAGGAAGGCAAAATGCACCGGTTTCTGTTTCTCGCGGTGCTTCTCTAGCAAAAGACGAACAGCGTGAATGGCATCAACAGTGCCACAGCCAGAGACGAAACCACACTGATTCGTGGAAAGCTGGACGACATCTCTCGGATACGTCCATCGACAATTCGCTCAAAGGTTTTCATGGTGTGCGAAAGAAGGCGAATTGGACGGTAACTAGCGCAGTCCGTAGGACTGCCCTTCTTTTTCCAAATCGGGATGGCCATGCTTTGCTGCCAGCTGTCGGGCGCTTTCTTCTCAGCAACAACCTGATTGAAAAACTCTGCTAGCCAGTCAGCAGGGCACCAGCCCTTCGACTTCCACAGATCGGCTGGTAGATCATCGGAACCAGTGGCTTTGCCTGACTTCATCTTCCTCAGAGCTGCTTCGGTTTCGCTCACTGTGATCTTCTGAACAGGGCCGTATACAGGAGATGCAAGAGGAATAGCAGGATGGTCAAACTCAACATTCGAGATTTCCTCGAAGTAGTCGTGCCATCGCTTCACAGCCCTCTTACGATCCATCAGAAGATGACCGTTCTCGTCGTTAATGCCAAAGAACTTCTCGATGTCTTCTGCTTGACGACAGCGAGCTTTCGCAAGTCGGTAAAGATAACGCTCACCATCGCGCGTTTCCAGTTTTTCGCTCACATCAGCGTAGTGCGCGGCTTTAGCAGCGGCCACTGCCTTCTTTGCCGCTTTCTTCGCTTTTCGATAATTCCGCCAATTATGGACTGTTTTATCACCGGTGAATACGTGATAGAGCCGTTTCTTTTCTCGGACTTTCTCTCTGACATCATCAGTCCACAGCCATGCCTGCTTGTCAACCCAGCGTCGTCCAGGCTTCGTTGTGCCGAGTTCGAGGCGCGCAGCCCGGGTTATCGCATCGGTAGCATCCTTCCAGGTGTCGTCGACAGTTGCCACCGTCGGCAACCGAATGCGAGAAATAACTGCCGCTTCTTTCTCTTTCAGTCGCCACCATTTGATTCTAGACGACCCGCATCGCTCGGCATGTTTACACCTCGAAGGTGTGATCTTCAGCGAGCAGATCAGTGGACGGTGTTGCGTGGCAACCGTCTCATACGGCACGGTCTTCGCGTCTGTGACAAGATCTTGGTCGCGACGCCTAACAAGGACATAGTCAATCTGCGTTTTAGTGTTTCCGCTATAAAACGAGATGAGGTGGGAGTCACGCTTTCGAAATTTGGTATTCACGATGGTGAGGTCATGTGAGTCTGCATACTCAAGTATACGCTCACCATCGGCGTTGCGCGACCCATATCCAAAACCACCATGACAGCTGTAACCGTCTTTCGTTGCTCCGACGTGACCATTAAGTTCACCTGCCACAACAACCATATCTTCTGACGGCACTTCCGCTGTCTTCTCATCAAGCAGGGACTAGAATTCGTCTTTTGTTTGCTCGGAACAGCCTGTCTGCGGAGCATACGCAGAAAAGAAATGGCATAGTCGCTCTTCTACGGCGACAATCTTCATCAAGCGGTCATCGAAACGTTCTACGCTTGCAATCGCGTCACGGAAACGCTCGGAGACGATCATACCGACACCACTGGTGGTCCTGGGACTTCCACATAGAAAGGCCTTAAAGCCTCGTCCTATGTCCCTTGACTTGCAGCAGGACCACCTCGTCTCCTGCACCGCACAGAAATCTATTTTTCTTCGCTCCAGTGCTTCTACCAACTCGCACGAGCGGACCGTCAACGTACCCACATTCAACGTTGCTACGCGGGTCTTGCCTACGTTACGGGACTTTCGGACTAGCTCAGTTGCCCCCCGATGCCATACTCGCATCAGGGACCCTCGCATACTTTTCACATTCGCCGGGCTTTGCGAGTGCGCGTCGGATCCCGCGGACGCCGTAGCATTATCTCGAAACCTCTTAAACGTCATCAACCATATGATGTGACACAGGATGTTCGTAGGCCGGCCTGTCACTAGGGCCTGTCGCCTGCATTCGAATGTTCGTGTTTGGCTCGGCTCGCAGAAGCAAGCAGTTTCCAGTGGCACCACGTGGAGGAACGGACATCGCCACCAGCGAATGCACTTAGATCGTCCTCAGTAATTAACACTTGAACTTTTATAGAAAGCGATTTTGGAAGGTGATGTGCTCCTCAGGTTGAAAATTGCCGTATCCATGACACTCTGGAAAATCTGAAAAAAAATTGAAAACCTCTCATTGATTAAGTTTGCGGACAGAAAATCTTTTTTTTACAGTACAACAATCAGCATCAAAAAATTTAATATCCACATCAATTTCTTAACTTCAGGAACCAAAAGTGCTTGTAAGTCTTCCCACTATTGCACTCACACCTGAAAAATAGCTCATTACTGGACGCAAACATCACCAAAAACCTGAAATTGGAGAGAATCCTTTACCAAAACCGAGAGAGTACGACCCCCTTTCGATTCCCAAACCTTAATCTTGACCCCCGAAATCCCTCTTAACAAGAGAGCCCAAATTCCCTTCGGGCTCTCTTGTTAGGAGGGATCTCGGGCAGCTTGTCGAAGGGCCACGTGGCGCGTACCGGGTGGTGGATATGGGAATGAAACGCGAACCAAATGAACCGCATACTGCCCAGAGACACAGATGGAATGCAGGGGATGGAATCCTTGCTCCTGATGAGTCGAGTCGACGCGATCCTTTTGCGTGGGAGCGGCACGTTCATACACAGTGTGCGTAGATGTGTTTGGGCCTGTGCAGATCGTAACTGTGTCGGCCCGGCCAAAAGCTTGCACTCGGTAGACTGGGAGTGAAATGACTCCAACCAACAGAATAAGCACTGCCACGCGGAATTAGATGGATGATATATGCGACCGAACGCTTTTGAGATCACCTCAAACTTGGATAAAAAAACCTTTCTTTTAATATCATAAAAAGACACGGATAACGATAAACCACATTAAAGCATCGGCGTTAAAGCAATACAGTGATACGAGACCATAACATGTATAAACATAGAATAACGCGAACATAAGTACGCGAAACATGAATGGAAACAACATGATACCAAAATGAGCAGCACTGATATCAATAGAACCCGGAAAAAGGCTAAGTGACATAATAAAGACACAACATTATGGATATGGCAAGACTACATACTTGGAGATATGGCAAGGATAAACAAGATAGACATAACATATATGCATATAGAGTAACATATCAACAAGATACATGAGGATGAGGAAGCAAGATAACAATACCAAACCGAACACCACACTAAAACATAAAGAAACACACAAACGATTGTATGAGAACCATGAACAATACATTATGAACACAATAAACCAAACAGATACGCGCAAGGAGTGCGAAGGGAAAGACCACGACACAAACTAGACTGAAACACCCCCTAGGCCAACCGCCCCCGGACGCGCACAGCCGCTGTACTGCCTGCAAGGTCAAGAACGGGGCTGGACGCGCTGATAAGGACGAAATCCCTGAAAATCAGGAGGCGTCGAGAAATAGCCCGGGGGACGAGGAGCGCCCAGAGACGCGAGCGGCGGGGTCGAAGTGGTGCGCGAAATCCTTCAATGGAGACGACTTGTCGTCAGGGAGTACACATAAGGCGGCCTCGAACCTGCCTACGGAGGGGCTGCCAGAACCTCAGGGGCTAACCAGGCTGCGCAAATTGAGAAGGACTAGGATGACGACATGCACTTACAACGCTTGCACGCTCGAATCGGAAGCATACGTCGAGGACCTGATGATGCAAGCCAGCAAGATCAAGAACGACGTCATCGGATCGACTGAGACAAGAAGGCACAACTACTTACACGCCGCCTACGAGACCGGAAAAGAACTGGTCCTCGGAACATGCGATAGCAGGGGAGGCGATGTTAGCGTCCTCGTCATCACGCACTTGGCCATGAATGTCGCCTAATACGAGTCTGGAAAAAATCCCGAGTCGTACGTCTGCGACTGTGGCTTCATGCCAGCTCTCACTGTGTTTGTCGGGAAACATTCTACGTGGAACTGGAGAAGTTCTATAAGGAAGATCATACCTTCTGAAAGGTGATCGTTGGCGACATCAACGCCAAGGGTGGGCCACGAAGGTCGCCGGAAGAACTTCACATCGGCACACACGATTTGGAGAGGAACGAGCAAGGCGAAAGGCTGTTTGGGATCATCATGTCGACCAATACCATCCATGGAAATTCACAGCTCCAGAAGCCTCCCTCCCTACGATGGACCTGGGAATGCCCCGGTGGCCAGTTCCACAACGAGATCGACCGCATCATTTTCAACCTCAATTAATGCCTGACCGACATATCTGTTGTCCCCATGTTCTTCATCGGGATCGGACTTTTGCCTTATTTGCGCGAGGCTCAGCTTTTCGCGTCAAGGAGAGTTCAAGAAGAGGAGTCCCAAGACGATCATCAACTGGGACCATTACACACTTTTTCCGGACTTTAAGAAGATAGTGTAACAGAGAACGTTGACGAAGTATACGACCGACTGGGGCAGCACCTTCATGGTAGTGCTAAGGGAGCAAGGGCTTGAAATCCATCAACAGAGGTCTACAGCACTCGGTCCTGACAGGATCACACCCGACACCTGAGGAACCTCTCGCCAGTGCTCAGCAACACCCTAGCGCGACTCTTCACACGCTACCAGGCGGAGTGCAAGGTTCCATCTCAGTGGAAGACCAGCATTACCGTCTTACTGTACAAGAAGGGAGACGGGCACAACATTGGCAACTATCGCCCGATCTGCCTGCTGTCCGTAGTCTACAAGTTGTTCACTCGAGTCATCCTGAATAGGATCAGCCGAACACTGGAGGATTGACTGTCATGCGAACAAGCAGGATTTCGGAAAGGATTCAGCACGATCGACCACATACACACCATTACAAAACTCATCGACGCGTCGCAAAAGTACAAGCTGCTGATGTGCTTTACGTTCCTCGACTTGAAGAAGGTATTCGACTCCGTCAAAACTGAAGCGGTCGTCGAAGCCCTGCTCACTCAGTGTGCTCCTACTCAGTACATCAGAGTACTCCCAGAGCCGTACAGTGGATTCCTGACCAAGTTCTCACCATTCTACAACGAGTTTTCATCGACGTGAAGAGTGTGATTCGTTAGGGGATATCATATTCCCGAAGCTCCTCAGTGCTACCCTTGAAAATTTCAGGCGCGAGCTAGAATGGGACGATCGTGGAGTGAAAGTCGAAGGCCGGCAACTGCACCATCTTCGCTTCGGTAAAGATATTGTGCTATATCAGCGAGCATTAGACAGGCGGAGCGAATGCTGGCCGACTTCGACCATGCATATGGGAACGTTGGACTGCAGCTGAATCTTAAGAAGACGATGTTCATGAGGAACGGACTTCAGGAGTTTCTGATGCTCCATTCTCGCTCAACGGAACGAACATCTCCGAATGCTTCAGCTACGTGCATGTGGTCGCGAAATCAATATGGCCAACGACCTACCGCCGCAGCTGAGCAGGAAGAAACTAGTGGCTTGGGGAACTTTCAAGAGCGTCGAAGAAGTCGTGAAGAAGACGAAGAACGTCCGACTCCGTGCCCACCTCTTCGACTCCACTGTCCTTCCTGCCCTAACATACGCCTCAGAGACCTGGGCTATACGAAAGCAGGATGAATTCGCGATTAGCGTTGCACAACGTGGAATCGAGAGGACAATGCTCGACGTGACACGACTCACGCAAGCAAGGGAAGGACTCCGGAGTTTCGAGCTTCACCGAGGTTCGAAGATCAGAGACGCTGTCGAGTGCGCCATCTCGTCGAAAATTAGGTGGGCCGGCCACGTAATGCGCTTTGCAGACACCCACTGAAAGGGAGCCGTCACAGACTGGATTCCGCGGAATATCAGGAGAATAACAGGAGCCCATCAACGCGTTTTTTAGACTTCTTCGTGAAACCCAAAAGGAACGATGTGACGCTCTTCATGCCCCCCCCCCCCGAGCGAGGAGGATCCTATACTTGTGCTTTTCCAAAATTTTTCGAATGAACGAATAATCGAATAACCACATTTTTTCGGTTATTCAAATTTCCGAATAATCGAATAACCCCATTTTTCGAAAATTCAAATGAACGAATAATCGAATAACCCCAATTTTTCAGTTATTCGAATTTCCGAATAATCGAATAACCCCATTTTTCGCTTATTCGAATTTCCGAATAATCGAATAACCCTGTTTTTCGGTTATTCGAATTTCCGAATAATCGAATAACCCAATTTTTCAGTTATTCGAACGAACGAATAATCGAATATCCGAATAAATCGAATAATCGAATAAACTTCACACATAATAAGGACAGTGAGATTTTTTCCTTTAACTAAGACGTCGTCCAACGTGGGTGAGTGTTCAAGAGACATGCCGAAAACGTCGTCCAAAGTTGGTCGGAGTTCAGCTGACGTGCCGAAGACGTCGTCCAACGGCAATTTGGAAGAGTAAGGGAGACCCGTAAAGGAGGAACCACTAACCGTGGAATGCCTTCAGCTTCCCATGGAACTTCGGACATACCTACGTCTTGTGAAAAAGATCGAAACGCTGATTACAAATATTTATACCAAATTTGCCAAACGGATTTCATAAGCAAGCACTAGCTGCCCAAAGTCTGCGGAATGTGTGCCGCGTGCGTTAATGCAGCGTGAACGCAGTGTTGCGCAATCAGCATTGTCGTTAGCGGCCTGGCCACTATACATTGGATCCGAATGAATCATTTTCGGATATCCGATTCGGATATTGCGATCCGAGTCATCCAAAAATCCGGGGTCCGCGAAATTGCCGTTATCCGAATCATCCAAAAATCCGGGGTCCCCGAAATTGCCGTTATCCGAATCATCCAAAAATCCGGGGTCCACGAAATTAGCCCTATCCGAATCATCCAACTATCCGAAGATTTTCGATCGGATCCATTGTATCGAATAAATCATTTCGGATATCCGATTCGGATATCCCTATCCGAATCATCCAAAAATCCGAGGTCCGCAAAATCGCCGTTATCCGAATCATCCAAAAGTCCGGAGTCCGCAAAATCGCCGTTATCCGAATCATCCAAAAATCCGGGGTCGGCAAAATTGCCGTTATCCGAATCATCCAATTATCCGAAAATTTTCGATCGGATCCAACGTATATTGGCCACCTTAGGCGGCG
The DNA here is from genome assembly GCA_947396885.1 of Heligmosomoides polygyrus polygyrus. Lineage (NCBI taxonomy): Eukaryota > Metazoa > Nematoda > Chromadorea > Rhabditida > Heligmosomidae > Heligmosomoides > Heligmosomoides polygyrus. The sequence goes on from OX377202.1 coordinate 64,849,767, forward strand.
GCGCAGCGGAAGTGTTCTCGCTTCACAGAGAGTGGTCATGGGTTCGATTCCCGCACACACCATTGTTATTGCGTTTTGCGATTTATCGTCAGTGAGAGCTTTTATCGCCATTTCCAACGCATTTTTGAACAAAAGCATGGCAGCAAATGTCATTTACGTTCTTGGAGCTCCTTGTAAGTGGAAAGGTGAGCATTTTTGATTTCCCCATTAAGCAAGCCAAAAACCGTATTCACTCGGCGCGCGGGAAAAATACGCGTGTCGTGAAAAAGTTAACCTGCCATAAGAAACCGGAAATTCATGTCAGACTCGTGATGAGCAACCCGATTCGTAGCGAAGTATGTGCTATTTTTTCGACCTCGGTAGTGCAGTGCCTAGGCCCTTTTTATTTTCGAACAGCCAAGCTGTTTCAAGATGAAGAGGTGTTGTAGACAAATTATATTCTTTACACGAATGGAATCAAAAATGTACTAACCAACTGGTAAGTATAGGTAATGATGCAACAACCTTCTTGAGTAATGACGGAGGAATGCAATAAACGTGTGCTTTATAGCGAGTGAAAGCTTTTGATCGATAGGTCAATATCGATCGATATTGTTGATTGTAGCTTGAAAGTGAAGTTTCTTTGTTTGTATGTCAATGACGGTTAGGCAGCCCGTCCCTGCCGTAGCGGTCCCGTGTGGAAAAATTTTCTGTTCAACTTAGCATTATTAGATTGGTGCAAGAGAAATGCAGGTTTTCTGTCTTATTGGTTTTAACACTATTTTTCAATAAACTGACCATAAGACTTTTCATAAGGTGTTATACATTGTTGGAAAGCTCATTATATGCGATTTCTATGTAAATGTATATGGAATTTAACTCAAATCGCTTATTTAAAAAGATAATTTGGTTTTTATTTTCAGATGTCTAAACGCGATTTTCGTCAACTTTACTTCTGCGAGTTGAAACTGGGCCGGACTTCCGCTCAGACCGCTCAAAGTATAAACGAAGTATGGGACCAGGGAAGGATCAACGAATGCACAGTACGAAATGGTTCCAAAAGCTTCGTGCCGGCAACACCAGCCTCGAAGACGAACCACATGAGAGCCGTTGATAATGATCCATAGAAGGCGTCAGTCGAAGCTGATCCGCGCAAACCACGCGAGATATTGCCGAGGATCTCGACGTCGATCACACTACAGTTGTTCGCCATTTGAAGCAAACAGGGAAGACCAAGAAACTAAGTTGACCGAAAGTCAGAAAAATCGTCGTCTTGAGATATCGTCGGCCCATCTTTTGCCCAATGCTAACGATCCGTTTCTCGAACGGATTGTGACTTCCGATGAGAGATGAATACTTTATGATAACAGGCGCGTTTGCCTAGAGGTTGAATCAAAAAGAAGTTCCCCACATCAGCCAAAGCCGGAAAATTTTACGAAAATCGCGTTTGGACATCTAAAAATAAAAACCAAATTATTTTTAAACAACCGACTTAAATCAAGTTTCATATATTATGTTGTTCGGAAAGTTTTCAGCGTTTTGTGTTACTACTGTTTGTTCTTGTTACTGTTTGTTCTTCATCGTCTATTATTAGTAAAAATTCAACTTGCATTGCGCATTAATGCTACTTTCTGTACAGAATTTTTAGCTCTATCTGGCTAAATAAATTATGTTTCAACGTTTTATTATAATTTTGTTCTTGAAGGGCTTTTCGAAGGATGTCGAAGAAGTAATTCCGAGAGATATTTAATTTTAATTTCAAATTGGGACAATCCGCAGCCGAGACAGCCCGACAAATCAACCAAGTGTGGGGCCTAATAGTTCTGGAGAAAGCACTGTATGCCAGTGGTTCAGTAAATCTTGGACCGGAGATTTCAGCCTCGAAGATGCTTTGAAACGCCTTGGGAAGGTGAAAAAGCTCGAAAAGTGGATGCTCCACGAGTTGAGTGAGCGGCAAAAATAGTCACGTTTCGAGGTTTGTTCTTCTCTACTTTTACGCAACAAAACTGACCCGTTTTGGGATCGAATCATCACTTGTGATGAAAAGTGGTTTCTGTATGATAACAGGAAACGTTCCGGGCAGTGGTTGGACACCGATGTATCCCATAGACATTTTCCAAAGGCCTCCAACAAAGAAAGGTGATGGTGACTGTGTGGTGGTCGGCGGCTAGTGTGATCCATTACAGCTTTTTGGCACCAGGCCAAACGATCACAGCAGAGTCCTTCCTACTGTAAGGAAATCGACAAAATGCCCCGAAAATTGCGTCAACATCAACCAGCATTGGTCAGCAGAAGAGGCCCGATTCTTTTTCAGGATAACGCATGATAACGCCCGCCCACACGATTCACAAATCGCTACTCGAAAATTGAACGAATTAAGGGTTGAAGTTCTGCCTCACCCGCCATATTCTCCAGACCTCTCACCAACCGACTACCACCCTTTCAAACACTTTCAGAACTTTCTCGCTGTAAAAGCTTCACCTATCAGGACCAAACCAAAACAGCTTTCATGGATTTTGTCGAATCGCATCACAAAAATCTCAATCTCACCACATAATTTTTTCGCTGATGGAATAAGTCGACTGTTGGCCCGTTGGTAACAGTGTGCTGATTCGACTAAACCCGATAAGATTTAAGAAAGTTATTGTAGTTCACTCAAGACGCTGAGAGCTTTCCGGACAGCCTAATACATACTTAGAAAGCGCATATAATAACCTTTCCAAAAATATATAATACCTTATGAAATGATCTTAGTTTGTTGTTAAAAATAGTGCTGAAACAAGGAAAACAAAAAAAACCTACATCACTTTTGCACCAACCTAATAGAAGCGCTGGGAACGATCGGTTCCGACAAAAAGGCATTTTGTCGTAGGACCAAAATCGATCAGAAGCTCAATACCTATAGAGAATTTCAATTTTTGCTCGAGGATGGCTTCATACTGGCTTCATAAACTACTCACCTGATCAAGGTTGGAACACAATAAAGGATAAGGATAAAGGACGGTGGTACTCAATCCCCTTTGGGATGCTCCAAGCATTCTACTTCTACGGGATATCGTGGAGGCGATTTGAATGCGTATCTGGCCATACATGACTTGCCGTGGCCAGCCGATGAACAAGTCTGCGCTCTCTCCTTCCCAGATAAGTCTGGTACCAGTTCACTGACCCCGGAAAGATGGAAGGCTTGGTTGGCCTGGGCGGGAAATCCAAACCAGGAACCTGGTATCGGGTGCACGCGACAGCCGGCACCTCCTCTGGCTGCGCTACACGCACCCAGTAAGGTTAGCACAATAGGGTTCTCAAATATTGCCATCTGTACTGCTAGGGAGTGAAGAAGGCTGAGTTGGTATAGCAAGCAGCTTGAATTGATTGCTCTTGGCTTAGTGATACTGCAACATCAACAGCAAGTGCGTGGCTGAGCACTTGTACTATGTACTAGCAAAAACTACTAAACTAGAACTCAACAATAATTATTCGAATTCGATTATTCGAGCACAAGTATAGAGGATCCACTGGAGCACTCTGACGCGCGACAGGGACGAATGGAAACGCTGCTGGAGCGCGTTCGAGCAAGTCGACGATTAACGGGACGACAGGTGATACAGGTGATGGCTTCTACTAGCAAAAAGATTATTTTACTTCTGAGGTACTGTCATAATGTAGACCTGTAAAACTATAATAGCTAGCGTTATAGCTGCATTTATTCCACCTTTCGCAGATGTGTTCCCTCCTCGATGACTGTGGCACCAGGTCTTGCCATACATGCGTACTAAACATTTGACTTGAACATCTTAGTTTCACTTTGCTTAAGGAATCAGGGATAACGCATTGCTGCTTCTTGGCAGCAGAGGTTATCATTAATAGCAAACCGGTTTGAAGAATGATTATGATGTTGAACTGGGAAAAGGACGTCTGAAGAGGATGAAAGGACACCTAGCGTGCAAAGAATTCGAATTCATCCCAGCAGTGAAGGGCCTTATGAAGGATAAATGGTAACCAACGGCTCTGCTCAATCTCTCTTGGGGTGCGTCACGCATTCTACTACTGCAGGATGTCGTGGGTAGATTTGAATGCGTATTTGGCCATACAACGACTTGCGGTGGCCAGCCGGTGAAAAATTTGTGTGTCAGGATTTAGAAGCCCTGTCACAAACGTCATTCAATTTGTGTCGGGATTCGATGTCGGGTACTGCTCTAATGCTGTAAGCCATGACTCACGGACCACGGCCTGTCCCAGTGACTCATGAATGTTCATGACACTCCGCACACCAAATAGGATGGTTGTAAAGTGCTGTAATGCTACTGCTTTAATGCTGTAATATAAAACATAAGAAAATGTAAAACTCGAAGAAGTGATGAAAGGTGTAAAATAGTAGAATTTTTAAAATTATAATTAATTAAAAGAATGGTATATCACAGAATATAAAACATATAAACAGGTTCGTTTCGCCACTGCCTTCAGACGAACCTTTGGATTATACTCCTCCCGTGGCTCCTCAGTGAAGAAGAGGAGTATATTTTAAGATTTCTTTAAAATCTGTCTATAAAAGAAAAGAGATAGAAAAACGAAAATGGAAGAGAGAACAGGTGAAGAAAGATGGGAAAGAATGAAGAAGGAAAGATAAAGAACTAGAGGCATTTGAGAGAAGTAGAATTCTTCTTCTTATTATTATTCTTCAGCGTTTGTCCCGCATCGCCGCGGGGTCCGCTCTTCTGGTGTTACGACGCCACCTTTCCCGATCCCGCGCTTGATCAGGGTGGACTCCAGCTACTTTCATGTACGTGTGTAACGTATCGGACCCACGCTGCTTCGGGAGTCCTCTAGGCCGCTTTCCAGATACTTCCAACTCAAGGCCTATCTTGCGGACGCTGTCTTCGTTCCCACGCAGAATGCGATGGCACGGCCGTACCATCGCAAGCGAGCTTCGCGCATCTTGTCCGCTATCGGCGCGACACTGAACTTCTGCCGAATAGCATCATTTCCAATGCGGTCCATGCGCGTGACTCCAGCCGTCCAGCGCAGCATCTTCGTCTCCATGACACTGAGGCGCGTTTCAACTTCCTTAGTCGCAGGCCAACACTCAGCGCCATACATCGCTACCGGCCGCACGACGGCTCTGTAAATCTTCGACTTCAGGTGCACTGGCATCTTCCTATCGCCGAGCACGCCAGTCAGCGAACGCCACTTGGACTAAGCTGCACTCACGCGTGAGTTCACTTCAACCATCAGACCGCCGTCAGACGCTATTGCTGATCCCAGGTATTTAAACACCGAAGTGCGTGCAAGTTCAGTACCGTTAATCTTAATGGAGCCGGACTCGTTCATGTCAGTCGTTAGGTACTCGGTCTTCTTGACGTTCAATTTGAGTCCGAACCTCGCCAACGGTCGCACCAAGCTTGCACCTGCCGCTCGAGTTCATTCTTATCTTCACTAGCGACCACTACGTCATCAGCATAAAGCAATGTCCATGGGACAGGCTTCTGAAGGTCTCGCTTAATGGCATCCATGACGACAACAAAGAGGAATGGGGAAAGCGCAGAACCCTGGTGCACCCCAACAGAGATGGGAAACTCCATTGAGGTTCCTGCTGCAGCTTGCACTCTACTCTTTGAGTAATAGTAGAGCATCCGCACCCACTCTATGAGTTCCTTAGGTACGTTGTGTTGTCGCAAGGCGTACCATATAACCTCACGCGGTACGCGGTCGAAAGCCTTCTCCAAGTCGAGAAAGGCGATATGCACCGGCTTCTGTCTCTCGCGATGCTTCTCCACCAGCAGGCGGACGGCGTGTATAGCAACGGTCCAACAACCAAACACAAAGCCGCACTGGTTGTCGGAGAGCTTGACGATTTCACGGATTCGTCTATCGAGGATTCGCTCGAAGATCTTCATGCTGTGCGAAAGCAACAGAATCGGACGGTAATTGAAGCAGTCCGCAGGACTGCCCTTCTTCTTCCAAATCGGAATCGTCGCACTGTTGTGCAAACACTCCGATACTTTCTTCTCCTTTACTACCTGGTTGAAGAACTAAGCCAACCACTCAGCAGGATACCAGAGTTTCGACTTCCAAACATCGGCTGCCAGATCATCCGGCCCTGTCGCCTTACCGGGCTTCATCTTCTTCAGAGCCGCTTCTGCTTCCTCCACGGTGATTTTGTGGACGGGACCGTGAACAGAAGGGATGGCCGGATGAGGAAGTTCCATAGTGGAAGTTTCTTCAGAGTAATCACGCCATCGCTTCAGCGCCTTTTTGCAGTCTGTCAGAAGATGGCCGCTCTCATCATTGATGCCAACAAACTTTTCAATATCCTCTGTTTGGCGATGGCGGGTCTTAGCAAGTCGGTACAAATACCGCTCACCATCGCGCGACTCGATCGTTTGGTAGACATCACCATAATGAGTGGCTTTCGCAACAGCTACGGCTTTCTTTGCAGCCTTCTTCGCCTTCTGATACTCCTGCCAGTTGTCGGCTGTTCTGTCACCGAGAAACCATGATACAGCGACTTCTTCTCTCAAACCTTCGCTTTCACGTTCCAAAACTCATCCTTGGCTTGATCGGAGCAGCCCGTTTGCGGAGCATACGCAGAGAAGAAGTGATAGAGTCGCTCCTTAGCGGCGACAACGATCTTCATCAATCGATCGTCAAAGCGCTCGACGTTTACAATCGAGTCACGAAATCGTTCGGAGACGATTATTCCGACACCAATGGTGGTCCTGGGACTTCCCACATAGAACGGCCTTGAAGCCACGTCCTATGTCCCTTGACTTGCGGCAGGACCACCTCGTCTCCTGCACCGCACAGAAATCAACTCTTCTTCGCTCCAGTGCTTCAACCAACTCGCACGAGCGGCCCGTCAACGTACCCACATTCAGCGTAGCCACGCGGGTCCTGCTTACATTACGGGACTTTCGGACTAGCTCAGTTGCCCCCCGATGCCGTCCTCGCATCAGGGACCCTCGCATACTTCTCACACTCGCCGGGCTCTGCGAGTGCGCGTCGGCTCCCGCGGACGCCGTAGCACTATCTCGAGAAACTTTAACTGTCATACACCATGTGATGTGACAGGGGTCTTCGTAGGCCGGCCTGTCTCAAGGGCCTGTCGCCTGCATTCGAATGTCCGTGATTAGCTTAGCTCGCAGAGCGAGCAGTTTCCAGTGGCACCATGTGAAGGAACGGACATCGCCACCGAGAAGTAGAATTAGAAAGTGAAAATAAATAAGGAGTAAAAAGGTAAGTTAAATAAATCATGAGGTACCATTCAAAGAGGTAATAAAATATGATTTCACAAGTTTAATATGACTACTTAAAATGAATTACTGTAGTATTTATTGTAATCATCATTATAAAGATTTATTATTATTAAGGTAGTTTATTTATTTATTGCTTATTATTTTGTCCTATTTTATTTATTTTCTTTTATTATTTATATTTATTATTTTATTATTTTTATCAATTATTTTTATTTATAACAAGAACAGCTTTTTAAAAAAATTGAAGGAGTACCATACTTGTCCACCGCCATACTCCGTAGCTGTGAATAAGGAAGAGTATATCATTCGACTGTTATATATAATGATATAATTTCATTTCACGACCGTGAGCGGCGGCGTTTGTCATCGTTTTCCGAGCTAAGTGTTTTCCTTCTGTATCTATCCTTTTTTTCGTGTTTTTTTTCAAAGGCATCTAGTTTATTAAGTTTGCTAATACTTGTTTAGTTTCGTTAGTTCACTAACTGTAGCCTGCCCACCGTCTTGCTGTACGAAGTTGGGTTGTCGGTGCATTCAATCGAATCATCTCTGGTGTCAATAGGTGTCAATAGGTCAACATGTCTCAGAGAACTAAGTCCGGCAAGAAGGCTACTGAGGCTTCAGCAAAAGTCTGTGTCACAAGTCAAGAGCAAGTTAACAGCAGCGTGAGTTGCCCCGCTCCTGAAGACTTTTCCAGGCTCTCAGTAAGCGAACTTATAAACGCGGTTCTAATGAGAAATAAAGACCCTATCATCGAGCAGATGATGTACGCCCTAATCTCCAAACTTCCACAGGAGATGACAGAGCGAATAGAGATGGAGAAGAAGGAGCGAAGCATCGTTATTGAGTGGCTTCCTGAGGCTGCCGCGGATCTCCCCCCGTCCGAGAAACAGCGGGATCTCGAGGCCAAGGTAAGTGAGGTCTTCGATGTCTTAGACCTTGAATGCCGTCCCTTAGAGGTCTATCGTATGGGTCGGCATCAACGCGGTCATACCCGCAAGGTGAAGGTGGTATTGCCGTCGAAGTCTCACTGGGCTACTGCTTTAAAAAATTCTTGGAGACTTCGAGACTCTGCCACCTTCAACAAGGTGAGAGTCCGACGTAGCATGACCTCTGAGGAACGGCAGCAAGAATATCGGCTAAGGCAGGAGTGTAGGGATAGGAACAGGCAGGCTAACGATCGCATTTAGGTGGTATACCGTGGAGAGTTAAGGCGAGCCGAGGACCTTCCCAAGCGAAGGGCACAGGGAAACGCCTGACTGGACACGATGTACCTCCCTCGTCCATGAAGTGCTTCCTCTTCAACTCTCGTAGCCTAGTGAATAAGATACATCACCTTCATCTCTTTTTGTCTAGCTATGAACCTGACTTATTGTTTATAACAGAGACATGGCTCTCAAGCAAAATATTGGATTCTGAAATACTTTCTGGTTTCCCGTATAAACTCTTTAGAATTGACCGCATGGATCGCAAGGGTGGGGGTTTGTGTTGCCTTGCTAAAAATGCGATTAGTTTAACTGCTGTTAATATCCCTACTGGCCTCCGTTCTGACATTCTCTGCCTTGACGTCTTCGATGCTTCGTATTCGGTGGCATTTAGAATGGTTCTAGTGTACCGCCCACCGAACTCAAACACTAACGAGGACGATGCTCTCATCGACTCATTAGTGGAACTGTGTCTTTCGAACAATCACCTATTAGTATTGGGAGACTTCAATCTTGATATTGACTGGGCTCATGGTGCAAGGCCTAGGAGGCAGAATTTTGCAAAGTTTACAGAATTCTTTGAATGTTGTAGCCTGACCCAACAAGTAAACAAACCTACTCGAGGTGGTGCAATTCTTGACATAATCCTAACATCATCTCCTATTGTAAGCAACATTTCTGTGCTCCCTCCTTTTGCGACAGCGGACCACAACGTAGTCGCCTTTGAAGTTCACATGCCCTTGTTGACGCAGCGGGATTTACCACTTCCGAACTTTATCAAGGCAAACTATTCGGGTTTAGCCAACTACTTCGGTTCTGTGGATTGGTGGGCAGTCTTTCAAGGTTATCGAAACATTGACGATCTGTATAAGAGGTTCTGCCGTGTCATATACTCCGGCTTATCCAGGCATGTACCTTTCCAGTCAACAAAGTCCTTAGTGATACATTATCCGAAGCACATATCCATTCTAATGGCCCAAAAAACACGTCTCTTTAACACAATTCAAGATCCTCTTTCCCATCCACAATACAGAAAGGTGTGTCAGGAACTGGATCATCACTTGAGTAGGTTTGCAGCATACCGTGAAAGATGTTCTTCAAAATCACGTAATAAGAAGGCTCTATTTTCTTTAATGCGGTATAAGCTGAAAGCTCACCAAGAGTTGCCTGTCCTTGAAGATGACGCCGGTGTTCTTTACAAAGACGATCCTCAAAGGGCAGAAGCACTCGCAAGTTATTTTGCTTCCGTTTACACTTCAAGATCGGAAGAGTTATCAAGTGAATTGAGTAGTTTACTTGAGCAATCAGAAACGGCTGAGAGATCCGATATACACGGAGTATGTGATTTTGTGATACAGCCCAATGAGGTGTTGAGAATTATGAAGCGGATGAAAAGCTCTACGTCAGCAACTTTCGACGGGATCCCACAAATTGTGTTTCAAAAATGTGCGCACTCACTTTATAGGCCCCTCTCAATGATTTTTAATGTTTCCTTGATGTATAGCGAAGTTCCCGAGATCTGGAAGGAGTCCATTATCACGGCAATTCCAAAAAATCCAAATTCCGTCTCACTTTCCTCCTTTAGGCCTATAAGTATAACACCTGCTCCAGTCAAAATACTGGAAAAAATTGTGCGGGATAGAATAGTAGCTCATCTCTATAGAAACAGGTTAATTCCTCCTGAGCAGCATGGTTTCACGGTAGGCGCTTCCACAGCCACTCAGCTTGCAGATTCTGTCTTTGATTGGAATCTTGCTATAAATAATGGAAACTCAGTTGATATCATTTACTTCGATTTGTCCAAAGCTTTTGATAGGGTCTGCCACGAAAAGCTTCTCATCAAGCTTCACCAACTTGGCATTCAAGGTTCTCTTTTGAGATGGATTCACTCGTATTTGAGTGGAAGGCATATGCGCGTTAAGGTTAGGAACTCCTTTTCAAGTTCCTTCGAATGCAAAAGCGGAGTGCCCCAGGGAGGCGTACTTTCACCGGTACTATTCCTTGCATACACTTACGATCTTCCTTCAAGATTGTCGGTTGGCAACCAAGTGAAGGTACAAATGTATGCTGACGACATAAAAATAGACGGTGCATATAACAGTGGCAACAAGGATCAGGTATGCCAAGCCTTATCTCAATCTGTCAAAATTATGATGGAGTGGGCTGATGCTTGGCAAATACCAGTCAATATCACCAAAACCTCTGTCTTGCATATAGGTACTTCAGAGAATGTGGAGAACAATTTCAACAACAACGTCCTCAGCTCTGTGTCTGAGCTTCGTGATTTAGGAGTTGTTGTGGATCATAAGCTAAATTTTGGAACTCATATAGATACCATTGTACGAAAAGCTTTTTCTACTCTGTTTCTGATCTTTAGAAATATTAAAAACACTGAAAGCTCGATCCTAATTAACTTATACAAGTCGTATGTCGTACCATTATTGGAATATTGCTGCCAGATTTGGAGTCCCTTCACAAAAAAATTCCAGTTCAAGCTTGAAAAGGTGCAAAAAACGTTTACAAAAATTTTGTTTATCAGATGCATACGGTCCTCGTCTGACCCTGGTACAATTCCTAATTATAAGGAAAGGCTTATGCTTTTTAAACTTAAAAGTCTATTCTACAGGCGCATATTCAATGATCTCGTTTTCTGTTTTAAGGTACTAAAAGGGGAATCAATTCTTAGAGCGAGTAAGTACTGGGTATTTTTGCCAACACTTGGTCACCGAAATAGCTACTGTTTTCGCTATCCCCAAATCAAGAAGAAAAATCGTGAAAAGATCTTCAATTCCATTTTCTTTCGGAGTGCACGTTGGCTACAAATGTTACCTGCGAGTCTATTAGAAGCTCCGAACGTTCACATTTTCCGGAAGAACCTGAAGAAGATTGACTTGCTCTCAGTTTTGCACATTGTCGATATATCGTAGAAATGAAAGACGCGAAAATTCTTGCATTTTTGCTCTTGCCTTTCTTTCTTTTTAAAGTTTTTTCCTTTTTTCCTCAGGGTTTTCTATTCTTGCTCGTTTCTAACTATCCATAAGTTTGCGTTCCTACCTTAGTGAAGTTTGTGTTGTTCTGTCTAATCCTGTTTGTAATAACTCTCGCTATGTAATGTTGTCTCTACGAATCTGTATTTGTTTCTTGATGACTCTGCATTCCTTGACACCTTGTTATTGTTCCTGTTCTGTTTAATCCAAAATCTAATTTCACTTTACCCTTTCTATACAACCGTCAAAGGGGCACTGATGGAGGCGGCGGACCTACTAAGCTGGTATCCGGAGCCGTTTCGTCCAGCGACTTGCAGTGTTAGCGGCCCACTGCTCGTCTTCATTCAGTTCCCCTACCCCAGACCCGTGGATTTTTTAAGCTGATTCCATTTGTTGTGTGAGACTACTTTTTACTCTTGATTGAAGGTTTTCCTCATCGCATAGTTAAGATGGATGCAATAGGGAGATCTGTTGAGGTTTTATTTTACTCTATTCAGTAATTCTCGATTATTGATACATCGTGTCCAGTGTGTTTCGTTAACTGTATTAGCGCACTATTTTAGTGCAAATAAATAAATAAATAAATAAATAAATATAATGATATCTACATTAGTTCTCATTTGTAATTCAAATATGAAAACAAAACTGGTTGTATCATTAAGGGGGTTATCCGGCATACACCAACGTCAAATGCAGAGTGCAGTGAAACTAACAACAACACAAGACGGCATCGCCTTCACTGCTAAGGATTTTTCATTTTCATTTTTCATTTTATGGTAAGATTAGTTTTGTCATAAAGCAGTCTGAGCATATGAGATTTGGAAGTTATTTCATTTTGATATATCTTCATTCATCAAAAGTTTTCCGAAAAAATACACTAGATTGTCTTTGACTTGATAAAATTTTAACTTATAATATATAAACCTGTGTTTATATAAACATTTAATTTTATTTGAAATAATGAACTCTTTTGTGTATTTGTTATGCTTCAAAATATTTTTCAATTTAACAATTTTTCTAGAAAATACTCTAGGGCAGAACAAGTGTCTGCAGTTCTTAACGTTTCGGATAGAGTTATAGCTTTTTTGATATTTATAGAGATCGCTGACGCATAATGAGGAAACCTTAGAACTTTAAAGTTGAAGTCGTCTGTTTTATTGTACATTTTCGTTTCTATTCTATTATTGATAATTCTTAAGGTAATGTCCAAATAATTGCAGTGATGTTCATTAATATGCGTCTTTTCCAATTCCAGAGTATCTTTATAGACTAGTTTTAAAATATAATCTACATAGTTTTCGTTTAAGTTATGAACTACTAGTAGATCATCTATGTATCTGTATGGTATAAACATGTTATTACTACTAGCGACAAACGATTTAGCGAATTCGTATTCTAATATAGACATTGTGATATCTGCAAGTAATGGACTAAAGTTACCTCCTTGAGGAACACCTTTATTTTGTCTAAAAATTGTTGTACTGCACTACTCATCTCCTTGCTACGCGAGAGCACTAGACGACTTCTTAGCGGAAACTTCCAACTACTATTGTTTCGGCCATTCTTGCCTATCTTCTTTCTGGTGCAAAGTAATCTTTTTCTGAAGGGCCTCAGCTCACCGGAATGCTGTAGAAGTGAAAGTAGAGGGCTAATCTCGCAAGCGAATCGTCTTCGTTGGTCATGATTACTTCAACAAATATACGTCATTGATCACTGCCGCTATCTTAATCCAGAAACAACGGTGTGCTCGCCGCTTATCACAAGTCGCTGGCCAACTCTCTCGCTTCCTATGAATTCGGTTCACCATTTTCGTGAGTTTTGATGTTAAATGTGATTACGTCAACGGAGCACCACTGTAACCTTTCATTGATTTCTCGATCCACTGGTTTTGGGTGCGTGGTGTTCTAGTTCATAACTGTCCACATGCCGAATCGATATTTCATAAAAAGGAATTTACATTTTGGTGGAAAATTATTTAGCTGTTCTTTTCTTTCATCTTTTATTTCAATATTCGTGGTTCCACAGGCTTTTTATGAAGAGTTTTTGTTTTGGGTTTTATTTGTTATCTAATGCTTAGCGCTTGAGCGCAAAGCCTTAAACGATAACGGGTTTATCACCAAGCCTTTCAAGGAAATATAACTCATTAAGGTGATGAAAGTCATGGAACGCTATTAGTTTGGTTTATGCATATTGGGGTGTTACAACTTTCTTTTCCCATTTTCCAAGTTCTCATTTCTACCATGTAAACCTGATTTGCTAGCTTCTGCACCTTGGTCCACAATATATTATTAATTTAATATTGCCAAGGTGAAATACAGCGTATTCCCAATCGCATCTCAACTCTAGCTCTCTTCCACCCGCTCTCGCGAAGGCTTCACCTTTTGGTGCTATGCATGATCGGCCTTTTCAACTCTACGTACATGAATGTGAACCTGGCTATCACGATGACATGCATGGTTAACTCAACAGCTGTGGCAATTAACGAGGACTCTTCGCACCTGGACGAATTGCAGCTGAACACAACTTCGCTGTTCGACAGTGTTACTTCATCTTCAGATAAATGTTCGTCAAACGGAGAAACGCGAACGGTGCCTGACTATGGGGTACGTTACAAAGTTTATGATTCCTCCTTGAACAAAGCAAATTTCGGGTACCTATTTGCAAGTGGGTGGAATCGCACCGCTCATAATGTCGACATGAGAGCCAGTGGTCGTGCAGATGCAATCTTATTGCAAGTTTTCCAATTAAAGCGCAGAAAAACTAGTCTGCGTTGATGCCTTGATCCACGGATGGATCAGGGACTCGTTCTTCTCACATCAACCTTGTTACAATTGATAGACATAGGTGTTTTGTTGACCTGAGTGAAAATTGAATCCTTGATCACCTAAAGGGCAACGACTTCCAGATGCGCAACATGTGATGCAGTCATTACCCATATATGAGTTTCATACCTTATCAAGCAACACGCTCCAATAAAGCGTTACAGGAAGACTTGTCAGGTGTCTAAAGAGATTCTGACAGAGTATGTGCCACAACTCTATGTTCACACGGTTATCGTAAATGGGGATGAACACTGGTAAAAGTCAGCTTGTTCACTGCATTGTAGCGCCTATAGAGAGGTACGTGCATCTCAATAGACCCAGCAAGAGTGTTAATATGCAATTACCCTCTTCCTGCCCTACAAGCTCTCTACAGGCTTTCAATGCGACATGGTGCGGGCAACCTTGTTCTGCTTCCCAGATACTGCTATGGAATACATTTTACGTTTGCTTAAAAAACATTTTAGGGCTCTCTGGTGTGGAATCATGCTGTGCAAAATCTACTGTTTTCGGCATCTTTCTGGGGTGCCATTTCGACAATACTCCCATCCATTTTCTTTGTTCAGCGTATGAACAAGAAGGTTGTTTTCATGCTATGCGTGTTGAACAAAGTAAGTTTCAGGCTTTAGTATCATTTCAGCAGTGGCTTTTCACATAAGGAAATGCCTTGCAGAAGGCTCTTATCTAGTAAAGCAATTCATGAATTATGAATTGTGAAACTAGCAGACAACACATATTGGGCCAGTGAATGATAACTAAATAGCTTTACTTATTGTATAAGTGTAACAATAAATTTTCAAAGAAAACAGGCGCTGAAAAAAAGGTAATTGGTACTCAGCTTTTCTGTCCCGGAGATCTAGAATTTTTCCATTCATTCCCATGACTACTTTGCGCAAGTTTTGCAGTCACGCATGGAGCGATTCTTTAAAAGGATCAGTTACGGCGGCGGTTCCGCGAAAAAGCTGAGAGCCTTATCAGCTGGCCAAGCGTGTTTACATAAAGTTCTCTGATACAGGAACTCTGCTGCTTCTACAGTTTTGCTTCATCGCAGCGAAGCACATTTCCCGTTTCGCAGTGACAGTTAGAGAAAACTGAGAAGCGAGAACACCAATATGTTTGCTATTCTACGGCAATTAGAGAACATTACAAATGATGATATAAAAATTGAACGGAAGTAGCCTCATGTTACACAGTTTGTCCGGCCGGTCCCGATATCACGGATGGGTAGTAACCGGGGATGAGCGGATTAACCGTTATCCGTTATCCGGTTTCTGAGTTTTGGCCTATCCTTTTTCATGTTCGTTATCCGGGAATCCTTCGCCGGATAACGGGCACCAGAATGCGGCAAGCTTGTGATTACTTAGTTAAATATAAGGACAATTTTAAACAATTGTATTGTGTTTTTCCACTGGCAGTCGAGATACGCTTGCAATGCGTGCCCTTTCAGAGTTCTCAACGCTATAATTAGACTTACTCAGCTATCTCATTCCTCATAGCGCGTTTTGAAATGCTGAACACTGCCTTGTCATTCCCATTTGTAGGGTTTTCACCAAAATTACTTCTAGCATAATGTACGATCTGGAAAAAACCAGTCGATCAGTGGAGAAGAGGGCAAACGTCCATACGAATCACTATTACGATTTAAGGGTGCGCCTGATACTCCGCACCTACACGACCTTTTAGCGCTTCTTCAAGCTATGTTTGGCGCTAGCAGCAATTTGCCCTTTCCCCTCTCCAAAGCAATAGAGAGATTTTTATTTGATCTGGGCGAGTATTGGTGTTACATTTAATTGGAGAGCAAACAAAAAGCGATTCTTTTTAACAACTGCCCCACTAAAGCCCAGAAATTCCCGTGGAATCTATCCATAGCGAATTCGTTGCAGCTGAAAAACATGAATAAAGAATAAAGGACGGCGGTAGTGCCAGATGTGACACGTATGATACTCTTGCTTGATATGCTGGAGGCGCTTTGAATGTGTACTTGGCCAGTACAATGACTTGCGGTGGTCAGCCGATGGACAATTCAGTGTATTATCCTGCCCGGACAAGCCCTGGTACCAATACATCATGTCCGAAAAGATGGAAGGCTTGGTTGACCTGCAGGGCAAATCCGAACCAAGAACCTTGAGTCGCAGAGCATGCGACGGGCGACTCTTTCGACTGCACTACCATGTGCGTTGAAGAAAAAACATCAGTAAGAATGGTAAAAGTGGCTTATTTGACATGTGACATAGACTGCGTTACAATTACCAACGTAACATTGAAGGAAGAATGGTTTAAAAGTGGTTTTAATTTTTGTTGTTTGTTCGTTATCCGTTACCCGTTATATGAGTTTCAAAATTTTATTATCCGCTCATCCCTAGTATTGACTGGCCCGAGGATATTGCGGATGTTACTGCAGTCAAACTGCGCAGGTGGTTAAGGCGAAAGGCCTTGTCCGTAGAGCAGAAGGTGCGGGTAAACATCGTGTAACAACATATAGCCTCTCTATCAGCCGCTCTAGGCTTTTTCCACATGAGTCAAAGAGAGCGTCTTGTCTCGAATCTCAGGATTTGACACTTGTTCTGTCGGTTGCACTCCAGTATGCGCTTCCTTCCGTCTGTTGTGAAGTATTCCCAAAAACCGTAGCTTATCTTAGCCTTAATCAAATTATCTCATAACACATTTAATGGCGAGTTTGTTGATTTTAAACAAAAATGAACCCACTATAAGACATTGTAACTCATGGTTCCGCCCTGCGGTGGCAGGACAGATAAGCGGTACGTTGTCCTTCAGATTTTGATACCTTAATATTATATTAAACACAGATCATATTTAAGCATATTATAAGTAATTTATAAAAACAGTTTAAACTTGTTTTACCACATTGTTCAGGAAAAAAGTTATCAGTTCCTTTAAGGGCAGTTGGTCCGGATTAGGGCAGTTGATGACACGGATACGCTCAGATAATAGCGGCGATTTATATGCTCTTGATTTTCAGCGATACACTCTTCCTGATTGACATTCTCATGCTCGAATCCTGGTCTCCAAATAAACATTTTTAAGCTTTAATCAAAATGTGATGGTAATCGTTAAACCGATAAACACGCAGCAACTAATTATAAAATACATTTAAGTCACCTACCTCAACCATTGCTTTTGAGGTAATGAATCTTTTTCTTTGAACCAAAAAAATTGTGGTTGTGTATTACGATATCAGTTACCGTAGTTTACATGAACATCTAAACCAGTCCTTAATATTATTGATTCGCTCTCAGTTCGGGTTAACCTTTACCCTTTCTTTTTTGCCTTCTCCTTTTAGGTACTTGCGGTATTGGGGCGTAACCCCTGTATATTTCCTCACTCATACAAGAGGCCCCACCCTCTTACTAAAAACGGGGCAGTAGTGACGGGGTTTTAAGAAAGTCAAATAGTCAAGAGGAGAAATATTTTGGCGCCTCCATTACTGATCCTGTGTCCGGGACTGGCAAGCCCACTACGGTCCTAAGCTCGCGCGGTCCAACTGCTCCGCGGCTGGGTTCTGCGCTCGAAGAGCGCAGAACCAGGCTAGGGAAGGCACTCCAGGGTATGTGCGATCCAAGCTGCCGGTGCGGAGACTGCTTTCGTCGCTCAGGAGGAGTCCGCAGCAGAACTAGGTTCGGGAAGGGACTCCAGGGTATGTGCCACCAAAGCTGCTCGTGTGGAAATTGCTTTCCTCGCTAGGGTGAATCCGCGGCTGGGTTGTGCGCTCTTCGAGCGAAGAACCAGGCTAGGGAAGGGACTACATGTTGTGGCGCATTCAAGCTGCTTGTGCGAGAACTGCTTCCGTCTCCCAGGGTTCTCCAGCGGCGGCGGCGGAAAAGCCACGATCCGCCATCGACCGATCAACGATCCTCCTCCATATCGATTGGGCGTGGTGTCGGTGGATATCGAAAATTGCCACGTCGACACGACGCGATGCAGGAGGCTTGGCGGAGGAAGAAGAGCCGCCACCGTGGCCGCTGAGGTGCATTTCTAGGGCGGTGTCGTCAAATGCGGAGTTTGTGTGCATTTACACAACGCACGCGGTGCAGCTGGACGAGCGAGCTTGGAATCTTACAGACAAGCCCGCCTAGCACTCCCACAGAACCCCTTGGAAGACTCTTCCTTGTACCAGGGTTATACCGCCCTTGTACTCAAACACTGGTCTAAAAACAATAAAGAGTTAAGTAAAGAACAGTATTTAGTCGTAGAACCCGATTGAAATTTTTATAAATTTCTGAGAAGATATTACAGATGAGATCGATAGTCGAGAGCGTTGCAGATTAGATTACTTCTTTTACCGACTGTTATCAAAGGACTGCTTTATTGCATGGCGAGCTCAAGGTTAAGCGACCTCTTTAAAATAGTAGAAAACGTAGAAAGTTTAAACTTGACGGCATTTCATAATTTGTTCTTATATTCTTAGCGGGAGGGTGCGCGCAGCAAATCAATCGAAGAAGGCGCTGGCTGTTGTTTGCAACCTGATTCGAGGTTCTTGTTTTGAAGGTGGCCCGGATTAGCTAATTTCCACACCGGCGTGTTAATGGTTGGCATAGGCCTAGTGCGCATTCATATTGCCTCCACGAGATCCCAAAATAGAATGCGCGGCGCGTCCCAAACGCCGCCCTTTATCCTTTCTTCGTTATCCTTTTGACGCTGCGTGCCATATACTATATTTCTGCAGTGACAGAGCTGCAAATTCGCCGGACGCCTATGAAAGGATTACGCCGCTATTTTTTGAAGTTCTTTTGCATATGACGAATTCTGAATAAGATGCGTCATAAAGTTCCGCAAAATTTCCGGCTTTTGATTTGTTCAGTCGTTAACACAGGTGAGCGTTTATAATTAGTAGATATTTTGACGATTTCATTCTATTTTATGGTCAGCTAATAGGGTGCTCCACAAATCTAGAAAGATAAAACAATTGATACAAAATTTATGAGCAGCTCCTAACTGAACGCATACAAACTCAACGCTATGACGGTGACGAATTGACAGCCTAAGAAAGCGTTATATTCGTACTTGTGTAGGAAGGCACAGAGCACTGCTTGAGAGGCCTCACCGTGTCGCCGGCTTCTACGGCTTTAGTCTCCCTCACACCTTTTTTGAAACATACATCGAGCAACGTCATTTTCGGCAGTGGTGAACGCTCTTATCCCTTACCTTGCTCTCAATCATGGCGTTTCTGCGGTTTTCGCCGCTCGATTCGTTCTTGGGGCTAGTGAGGTAAGTCAAGCGAAACACTACAGTAACCCGCACCCATGATCCTTCCGTCGTTTTGCAGTCATTTATCTATCCCTGCATCAACACCATCGTCGCAAACTGGTTTCCAGTAGATGAAAGGAGCACGGCGGTGGCGCTGTTCACTACAGGTTTCCAATTTTCTCATATTTGTTAAGTTCTTAATGAACTGCTAGGTTTCAGGTAACCAGGTTGCTCTCTTTCTCGGCAACCCTCTCGCGGCCGGGCTCTGTGACTCCTCCTTCGGATGGCCAGCTGTTTACTACATTTCAGGTTGGCTGAATTCAAGTCTCTTTGATGTTCGTGAATTCATCACTTTCGATACAGTTGCGCAAAAATCTACCCATGGTAGAATATCGCCGCGTAGAATTGAACAGATTGTAGGGGAACGAACGTCGGTGACAACAGTAAAAAACGTTGACTGCTCATGCCTAATTTTGGCATACTAGCACATTTAAGCTATTCAAACTCCTCCACCCATTTGTGACCTGAACACCATTTGGGAGGAGCGAGGTGGATCTGTATTGGCGCTCGATAGCACTCGGCTGTCAACGTCAATCCCTTGGACATGATGGCGACATCGGTTAAACTTTTTCCACTCGTTCATACAGGCATCAGACATGTGCATGTGGAGAAGCTGTTTACCTTAAACAAGGACTTGAGCCCTCCAACGATTATATCACACAAAAAACATTTTCTAAAGATAATATCCTAGAAATTAGAATCACCTGCATCACCTGTCGTCCCGTTGATCATCGAGTTGCTTGACTAGTCCCAGCAGCGTCTCCATCGTCCCTGTTCCGTGCCAGAGTGCTCCAATAGGTCCTCCTCGCTCGAGGAACACGAAGAACGTTATACCGTTCGCTCAGGACTTCCACGAAGAAGTTTGAAAATGGCGTTGAACGGCTTCTGCTGTTCTCCTGATATTCCGCGGAATTCAGTCGATGACGGCTCTCGTCCTGCTGATGTCTTCGAAACACATTACATGGCCGGCCCACCTAATTTTCTACCAATTGGATCATGCGACAGCGTCTTTGATTTTCAAACATCGACGAAGCTCGGAACTCCGGAGGTCTTCTCTCACTTGCGTGCCTTCACTCATCGTCCTCTCGATTCCACGCTGCGCGACGCTGATCGCGTGTTCATCCTGCTTTCGTATGGCCCAGGTCTTTGAGGCGTATGTTAGGGCAAGAATAACGGTAGAGTCGAATAGGTGAGCACGGAGTCGGACGTTCTTCGTCATCTTCACGACTTCTCTTGAAAGCTCCCCAAATCGCTTGTTTCTAGCTGCCCATCTCTGGCGCTGGGTCATTTTTTATGTTCATCTCGCCATCCTCAGGTACACGTAGCTGAAGCATTCGGAGACGCACGTTCCGTTGAGCGAGAATGGGGCATCAGAAACTTGTCCATTCCTCATGAACATGGTCTTCTAAAACTAGCTGCAGTACAATACTCACCATAAGGATTGGAAAAAAGAGGCGGTAGGCGCATTATCCGCGTTCTTTCTGTTCTTTTTCTACAGCCGCCTTGGTTTTCATCCTTTTTGAAAAATTCACGTACCACCGTGATCCTCTAGACGAGGTCTACCCATTACCGCAAAAACATTTTCCATTACTCCATTTTTGACATCTATTTTTTCGAAAGCGCCAGGGGATACTCTTTATCGAGGGAGGTCTCCACTAATTGCGCCCAAAGGAAATCTAAATTACAGATTGTTTCAGGTTCACATTTGGGAATTCTAGCTACTATCAAGCGATAGCCCACCTCAAGGAGCATGCAATAACCTTAGTAACGTACAGTTCCACATCTCATGCCCTAGTTACGAACATTTTTTCCCGGAATTGGTTTATCACCTCTTCGAAGTAGCCAGTGGCGTCTCCGGGCATCCCGCCAGCAAGTAATTCGAAATTCTCTGGCTTTTTTAGAGGATCTGAGTTTAGCACGCTGTCCTTATTATTGTGGCATTAAACAGCTTCTAGTATCCCTAATTTTTAAGTCATTCTATAACAATTAAAATCGTCAGGTCGTCATTCATCACTCAGCAGTTTCTCCCGTGGAACAGAGTTCAGTTTTGAGAAAATGACTGGAAATAGCTCTTTTCAGATGTGGAAGATTAATTTTCAGAGCTAGGGGACTGATCCACTTCTGTGTGCACAAGTTTGCCACTTTTCGTTTGTGCCAAGCGATTTTCACTATGTTGAGTAGATTTTAGCACCTCTGTTATAGCAGAGAAAGACTTAAAACCATTTAAATAGATAGTATTCACAATCAGGTTCCGAAATCTAAAAGCACTTAAGAGTGGCTTCGTCAGAAACGGTAATTTGGAGCAAGTACAAGTGCACAACTTTGCAGTTTTTTCCTGTTTTCTTCGATTTGCTCCTCGGGCTGTTTCTGGTTAAGAAAATGGACAGGTTGGTGATTTTGGCCTCGTCAACAGCTTCCTGACAATAGAATCCGCCTCAAATCCAAGTTGGTCGAAATTTCAGCCTTTTTGCGCTCAGCGGATCTGAAGGACTGATGCTCGGGCTCGCGCGTCGCCTGCGCTCGGCGGCCGGATCGCCGGTGACCCATATATGGCTCGCACCTCGGCGCGATACCCACTGGCAGTGTGCTAGCAGTAAAACAACACCAATCGATTCGTTGGGAATCGTTCGATGTTCAGCATTCTCCAAGCTACTTGAAATTATTACCTTCATTATATCTCCTTATATGAGATTCCTAAGTCCTCCCGATGAAGAAAGCAAGTCGAATGCTTTCTTCAGGTCGAGGAACGTAAAGCACAGCGGCAGCTTTTACTCTTGCTATACTTCGACGAAGTTCATTATGGTGTGTATGTGGTCGATCGTGCTGAATCCTCTCCGAATGGATGTGTTCGCATGAATGTCCTTCGTCCAGCTTTCTGCTATTGCTTGATGCTTCTGCTATTTAGGATCACTCGAGTGAACAACTTGTAAGCGCTGGTGAGAAGTTCCTCAGGTGTCGGGTGTGATCCTGTCAGGACCGAGTGCTGTACGTTTCTTCACCGATGAGATGGCGTGTCGGATCTCGGAAGGGAAAACACAGTGGATGACGCATCCATCTTGCCGAAGATAGTGTGGGGACGGGGACGTGGCTTCGAAGAAATCGGAGTAGAACTCGTGGATGACCTTCTCTATGGTCCTTCTGGAAGAGGTGACGGTTCCATCAGAGCGTCGGAGAGCGCTGAATTTGGTCTTGCAGTTGGCGAAGTTCTGGCGGGCATTGCGGATGCTCAACCCTGCCTCTGCTGCTTCAGCCAACACTTCCGCCCTTTTCTCCTTAAGATCCTCCTTTATCACCGCTCTGCATAGCTTCGCAAGCTCAGACGTCTGTTGGTAGCTGCTTGCTCCACGCTTGCGTACCTTGAGGCGAGAAAGGTGTAGAGATCCAAGTTTATGGTCGTTCTGGAACGCCTCTTCTTGAACTTCGCGGCCTTCTCACCTTGATGCGAAAAGCGGAACCTCGCGCGATGCGGCGGTCCGATCATGTGTAGAACTCTGGGAGAACGGAGACGTTGGTCAGGCAATACTTGCGGTTGAAGATGATGTGGTCGATCTCGTTGTGGAACTGGCCACCTGGGATTCCCAGGTCTATCGTAGAGATGGAAGCTTCGGGAACTGTGAGTTTCTATGAATGGTCTTGGTCAACATGATAAACCCAGACAGCCTTTCACCTTGCTCGTTCCTCTCCAAATCGTGGGTGCCGATGTGAAGTTTTTTCGGCGGCCTTCGTTGTTCGATCTTGACGTTTAATTTGCGAACGATCATTTTGTAGAAGGTGTAATCTTCCTTACAGAGCTTCCCCAGCTCAACCTAAAAGTAATTAGAAAATAGAATAGCGAAGGAAATTACAAGAGGTCTAGTACCAGCTCAATAATAAGATACAGAATTTGAGGACGCAGAGGTGTCTAAATAAGTCGTAGTTACCTTGTGAAACGCACTGTTGTACGACGACAAGAACGCTCCATATCACTTTATATAAGTAAGAGATAGTTTTTTC
The DNA here is from genome assembly GCA_947396885.1 of Heligmosomoides polygyrus polygyrus. Classification (NCBI taxonomy): domain Eukaryota; kingdom Metazoa; phylum Nematoda; class Chromadorea; order Rhabditida; family Heligmosomidae; genus Heligmosomoides; species Heligmosomoides polygyrus. Next base: position 64,873,262 of record OX377202.1, read on the forward strand.
TTGTAAAAAAAACCGTGTCGCTTGGGTAAGGTCACTGTGACTCCAAATCGGCAGGTAGTTCGAAGATCCCCTCTTTAATATTTATGTGTGGTTTCTAGCCGAACTCCTCATCACATTTCAGCTGCTATGGGAGCTGCGTGGTGTGTGGCATGGATGGCCTTCAGCTCAAACACTCCGGATGAGTGTCGGATGATGAAGATGGAGGAAAGGCTATTCCTGAAGAAGTTCACTGTTCTGCTGAAAGAAGATAGCAGAGGAGTAACGTTTCTATCATATTCCTTAGGAAACATTCACATTGCTTCGAGCACAATGTTTATGCACATATTTCCATTTTCTAGCGCTCTCCCACTGTCCCCTGGAAGGGAATCTTCACAAACTGGGCGTTCAATGCACATTTAATAGCTACTTGGATTCTTACCAATGTCGTAACAGTGATGATGGTCTACATGCCAACATACTACAAGGACGTGCTTCTCTTGGGAATCATAATGGCCAGTTTGCAGATATGTAGCTTAAAAGTCGAGTAATTGAATCACGGAGTTATACAGATGCTGTACAATTGCAGTACAATTCAAATGTACAAATGCTCCGGCACGCATAAAGCGCGTCTAGCACTTGCGAACTTCGCGCGACTTTAAACATACTAAGGCAACGTCCACGCAAGTGGCTTTTTATACAGCTGTGCATGAGTACTATAGGGTAGCGGAGCCGCAGGTCCCCTTTTTCTGCTGTAACAGCTTCCTGTGTTTAGCGCCGAAGCTTGTTCATTCGTGACGCGCTGTAACGGTACACTGCGTTGCTTAAGCGTGATTGGTAGACAAGTACTTCACATAAAAATACGTAGAGTAGACTGCATAGAGTTATGGCATAGAGGTGTGAGGAGTGGGTGGTACAGCTTTACTTCCTCTGCTAGTAGCCTCTTGCTTATGATCCGCTTTCAGAACGGCGCATTTTCTTCCCTTCCGATGATGTTCAATTTCATATTCAAGCTGTCTTGGGGAGTTCTCGTCGACAAGCTTAAATTTAAGAAGATCCTCACTCAAACACAAGGAGTAAAGATTTCCCAGTGCTTTCGTGAGTGTTAGTGTTTCGCTTTAACGACCAGGTTCCCTGACTCAGTCTTTCAGCGACATTCGGCGTGGCATGTGGCCTCATTCCCGTCGCTCTGTGGGCCACTTGCCAGCGCCCCGTTCTCACTCTCGCTCTTTTCTGCTTCACAAACATGTGCCTTGGAGCGCATACAAGGTGAATCAGAGCATGAGTTATTAGGGCGAACGAATGTTGTCACGGATTTGATGCTCTAAACTTTAGAACGTTTCATTTTATTAGATTCTCAACAAATGCGAAAAATAATAACATCACACTGTAAAATCTCAGAAATTCCATGCTGTACCTTTTACAGAAGACAGCAGGCATAGTTTTTAACCCAAATTTGAAAGTAGTAATTAATAATACAAGATTTCATCGTCCTATTCAACAAAATCGAATTGGTTTCTTGGCAGTTAATAGAAAAAGGAACCCAGAATGTGGAACAACACTACACAGGTACGAAAGGAGCTACACATGGACGTACAAAAGAATTCTACGGCCACGCGAAGTGCTTTTGAACGATTTATTAATTTAACGCATGTGCCGCTGCAACGTGTGGTTACAAACTTTGTTTTTCTTGCTGTCGGCGCGAACTTCTTCTTCGATATTAGAAGTTAATGATTATACTATTTTGCTCAGAAAGTTTGGAGCAGTTGGAAATTTTCCTTCTTTAGTTGTCAATATTTTGTTTGTGCCGCTCGAGGTTGTTACGGTGGATCTTTATTGCCAGGCCTAACGTTTCGACGCTTCCGTCTTCTTCAGAGGCCTGAACGTGGTGCAACTATTAGATAAGCGATTTACCCCACCAAACGCTATCCCCACTCTAGTGGTTTCGCTTCCTTAGAGAAATCACCCCTGAAAACCCATTCAAAGGGGGATAAACTCACGTTTGATTCACCTATGGAGTGCTTTCGCAACTCTCTGTTAGTACGACCGGGCGAATGAGACTTACTGTGCGGTGCTAGATAGTATACGATAAAGATAACGACCCGCACATGCGCCCTTCCATTCTACAGCTCGCATTTTGGCACAAACGGCAGAAAATCATTCGTAATTGACGGGCGTTCCTGGCGGTCGTTCATGCCAGGATTTCTTGCAAAAATCCAGAACGCTTCTAATACCTTTCTTGCCGATATTTCTGTTTCTACTGCCAACACCTTGCACTTTATCTCAAAGTCGTTACCGTTATGCTGCTCAGCTCTGTGCTTTCCGAGAGGTGTTTTAATGTTACCACGTTGCTTATTAGCCAGGTGTTCTCTAACTCGAATGGCTAGTCTTCTCCCCGTTTCCTCTATATATGTGGAGTTACATGCTTGGCATTCAATCTGATAGACTGCTCCCTCCCGGGAACAATCTCCAGCCTTGCCGTATGGACATGTAACACAACTTTCTGATAAGCACTGGTTTTCGTAGAGCCTATTCCTGACCAGTTGGTGTTTAATATTGTCGTTTGGAATGTTGACTAAAACGACATCGTTTTGCAACTGGGCTTGAACTAGGCTTCTTTGAATCGCAGCAGAGACTTTATCATATATGAAAGGTATACATAAGGGTACCCTGTTATCACGTGGTCCATTCTGTCTGCGGGCAGCACGAGCTCTGCGTTGATACCGTGACGATACATAGCCATTTTGCATGGCTATTTTCGAAGCCTTTCGCAGTGACTCTTGTCGCTCCTGTTCACCAGCAAATATCTGCGAGGCCGTTTGAAAATGTTTCTAACGACGCTGCGTTTTATGCTTGTTGGATGAGCAGAGGTGGCGTTGATCAAGATGTTTTTCGAACTTGGCTTTCGGTACCACTTTACGCTAAACATGCCATTGGAAACTTTTATCTGTGTATTAAGGTATGGAAGCCAGCCATTCTTTGGAGTTTCCCTTGTAAGCCTAATGTACGCAGACTGTTGATTCAGTAATCGAAAACACTCGTCCATTTCAGACTGTGTTGAAGTCACAATGCAACAGTCATCTATATACCTGCAGTACATTATTGGTGCTCGCGCAAGTACTGGTTCCTCTACTCTGCTCATGAAGCAGATGGCGAGTACGGGCGCTAACCGTTGTCCCATAGCCAGCCCTCTGACTTGTGAACAGTATGTACCCGACCATTCAAAGATGTTGCAAGATAAACATTCCTTCGTCAAAGTCATGATATGCGCTTTAATAAGTCCAAATGTGTTAATACTATCAATATGCCTATCCAGCATTTCTGATAATGCTTGCAAGGCTTGATCGTTTTGGACGTTTGTATAAAGCGATGTCACATCAAATGACTCCACTACGCAGTCACTAGTAATGTTAGAGGTGCGTAGCTTCTCTAGGAATGTTTGCGTAATGGTCAGGTGAGAAGGGACCATGGGCAAAAGCTGGCTTACAATTTTGGTAAGAAACCATGATATTCTATCGGCTGGTCCACCCACACAGCTAATGATAGGCCGAATCTTAAAAGTTTCCGCCGACGTGGATAGCATATCAGCATGAGATAGCTTGTGAGTCTTAACAAGGCTGTAGAAAACTGGGCAACAAGGGCTATCCAGCTTTAGTCTACTGATCAGCTTCAAATCAATGCCCGCAGAACCTCCTATCGTAACCCAAATACGGTTGAGCCGTCTGCACTGCGAAAGAAATTCGCTTTCAGAGGTTCGGTAGTATAAGGCTTCATCTTGCAGGTGGAGTTCCGTTATTGCACGGTCGAGTGACTGGGGTATAACGACGAACTCCCCACCTTTATCGCTAACGGAGATACGTATAGTACCATTTGATCTCAGCTCGCGCAACTCCTTGAACCCCTTCCACTGGGCAGCAGTTAATTATTGTTTCGCTGTGTCGCATGACGGTTTAGAATTGCAAACACAGCGGATGACAAGATTCTAAACCTAACATCTGTCTCGGGCGTGGGTTGAGGTTCACTATAGAATGAGCGCGGAAACGGTACGCTTTGTAGGAGACTCCGACTAGCGTTCGAGGTGGTTTCCATCTGCACGTTACTGGCAATAGAGATTCACCGTAACAGCCTCGAGCGGCACAAACAAAATATTGACAACTATTCTCCACAATGCCGAGGTTTTATGACGAGAGAAGCTGGAGACTTTCCTTCTTTATTTTTCTCACCATGCAACAAAATTTAGTTAGTTAGCAATATAATCACCTCTCGTAGCCACTACAATCTTCAACCTACTGGGCAGGTCCTTCTCCTAGAATTGGTGAGACTGAGAGTCAAAAAAACCATTGACCACCCTTTCAAAATCTTCAACTTTAGTGAATTTTTTCATTGGTAAATTTGCCTTATGGGGCGAAATAAGTGCTACTAGGCAGGGCAATGTAAGGAAAATAGAGCGGCCGGGAAATAGTGTTTTAACCCTCCAATTTCTTTCGGGTCTTTTTCTTAGTCGCGGCTGTAGCAGCTATATCGCCTTATCCGAGAGAAGTCGTACCAAAGCTCGTCTCTACCGATTCTTCCTAACAATTTTTGAGGCTGTGTAAAAAAGTGACAGCGGTGTGTTCTTGCTGAATCAGCTTCGTTCCAACCGAGGTTTGGCTTCGGAGTGCGAGCCTTCCCCTTTGCAAAAAGCGAACCAACGCTTGACAGTGGTGATGGATGTAGTGTCCTCTCTCAATGCATTGTGCTTAGAACGGCTGCTGCTGCAGTACCATAATGTCTTCACAGAAGATAATCGCTTGAAGGTAGTCTCGTGGATTTATTGTCCCCTAAGCGCAATGACTAAAACACAAGAATACCTCAATAATGAATACGTTAAGTTCAGTGGCGCCTACACTTCGCTTCTGTCGCTGGCTCCTCGCTTTACGCCAACGTTGTCGTCAATCAGCGTTAGCGTGTCGATGCTAGCACAGCTCACAACTCCGTTCATAGTCGCCGCGGTGAAATCAACTGTTGGTTTTGAATTGCTTATTTCCAAGCTTGATCCTGAAAGTTCCCACTCGGATATGTCACGATATTTTACTTATTTATTACCAATATTCATTACTGGTTTGCTTTAAAAAGTATAATTACTTATTAAAAGGCCTACGACATTTATTACAAAATGCTAAACCAAATTAAAGAACTAAGACACAGTTGTTTTGATAGGCGAACCCAGCTCGCCAAAAGTTAATGTTATTCCACACCTGCTTGAAGGAAGGCTAATTTTCTTAAGTGCAGCTTCAGCAAGTGCATGCAGCACGCCAGTGTGCTATCATCCAAACCATTTCCATGCAATGCTTTACGACTGCGTTAATGTGCCGACACTTTGGTATACGTGTATACCAACCTCCCACGTGGAGCCGACATAACTGATAAAGAAAAGGAGTAAGCGGAATTGAATGCATCGATAGAAGCCGGCAGTACAATCACCACCTTTATATAAAAGAGTTTGTCCGTCGAGTGATCTAACCTAAGTGGGATACGCCGCATCATCCACAGTGGGGGTGGTCGAATGAAGTCACCTGAATAAGATCACCACCTATACATAAAAGAGTTTGTCGTCGAGTGATCTAACCTATTTGAGGTACGCCGCATCATCCACAGCGGGGGCGGTCGAGTGATCTAACCTAAGTGGGATACGCCGCATAATCCACAGTGGGGGCGGTCAAATGATGTCACCTGAATAAGATCACCACCTATCACTATCACCATCACCACCTATATATAAAAGAGTTTGTCCGTCGAGTGATATAACCGAAGTGAGGTACGCCGCATCATCCACAGCGAGAGCTGCGGTCGAGTGATCTAATCTAGGTGAGATCACCACCTATACATGAAAGAGTTTGTCCGTCGAGTGATCTAACGTAAGTGAGATACGCCGCAGCATCCACAGCTGGGGCGGTCGAGTGCTCTAACCTAAGTGGCATACGCTGCATCATCTACAGCATCTAATTTGTTGTTTAATGTGGGATGTTACTACAGCAGAGGAAGCGCAGCCTTTTACAGCTTAACACAACAGCACCTGCGTGAGTTTCTGAGCGTTCAGAGTCAGAAGACGACTTCGTGCGGTTCGATTTATTACGAGGGTTACAGTAAAGGAGACCGGATTTAGAAGATGTGACACCGTGACGCTGTCGCAGAATTGGCGTTCACTCGCCGTCGTCGCGCCGTGAGCGTGCGAGGGCTACTTAATTAGGGTAGAGTAGTAAGGAGGACCACGAGGAAGGGGGGGGGGAGGGATCGACAGGAAGAAGGGACCTGGAAGTGGGACCAGGACAGGGAACCAGCAAGCAGGGAGCCGTGAGGTAATTCATACGAGGAACAAGGAATCTGCCATCGGTACAGCTTCTTCAAGCTCAACCCAGTGGCAACTGCGCACGCTTCTGAGCTTCTGATTTCAGAAGACAGGCGTCGCACTAGAAGCATCTGGAAAATGAAAGTGTGTCTCCGTTATCGTGCCGGCGGGCGTAGAAAGAAGAATTCAACACAGGATGCTAGTGCTGCAGAGGAAGTGCAGCCTCCTCCTGCTTCACACAGCGGCAACTGCACGTCTTTCTGAGCGTCTGGATTCGGAAGACGGCTCCACTCCGTTTTGCTAGAAGCATCTGGGTTAAGAAGATGTATCACCGGCATCGTGCGACGAGCAGCGGCTTTCAGAATTCAACATGGAACTCTTCTGCGCGAGAGGAGGAGCAGCTTCTTCCTCCTTGACACAGCGGAAACTTCTCGCGTTTGTTAGTTTTTGGATTCAGAATAAGTGTTCACAATAAGTGACCACTAAAGGGGTAAGTAGTAAGGGGACTTCGAGAGTGGGGGCCATGAGAGCGACCAGCAATGAGTGACTTGAAGGAGGGATCAAGATGGGGCGCAATAGTCAATAGGAGGGACACATACAACAATGAAGCAGACCAGGTGGCACCATGAAAGGTGAAGGCAATAATGAGGGACCATTAGGGAGTTGCAAATAAGTGGGAGCAGTAAGCACCAGGGATGAGCGGATAATGAAATTTTGAAAACCGGATAACGGATAACGGATAATGTTGCCCGAAAATCGCCGGATAACAGAAAAATGGATAACGAACAAACAACAAAAATCAAAACTCGTTTTAAATTACACTAATTTCTACAACAGATCAGAGCTTGGAGCGCTGTTAATTTATAACTTATTTCTAAACGTTTTAGTTGTTTATACGTTTTGCAGTCGCCACACTAACGACGCTCTATGGGGTTTTCTGCCTATCCGTACGTAGACAAGCGCACAGACAGCAACATGCCCGCTGTTCATCTGTTTCCAAAGGATAGGTTGAATTGTCTTATTTATCAGCCTACTCTCCGCTTAACTCTTTTTTCAATTAGAGCAGTTGAAGAGCAATTCCTTGGAAGAGCAATTCTTCTGATGTCTCTAGAAAGATGAAGAAGGCAGGAGACATCCAGCGAAACAAACTTCACATAACGATCTTGTCCTACACATGCTATGAACCGTTATTTTTGTTGCTGCTCGATAGCATCTCAAGATCCAAGGTACTTCAACGTGGAATTATCTGGGATGGATAAAACACTAACTTTTGGGTAGTAGCTGCAAGCAGTTGTGTACGGCAAACAAACACTCAAAGAGTTATGTCATCCAGACCTTCTGGATATAAGGAAGATTAATCGACCTAGCCTCAAAACGGAGGTGTTCATATGTTGCAGATAAGTTCCACAAAAAAACACACAAAAAAACAAAAATCTACATGTCTTCAGCACCCACGATGACAAGTTTGTTTAGCAGTTTATTGCTCCTCTAAAATTTTTAATGGAGAAGTTGCTTACTCTATGTATTTGGATTAATCCTATTTCTTTTGCTAGCATTCATTGCTGTACTGCAGTATTTTTTGATAATTCACGACAGCATCTGGCTAGAAAGGTACCATTACCGCCTGCAATCAAATAACTCACTCGAACACACTGCAATGTGTAACCACAAATGATACGATGAGTTTTCAATTGGTCGAAGTGGGCGGGGCATCATCGTGATCTCGGTAAAAAATTCTTCCCAGGATGCGGCTCTCCACTTTTGACGATTACTAATAGTAGTTTGTATGCCCTCTTGGTCAGCACATGACTTGAGATGAATGAACAATGCTGTGCTAAGTAGGCCCCATATAAGTAAGTATTTGGGCGAAAACCGATAACTGTGGTCGAAAAATAGAAACCATCGATCGATAATGGGCTCCTCATCGGCCATCATGATCGCGTGACTCCTACTGCGACTGGTCAAATCGTAGTGTCTACCATTAATTTCGATCGAAAAATCGGCGCAACGCGGCTCGGAGTGGTTCACCATGTGAGCCACCCCTACTAAATATGTGGTGTTGCACAAAATTTTTAAAAAAAATTCACAGCTCTGGTGCGGTCTACCCCTGCGGTGAACTGAGCTAGGCTACTCCTGTTGTCATTGAATATTCATGTGCCTCCTTACGAGGATGGATAGCTACTGAATGCAAGTGGGGTGACCCCGTCCTAGCAGTTTTGCGCCGAAGGTCTGTCAGATCTGGTCATTTCCCGCTACTTATGGTTCATTTCCGTCGATTGCACGTGAGGATAGCCCACTTATAAGTGTACGTTTGACGTGTCTTAGTAGTTCACACAGGTTTGTGACTTACGGACGCACACACACACATACACACAGGACTAATGCTTTCATATATAGTAGGAAAAGATAGAATATACGGATAATGGTGATATAGGTGGTGATTACTAGAGGTTAGGTATAAATGATTTGAAGAAACTGTTTTTCCAATACGTTTCTTCTAATTTGAGGAGAAAATAGAGCCCAAAGTTCCTATGCCAAATTCGTGATCGGCACGAAAATGTCACTCACCAACGAAACTCAGGTGAAGCTAGTTATTCTGCCTCCACCACTTCACATATCCATGACACTCCGTAACACTGGAAACAAACATCAGATTCGTAATAACCACCCAAAATAACCGTCTAGGCTCAGCGTGAGCCAACTTTTTCAAGAGGGAGAGTGGTCGGGACAAAAATAGGCGTCAAGATGACCACATTGAATTAGAAAAGCACTGTCGATTCTATATCTTTTAGTAGAATTTGTTAGTGTTAGAAGATGAGAGTTCTCCTAACAAATATTACTCCCTAAGTGCTGTAGAATATTGAGACTGCTGTCGTTTAGAGGTTTTAAAAATCTAAACCACTCCGCAAAGCTCAGGTGCTGCAGGTATTACTGCGGCTCTCAGGCTTAAATACAACCGTATAGAACTACACCTATATTCTTTTTACAAAATTATATACCCAAATGACAATCCAAATGTCTGTTGTTTCAATACTCTTGCCTAATTTTATTGTTTGCGCACATATCTCCGCTGGATGTCTTCTTAGTAGGCTATCGCCTGAGGTGAGTAGTAACTTTGAGAGCTTCTTGAAGGACAGAACCTGCCTCGGCATGGCTATGCCAGTTGCGTGCCTGTTCAGTCGTTGCACGCACGGAGAAGCAATCGTATCATCGTTTGTCACAAATGTCAACAAGCAGCTGTTCCCTACTTAAAACACTACTTAAAATTTTCAACTCTGCTGGTATCTATTACACTGCAGCGCTGAGTTTCTTTCGTAGTGTGATCAGCTTTTTCTGCTTTCCGAATAGTATTTTCATGCAATAGAAGTGGAGCTGCCGTATAGACCTCTTTTCCTTGCTACATTTTTGGTGTAGTGGAATTAATAATCTTAATAGTATATTTGTCCTGACTTAGGCTAGTTTTATGAGGCATAAGACACCTATAGGATCAGCCTTATTCACAAGAGCATCAAAAACCTTAAGTTCGCTCCATAGTAGTGTCTCGGTTTGTGATCAATCCCTTAATGATGGTTCTTTGTTCCTTTTTTTGTTTCTTTCTTGATACCATGACGATGTTCTTTTTTCCCGTTGTGGAACACCCATGAAGTAAAAAAAAATAAATATTTTAATTATAATGATTAGCATGTTCTTGAACTTGCGCCTTATCAAGGGAACTGTTTTTTCTACTTGTTTTGCATTTTAGTGCTCTGCTACATTGCTAGGGTTTCAATCTTAAAGTAAGCTTGTAGCTATGATCACAAACTATGGCTGACACAGAACACTTTAAAAGTTCCGACACTGAGCAACACACCTTTTAAATAATAAATAAAAACCAATAAGAACAGAAAATTATTGGTTGGTGGTTGTTAACAGTGCACGCTTTTTTGTTAACGTGCTAAAATTTAGGGATCAGTGCAGGAATGGAATAATCTGTTCCTTCTTATGGCTTTGCTGTGCATCCTGTCAGGCATAGTATTTTCGCTGTTTGGATCAGGTTAGTGCCTTTGCACCATTGTATTACAATAATGCTTCGTATGGTTTCTCCATTTTCGAATGCTCAGAAAATCTTTAGATCTGATTCGCTGTTTCCATACCCCTATACGTTTCGCTCTTGCGTGGTCCTCATATTATGGCTATGATCTAATGCGCTTTCACTGTTAATATCCGTCTCCATAGAGATTAAAAGTGAAACTGCTTTGCAACAGGGACAATGAGTGTGAAATTTCTTTTAGACGTTGGAACATGTCGCTTCAAGATGTTAGTCCTATAATGGGCAAAAAACAGCCGAAGGCGCTTACGGTTCCTTTAATTACCTATTATATAACGCTGGAAAGCCCTACGTTTTTCTTGCAGACTGGGGAAGACTATCACTCCTTTGCCGATGGAGCTTTTTCAATTTGGCATGCCCTTTTTCCACATTAGAGCAACGATTTTTATCAGAAATTTTTATCCAAAAAAATTCAATCATATGTAGTAGTTATCATGTTGAGTAGTTACCAGTTTGAGAATCAATATGTAGAATTTAGCAAAGGATCGCATGAATGTAGAAAACGTTGCTCACTATTCTAAAGGAATCGAAGTGTTGTAGGAGAAGCGCAACAGTTCGCGAAGTGCACTAAGGACCAGGACGCCGCAGAAGCAAATAACCTACTCTCTCCACTTCGAGCTGGCGCGTTGAGAGCGGATTCAGTTTCAATGCTATAGATTCTACCTGACTCTTATGTTGTTAGCTCGCAGAACTTCAATGTACATTCAATAATAAACTTGCATAAAATATCGTACTAGCTAGTACCAATTAATTGGTAGATCGAATTACCGTCTGCTTGTGCCCTTGCAAATGTTGTGCTGTTCTCTTAATGAAAAAACACTCCACTTTATTTATCTTTTATTAAGGGAAGCCTTTGAAATTATTTACGTTTTTTGTGCGTCTTTCCTGCACCCTGTATACCGACCACTCAAGTGTAAGTTGCCTTATATCTATAGATTTTAACCAAAATTGGGCGCAGTAATATTTTATGCCTGCTTTTCAATGCAAAATAACAATCTGTGGCAGCAACTTTTCCATGCAACTGCAAATGTACAATAGTAGAGGCTGGGCGACTTTGCAAAGGCGTCCACTTATTTTGGGTTTCTTTAAGAGAACGTCGTCCCCAACACTTAACTGGTCTTCTACAAATACTGAAATTTATCTATACCTTCTTTATTATTCCGCTTATTTAAAACACTACAAAAAATGTCACAAAGCGACCAGGCAGTCCAGAATGCTAACGGAAAGGCAGAAAAGTAGTGACAAAGCAATAATAAAGGCGAGATTCGGTTCGATAAAAAGCAATGATGCTCAGGAAACAAACATGTTCAAGAGATGTTTCCAGTTGCAGTGATTGTTGCACGTGTAGGTTGCCAACAAGAAAGGCTGCTGTCCGTTAGCCAAGGTACTACCTTTCCATTTCCGTCGTCAGGAGCGGTACAGCTTTGCGGCCCGAGTATGTCAACCACTCATGTGGAACCGCAAATAGAACAAAAACGAATTCGTCGAATGGATAAGCGTACGCTAAAGCAGCGGCTAAAAGGCGATACTCCCCACTGCAACTTTGGGAATGAATAATTAGCTGGAAGCTTCCATCAAGCATCGAGGTCCGGTTTCATAATGCAAAAAAACGCATAGAAAAGCTAAAGCTCTAGAAATGAAAACAAAGTAAGCAAGCATGACAAAAATACAATGAAACCATCGAAGGCTAGGAAGGGCAGGAAGCCTAAGCAAGTAGGTAACAGACATCAATTAAATAGTGAAAGAATGGCAGTTGAAAAAGCTGTGCTATAAGTGGTATACCGAGTACCAATATGAGAAAGAAGTACACTGTGAATAATCTTGTGTTTGTGGCTGTAACATCGCTACACGCAAGTCTTTGCAAAGATGCTCTCATCTTAGAAACCATAATGAATCAAAATTCTTCAGTTTATCTGAAAACAAGACTACTCTAGTGCTGCACTTCTAGTAGGACTTACGTCAGAGGACGTGTCACAGATGTCATACAAAGCACGAGGTGATTTGGAAGACGTGTCATATGCGTCGCGCAACGTGCATCAGGACGAAAAAGATGTGGAAACGAAGACATTTAATGTGCTTCGGGATTCAGAGGTTCGGATTCAAGGTGTGCTGTGTTTGAAAAGACATCGTGTTCGGCATGCAGCGTGCGTAGTGACTCAAAAAAAAACGTGTCGCAGACGTCGCACAACGTGCGTTGGAATTCAGAAGACGTGATACAGATATCGTACGACGTACGTATAGATTCAGAAGACGTGTGACGGATTACAAAAACTTCCTGCAAAGAATGTTCGCCTGACCGCTAGGCTTGTTGGCCGACACTTTGCTGACAATAGGTAAACAGGTATTCCGGGTATTAGCGTTGGGGTTGGAGGGAGACTACTGCTGCACCCGGTTTGTCGAATATGGCTGCCGTCGGTCAGTGAGGCACGAACGGACAGAGAATATTGGACAGATATGGTAGGAACCATATCTGTCCAAAACTCTCTGTCCGTTCGTGTGTCTCCACGCAGAAAAGGGTAGTACACAACGCAGTCGAGATCGCTGTGGAGTGTGGACAAGCTTGAAGTGGACCGCTTCGAAAACAGTAGCCCACCTATATGCTTAAACATAGATTGGCACCAAACCTAGGGTGAGGCTGCAGCTTACAACCTGAGTCAGATCTTTCTTATATGCTGCGTGTGGAAAAACTGATAATGGCGGTAAGACAGCAATTTTTCCAAATTTAATTCTTCACCAATTTTTAGTTTTTCAGGCACCCTTTTTCTTTAAGGAACGTTAGGTTAGGTGTTTGATTTGGTTGATTGGTTTATTATGTGTGTTTTTGAGCACCTTTAAGGCAATCAGGCACCACGGATCTTCTCGATAGAGAGCCTTCGGGCTCTCTTGTTAAGAGGGATCTCGGGCCGCTTGTCGCAGGGCCACGTGGTGCGTCCCCGGGTGGTGGATAGGGGAATTAAACGCGAACCAAATGCGACCGTGTACTGCCCAGAGACGCAGGTGGGATGCAGGGGATGGACTCCTTCCTCCTGCTGTGTCGGGTCGACGCGTTCCTTGTGCGTGGGAGCGGCATGTTCGTGCACAGTGTGCGCGGATGTGTCCGTGACTGTGCGGATTGTAACTGTGTCGGCCCTGCCAAAAGCTTGCACTCGATAGACTGGGAGTAAATCGTAAGGCGATTCGAGGCCGCCTCAAAAGTCTCGCCCCATCCCTTCGGGCAGTCTGGCTGGCTGCCCGGAGTTGAGCCTGACTAGCTACCCGTGTTGTATGGAAGTCAAACACAGCAGCACTAAAGGGCCTCATTCCCCTGACCCCGAAAGAGCCCCCATTTCTGCAGCGATGGGAAGGACGAGTACGGAGAGGCTGCTAAAATCTCAGGGCCTAACCAGGCTGCGCAACTTGAGAAGGACTAGGATGACGATCTGTACTTACAACGCCACACTTGCATCGGAAGCATCCGTCGAGGACCTGATGATGCAAGCTAGGAAGATCAAGTACGACGTCATCGGTCTGACCGAGACGATAAGACACCACCCCCTACACGCCGCCTACGACTCCGGAGAAAAACTGTTCCTCAGAACATGCGACAGCAGGGGAGTAGGCGGCGTTGGTGTCCTCGTCAACACACACTTGGCCATGAACATCGATTCGTACGAGTCTCTGACAACCCGAATCGGACGTCTGCGACTGAAGCGATGTGGCTCCGTGCCAGCTTTGACTGCATTAGTCGCGTATGCCCCAACGTCCGACTACGACGACGAAGAGGTCGAAGCCTTCTACGTGGAGCTGGAGAAGTTTTATAAGGAAGATCACACCTTCTACAAGGTGATCGTCGGCGACTTCAACGCCAAGATCGGACCGCGAAGGTCGCCGGAAGAACTTCACATCGGAACCCACGGTTTGGAGTGGAACGAGCAAGGTGAAAGGCTGTCTGAGTTTATCATGTCGACCAAGACCATCCATGGAAACTCACAGTTCCAGAAGCCTCCCTCTCTACGATGGACCTGGGAATCCCCCGGTGGCCAGTTCCACAACGAGATCGACCACATCATCTTCAATCGCAAGTATTGCCTGACCGACGTCTCCGTTGTCCCAAGTTCTACACGGGATCGGACCACCGCCTCCTTCGCGCAAGGTTCCGCTTTTCGCGTCAAGGAGAGAAGGCCGCGAAGTTCAAGAAGAGGAATCCCAGAACGACCATCAACTGGGACCTCTACACCTCTCTTGTCGGCCTTTGGGAAGATGCCGTCATGGGAAACGTCGATGAGGAATGCGACCGCTTCGTGCACCATCTCCACGATAGTGCTAAGGGAGCCGAGAGCTTGAAGACCACCGAGAGACGCCTGTCTCTGGAAACTCTCGAGCTTATACGCCAGCGTGGAGCAGCACGAGAGTCAGGCAACTACCAGCTGACGTCCGAGCTTGCGAAGCTATGCAGAGCGGCGATAAAGGAGGATCTTAAGGGGAGAAGGGCGGAAGTGTTGGCTGAAGCAGCAGAGGCAGGGTTGAGCATCCGCAATGCCCGCCGAAACTTCGCCAACTTCAAGACCAAGATGACCGCTCTCCGACGTCCTGACGGAACCGTCACCTCTTCCAGAAGGACCATGGAGAAGGTCATCCACGACCTCTACTCCGATCTCTTCGATAGCCACGTCCACCTGCCCCCATGCCATCTTCCGCAGGATGGATACGTCGTTCCCTCTCTTCTCCCTTCCGAGATCCGACACGCCATCTCGTCGGTGAAGAAACGTACAGCACCCGGCCCTGACAGGATCAGACCCGAACACCTGAAGAACCTCCCGCCAGCGCTCATCAACACCCTGGCGCGGCTCTTCACACGATACCTGTCGGAGTGCAAGGTTCCATCTTAGTGGAAGACCAGCAAGACCGTTTTGCTGTACAAGAAGGGAGACGTGCACGGCATATTGGCAACTGTCGCCCGATCTGCCTGCTGTCCGTAGTCTACAAGCTGTTCACTCAAGTCAACCTGAATAGCATCAGCAGAACGCTGGACGAAGGACAGCCACGCGAACAAGCAGGATTTCGGAGAGGATTCAGCACGATCGACCACATACACACCATTATGAAGCTCATCGAAGTGTCGCGAGAGTATAAGCTGCCGCTGTGCCTTACGTTCATCGACCTAAGAAGGCATTCGACTCCGTCGAGACTGACGCGGTTCTCGACGCCCTGCTCACTCAGGGCATTCCTACTCAGTACATCAGAGTCCTTCGAGAGCTGTACAGTGGATTCACGACCAAGATCTCTACATTCTACAACGACGTCGTCATCGACGTAAGGAGAGGGGTTCGGCAAAGGGGATACCATATCCCCGAAGCTCTTCAGCGCCACCCTCGAAAACGTCATGCGCGAACTAGAATGGGAAGACATGGGAGTGAAGGTCGACGGCCAGCAGCTGCACCGTCTTCGTTTCGCTGACGACATTGTGCTCATAACACCGAGCATCAGCCAGGCGGAGCGAATGCTGGCCGACTTCGATCGTGTATGTGGGAATGCTGGACTGCAGCTGAATCTTAAGAAGACGATGTTCATGAGGAACGGACAAGTTTTTGATGCCCCATTCTCGCTCAACGGAACGAACATCTCCGAATGCTCCAGCTACGTGTATCTGGGTCACGAAATCAATATGGCCAACGACCTAGCGCCGGAGCTGAGCAGGAGGAAAGAGCGGCTAGGGGAGCTTTCAAGAGCGTCGAAGAATTCGCGAAGAAGACGAAGAACGTCCGACTCCGTGCCCACCTATTCGACTCTACCGTTCTTCCTGCCCTAACATACGCCTCAGAGACATGGGTTATACGAAAGCAGGATGAATACGCGATTAGCGTTGCACAACGTGGAATCAAGATTACAATGCTCGGAGTGACACGACTCACGCAAGTGAGAGAAGGCCTCCGGAGTTCCGAGTTTTGCCGACGTTCGAAGATCAGAGACGCTGTCGCGTGGGCCAAGTTGTCGAAAATTAGGTGGGCCGGCAACGTAATGCGCTTCGCAGACACCCGCTGGACGAGAGCCGTTACCGACTGGATTCCGAGGGATGTCAAGAGAACACCGGGATGCCCACCAACGCGTTGGTCGGACTTCTTCGTGAATGCCCTGAACGACCGATATGACGCTCTTCGTGTCCCTCGAGCGAGAAGGATCCATTGGACCACTCTGGCACGCGACAGGGACGAATGGAGACGCTGCAGGCGCCCGCTCGAGCAATCGATGATCAACGGGACGACAGGTGATACAGATGATACAGGAAGGCAATAGTTGTAATATAAAGCCCTAATGCTTGGTCTAAACTTAAGTGTCGACCTAAGGCTACGCTGGTCCGAAGCGTGCACTAAGGCTGAAGCCAAGACGTTGATCAGATCTATTCCATTCAATTTTGTTCGGTCAAATCGAAATCTGATACGAGGAGGTGAGGATTTGTGGAAGCATTCTTGCAAAGGTAATTTTAACTTTCATCTCAATTTTTGAACCCTAATCTTTAAAAATAACCTTACGTTTGGATTTATCATTTTCCTTCGGATCAATCTTATTCATTTTTCTGCAATAGTGTTGAAGCGTATAATAGCATAACCTACCATATTATAGACATATTTGGGTAGTTTTTGGAAACCGGTCACCGACAGGATCATATATAAAGATCACTTAACTGAAAAGGCTCAGTACGATCACATACGTGCTGCAATTGGATTTGAATCCACTTTTTTAGATTCAAATTCAGTTAGGTGACCAGCTTTCTGAACTGCAAACCTGGCAACTAATGTTCAAAAGGCTATATCAAGAGGAGCGATTTAAGAGTGACGCACGTGCAAGAAGACTAATTGGTCGCACCCAACACCCAAGCTGAGAAATTTGCAAGGAATAGTAGCTTCCCCATAGGGATTTTCGAATAAAATAAAGCTCTCAGAAAAACTTTTTTCTAGTTTTGCTCGATAATCACAACCAGACACTGATAGTTTTCTGGGTCGGCAAACCAAAGGAGAGTGTAAGACCCTGGCTGCCTTAAAATAACTTCAGTCGAAATTCTTCCGTAGCAGCCAAAACTTTGAGAAAAAGTTTGACGTGATTCTAAATAAGAAGACGTCAAATGACAATTCCTAGCTGATTCCGAAATAAGGACAGTTTTCGCTTTAGCTTTTAAATTTAAATGTGCCTCATAAAAGAGGTTCATCACTCCGAATAAAAGCAGAATTTGCGCATCTTCGCATAAAAATTTGTTCTGAAGCACCATCATATTGTATTCCTCCAGCATAGTTGAAGAAGGTTGGTACATCGGCAGCTTACCAGTTGGAGCGGAACTCCCTACAACTTCATGGTGTTCCAACCTTCAAACAGATACCAGCATTCGGTGCAAACTTGTTATTGAATCACTGAAAAGTCGTTGTGAAGTTTGTATGTCTAGATACTCCATCAGTTCTTGTTGTTCTGGATGATGTGCAAATTAAAAAAATAGCCTACTTTGCATCTTTTCCACGTTAGCAGAGGCAAGGTTGATTGTCCTTCTTCAGCTACGATGTATATGTGGTCGTGTCTAATATTTTCATTTTCAAAACTCGTTGATCAATATCAGCGAACTTAAATATAAGTGTAGACCCACCTCCTTAACTTGCACCGTGAATGTCAGCAATTACTGATGTTTCAAACAATTCAGCAACGGATTGTACGCTTTTGTGGGCTCTAAACGCTCTCCTTCGATTATAAATACTATTTCGCCCTCTTTTACAGCGCTAGCAAAAAATACACAACACATCTCCATGCTTGTTTGACAAACCCCAAGGCTGTTTGGGCTATTTAGTTTTTATTTATTCGTCTATTTTATTGTGATCGCACTCCAATCTCCCGGAATGAGTGACTCACTGAAGTCTGATGTGTGATGTGTTGTGGAAAGCAAAAGATGGAAAGTAGCAGCTCAAGAATGGGTGAGAACTGGAACATGAAATTCGGTTTCGGAACACCGCAAAGTCGCCTTTTTAATTCCAATTTTTAAAAGTGCGTCCAAAACAGCGGTACGATAATTTGCAGTTAAAGGACTTCCACTTGAAGCAGGTGCTAGTCCCTCAGCAAGACATAAAAACTGACATTAAAAATCCTGCTCATACTAGAGGAAATAATGTCGCAATCACTGATCTTCCAGCGCAGCTCCACATTTCTGATACCGACGTTAATCGTGAAATGTCATGGAAAGTATTTCGCTCGCAATGCCGAAGTTAAATGCGACATGGGTATCGGTAGCAAAATCAGTCTATTTAGTTAAACGCTTCTTACGAGGCTGACGCTAACAAGGCCAACATGTCCTGTAATGTACATCTTCTTTAAAACGCATGAGCTGCCTGACGGAGATAAGCGCAAGTTGAACGCTGCCGCATACAACATACAGCGTATAATGAGTTGCTGGACGAACCAACCTACCAGATATCTTGATGCCATAATAAGATCGCTTATAAACTCCTCAATTTCGTACCATCACACATGGAGAACACGAAGAAGATACTCGACCGCTTGCACTCTTACGCTTGTCGACCAGATTATCTAATTGAGTCGTTTGATGTGAGTGCATTGTATACCGAAGTAGACAATATTGCCCTTTAAGCTCTATTCGAAGTGTTTGATGAGCTCACAATTTTCTTCGTTGGCGAGAATGAACCGTCGGTAGTAGAACAGCCTCCCATGATGTGCTGCCGCTACAACGACGACTGCCGTGTCATAACAGCTACTCATTCCATTCCATTATTTAAGGATCTTATCAAATCGCAGTGCTTATAGTTTACGCGAGAAATTCTTTATGAAGGCTAGTTCCTTTTCTGAATGCACAAAGCAGAGTTTTGTGTGGCTAGTACACTGTGAATTGGTACCGCAAAGATAACTCCAGGAGTATCATCGTCTACGCCAACTCGGCTCATCTTTGTGCTGTCAGACCTGCTGTGCTTCGCATCATGTTAAGAGCAGCTAGAGTGAACAACAAATGAGGAACGAGCACAGTCACTTATGTTGGCTTCCCAGATAGATGTTCTTAATGGGAACGAGGTATAACAAAATCGAGTCGCAAAGGGGTATCAAGTGAACGTGTGCAGTAACAAAATCTGTCTCCCGCTTCCTTTCGTTAGGATCTCAGTGGTTCCGAACGGACTTGGATGAAGATGTTGCACTGGTGAACATCCCGGAAACAACTTCGAACGAAAACTTACAATTCGGAAGAGCATCCAATAGGTCGTTGTCGCCAATTTATAAAAAAGCGGAACTTTCGGTACTCATTACGCAGTTATAGACTATAGTATATGTTGCCGTCATATCATCTCCGTTAGACAGGGATCTATCAAGTGCCGCAATGTTCTTCAGAGTTGTATGTTTCGTCATTTCAGGGAGCCAAAACTCTCTCTATAGTTTGAGTGTGCGCTCCCGCGAGTTGATCGACGAAAACTGGTGATGAGGATTAACTGTTAAACGCTGGAATCCGGCAGTCTCCAACTCCGGTGTTTTGTGTCCTTTCCAGTTGTCCACTTGTTCTCTTCCCCGGCAATGTTCTCTCTAATGACTGCCAGAAGAGTGGTGGCGTTTCGATCTTTTAAGAAACACTGCTTTGTTTCACAAAGAGCTTTTAAGAAACACTGCTTTGTTTCACAGCAAACTCAACTGACACGACAATCCACTGAAGAGACAGCACTCTACCGACGCTGTTCTTTCTCTTAGAGAAGAGTGTTGCATCGACCTCCACAACCCAATTATGCTCTCCAATCTTTCGAGGCGGACGTCGAATAAGCTACTCTGCAATGGCCTCTCTTACACTGCTGTTCCACGCTATCGAAGTGGTGCAGTGCATTCCCAGCTGGTCTTTGCACCAGGTCACAGATGTCAAATTTAGCATCCAGCAGTAGAGGAATCGCAGCGCATGCACTAGCAAAATTGTTGAATTCGAAAACCACGTTCCGCTTTTTATCGACAATGTCAAGTTATGCGAAGTGTCAGACATTGTTTGAGCGGGAGGAAGTATAGATGCCGAAGACTGCGTTATAGTTGCTGTTGGCATTGTGTATAGCATTGAATAAACGATACTGTCTCCCGACATAGTTCGCAGGTGAGTGCGGGCTACTCTTGCCATCCGGCTGCCCGCGTCACCAGCTGGAGAGCTTAGTCGACCCTCCGCACTGTCACTGGGTGAGCAAGCAGAAGAGCTTTGGAAAATGGCTACCGCGGACATGTCTTCCGACATGATGATTTTCCTCTTCTGCGAGTTTTCACTAAGCTGCCGGTACCGATTCCGACTTGACAACTAATAACGGTTACCTAAGGTCTCCTAACGTTTCTCTTATCGCCCCTCTTAGGTTTCGGACGGCTGAACCGAATGTAAGACGGTATAAACACCGTTTGTTTTTATAAAATTTATGATAAAGAATAAAAAACAAATGAACGCCGAACGGTTCAATACTAACTTCGACAAAGATGCAACGAGGAATTAAAAGGATATCGAAATAAACTCAAAATGAATACGATTCCGATGAACTCAAAAGTACTTAGTGCTTGGTCTGAACCCGGGAGATGCGGGGCGATGAGGGTACACTAGGTACCTGGAAATGCCCACATAGGGGGTCAAGCTAGAGTAGCGCCACAAGGGAGCTGCCAGCTGACTGCTAACTATGTAGTCTCTCGACTAGAGAAGGCAATTCCCAAGCACCCCCTGGAACTCTCAATAGCAAAACCTCTAAATGTTCTCGCCGACTTAGTCCGTCAAAGCAAGGTCAGGAGGCGGATACGCAGCACATGAAGGGCATTACTGAGGAGTCGACACTACTAGGTGCCTAAGCCCTTTTGGGGACTTCCCTTTCCTCTACCAAGGCGAGTGGATCTCCACCCAGTGATTTACCCTGTAGCGGATAGTGCAATGGTTTAGCGTACAGCGAAAGAAAAGGGATGTGGCTAATTGATTAGCCAAAGGAGACCGATACCGGGTGTTTCACACGCGGCCGGTGCAAGACTCGCTTAACGGGAGAATAAATTTAATTAAAATCGGACGAAAGAGTGGGACCGGCGAGGAGGGATTATTAGGCGAGGAACACGAAGAGTGTCAAGAGTTATAGCTAACCATTGGTTACTGTCGATAGTGATACACTGAAGATGTGCGGGCATAGTTCGACCCGACCACGATTATGTACGCAAGAGTACTCAGTATCCCCACTCAGTAGATTGGCAAACGAGACGAGAGTTAGACTACATCAATCGTTCCCAGAAAATCTGCGTACCAGATGCGTGCCCTCGCAATCCTCTCGGATAGCCTCAATGAAGAGGTAGATGCCCTCCCGCGAAGTGTGAGTAGATGAAACTCAAACACAAGCAGAAGGTACAAAAGTAAGTGGCGAAGTGGCCGCACCGGCCGTCCAGTGCCAACGCGTAGACGAGAATGTTCTGGGACCCGGCCCGCAGCGCCTGATCCGGGCGCGGCGCGGTTCCCGCTTCGTTCGATCCTTCAGGATCACCCCGGTCTCCTTCGGACGGGCCCCGGCCATGGCAAAGAAGAGAGATCCGGGAGAAAGAACATTCCGAAGGAGGAGGGTGTCGACGGTAAAAGAAATATCGACACCGATCGACACTGGGGGTCCGATGGACGCTGGACCCGGTCTTGACAACAATCGCTTTCCGCCGCTCGATCGCCTACTGCATCTCCAAAGAAAATCTCGCTTTCCCATGGATACCAGCTTCATGTTGTGATCCGGCGAGTTGGGGCACTCGCACTCCTTTGGCAGCACACCCCTCTCCTGCAGAAATTAAACAGCATCCTCTTCGGTGGCAGGCAGTGAGCACATATCTATTTTGAACGAAAAGCCATGAGAACGCAGCGCAAGAGAAAAAGGTAGCAGATGGTGTGGGATCCACTGATTATCTACTTCCTGCTCTCTCTTTTCTACACCAACTCTCTCGCTTCTACGTCACCCATTTGTATCTATCGCGTCACGTTGACCTTTGACCTCCTACCTTTCGGGTTCATCGACAGTTCAGGATGATTGCCTGCGCACCTGATCACCATCAACCTCGAAGGCACTGCCACCCAGAAGAGGCCGCCGCGATTACCGTAGGGCCTATGTTATACTCCCGCGGGAGCATCCGCGGAAGGGCGGTAATCACGCCGAGATCCCTCACCTGGCCAATCGCCGCGCCCCGCCACGCCCTGCATCTGCGGTGCACCCATAGTCCGCGGACGTTCCGCGGATGCTCCGCGGGAGTATAACAGAGGCCTAGAAGTAACTACGTACGCTTCGCCGCATCCCAGCAGCCGCTACCGCACACACCGCTGCACATCTCCGCGGCACGTACCTTTACAATTTCTAGACATCTTATGCAAAATATCCAATTTGTACATTGCAAAACAATGTATGATAGATCCTATTTTGCCTATTACGATTTATCTGCAATATCCAAAGGAAAACCAACATTAGGACCGCGTCCACCGAATATTCTAATAATTGCGCGCTTTTGACGCTTATGAAGCTTCGAATATTCAAATGATTTTGAGTACTCAGAAATTTCGGTATTTCGGATTTGAATACATTCAAAAAAATCGGTTTTCTCTGAACATTCAAATCCATGTACATTCTAAAAACGCGAATTTTGTATACTCGAATATTATTATTCAAATTGGAGTGAAAACCATTCGAATATTCGAATAGGTCATTCGAGCAAAAGTGTGTCACGCATAAGGTTGGTTGTTGCTGGAAACTCAGCGGTGCTCCTATGGTTCTACCCTGGCGTAAAACTTGTATTTCGACCACCGGAATCGACGCAACCTCAAGCGTCGCGTCCTAACAAGAGTAAATGTGAACGGTCGGGTTGTTTTTTGGAGAGGACAACTAGATTTGCTAAGTGAAATGTGTTGTATACAGAATGGTCTACGTGGCATGTGATAATTTCTACATAGGTGAAACAGTTGCACACTTGGTAAGAGAATAGACGAGCATTTAAGAGCGCTGCGTACCACACAAAGCTACACAGATTATTAATTCTCGAGGCACCGCACACTCAGACACGCACAAGAGCTGGTGCTGCATCAGCGAGCCTCGACACAATACACACAAATCTAACAGATATTGAAGAGAGAAAGGTAAAGGAAGGTTGGCAACCACCAATCGTCAATAAGTTATGAATGAAGCATGTAATGAACTCGGTCAGTCTCTAGCGAGGAAAGGGCCTGTACCTTATGGCTGAACGGGGAAAGCGAGTCATATGGGAAGAATCTCCACCCTCCAATTAGTGTAAATCAGCGTTTCTTTTTTTCAAACTTGTTAAACCAAACGAATATGGCGTGCGCACTGTGGTTTTGCATCCAGCTGGTCGGTTGGGAATAGAGCTTCCGACGTCCACACAATTTCCCGTCTTTTCTGCACACTATTAAATTTCCAGTAGTGAGCTGTGAAAAATAAGCTGTGTCTGTGTCCTTTTTGTTACTGGCCAGTTTTTATTCACAAATCAATAGGAAGGTTGTTCAACGTAATGATGTTTGAACGTTCAACACCACTGAAACACAGGCACGAAGTGCTGTAGAGAAAGGGACAAGTCACATTATGGGAAACGCTTAAAAGCTATAGGCGCTTAGCTCGCTACATGGACTAATGACATCGAGAAAACCCACCCTGCTTGGATTTTTAATGGAACTGGACGTGACATCGAATAACCAGCTTTCAGCCAGGCATAAGTAAGCTGAGCTTTTTTGTGCAAGTAGGTGCTGATACATCAGCGACACAATCTTCAGTATCATTACAACAGATCGGTTCTGCTTCAGCTGCACGCAACTTCGACACTTACCTTCAGAATGTTGTGTCTTTTGCAGATCAAAAGAGGGTCGTGCACAACAACGCTAGAGTCAAATCACTTCATAAGCGACTTCATGTAAGTGAAGAAGCTGGATGTATCTGACTGGTGGCACATGAAGATATAGCCCGAATAAGCAAGCTCAAAGGCAGTAGCTTGAACCACCGCGTGGTCCGAGAAGCCAGTCCAGCAATCGAGAATAAGAATGTAGCTACCGAGTATCTGCGGAACAAGGACTCAAATAAGGAGAGCATGGTGTGAGTTGTCCTGTCGTGAATAACCCGTCACGACGAGAGTAATAACGTACTTGGGCGCTGCTCTTTTCATAGGGAAAGCTTTCAGAGAATATACCTATCCCCTTCCAGCAAGTGCTCCGACACACCAATCGCATCTCACACTTGTGCTCTTCCCGCGATCTTGTAGTATCAGTAAGCTGAGGTCCCTCCAAGAAAGCTGATCAAGTTGTGCAGTTTTAAATTCTAAATAGTAGATCTACAGCGGGAGCACCTTGCAACACTTCCACATCTGATAGCTTTCCAGGGCTTTACTTTAGCCATAGTGATCTTACAAGTGATTGTTGTATGACTTCTACAGCTACAGTGCATATGTATTCGTGCTTGGTCTTTTCATTTCAAAGCGTTTGAACGAAACAGTGGGACTTTAGGAAGTAAAGTGAGGATAGACTCTCCCCACTGCAGAACTGCACCCATACCTTTAGAACTTAACTGAAGGACAAGAAAGTTTGGAACTCGATGACGTGAAACCAGAGAGATGGTTCGCGAAAGTCCGAGCAAAAACTCCATCAGATTGAGGAAGTAGTAGGAATTTTGAAGCTTTTAATAAAATTGTCAGATTTTACGATTGAAAATGAGGGTGAACCCTAACCCATCCTCTGGAGAAGCAACTGTTGCCAGTTTCCTTTCTCTAGTTGCTGCTTCACATTGAATTTCCTTCGTCCAATGGATTTGAGAGAAAACCGAGATCACCGTTTAAATGATCGATATTGTCCGTAGCTACTGGCTTCCTCGCAGAAACTTCCTCACCTACTATGAATCCGCTCCCTTGACCATCATAATAAGGCAACTCCCATCCTGATCGGTCAAGTCTTGGTATCTTCTGCATTTTTCCACTAAATTCTTGGATTTTCATGTATTTTCTCCTATTATATGTATAACTAATTTTTGTCACGACACCGACCGATAGGTCTTAGCACGTTATTTTTTAGTACCATATGATGCCTTCCGACAGGAAATGAGTTCTAATAGCTATGTAATTAAGGACTTGATAATTTTTATAGATATCTTCTTCGGAGAGGAAGGGACTGAGTGCTGCTTTCTTACCTTCCCCCCTAAAGCGCCTTGTGTCTTGGTGAGTTACGGTAATTCGAATTCAAATGCGAAAGGGTCGGAAACTTTCGGCCCACGTAATAAATGTAATCTGCGATCAGAACAGCATTATTTTCCAAGGGAAACAAAAGATGACGCAAAACTTCCTTTCATGACTTGAGAGATTCGAATTGACCACAAATCTAATGGAAACTTGAATCTCAATATGTTTCTCACATTGGAAAGGGGTGCGGCAAGTGTAGCACAGCGGCTGCCTTTTAAAAAGAGATTTTCCGAGTCGAGATGCTGTACTTTCAATATAGGCAGCGAAACTGACAGAGCTTGCCCTATTACCCAGCAGGTATCACAGTGATCGTCAGAGTTGGAGAAATTGGAAGCACAATGTTCGGACGAAGGTTATTTTGTCATGCTACCCGAATTCATATTCTGTCATCACAACGTCATCTCATCTTCGATCGCTCACGCGTAGCAGTGTTGACCGTTTCACAAAATTCGGCTTACCCTGCGCTCTTCGGTAAGCGGGTTATAATTGCGCCAGAATCCTACGTACGGTGGTGTTTTATTAGTGAATCTAACGAAAAATACTGGTGAGTCAAAGTGTCTGCCAGCCAGCTGAGATTGGAGTTATTATACTTCAGCTATTTCGCTTTGTTTCTTGCGATAGAGTCGCCACCTTATTCTGCCTGCCGCCCTGTAATTTCGACTTCATCTTCCATATTCCCCATGCTGTCTTCCTTTCTCGGTGCTTGCCCACAAGTCATCTTCTCTCTACATTCATTGGTGAACTCGTGGAATATAGAATTGTGGCAACCTACGACACTAAAGAGAGATTTTGGTAATTATTCCAGAACTAAATAACCACGGAACGATTTTGATAATTCGGATGACTCGTCATAAAAGGGTATTCCTAGAAAACCTGCAAATATCTTTTAGCTTGGAAAACGCTAAAATTATATTAGGTCAATAAAAAAATAATAAGAGGGTATTAAGCTGCCACAGTCAATAGTCTCCGCTCATAGATTAGCTCTTCAGCCCAAACAAAAAATTGGATAATGCGATAAGGAAGGAGCGTGAGCAGGCGTGAACCCCTAAATGCATGAGTCGATGACGTCGACTTCGTTAGCGATTTAGTATTTGATCCACATCGACATTACCTTGAGAAGGCACTTGTTACATAGCGCTCAGCTCTGAAAGGCTCTGCAGAGTATGCTGGGTGCGTACGCAAGACCTATTCGTCCAGTTCCGTTAAAAATCTAAGCAGGGTGGGTTTTCTCGGTGTCATTAGTCCATGTAGCGAGCTAAGCGCCTATAGCTTCTAAGCTTTTCCCATAATGTGACTTGTCCCTTTCTCTACAGCACTTCGTGCCTGTGTTTCAGTGGTGTTGAACGTTCAAACATCATTACGTTGAACAACCTTCCTATTGATTTGTGAATAAAAACTGGCCAGTAAAAAAAGGACACAGACACAGCTTATTTTTCACAGCTCACTACTGGAAAATTAATAGTGTGCAGAAAAGACGGGAAATTGTGTGGACGTCGGAAGCTCTATTCCCAACCGACCAGCTGAATGCAAAACCTATTCGTTTTGCAACGTCGATATCAAAACGAGCGGTGAAGATTCATCATGCCAATGAAAGTGTTGGTGTCTCCTTTCCAAGCTTCTCACTAGACGTTCAACTATTAGCAGGACCTTTGTGGCTCAAGGATGTTCTATACTTCGGCTTGCTTCATGGTGCTCTAATGAAGAAATTCATTTCAAATATACTTGAATATTAGAAATAACAGTAAACTTAATGGTTCGTTTCGTCACTTATGGCGACCGCCACTGTTCTTGGATTCAAACTCGTCTCTGGAAATTATTAGGTTGTTGAGAAAGGTTCCGCCATTTTTTGAATGTGCTTTTTTTCTCACTAACGCGTAGTGATAGCAACCTATCTTTTGTTGATATAAAGATACCAGGTATGTATAATGTAACGGTCGAGAAGATTACCGTATACAGCTACAAGTAGAGGCATATAGAAAGAACATAAACATTAGCCTTTCCCATAGGCTTTGTAAAGTTATAGTACGGTAACATTCCATTCCGTTCTGTAAAGAACATTCCATTCTGTAAAGCTTCTCTACTTAAGGTCGCCAAGGATCCAACCGTCAAGGGGTGATCACCGACTTCGACTTCTCCTCTCTGGACGACGCCACCGACTCCAGCTCGCTGTCCTCCATGTGCTGGGCTCCACGCTCTCTGGGCCCGAAGCCAACGGCCGCTGCGACACGTTTGTGCGATCTACCATTGTAGATGATTGCCGGAGATAAAGTGTTAACGCACGATGATGTCTTCG
Source organism: Heligmosomoides polygyrus polygyrus (assembly GCA_947396885.1). NCBI lineage: Eukaryota > Metazoa > Nematoda > Chromadorea > Rhabditida > Heligmosomidae > Heligmosomoides > Heligmosomoides polygyrus. The sequence continues at coordinate 64,901,141 of OX377202.1, forward strand.
GGGACTCGGCTATTGACTATAAGTTTATTAATACTGCTAGCTACTCACTCTCATGTAACCCCCTCTTATTGTATGACTTCAAATTTGGTGAGTCAGCAGCCGCTTCCTGTCGGGTGCGGGAACTTTTACTCACTTTCGGCCGCGCGCCTCGGGCGCGACGCCGCCGTCCGCGGCGAGCCCGCGATGGCTTTACGAAAACGCGTACGGCTTGTTAGCCTCGTGCGTCTGGGTCCTGTAACGATTATCGACGGCTGGCAAATTGCCAATCGTCGTCTCGCTCTTGCTGATTGCCTACTTTGAACATTTTGCAGTATATACATACAAGTATCGGAAAAAGTTGGACACTCTTCTAAACAGGTCTAACACTTTTGAAATCAAAACGGGCTTCTTCCACGTTTAATGGAGGCTCTACAAAAAGGATAAAATAATTTCATTCGAGTAATGAACCTCCTGAAAAAATGGACCCCTTCGAATTTTCAGAATGACTTCTTTAATATTTAGTTCACCTACGCAGTAAGTGAAGACATTGTTTGAAATTTTTAAAATTCTAATTTTTTTAGGAAAAATAATGGTTTAAAGCTTGTTTTAAAGAGCGGAAAGCGGCCATTTTTGTACCATATAAAGAGACTACGCCATGCCGTCGTCTAAGACGTTGCGATGTTTGGTTGATTGACTCATTCGGCCATGTCAACTAAACAGTTCCGAAGAAAATTATACCAAAATTTCTTTAAGCAAACGATTATCCTGCTCTCCATAGAGATCCCCTAGTTTGAGCGAAAGTCGGTCGCTTTGATTTGGAAGACGTTCACTTTGACTTGAAAAGCATCACGCTTGTATAGAATAATTTCGAATTCGACGTCAAAGGTGTCAAATTTGACGTGAAAATGGTATAAATAAGGTTTCTACTAATGGTCTTAGGCTATCAGAAATACTATTATCAGTAACTTCCTACCAATAGTGAAGAACTTATCACAATAGTAGTCCCAATAATGTCAGCTGTTAGTGTTAGTTAGTTTGCTGTTAGTCAACAGCGAAAATTCGCAGCAGCAAGTTCCCGGTCACGAATTCATGCAGCAAGATGCGTATGCGTAAATCTCGTGCGCACCGCCAGTGAATGGCTCGCGACGTCGCGCGCGCGGCATGCGCGCGCGGCGGCCGGCGCGGCCAAAAGTGAGTAAAAGTTCCGACCCCCCTTCCTGTCGTCGCATAATGGTGCGTTTGGGGTGGGCAAAGTGTCCGATCGCATTGCGCGAGAATGGTTCGCGCGCTTTAGCAAAGGTGAGTTTAACTTTCAAGATTTGTTCGGGTGAGGACGTGAATCCGATGTCGACAATGACCGATTGGGCAGCTGGTGGAATCGGACGCACGCGGACTATTGGTGAACTTGCGCAGGACTTGGTTGTGCACTATGCCACCATCTCCAGGCACCGACATCAACTGGGTAAGGTGCACAAGTTGGCGCAGTGGGTTTCTCATGACCTCACCGAACGCTAGCGCCAGCGAAGTGCTGAGGTGACAATCCAATTGCTCTCGTCAAGCGCACAGATAGTTGGCTGAAGCCCATCATCATAGGGAGAAGTGGTGCCTGTACATCAACATCAAGAGGTGCAGGCCCCTGGTTGACAAGGGTGAGCAGCCTGAGCCACAGCCAAAAGAGGGTCCAAGGCAAATGCCATGCAAGGCAAAATGTTCGATGACGAGGACGACGTGGAACGCTGGCTGCCTGGCTTTTTCGGAACAAAGCCAGAAAAGTTCCACGCTGACGGGATCGGGAGTCTGCCTGCAAGATGAAGAAGAGTGATAGAACATGATGGCGGTTACTTCGTTTCTTGACGTGTTACGCTTTTTTTGTAAAACTAAAAAAAATATGGTGTCTTGAAAATGGCGAGAACTTCGCATCCTAATAATTGCACGGCCCGTTGATCAACATACTTTACCACGTGGACCCTAATGTAGTGGGTAACTTCTAATAGTAGACAGCAATGCAGCTGATAAATGGCTTCCTTTATTTATCCAGAATAAATTCTCTGAAATTCTCGCAACCTTGGGATTGATCTGCTGAAGGGCCATGTCACGAAGGCTAAGGGGTGCGTAAACAGTATTGACGCACCTATTTTTTGTTTCAGCTCCAGCTTTCTCTTTCTACCCCTCTAGGTTTTTGTGTGTTATTTTTTTGTCTATATTGTGCTCAAAAACCACGAAAAAAACTGAAGAAACAGGACCTCATCGTTACGGTGGCCCTTTTTGTCTGTTACCCAAGGAGCTGAATATTTCCTTAACAAGAGAATTAGGCGCTGTTCGAAACGGGTGAGGAAAGAGGTCAGTAACCCAAACGTCAGCTACGGCTATGTCATAACAGATGATGATTACAATATGTTCAAGCACGATAACGTTCAAATCCAAAATTATCAATCTCTGTCCGATAACGGCAAACGGATAACTCGCGCAGGTGTGGACAGCTTCTCAGACGAGCACAGCTTAAACTTGAATCCGCTGGATCACTCTTAGGCGATTCAGGAGAATGAGCTCTGGGCTACTAGTCAACATAGGAGACCAGTCGCAGAAGGCTCCCCTGTTAAGAGCACGGGACGAAATCCAAGCAGAGTAATTGCGGCGCGTGCTCATGAATTTTCCGTCGTTTTCGATCCTATATTCACAGTAAAGGAGCCAATCTCAATTACGAGTTATTCTATCGTATTTGCAGGATCATTTTCCATATTTCTCAAATGAATATTTTAAAACTTACTGCGCTATACTATTTCCACAACCGTCATTTACTGCGTTAATACGTTTTATGCACCCTGTACAATAAAGGAGCTGCCAAGCTTTGTCCTCTTGCTATTCCCAAGTGGATGCACTGGGTGATGAAAAGTCCGTTTTCGCTTTCTTTCACAATGATCGAGTTTGGCCTGCCCCTTGTTGTCTTTCCCACCCAAAGCTCACCAAAGTCTCCAACCTAGATATTTAAGACTTGGCGGTATTTGAAAACTCTTGATCTCTCAGTCGCACTCCCTAACCCACGTTGCATGTTTGTGTGAGGTATTCCACTCAAATGGGTGTTGCGTCTTGAGATTTCCTCCAGCGCCAGTTTTGTAACACCCAATTGAATATCGTACACTTTTTGCGCCACAAAAACGCCTCAAGGTCATAGACCTTTCCAACAGTTTGGAACGCTATTCAAAATTGGAATGGAGGAAGATCCTTGAAATGACAAAGTCTTAAAAGGAAGGTTCTCAACTCATGGCGAACTCTAGAGATGCTATTTTGATAGGATGTAGACCGTGTAAGCGGAGTCCAGAGTTGCGCTTAGGCCCCCTCACACTTCTGCGACGAGCGGCGGGGACGGACGGCGAAAACGATGAATGATGCCGTTCAGCGGCGGCAGCCGGCGCTGAACGGCATCATTCATCGTTTTCACAAAGGATTGGAACTACATACGCTGGCAAGGAAACGATGAGTTGACCATTCTATTTTCTAGCGTGTTGAAGTCATGAATCAAAGAAGTTAAACAAGGAGCACATAGACATGGAGCCACTCTCAATTCCATCATAGGTACCTGTTCAGCGATTGATGTCCATATTTGAAACTGTAAGAAGGTAGGAATCTTCAGTTGTTCTTGACCGAATGGTTGTGCAAGTTCGTCATTGATTCCAGTTCTGTTTCCTTCTGTTTATTCTTCTTCTGAAGGCATGTTCGCGGTTGTCCCAAGAAAGCGAAACTGGAACAGTTTATACAGCAGCCGTTACGAGAGATAGAACTGGATGCATCCATAATACTGAAATAACTAACGGATAAATAAAATTTTGTACGACCCTTAATTCTACTATCTATTATCCCTGGTTCCAAAAGAGGGGGTCCAGCTCATAAGGAGACGTGCATTCTACCCCTCCTTTTGGCCTGTCCACTTCCCAACCCTTTGGGCTTCCTTGAGTGTCTACTGGTTGCCTCACGTTGTACATTATGTTGCATGTGTTTACATTTCAACTATTACTTAAATGAGTGTATAAGGTGAACCCCTTGTTGGAATTGCCCCTATATCTGTTATTGCTCACTTGTCGATTTAACGAATGTCATTGTAAATACCGTATTTTATTCCTTACCAATGCTACAGGTAAAAAAATGTTAGCGATAATAGGTTCTCAAGAGTTTATTTGATCTCTTCACATTCGACACATGATAGATACTAGCACCGTAACACTCTCCCATTCACAAAGAAAATAACGTGTCTTTAGGAGGATTCGAAGCTGGACTGTTGATCGCTAGAATTCTTGTCCTTGAACGCTTAGACGCAATATCGGTAGCCACTTCATGATATTTGATTCGCAACAGAGCTCTCTATTGCAGATTCAGTGTTCCTCATTTTTCAGCAACCTGCCTAGAACATTACATTGACAGCATTACATACGGGGATTACAAATCGGATACGAGAACGACTTACACCTACAGCGGCTTCAGTACTTCATTAAATTTACTGAGCATTCGTCATTTGTTTGTTTTCCTGTCAGGAAACGCTGAAAGGAAAGTAAAGATAGTTTGTATAATGCAGCATCTGGTAAGACTTACGCACCAAGTAAATCGGGAGTCTTTAAAGCTTTGGTTTTGTAGCATAGCGTTCCATTTCTGGACGAGCAGCTAGCGAATTGGCATGGGGCAAGTGTAAAGCGGTGGCTGCCATATTCAAGTAGGTGATTGCTAGGTCCAACTTGGCCACGGCTTCATCAGTGTTGCATCCCTGTATTACCTCTTCGTGGTCCTGAATTCACTTCCTTTTTATTGTTGGAGTAACTGTCTGTGAAACAAAATGAGAAGAAATTGCTTCGAGTAAGCCCAGATTTCATGGCTAAGGTTAGTGAAGTCAACAGAAGTCCCTGAAAGTGAAATTTGCCATACTCGCAGGAACTGGGAGGAAATCAGCACCGGGTAGTGGTCAGGCTGGGCCTCCTGTACGGTGGGGCTTGGTAAGGCCCCAACACACTTATGCGGTAACGGCGTTCGCCGCTATATATACATCTGTATATACGCGTGTATGCACGTGTATGCACGTATGTATACCTGTGTATATATTCACATTACAAATTTTTATATATATTTATTATCGCAAATTAGCAATTACATAATACACACATATAGTATGTACGTAAAAAATACAAATCTGATGAGCCATCTATTAAAAAGTGAGACACGGTATTAAAGACAAAAAAATGTAATGGCAAAAATTAAATCGATATCGATCAAAGTGATGATCAGATCTTCAAAGACTTCAAAGAGGGTCTCGAGATGAGCAGAGAAATGAGGCGAAATTTTAAAAAGCCTAGAATTCGAAATAGATAATTGAGACCTAGTAAAGTGAGTGAGAACCGAGCAATGAAAACCGAGAAGAAAATAAAGCAATAAGTGAGTATTTCGAAGTGAAGTGGTAAAGCAGTAAGAAAGTGGATAACTAGAAAATCTATACTCTATTCTAGACTCTATATGTACATAACATGAAATTACATAACGTGTAAGTATGATATAATATAGAAACTACTAGCGGTTAAGTGCATGACGTGATGTGTTATAGAAAGAAGAACAAAGGGTGGGTGCTCCGCTTAAGGATGTTCAGTTTTAACTCAAAATGCAGGTATTTTGCTAGCCTTTTTGCCAAAATTTTTGACCGAACTTTAATCAAAAGCTTACGTTTTTACTAAATTTTTTGACCGAAGTTTGAACAAAAAAAAAACGGTATTCAACAAGCAGCGCTGTTGCGATGTTTTCGAATTTTACGCCAAAAGGTGTTGCTAAAAATGATTAAAAATTATGATAGACTAGTAGTTAAAATTTAATATAGTGCGCATACCCTTGTTCAAAAAGAAACATGAAGCACGTGAGCCAAAGAAGGAATCAATGTGGAGCGTTGACCTGTCCTCAGTCTAGTCCAAATCGTTGTCGCCCTCAATCGAAGTCGTCGTTGTCGTCGTCTTCGATATATCGGCGGAAGAACTGTAGCGTGTGGCAGCAATGGACCAATTTCATCTTCTGGAAAAAAATTAATTATTTTGAATTATTTCGAGAGGAGAAGAGAAGAGCAAAAAAGCGATGAAAGTTGTGGTGAGAAACGGATCCCTTTCATCAAAAGGCCTTGAGAAAGTGCAACAGGAATCATAGGTAACCATGCATGAGGAAGAGGCGACATTACGCCAGTCTACGACATTACGTCAGTCTCGGCCTGAACTCCACCACCGCCGTTCATAAAGTGATAGTCGACCAAATGGGTAGAACAGAAGACGTTAGAGCATGCAGGACTGAGACGCTGCATCCACACTACGGCGGCGGCGCAGAAAACACGCTAGGAACATCAGAAGCGGTCTTGCGCAATCAATATTGATTGCGCCAGACCGATTCGAGAACTTTCGCGCCTCATCACCCGTGCGTCCCTGCTCGAGGCGCGAGAGCGCCGAGACCCTGCCCGTTAGCGCGCGCCCACGCAGAGATGCAGACAGCGCGACACCTCGAGAGATGCCCAGGGCTCCAGTTTAGGCGAGTTTAGGCGGATGTATCCATCTGACGCGCAAATTGGAGTCAAATGGAGATACCGGGAGTATGGAAAGCTTGCTGCCTAGTGCAGAACCCAAACTAGGAGCTCTGATTAGGAGGGAAGCAAAATGTCAACAGGTGCCTCCTGTTGACACACGGCTGCACTTCCGAGTACCGATGGAGTTGTAAATATAACGATCAAGGAACAAAGGTGTCCTAACTCATGTTTTCCTTACATGAGATCTTCCTTTGTTTGCGGGCTTGAAATCTCATAAATTAAAGCAGAACCTGCGATAAATAAGGACATGAAACATCATCATCATCATCATCATCTTCTCATTGCTTCTCATTGCTTGTCAAAAAGCCCGTCGTGTCGTCTCTAGTGGCAAGGAGACAAAAAAAATCTGTTATTGTCGAATTTGCCACTCTAAGAGGTATTGCTATTGATTTCTTGGCCGAATATATCGATGATCATGGCGACTCCTGCTGCGGGCATGCCTCTTGCAGCTGAAGGTTCCACGACAAGGCCTCCAGATGTTGCGACGGCTGGCAGCGAACGAAGCACGGTGGGCCGACTACAAGCTCTGATTAACAATGGTCGTGCCCCGAAGTATCTGAAGTTGGTGCTCGACGTGCTGATGGAAACCATGGAAGAGGTCAAGGATGCAAATCAGCGAAACGCCGAACTGGTCGCGGAGCTACGCTTGCTAAGGGAAGAAAATTTTCTATTAAAGCAAAAAATTGATGCCTTGGAAAGTTCGAAATCATCTGATAAGGATAGTGTTGTAATTTCCAGCCCAGCGGTGTCTGTCATGGAAGATCGTGAAATGTCTCGTTCAATTGTACTGGAATGTGTTCCTGAGTCTCTAGCCCCTACAGCTGCTCAAAGGGTAGCTCATGACTATGCATGTGTGAATCATTTACTCGACTATTTAAATGTAGAATGTAGAGCTACAACTGTTTACCGTATGGGAAAACTTGATCAGAGACGCCCGAGGCTAATTAAAGCTGTACTTCCGGCAAGCAAATTTCAAAAGCAAGCGGTAAAGCGGGCCCCTTATTTGCGCTTCTTTCCTCCAAACGGAGGTATCTTCTTGCGGGCCTCCCTCCCGTTTGAGGAGAGACAGCGCAGGTCAGCGGGTCGGCCAGGTGGTGGTGGATCGGTGCATCATGACACTGGCGAAGCAATTTCTGCGTTCGGTGGTGCACGGTCACCGGGACCCTCCACCAACCTGAACACCACTGTTGCTTCCTCTAGGCTCAGCAGTTTCTCGGGAAACTGATGAGTCGTCACACGCGAACTTCCAGAATATCGTGTGCGTTAACTAATGTTCGATCGCTCGCCAAAAATAGTAGCTCCGTTGTAATGAATCTTTGCCTTAACAATTATGATCTTTTTGCTTTAACTGAGACATGGTTGAACTCGCAGAACGAGCTAACTCCTCTACTGGGAATAGCCAGCAGTCAATATACCGGTATTAGGTGCGACAGAAGTCATAAAAAGGGAGGAGGCATCATGCTGCTTCTTAAGAAACACTTCTCGTACAACGTAATTTTTCAGGAATCTGTCAAAGACTCTTATGAGATTTTGGTCTGCGATATTGTAAACACTTCGGCATCCTTCCGTATCATAGGTGTGTATAGAGCCCCTAGTTGCAGTTTAAGTGGATCCAGGCAATTACTTAAAGCTATAAGCGACTTCTCAACCGGAACCATGACGAACCTGGTGTTAGGGGATTTCAATCTTCCGGATCTGATGTGCCAAAACATTGGTGCGTTATCAAGAATCTTTTACGATGCCTTTGAAGCGCATGAACTCGAACAATATGTAAAGATGCCCACTAGAGGTAATTCAATACTTGATCTGGTTTTATGTAACAAGCCAAAGTTCGTCACTGAAGTAAAGGTGGGACCACCTATTGGCAACAGCGATCATGCCGTGATTACGTTTCATTTGAATATAGAAGTCACTTATAAAGGATCGCTGTGGATAAAGGACTTCAAATCTGCGGACTACGACAGTATAAAAGAACATTTGATAAATATTGATTGGATTGGCATATTCGGAAGTGGGTATTCTGTAAACGACCTGTATGAAATCTTTATTGCCATACTCCATCATGTTATCGAATTGTATGTGCCAATGCGCAAGGTTCCGGCAGATGAGAAAAACCTCCCAATGTATCTTAGAAAAATGAGCCACCGTAGGTCGCTGTTGTGGAGTAAAGCATGCAACAGTGGAGACGAGGACGTCTGGGACAAATTCAAACTAGTCAATAAGAGGTTGGAAAAAGCTCTTTTTCGGTACAATGCACATCTTGAGCGGAAAATGGTTAGCTCTAGTGATAAGACAGCCTTTTATAGGTATATAAACTCTAGAACTAAGCACGACACCATGATTCCCTGCCTAGTGAAGGAAAATGACAAACCTGTGTTCTCTCAAAATGATATGGCGAATTTATTAGCCGAAGAGTTCCAGAAAGTATTTACCAAGTCGGATGAGCTATGCTCAGGAATGTCAGGAGATAAAATCAACGATTTAGCCTCCTTTCCTAGAATGGAATCCTCACCCTGGTTTTATAAAGAAGACATTGCAAAAATTCTTAAAAAATGGCCTAAATCTACTTCTACAACCCCTGACCTAGTCCCACTCAATTTCATCAAAAATCTGGTTGACTATTTGGCCTATCCCTTGGAACACATCTTTAATCTTAGTTACATGAGGGGTGAAGTTCCCTCAAGGTGGAAACACGCCTACATCACACCAATTCCTAAGAGAGCACCCTTCAGCGATCCCAAAAACTATAGACCCATAAGTATCACTTCAATTTTTGCAAGGACATTTGAGAAAATTGTGAAGATGCATATTATGGAACATATCGATAAAAATAATATTGTGTCTGATTCCCAATTTGGTTTTTTAAAAGGTAGATCTGTAGAAACTGCTGTTCTCACTTCAGTAAACGACTGGACTCGAGCTGTGGAATTGGAAAAACAAACAGATATAATTTACTTCGATTTTGCCAAAGCCTTTGACAAAGTTCCAACTAAAAAGCTGCTGCAAAAACTAGAAATAGTAGGCCTACCTCCTATGTTAATAAACTGGTTACAGGATTTTCTTGTCGGTAGAACTTATCAGGTTCGTGTGTTGGACCAATATTCCAATGTATTTTCGGCCCACAGTGGGGTTCCGCAAGGAGGAGTCTTATCCCCTTTGTTGTTCTTATTGTACACTTTCGAGCTACCGGAAGCTATTTCCAGATTTGGAGTGGTCACAAAGATGTATGCGGACGATATCAAAATTTATAAAACACTTGAAAAACCCGAGGATCGTTGCGCTGTTCAAGAAGCAATCGATTACATTGATGGTTGGACTGAAAAATGGAATCTCCCCTTAGCGGTTGAAAAAACTAACTACCTGATCGTTGGTTCCAAAAGCATTTGTAAGAACTCGCAATACAAGTTAAGAGGTTTATTTTTAGAACCAGTGAAGCAAGTGCGAGACTTAGGTTTCTCAGTGTCAGATGACCTAAGTTTTGATAGCCACTACAAAAATATTGTAAAAAAAGCAAATTACCGGATCTACAACTTATTTAAAGTCCTACGAACGAGCGATCCTCAAGTATATTTGCGAGCATACAAGACTTATGTGCGTCCCATAGTTGAAAGTGGAGTGACCGTATTTAATCCGGTCAAGAGGAAAGACATTGACTTCCTAGAAGGAGTTCAAAACAGCTTTACACGTAAACTAGTAATGCGATGTTTCGGACTGAAGTACGCTCAAGTCCCCTGTGGTGCTGAGAGATCGAAACTACTCGGACTACCTTCCCTCTCTAGTAGGAGGAGGAAAGCAGATCTTCTGATGATGTTTAAAATACTTTCTGGGAAGCTGTCAATGAGGCCTATAGACTTCTTCAGTGTTCCGCTGACTAGGACCGTGAGAGGGAAGCTCGGGCTGCGAGTCCCCATGGCTAGGTCGCGTGTTAGGGCAAATTTCCTTACATATAGGAGCATTAAGGAGCTAAATTCATTACTGAATGACGACGAACGCCTCCTGGGTTACTCTGTTCAAGTTTTTAAGGCCTTAATTTCTCGTAGTCACATAGAAAGTTAGATGTATTAACGGCATGTTTTGAGGTTCTGTGTTTCTGTAATAGAGTTTTAATTGTTGCTTTATGGCACATTCCTACCCTTTTCTTTTTATTTGATTTACGCGTGTGACTGTAACTCGCGTCTTTAAATAAATAAATAAATAAATAAATAAATCATTTTCAATAGCGTTTGTCCCGCTTGGTGGCGGGGTCCGCTCTTCTGGTCTGGTGACGCCACTTCTCCCGATCAAACGCTTGGTCGGGATGGACACCAGCTAACTTCAAGTCCATATGCAACGTATCTAGCCAACGTTGTTTCGGACGTCCTCTGGGCCGTTTTCCAGGGACTTCAAGATTCAGGCCAATCTTACACACGGTGTCGTCGTTAGCGCGAAGGACGTGGCCATACCATCGTAGGCGTGCTTCGCGCAACTTGTCAGCTATCGAGGCGACACCGAACCTTTGTCGCATGGTTTCATTGCGAACGCGGTCCAATCGCGTTACTCCAGCCGTCCACCTTAGCATTTTCGTCTCCATTACACTGAGGCGGCTTTCGATTTCCTTCGTCACAGGCCAGCACTCAGCACCGTACTGGGCGGGCGACTGCTCTATACAGCTTTGATTTGAGGTACTCAGGAATTGTCTTGTCGCAAAGCACCCCAGTCAACGAACGCCATTTGGACCAGGCTGCACTCACACGTGCGTTCACCTCCAACTTTAGACTGCCATCGGACGTGACTGTGGATCCAAGATACTTGAAAGATGTAACTCGTGAGAGCTCAGTACCATTGATCTTAATGGATCCATGCTCATTCACATCCGTCGTCAAGTATTCCGTCTTTTTGACGTTTAGCTTGAGTCCGAACAATGCTAAGCGATCGCACCACGCCTGTGCCTGTCGCTCGAGCTCTGCTTTGTCTTCGCATGCAAGCATGACGTCATCGGCATACAGCAGCGTCCAAGGAGCTGCCCTTTGGAGATCGCGTGTAATTGCATCCATGACGATCACGAAGAGCAGTGGGGAGAGCGCAGATTCCTGGTGCACTCCGACAGATATTGGAAACTCCATCGAGGTGCCCGCTGGTGCTCGCACTCGGCTTATTGGGCACAAGTAGAGGATGCGCGCCCACTCAATAAGCTCTTCAGGGATACCATGTCGTCGCAACGCGTATCATATCACTTCCCGCGGAACGCGGTCGAAGGCCTTCTCCAAGTCCAGGAAGGCAAAATGCACCATGAAGGACAAAAAGACAAGGAAAAAGGACATGAAACATGAGACCATAAAAAGCCGCCTTTGCCGAGTTAAATAATATGAAATAGTTTCCTTCAATTCGAGGGGTCAATCATTTGAAGAACATAATTCAAAACTTAAGATAAAACTAAGATAAACCTAGATAGTTTCATCGGCTCTGGACAGTATTCGCGGTTTGCTATGAATCTGTTAATCCATTGCGTTTTGTTCTCTGTTTGTATTCCATTTCTTCATTCTCATTTCACTATGGCACCAACATTTCTTTTACAAGCATCTGCCTGGCTTACAACACTTTTAGCTGCGTTTCGTTTCATGTACTTAGTGTACATGCAATAAATGTTTAATGTTTAAATGTTTAATGTTGCTGCATTATTTTATTACGCAAGTCATGTGCAGTAGGGCGAGATGCACGTATAGAGAGCGTGTACAAAACGACACACATTCCTTGAACCATCACAAGGCATTAGCTCTTCGATCCAGGCTGATAAGGCTCACGACTGATATCGAGTTAGTCGATCGACGATACATGTCGCGAAGATAGGCAGCATAAGAGAGTGGTGGGCCCCAGCCAATTATAAGCATCACGAGCATTGGTCCAATACACGCCAGGAAATCAGGATACTGACCGCACAAGCCCTCTCTGCTTGATGCGAATGACTGGCTGCCGCGCCACCACCTCTCTATGCTGCTCATTTCCGCCACATATACCCAATCGACTACACCATGTTGGTTAATTTTTTTTGGGTAGCAAAAGCTGTATTTTCTAACATACATAATTTTCACGGCAGGTTTTTGTTTTTTTCTGATCAATTTGCTTTGAGAGGTTTCTTATAGATCATTTTTGTATGATGCTTCACACACAAGCAGCCCTTAAGGATAATTCTTGTGAGACACACAAAGCACTTCAAAGGCATATTCAAGTTGAAGCAATATCAATGCCAGTTTGGCTTTATTGGCTTGGACAAGACCAAGCGGGCTTCGTTTTATGGCTAAAGTGTCACGATTGTGCGATTAGCCGAATATTTTTGGTGCAGGCCTCGCTGGCTCGAGGTACCACAGAGATAGTGAGCGGCTGTTTACATTTTCAAAACGTGAGCTTGTGCTCAGAATGTTGCTATCATAGAATCTGCAAGCCTGCAAACGTTCATAAGGCAATCATGAATAATCTTGTACTCTCGCTGGGCTTTTAGAACTGAATGAATTTCATTCAGTTGTAAAAGCCCAGCGAGAAAATCATTTCTAGACGACTTAGGACAGAAAACCAAGAATAAACGGAGCACAACGAGCTACGAGCTACTACGAGTACAGATAGATACATAGTCGAGCACTGGATAAAAGTATTGCGACACGAAGAAACAGACCGGTAAAGGATGCCTCAAAAAAGAGAACTCCAAACAGCCCTGTGTTCGTTTGCGAAACACCTAGCACACAAGTGTTTTCGAGAACGACAAGCTGTTTTCTTTTCTTCAACACTATCAAGATTTCGTCACAAAGAACCAACAAAGCACTAATAAGAGCGACGCTATACCGATCCATCAAGATCAGAGCGACACTATACCGATCCATCAAGAATAAGAGCGACACTATACCGATCCATTACAAGAGAAGAGATAGTGCGTCAGTTGAGCCACCCTAGTTGTGGCTCAATTGACGCACCCGTCTTAAAATTGCTAAGACACATCCGAAATCTCAAATAACAAACCTCCATCACGTATTGGTTGTCATGGTAATGAGGACCTCATCCGTGCATCCCTGCTCGAGTGACATAATGAGCTACATAGCCAGCAAAGGCTCCAACTCGGCACCTATAAGTACGTAGCACGGAACGGCGAAGGAAACTGGGCGCAGATTAGGAATAGAGGAACTAGAGGCTGTCGTCCCGCGGAGACCTGAGCGGGAAACGCGCTCCAATGCGACGCTAGCCGCCCCGGGGCGACGACGACCGTCCGCGGTGCACCTTCCATCTGCGGACGTCCCGCGGATGCTCCCGCGGGAGTATAACATACAGTGCGTTTCAAGACCTTAATGTACCACCGGAATAGGTCAACATCAGGGATGTGCGGAACTTCCGTTTCCGCGTTCCGAATTCCGGTTTCCGGCCGTTTTTAGCCCTTCCGTCCCGTTCCGTGTTCGGCCTTTTTTTGGTCGGAAGACGGAACGGAAGTGGAACATCCCGCCTTGCGAACCAATGCTCAGCATGGCGATCGATCGTGAAGCATTCGAAAAACCGCGCAAGCTATTCTTCTCGGGACCGCTTAAGGGCATGCAGGGATGACTCATCGCCAGAATGCGATGCGAATTTTAGGCCAAACAGTCGCGGGAGCTCTTTTTTTTGGAATTTTAGATCGTTGCTCCTTTCGTGCTCGCGCGACAGTAGGAGTAGCCCATCTCACTTCCTTTTGTGCTTTATAACTTGCCAAATTTCAGGCTTTCATCGCTTTCTGGCCCCTGTGACCCCCATCCAGCCCCACGAACGCAACGCAAGGCGGGCCGTTTATTTATGAATTTGTGTTTTGTTGAGCTTTTTTTCACATTTGGGATCTCTGCTTGGTGCCCGTTGGCATGTCCTCCTTGGAGGCCCTTCATATTTCATTTTATGTTTCATAACTTGCCAGTTTTCAGGCCTTCATCGATTTCGGGCCCCTGCTACTGTCATCCAAGCCCCTCGCGCTTCATGAGAGTCCGGCTTCGTCGGAAGGTGGGTCCTTCTTTTATGAAGATGTATTCTGTTGGTCTTTTTTCACAATTTGGATTGCTGTTTGGTGGATGGGCACTATTTCATATCACCGGCTACCGCGTGCGACGTCGCACCCCTTAGCGATTTAGCCCTCTGCTTTGGAGCAGAGGTGCACACAAAATTCGGTACATGTCGCGGAGGTGAGCAGCGGAGGGTGCGGTGACGGCGGCGGGGTGCGGTAGCGGCCGCGAGGGTGCGGCGAACTCGTCGTTACTTCTACCGTAATCGCGGCAGCCACGGCATCGATCGAATGCGCCTCCTCTGCGAGGTACTGCCTTCGAGGTTGGTAGTGACCAGGTGGGCCATTTTAACACATGTAGTTTAGGTGGTCCCCGTGGCGGGGCTGGTTGAACTTCCCAGGTGAACGCAGACGTACCCTTCGGGCACGGCTTTGGCAAGGGAAGGGTTGTAGGCCATTTCATCACGTTTAGCTTAGATGGACCGCGTGGCGGAGTTCCTCCGCATGCCTCGTCTCAAGCCGCTCTCCAACCTAACAGCTGACCGTTGATCGATACCTCACGGGCTCTGCCTGTGCGGCTGAGCCCCGCAGTGCCATAGAAGGGGCGTGTTCGTTTCGGGTTTGATTGGCTGGAGTGATTACGGTACAGTGCGTGAGTACGGTCGGTGCTCTGCCGTTACCACACCCCCGCTCCGCTGCTCACCTACGCGACTTGTACCCAAAATTCTGTGCGTTAAATTTTTTTAACGAAATTTTTTAACGGAAAATTTTCGTTAAATTTCCGGTAAATCGTTAAATTTCGTTAAAAAGTACAATTAGCTGCAAACCGTTCCTTTAAGTGAAAAATCAAGGAAGACCTTATAAGTTTCAACTACATGAGGTCAACAGCTGAAATTCAAGGGATGGAGTGTAACTTTGCAATAAAAAAAAACAGTTCATCGTCATCAAGCACAGAAAAATAAATAAGCCTTCAGTAACAAATTATCTACAGGGTGTGGAACAAGAGAGGTATGGAATTACAATGCAAGATGCTCACAACAAGGCATCTTAAAATGTGCGATCAGGCAAAACCCGGAGTTACCCTTTCTTGGTTTTTTGCGAAGCCGTTTCGAGTGACTGTTCTACGCATATACAATCTCGATGCCATCGTCACCCCATTAATTACAGAAATGAGTTAATAAAGATACAATTAAAAGCCCATCAGTGGAATGTGAACACGTTGTCGAACGCACGATTTTCGAGTGCCCGGTGTGTGGGACCAATCCATTTTTTCAACGTCGAGACCGTGACGCGACATAATTCACACGGCCCTACGCTGCCGAAAAGGTGTGCTGCGTCATCAACGTGTTAACGTTCAGAAAAAGTAGCTTTCCTAATTTTTGGTATTAGCGTTTATTAAAATTGTTTAAAATATGTCCAGCGAGCGAAAACATTCTTTCCGCAAGGACTGTCCAGGTGGCGGGCAAAATTATTCTGTGATAAGCAACGCCAGGTGAGGGTAGGCATACTTTACGAGGAGGTTAGACCAGCATCTTTGTGGATTCGTTGGCGTGCTTGTGGGCTCTGCGAAGAAACTTCTAGGTCCAAAATGCATCAAAGGTAAGAAGGATAAAGGGCGGCATTACTCAATCACTATCCCAGCCACGCATTTAATTTTTTAATTCAAAACATATTCATAAAAACATTAAAATATTCCTACTGATCCCAATACAGTGCGTTTCAAAAGTAGGTAGCCACCTTGAAATTGATAATTTCACGTTTCGCGTTCGTTTCTACGAACTGGCGTTAGCCGCATTGGATTCCCCGTAGACGAGAATAGCTAGAATGCTCTTTCCAAAAAATGCTTGATCCCCAGCAAAAACTAGGCGTTTTTGAATTTTTTGTTTGTTTCAAAAGTATGTAGCCACTGCAGGATATCGGGCATTTTTACACTCCAATTCAAATTTTTCGCGCGTCTTGGCGGGGGTTCTTGTAAATGGCCAGCTTGACCTGTTCTTCAAAAATAACCACTATGCCAGTCCGTGGACGTGTCCTGACTATCGAGGAACAAGCTCAGATCCGAGCGCTCAAGGATGTGCTGGCTTGACAAACTGCGCCATTGCTCGTCAGTTCGGACGTTGGCATGGATGTGTCGACCATTTCCTTCGAAATCCTAATGGTTATCGGTCTGCAACTGTACCGGGTAGTCCGCGTATGATTTCGTCCCAGGATCGTCGACGAATCAGCCGCATGGTGTCGAACTCCACATGGAGCGTCAACCAAGTTCGCGCTGAGACAGGTCTATCTGCATCAAGAACAACGATATGGCGTTCTATTCGATCGAACGAACACATCTGCAGACAGACCATGCAGAAGATAGGTCATCTCACGAACTTCCACAAGCAGGCGCGACTGGAGTTTGTCCGCAAAAACATGGCGACGCAATGGAAAAGATAGAAACTTTCTGGTTTCGTCGACGTCCCGAATTTCACACGCTTATTGCTTTAGGTCATCTTCACCGACGAGAAAAATTTAATCTGGATGGTCCCGATGGTTACCGGTATTTTTGGAGAGATCTACGACAGGCTCCCATCACCTTCTCTCGACGAAACTTCAGAGGCGGGTCTCTGATGATATGGACAGGCTTCTGCAGTAGCAGAAAGCTGAAGCTCAGATTCCCATCATGTCGTATGGACAGTCTAGAGTATCAAGCCGAGCCTGCTGCCCTTCCTAACGGGGAGGAAACGGAAGACACATGTTCTGCAGCAGGACAACGCTGCAGTTCATGTGTCCAAATCGACCACAGATTGGCTCCAACGTAATCGAATTCGGGTAATGGAATGGCCAGCTTGCTCATCTGACTGCAACCCAATGGAGGACTTGTGAGGTATCTTAGTCCGGCAGGTCTACTTGAATAACAGGCAGTTCAACAATGTTGGGGAGCTGAAAACCGCTATTTTGACTGCCTGGGACAACGTCGGTGACGAAGTGATGCAGAAACTTGCCAGTAGTATGCGTAGTAGGGAATTTGATTTAATAAGAAATAATGGTGGCCAAACTGACTATTAATTTTTTTTATAAAAATCGTATTTTTTGAGAGTGGTTACATACTTTTGAAACAAGCAAAAAAAATTCAAAAACGATCTATTTTTGCTAGTGATCGAGCTTTTTCCTGTAAAACGCAACGTAGCTATTTCCGACTACGAGGAATTGAATGCGACAAACGCCGGTTCGTAGAAACAAAGGCGAAGGATAAAACTGTTGAATTCAAGATGGCTACATACTTTTGAAACGCACTGTACTTCTTTTAGGAACAGTCCTAATAGGGAGGATGAGACCTGCAACATTAGTGAGACTGATATAAAACCTCTACTTAAGACTCGATTTATAGTCTGAGTTAGACGCATTAACTACGCCTTGTCTCCATCTCCAACGTTAGATTGCTTTTCTTGCACTTTTCGGATGCTCGAAGATGACTGATTCGAAACCACGATGGAGAACCGTCTCTCATCTCAGCATCCTAAACGTTCATTTCGTAGACGAAGTAGGATGTACTGTAGAATAGTAAACACAAGAAACTCACGAAGAACATATTCACACTGCGAACTTGCCAAAACCGGTTAAATAATCTTTCATCTGGTCAGGAAAATTATTTGGTAGCAGAAGCGGATGTTTGTGCTACAGATTGCTACTTGAAAAAAAACTTTTAGCTGTTCGGTGCAAAGCATACTATTTTATTTTTCGGCGTATAGGAATAGAGCAAGCAGAGTTTTACAAAACCAATCACATTGTGATTAACTAATGCTACTCAAAAAGTTGTCTGAAGGTTGCGGTCGTTACCGCTCAACCTGCTGCATGTAAAAAACAATTCTGTGTCTTGATATAAAAAATTTGGGCCTAATAGCCAAAGGACAATGGCACCGCATCAATCAACCCTTGTTTTAGAGGCGCCACGCGTTCTATTTATACGAGGCATCAGACGATGAACAAATCAACAACAACAATCCTTACCGAACAACTCTGATATCAATCCAGCGACCCGGAAGGGATGGAAGGCTCGGTTGGCATAGGAGGTTCTCCTACCAAAAACTCGATACGGGTGCATACTACAGCCAACGCCTCCTATTACCTATTTCACTGCTTACCAATTAGCGAACAGAACCAGTTCAACGGCGATCATTTTGAGAACAGCATGGCAGCGTTGGTAAACACTCTGAAACATGCGATTTGACAGCATTTCCGTCAAAATCTTCAACAACAAATAGCACAAAACAGCGAGAAATATCTTTCGCCCGCTTAGAAACATAAAAATTGAGAGTAATCAGTAGAACTCTGGGCACATATGTCAGGAACAGACCATTCGTTTAGATATGGCCCGTATAGCAGCGCCAAACTTCCGAATGATTCACATAACCAATTTTCCTTCGGACCGCGTTTCGGGTATTCGATTCTGATAGGATATCGGATTTCTGATCAAAATCGGTTATATGAATAAACCGAGGAGCCAGGGATTGTCAAAAATACCACTATCAGCATGACCCATTTGTTGAGGGGTTTGAAAAACGATGAATGCGAGCTAGCGAAATCAATGCAGGATCCTATGTATGCTTCACATGAAAAATTTCGAACAATTTTCCCTACCGAGGCAGTTTGGGTGCATGATATGGATTTGAGGACAACAGCTACAAAACGTTCAGAACCCTTAAGGACATAGAAGCATCTTAATATAAAATGTGGTAAGTAAATTACAGCGTTCATACTCCAAGAGCGATTACCAAGGCCTACTAAAGATTCTCTAGGCATTACTAACCTGAATAGAGCATTTTACATAGATGACAGTTGACAACCTCGACACCATCCACATGAGGCTTAAGGAAACTGATTTGAATTTTTTCTATTAAGACCATCAGCCTAACTGGTTCCATGCTGATATCAGCGGCCAGCTCATCCCAGATACGGGTGAGTGCTCATCGGTCCCTCGAGGTGTGGTTGTTGCGTTCGATCAAACGGTGCCGGTGGTGTAAAGGCGTAGAGCATTCCCGCCCGGTCAGAGGGAGGTGCGGGTTCGAGTCCCGCCTAGAAGTTTTGATCGCAACAAAACATCGTTGTGACAGTTTACATGCTCGATTCCAGCCACTTGAGGCTTAAGGAAACTGATTTGAATTATACATAGAATTCGGCGCCGATTCGAATAATTCAGATACATCATTTTTTCAAGCACCCAATACCTCCCCACGTTTACGTCAGAACCTGGCCACTTCCACGTTTTGAATAGCTGCAGCTTAAACTTCAAATTTTAAAATTCAAAATAAATTGCATGCTCATCACGATTTACCGGCTAAGATTATATGGCCATGAAGTACAAATAAGTACGGTAACTCTTCCAATCAAAACTGACCTGCAAGGAACGGAGACTTGATGGAGGAGCAAAGAACAACAACAACCAAACAACCAGCAGAAAAAATTAAAACACGAATAAACCTCACCTTCACGGGACATTCCGCTCGTTCCCTCGCAGCCGATCGTCAGAGACTTAAAATTAGGCATAAAAATCGTCACGAAGAAAAAAGTTCAAGGAAAACGAAGAAACGGACGACTCGGACATTCGAGTTCGACGAGCCAAACAGTCTCCGCCCAACTGCATCCCCTTCAACAGAATAGCAACTGCAGTCGCAAACAGAAACTGCGACTGCTATTCTGTTGCAACAGCAACGGTGTGTTGCTATCCTGTTGGAGGCTCCCAACACACTGTTGCTATTCGGGCGTGCTCCAATCGGACACGCTCGCGCGGCAAGGAAGAAGTTAGAGCCTAGCAACACAATGTTGCAATCCAGGCGCAGTCATTTCCTATTTCTCTTTTTTCCATGCTTCAAGCACTGGACTGTATCGTTGATTTGTGTCTGCATTGTTGTGTACATGAAAGCCCGGAGAATCATTCTAACCTTCGCTTCGCTAGAGGCATTTGCCTCTGCCATCTTTTTCCAGGCCTATGTTGTTCAACTGCTTTTTCAGGGAGTTCATTCCTTAGAATGGTACTCGAGTGCAGTGCAGAGGACTATGTTCCAGTGGTTTCCACGAAGGTTGCTTCATAAAGCAGTCGGAAAGGTGGGTTGTTTGGTTTTGTTTCACCTACATGCCTTCTGTAGGCGCTATACCTCGAATTCTGTTCCTTTTTTCTTTCTCAGAGAGTCCTGTTGAACGCATTTTTTGCAAACATCTCGCCTCCAGGCTAGGAAAGCATTTTTCTTTCTACCGAGGATTGAACCTCTCTAGATTTTAAACTAATAGAAGACTCGAAGCAGAAAGGAATCCTTTGAACTTGGCCGTCTTCCAAGGAGCGGAATTTCATCACTGAGGTGATGAAATTCCGCCCTCGTGAATAACTTTGGCCCTCAGCAGCTAAGTCATAATGGCTCTAGTCCTCGGTTAATTACCCGTCCACAGCTGGTTGTGTGGACAGATAATTAACTAAGTTATGTCTTTTCTGAAGTCTTTTAAATGTCTGCATTTATGTCGGTAGCAGCAGAGGAGCTTTCGCTTTTCATTTGTATTTTCATCAGCGTTTTGTTTCAGTTCAGTCTCTTCAGAGCTCCTTGTGGTTCGCTTAGTAATGAGCGATTCCTGGTGTTAACAGTATGGACGATGAATTAGCTAAGGTATGTCTTTTCTGCAGTTTCTTAAATGTGTGTGTGTTTGTATTGGTATCATATTATATTTGCATATGTTGCTGTTGCCCTTGAGGTCTTCTAGACCCTTTCGTTGTTTCTTTCTTATTCAAACTCCCAGAACATTACCTTTTCTTAGCAAAATTTGGTCGAGATTGAAGTCCGTAGGACTTCGCTCATCCCTCATCATCTTTGCGCACTCGTTCCATCCTGAAAATCCGCCTTTACAACTCGATTTCCTTCCTATTTCGTTTCTGGGTCTACGGATTCCTTCCTATTTCGTTCCTGGGACTCAATCTGCCGCGGTCCTTCATTTTTCCTTCATCTTTCTTTCAAAGGCACCGCTCTCAGTACCACTCTTATTTTTGATGATGATGTTCCCTCTTCGGAATTCGCTAGTTTCAGGCGGCTTCGGCGTCGACACGACGAGGAGTACGACGAGAACTCGTCCGCACGACTATTCGAGCGCAGCCACATCAAAGCACTTGCTGATTCGTGGGCTTCTTTATTGTCCTTGTTTTTCTAGAACCCTTTTTCTAGAAGGTGATAATCGTTCACGCTGGCCAGCACCGAAGAAGCTCGTCTCAGCTATACGGCGATGACGATGACGATGACCACGACAACGAATAGGCGACAAAAACCGCAGGAGCCGGACTACCATCAGGTCACGGATTCGTTCTTCCATTTGCAATATGCCATATTCCTGTGCTCTTGTTCTCTTTTTGTTCACGTTTCGTACACAAGGGCGGGGTGTGCACTCTATTTATTCAATTAGTGTCTTATCATTTTTGTAGCGACATTTTTCGGGAACTTTTGGTGCTAAATTCGATAATTTCGTTAGATCAAATATCTGTGCGGTTACATGAGTAAGGTGATGAGTAAAAATGAGTGAAAAGTTAAAAATGAGCAAAAAATGAGTAAAACTTAAATTTCTGAAATGGAGCAGCCATCCACACCTTACATTCTTACTTCTTCCTTGTTGCCTTTTTTAATCATCTCCATCTTGCTATGTTTTGTTATGATACTTATTCTTTGTTTTGCATTTATTATCAATCGCCTTGTTGTCTATTGTTATGTACTTGTATCGCTAGTAGCTTTGTTGTTGTCCCAGTGATTTTTCTATATCCTTATTGTTCCGTTTTTACCTTGGTCTATTCTCACTTACTTTGTGTGTGCTTACTCGATTCTCACTTATCATCTTTTATGCATTATGCTTTATTCTCCCTATTCTCACGTATTCCTTGTGTATAGAGGAGGATTCTCATTTACTACATTTTATGCCTTATGCTCTATTCTCATTTTGTGAATGTGTATGATCACACCTTATTATGCATTGCGCCGAGCGCAGGCAGACTCTCCCGGCGCTGCTGGACGGCGCCGCGCGCCGCTGGCGGCGAGCTCTGCGTCCCTGCCTTGTGATGAAGGATAGGGCAACGGCAACGCCGCAGAAGTTTGGAGGCCTTAAGGATAGGGCAGGGACGCAGCCGGCGGCGAGCTGTGCGTCCCTGCCCTGTGGTTAAGGAAAGGGCAGCGGCACTGCCGCAGAAGTGTGCGCGGGCCTTTAGACAACTGTCAAATGCAAAACAACATCTACTGTGTTGATGTGTGGGTATCCTCAGAAGTGAGGAGTCGTCCAGTAAGGATTTTCCGAGAAGTGCCTCTCCGATTTCATCAAAGCAACGCATCTGGTACGAAAAATCGAAATGAGTCACCGCCAGAGATGTTGCTCGCAGTGCGCCCTCAGTCACCATGGCGCACTACAATCAAACGTACCCCCGCTGCAAATGGCCGCGACCACGGGCGGTATGCATACCTCGCCCCGGCGGGGCGGACTTCCCGCGCTCTCCCCCAGCAGAAATTACCCGGCGGGAACGGGTGCCCCTTCCTGCGATGCACCTCGAGAAATGTGCGATCGGGAAACTTCCTAACCGCACTGAAAATGTTTCAGACACAGAGGAAGCGCTGCAAATCACGGAGAAACTATCAGCTGTTTTCCACTTCGAGTGAAGGGACGACACCGAGGAACGGCGAAAGACGTGAGGGTATATTATCAATTGGATACTGGATTTGCTACGAAGCCTATTAAGACGCTGTTGTGTCACATTATATACACTTGTGTTCCGTTCACTCGTCCATTTATTAATGCTGTCCTTCGTTTTTGACAGGTTTTGAAAATAAGCTTGTAACAATGACCAAGTGAGATCCATACTGGTACTCAGTTAAGCAAGTCATTACCTATGTGTCGTATGGTATAAGTTGAAGTTTGGTTGTCAGTTAGATAAGTGCATATATAAATTAGTTGAACGAGATGGAGCTGGGAGTCAGATAAGCATTTGCAAACATTTCTCGACAATCATCGATATCCCGTTAATGCCCTTTTATTTGCTGGCAGCGGATCAGATAAGCTCTTCAAACAATTTGATATGTGTATTAGTTCTCAACATCGATGAAGATAACATAACTGGGATGAGAGAATCCGTATCTCTACAGTAAAAATTCGAGATCAAGATGTCCAAGCAACATTAAGCTTCAAGATATTAATTATTTAACCAAAGGTTTCGGAACATGCACTTTAGTAAATGAAAGCACTAGCACAGAAACACCCTAGCTAAACTTTGTTATCACCGCATTCAATACGCACATACATACATACTTCTTCTACTCAAAAACTAATGCGAATATATATAAAAAAAGTTCCTGCACTTGGACATTGCTTCAAAATTAGCCTCAGCAAGTGCATATTTTACTTAATGAGTGACGGAAAGGTCGAACTCCTCATATGCTAAACACTGCTACTCAAAAATGACCTCACTAAGCATCACATGCACCAAAACATCGACGAAGTCGCCCTCTTCCCCCTCCTCTGCTGTTCTTATGTGGAGGCATATGTTGAAAACATCGTCTTAACAGCAGCATGTCCGCTCCAACCAGCAACGTCTCTGCCCCAGTCCGAATTCCCCTTACCTTTGAGTCGTTTGACGCAATTTCCCTCTAGAGCACCTGGATGCTGTATTCCCAGCATGGTGTGCATCGCGGAAGTACGGTATTTCCTCCCCATTTCCCGGCGAGGCGCGCCGGGGCGAGGTATGCATACGGGCCCATATCATACTATATCACCAATGATACCGTAACTGCGCCCAAAAACGGTACCTTACGGTTGAATGCTATGAACCCGGCCATATCGGTACATAAATGTATTAAAAATGCCGTGTTTGTCGTGCTGTCATACATGTGCTTTACATGTTTCATAGTTTTGTACTAATAAGCTGTTGAGCAGAAGAGAAGGGCAACAAGACTTTTTTACTAATAAGCTGTTGAGCAAAAGAGAAGGGCAATAAGACTTTTTATTTCCAGAGAAATGATATGGTGCAGATACGCACCGTTGAAAAACTAGAGCATATGAAACCGAAAATAGACAGCCTTGGTTTGTTATGAGCATTGATGGTGTAAAATTGACTCCTGTGAACATGAGAAAGCGTAGTGACAACAATCTAATACGTTCAAAAGTGTCGGCAGTATGCGGACTCGGACTTAAAAGCCTGCCGGTGTCCTCCTATGAGGCGGCACTCCTACCAACTGCGCCGCCGAGCCACATCTCGTGGGGTGTTGTAGGGGTTGATGAGTGTCGCGTTTTCACACCTTCTTTTCGGGTCTTTAACCCTTTCACGACACGCGCGATTTTCAGGTGATTGCCTTGTGGTACAGCGCGCATTTCTCCCGCGCGTTGATTTTTTTTTCTATTTTTATTGGTATTATTTGTTAGATATGAAAAGCAGTAACAAATGAAGTTTCCCATGGACCATCTTGACCGTAGCTATTAGTGGATTCATTTATTATAATTGCAGTATCAAATATGTGATAATTTTCCATGAACTATTATTATGATGGTGTCCGACGACATCGTCGGACAATGCCGTGAAAGGGTTAAAAAAGCGTTCAGCAAAAACCAACTGTAATTTTGAATTTCGTTCACACGGCCCTACATCCTGTCAAAATGGCATCGCAAAAGCTTACGATGAGTTGGGAACCTTTCCTTGTTAGTGCATTCCACGTGGTGCTAAAGATAAATAAATCTATTAACGAGGCGATTTCCCTGAGAAATGCTGGATCCGCATTTGAAGAGTATTAGTACTTGCGCAGATTAAAGGTTCTGAAAGTGTTCTTCTTTTCTCTTCTTTTTTGTTGCATAGCAACTACAAGGATTGGGGAGCGAGGATATGCATAGCTTCAGCTCTATCGTTTGCATACCAAATTTATCATTTTTTGTGCAAAAGCGCTAAGCAGAGATAACTTAAAAGACTGAACTGTGAAACTTTGTAAAACAGTTGATGTTGTAAGCTGTCACAACGATGTTTTGTTGCGATCAAAACTTCTGGCGCCAGGCAGGACTCGAACCCGGGCCTCCCTCTAACCGTGCTGGAATGCTGTACGCCATTACACCACCGGTGCCGTTTGATCGCACGCAACATCCACACCTCGAGGGACCGATCAGCACTCACCCGTATCCGGGATGAGCTGGCCGCTGATATCAGCATGGATCCAGTTAAGCTGATGGTCTTGATAGAAACAATTCAAATCAGTTTCTTTAAGCCTCAAGTGGCTGGTATCGAGGTTGTAAGCTGTCACAACGATGTTTGTCTTTTCTGAATTTTTTCAGGTTCTTTTGTAGCTGAACAGAAAGCTGACAAGTGCCTAACACGCATACGGAAGTCGGGAACGCGAATCACATCTTTCGATTAGTAGTGCAGTGTAGAGCTGGATTACAGTCAACCGCCCTAGTCCGTCAGTTCTCCTTCTAACCCCAGTTCTACTGAGGCCAACCCGGTGAAGCCGTCTGGCGACAAGAGTCAACAAATGCCTGCCATGAGTCCCACTTTCCTCGACTCTTCGGCAGCCGAGGCTGCTCTCACCGCGCACCTGTTCCAACGCGACGGCCTGTACAAACTATGCGTAATGCAGACCAGGAAGCAGAGTTGGTCGACAACGTGGAGGAGATAGGGGTGGATTAAGTCCGCTCCGCCGGATTGCCGTTACAGAAGGTGTAGACATACTTTCGGCTCTTGTGCTTTCTCCTCACTTACAGTTTCACGTACTACAGTACCGCGCGTGTCTTTTGGTCAATTCCCGAAAAAGCCGCTCTGGAGCGTTCCAAAGCGGCTTTTTAAATAACTTTCTTTAAAATCAAGCACTTGTAAAAAGAAGCACATACTTAAGCTTAGCAGGCCGAGCTCTATCCTTTGATATATAAATCAATAAAGTTGAACAATGCATATACGCCAGACATAATCGACTGGGCGCGAGAGCCTGTAGAGTGACAGTTTGGGGAATTTTATTGAAATTCCCAGCCGCCCTACTCAGAAATTGCCTTAAGACTGTGCAGCTTGCCTTTGGAGTGCGCCGTGAACAATGCATATAGAATCGTACCTATCAGTCGAGGGGGGCGACCACTCGCAGAGTGAGGTCGAGTAGGCGTGGGAACCTGTAGAGTGACCGTTTGGGAAGTTTTATCGAAATTCCCAGCCGTCCTACTTAGGAAATGCTCCTAGCCTGTCCAGCCTGCCTTTGGAGTGCGTCGTGAACAATGCATATAGAGTCGAACCTAAAATAAAATACTCCCAAATCTCCCCCGATAATACTCCCGAAACGGTCACTCTACAGGCTCTCGCGCCCACTCGATCGATAGGTTCGATTCTATATGCATTGTTCGCGGCGCACTCCAAAGGCAAGCTGGACTGTCTTAAGGCAGTTTCTGAGTAGGGCGGCTGGGAATTTCAATAAAATTCCCCAAACTGTCACTCTACAAGCTCTCGCGCCCACTCTATTGATTATGTCCGGCGTATATGCAACTTTATTGATTTATATATCAAAAGATAGAGCTCGGCCTGATGAGCACAAGTATGCTTTTTTTACATGTGTTTGATTTTAAAGAAAGTTATTTTAAAAAAGCCGCTTTGGAACGCTTCAGAGCGGCTTCTTCGGGAATTGACCAAAAGACATGCGCGGTACTGTATAAGGCTAGGCAAAGACCAACCAATGTTGATTTTTCCCAATTAGCATTGTATGTGAAATATTCGGTGTTGGCTCCTCCGTTACAAGACTACGTCTTGTCATAGAAACCTTATGGAATAATTACGATTCTCCCTCTCCTTGCTCCTCCACCATACAATTTGTCGTCGACTCTGTCTTCTTGTCATGATATGGGTATGCCTAGCCTTTTCGGACGTCTTGCGGCTGTAAACACCGCTGGCCATATGCGTCTCTGTCGTTATCTTCCAAAGCCGTAATGCGATAGCAGCATGTGCACCTTTTGCAGTCTCCTGTGCTCCCACTTTAAAACTTTACAACGACGCGTTGAGGCGAAAGCGCACAACGTTGACAGGATAAGTGACATGAAGATTCTATTCTGGTGGTATCCTTTCTCATTGCCTTTAGCGTTTTTTCTCAACAGCAGGCAGAGCAGTAGAACATTAACAGTACATGTCGGGGTCGTTCTTTCTGGGCATCCACGGAAATGCCTACATTCAGAAATTACCGTTTCTATGTGCGTTCTTGCGAACGGTGTAAAAAAACAGGCCCATGTTGTTGTAGGGTAAGTTCTGGTGAAGATGAACATTTGATGTTTCTTAGGCTGAGTTCACAGAGCACCATCTTCTCATAGGGTAGTGTCCGTAAGTACCTATTTCAAATGTTCCAGAGTTCCTTTATTCATTTTATTCCAGAGTTGATTGTCAGAAGCTGCTCCGGCGTATGCATGAGCAGGAGGCATTTATCAGCAGAGAGGCTCGTTTGTGAGGCTGTTATCAATTTTGTGATGCAGGACTTCATCGATATTGCTCTCTCTTCAGCATGTTCTTTTATCAGGCGCATAACTCCGTCCACATATCTACGCAATTTAACACACATTATTGTTAATATTACTCATTATTATTATTATTAGTTATATTATTCATAAGCAAGCAAAGTTAATCAACACACATTCAAAGACGTTTATTGGCAACGCTTCGGAAATAAACCCTTTTTCAGGTCTAATTCTTTTTTTTTGTGTTTTGTGAATTTTTAAAATAATAAATTTTATTGTAAAAAATCTACCACGCTAATTTGAATCAGCCAAATAACAGCATCTAAGAAAAATTGATGCAGCAACTGAATTCACCATTGTTCTCAATTGATACCAGCAGTTCGCAATAATTTCATTTGTTGCCATTGAGATGGGAGGATGTGTCAGCAAAAACAACGAGGATGCACGGAATTTCCGTTTCCGTGGCCCTTGTTCCGAATTTCTGCTTCCGGTCACGATGACGCCTTCCGTCTCGTGCTTGGTGCTCCGCCGCTTTGACCGGAAGACGGGCCGGAACGGAAAAAGTGACTCATGAAGAGGACGTCATGAATCGACGTTAATAGCTCTCTTTGCATTGGTTTTTCAACACTTCAACTCAATCCGAAGTCAGAAGAAGCAAAGCAGCTGTGCACCGTCTTTTTGTGACTGCTTTCAAAACTCTGGTTCATCATGGTCCTGAATAGCGAAGAGTGTGATAAGCTAA
Source organism: Heligmosomoides polygyrus polygyrus (assembly GCA_947396885.1). Lineage (NCBI taxonomy): Eukaryota > Metazoa > Nematoda > Chromadorea > Rhabditida > Heligmosomidae > Heligmosomoides > Heligmosomoides polygyrus. The sequence goes on from OX377202.1 coordinate 64,929,878, forward strand.
TTGAATTCTAATTGGGTAGGAAGCAGGGCTAGATTATTACCCGAAGGAACGTCCTAGCACCAGAGTGTAGGCTAGCTCCCTAGCCGCGAGTGTACATACTTTGAAATACTAATGCATCAAGCATGACTTAGGAACTGCATATCCCTATCGGAGGTCAAACGATATAAGGATTCTTAGGAAGTGTAGAGACCACGAGCTATGAATCACTCGCTATTCACTTTAAATTTGAATCGTGGGTAGAGCCTAGATATGAAACGGCTTGTTGATAGTAAACATCCGGATTCAGGCCATTTCGAATTGACCTGAATGCGCAATACTTGTCTCTTTTCCGTTTAAAACACCTTTTTATTTACACTAATTCCTTTGTGCACCCTAGAGAAGAACCTGGGGAGAAACGAAATTATTGTAATGAAGCATAAATTTTGGTCCGTTGTACTATGTAGTGAAAACCAAACCTCATCCAGTTAATCCTTTGAGCACAAGGATCTTTTATAGTTAAATCTTGTTACGCACGAATAGTACCTGACTCTTGTAGACATCCGTAAGCGACAAAGGGGCCATTCTTGATGAATCAGGTATTGTAAGGACTATTCAATTATTATGAGAAAACAAATGGAGTGATGAATTTTTAATGGTTATGTTTCCGTGCTCGATGCTCCTATATCCTGCCATTCATGAGTTCTTCCGCCTTCGTGTTCCAGTTTTCACAGAAAATTTTCTGCACATCTTCGAGTAGCACGTCACTTGGGATCAAAATTGTCATCTCTCACATTAAGATTTTGTGTGGCTTGGCCTTTTTCCACCTCAACGCTGAATGGGGGTGGTATTGTTTCCATCCTTTGTTATTCCACAAGTAAGCGAAGGAGACAGCGGCGTAGCATTTGAAGCAATTGTGCGTGTTGAAGTGTGGCGCAGTGTCGTCGGTTTCGCCAAGCCTTAACAAAGCTGCCCTATACCAATCGCGTTGTCTACTGAGTATACCTTTCCAGAATCTCTCGCATTTCAGGACATACCATGCTTTGTTGTATATTTCTCGCGCTGCTGCCATGCGTCCTCGCCCAGGGAGAGAAGGACCTTGTCAGCAACTTGCCAGGGCTTCAGTTCGATGTGAACTTCAAAACCTACTCAGGATACTTGAAAGCGAATCAGGAGAACACATGGCACATGCACTACATGTAATGTTTTAATTCTACGCAAGCAATTCTCGTTTCTTCAATTACAACTGTTTCACATTCTATCAACTTTAAAAATGGCTAGTTTTAGAGAATCGAGCCCCACTCGATTGATAGGTTCGATTCTGCATGCATTGTTCACGGCGCACTCCAAAGTCTCGCCAGTACCGATGACAGTAATTCCTGAGTAGGGCGACTGGAAATTTCTTATGAAACTCCCCAAAAGCTCACTATACAAGCTCTCGCCCCACTCGATTGATAGGTTCGATCCTATGTGCAGCGTTCACGACGTACTTCAAGGTCTCGCCAGGACAGAGTACAGCAATTGGTGGGGCAGCTGGAAATTTCTGATGAAATTCTCCAAGCGGTTCGAAATAGTCTCGAAGACTTTACATTTTCTATTAAGGCAAGGCAGAAGCGGAGTGAACATGCCTTCACCCACTCGAATGAAAGGTTCGATGTATATGCACTGCGCGCTCTCGGAGCATTCCTGGCATGACAGAGCACTGGCAACGTACGCCTTGCTTGAGATACTCCGAGCGACGCGGGCAGTATTGTATGACTACAAGTGTCCTATCTTCTTGCATACGGTGGGCAAACGAACGTCGTTCTTAAATTCTACAGCGGTCTCAAGATGTTCATCGTTGAGAAGCGCTCAAGCAGTCCAGCGCGGTGTTGTAATAGCTGACACATATAACAGAATGATATCTCCCATGTTAATCACAAACATATAACGACTACGTCACCAGGAATCAAATTTCAGAAATTTGGCCGCTGTACAATGAGGTGCTCCAACGAGGACTAGAAGAGAACATCCGTCTTTTCAAATGAGTGCCCATTACTCCCTAGTAAGACAGGATAAACCAAGAAAGTTGTAAAACCCACAGTGCTAGAGCTCACTTAAGTAATATCCAGTGATTCTATATTTCAAAGCAATTTACAAACGCCTATTAATAAGGCAGCCAAATTCTGTTGCAATAATTGTGGAACACTAGTAGTTGGCATGTGACCAGATAGAAAGGGTCAAAGGTGAGCTCTAAGACAAGTGACCATTTCTTATTCCATAATACCTTCGCCTTGATTCCAAGAGTTTTACTATGCCAGACCAGGAGTTTCAAGTTTCAGTTCGCACGATGAACGACAAACGATGCGAGGAAGCTTTCTCGAAAGTGACCAGTTAGATTGCTAGACTGCTGAGCTGTAGATGGGTCCCCCTATGTTATTTCAAAGTGCAGAAAATGGCAGTGGGCTTCCTTGTGTGCACAAAGGCCTCTACTTTGCAGTGCTGATTGACGGCGAATAGCACAATTTTACGAGCCTCATAAACTAGTCTTATCACAGAACATTCACGGATGACCAACTCCTAGTCGGCGAAACACTGGTCATATCTTTTTCTGTAGAGCAAGTCATTGAGGAAGATGCTTTCAGGCTCACAGAATCGAAAGACAACCCCGACACTGACCCTGTCCTAGTTTGGTTCAACGGTGGACCTGGCTGCTCCTCGTACGCAGGCCTCTTCGAGGAACTTGGACCATTCTATGTGAACTTCGGCGGAGACACCTTGTACGAAAACAAATACTCATGGAATGCGGTGAGAAAGTGAACCGATTTGCATTTACAGATATACACCGGGAAAGATGTACACCAACATGTCTACCTTCGCTAGACGCCCTCTCACTAACACTGTTCATCACGATTTAGAGCCCTTACGCAGCAGAAGGATAAGGACAAGAGCAAGGTGTTGTTGTGCTGTTAATCATGTTGTTAACCAATCCCCGTCCGGGATGACCCATGCCCTCAGTTCTACTGGGTATGTATTATGGGGAAAACCTGAATGCTGATGGGGCCTATACAGTGTTCTTAGGTGGTCTGCTAATGGGCATGTCAGTGTTTCACACCTCCCAGACAAGTCTGGTACCAGTTTACCGACTCCGGAATGATAGACGCCCATGTTGGCTTGCGCGGGTTCCGAAGTGTGGGTTCCAACCTCGCTTCTAGTGCGCGCTACTGCGCGCCTTGCAACATAATTACGTAAAGGTCAGTGCACAGCCCAATTCCCAGATGCACTTCGCCAGACACATATCCCACTTGTACACGGTCGGTGTCTTTCATTGGGCATTGACACCTCTGACATGTTTTTGATTCCGCGATTTTTCGAAACTCCGTCTAAAAATCTAATCAGCCTAGTGAAGTACGATGAGATTTTAAGCTGCGCATTTATCTATACCTAAATACCTAATACTTCTCTTGTGAGCCATAAACGGAAAATTCTGCCAAATCTGAACCTACTACCTAAAGCCGTGTTTGGGTACTGAATATTCAGAAATAGGCAAAGCAATCAAGGACTTACCGATTATTGAACACAATTGGTAAACATCTGTAGGTCAGCATCTTCTATGGTACAGCAAATCAAATATAACATGAATTTATAGAAAGCCAATGTACTGTATTTGGAATCGCCGATTGGAGTAGGTTTCTCGTACGATAGCGTCCACGACAGCTACTTCGCTGCCGACGATTCACAGACCGCCCTGCAGAACTACAACGCCTTAAAAGATTTCTTCGAGACGTGGGTCTTCCAACAATTCATTATCATGAACTCTGAGAAGATCTTGATGGTCAGAAGTTAGGACGAAACGAAATTAAGATGACCCACTCAGTAGAAGGCTTGACCACCACTTAAGGGACATCTATAGCAAGAATTGGAACTGATTACCCGTGCAACAGAAATTTTTTCGCCTTGTGATAATGTCGCCCGTTTTAGAGTCCAGCCCAAATACAAGAACCGCACATTTTTCCTCTCCGGAGAATCCTATGCGGGAATCTATATCCCTATGCTGTCACAACTGCTCGTGGAGGGTATCAACAACAGCTCATTCCCTAATAACAACTTCCAGGTAGCCATCATCCGAGTCCCGAAGTGTATTGCTCAAAGCTAACCCGTTATCCAATTGCAGGGAGCGGCCATTGGCAATGGGTTTATGAATGTCAAATACCTGCTCAATTCGCTTGTATTGTGGAGTGCATACCATGGTCGCGTATCTCTCGAGTCAGTTTTTTTTCAAAACCGCACAGATTTACTAAACTGAATTTTGTAGACGTAGCCGAGATAATCTCCAAGTTCGACGTTCTTGAATCCTGGGCATCTTGCTAGTAGGATTCCCTTTGCCTATCAGGGTTCATGTAAATTCTTTATTGCCGCCGACGTTCCGACGAACTCGTCTTTTTCAAGACCTGAAAGAAGCTCGAAATGTTTTTGACTCAATGAAATTCACTCGATCACAAACATCGCGTCAACCTCTTTACGAGGAACATGCTCACAGGAGTGCTAGGAACATTACCACATCTGAACTCATGCTCACAGGAGTGCTAGGAACATTACCACATCTGAACTCGCCGATTCCTCCAGCGCAAAGAAATCGGATCAACTGGCCACCGTGGAACAAGTGAGACCTACTGGCCTGGTCAAACAGTACATCGCTCCCAGTGTCGGAGAGTAGAATTCGCGCACAAAACAACATACGCGTCATCACAGCTCCCACAAATGGGAGAAAGGAAAGAATTCTCTATCAATGAAGATGCACTCGTTTCTGTCTTTCATGGCTGGATTTTGTTCGTGAATCCAGAAAGCCTCGAGAGCCCTTCTGATCACTATTTCGTCGCCATGATACAATACCTTGCATTTTACGTTAAAGTCGTCTACGGAATTAGTTTCGCTTCGATGCTTTCCAAGTGGAGTTAGTAAGCTTTGCCTCCCCTTACCAGCAAGGTGTTCTTTAACGCGAGTGCCTAGCACCCTCGCAGTTTCCTCAATGTATAAATCACCGCAGATCATACCCTCCAGGTGGAAGATGCCAACTCTTTGTGCGCAATTTCCTGTCCTGCCATAGGGGCAAATCATGCAGTCTGGTACTATGCAGACACGGTCATATAACCGATTACGAATAACCTGCCGTTTTATGTTGTTTCCTGGCAGATTTTGCCGCTAAACGCATTCATACTGGGCCTGCGTCACGCTCTGCTTTCTCGCACTTCATACCCATTGAGGTTGGCAATTTTGCAGGCCAACATACGTGACTCTTCGCGCTCCTCGTCATTCGTACAAATCCCTTTTGCTGTTCTAAACATGTTACGAAGCACTGCACGTTTCACAGCAGAAACATAATCCGACTTGGCGTGGACGGCAATATTCTTGGAGCTGCCCTTGTGGTACCTTTTCACACTGCATTGGCCGTTAGAAATCCTGACTTATGTGATCAAAAAGAGTAGCCAGCCTTCCTTCTTGCATGAACTTTAAGTACTGTGACTGTGTGTTAAGAATGCTAAACAGCTCATCCATTTCGGATTGAGTTGCTGTTACAACACAGCAATCTCGATGAATCGACAGTACAGTTACCCATAACGTGTTTAGTCTGCGGCATTGTGAATGAAAGGCCTTTTCTGAAGTTATACGACAAACGCTGATAACGGCAAGGAAGAGTTTCGTGATTCCTTTATCCAAAGCTTATGGACCTATCAGGAATTCGCCTTCTTAATCGCCTACGGAATGCCGTATTTCACTTCGTCTGATCAGTTCACATATCTCTCTGAATATCTGCCATTGGTGCATGTTGAAAACATGTAGGATGTCTGAGGACAGAATCCTGAATCTGATATCGATCTGGAAGAGATTCGGACTCCCTATAGAATGAGCTTGGAAGCGGATGCGGCGCTAATGTTGTGCGTGATGAGCTATTAATTACACCACGTTCGGAATCTTCTCTGGTCCTTGCTCTAAGTTGATCTCGAAGTATATGCAATCTGTCCACAACTCTGCGAAATGTATCTACATAGTATATTTATCCAATGTATCCTAAGTAACCTTATCTCGGCTACAGGAGATGGGGTTAATCAATTCTTTTTCTTTGGTATGGCCAAGCATTTTATAGTACGCATAGAGAAGACGCACCGCAGGGGTGCGAGAACGAGCCGTTGCCCCTATCGTAATCGCGGCAGCTAATCATGTGCCCTGCCTGTGCGACTGAACCTGATCGGATGCTCGGTTACGGTAGGAGCAACGGCACGTTCCCGCACCCCTTTTGTATGTGTTCCATAAAATGTTTGGCAAATACCGAAGAAGAATTGAATTGCCATGTCTCCTGTAGCCGAGATAGATGCTTCAACGCACCACGGCTGTTGAAATTCGCAGGTAAACGTTGCAAAAAAACGATGTACGGTAAAATCCCGAGAAACCTCATAAAGGATGAAAGATAACGGTTAGTTTGCTCAACCATGGGTCCTGTTTTCCGCCAAACACGAATGAAGTCGGCGGGCATTCGTTGCGCTTTGGTGATCGGATGGTCGGTGGTTTGAGCACGATGTTGTCGGCGAAGCGCAGTCGGGCAGTTGCCGTCTGACGATCTTTACTCGCAGGTCTAACCCATTCTAGGTCTCCCATAACGTTTTTGAGGGCGGTTCTGAAGAGCTTCGAGGATATGGCATCTCCTTGTTGAACTTTTCTCTACTTGTTGACGACATCATTTTGCAAGAGAATGGTTGAACCTTGGTCGTGAATCCACTGCACAGCTCTCGAAGTACTCTAATGGAACGTAGGAACGCCCTAAGTGACCAAGGCTTCCATGATCGCTTAAGCCTCGGCCGAGTCGAAAATCTTCGTCAGGTCGACGTAAGGTACAGCGGCAACTTATATCCCACGATTCTTTCATGAGACTCGTAACAATGTGGATGAGATTGATCGCGCTGAATCATCTCCAAACCCTTTCTCTCCGCATGGTTATCCTTCGTCTTACGTTCCCCTGAACCTGTTCACGATGACTGGAGCGAACAGCTTATAGACTACGGACAGCAGGCAGATCGGGCGATAGTTGCCAATGTCGTGCACGTCTCCCTTCCAGTGTGCAAGACGGTCTTGCTGATCTTCCACTGAGATGGAACCTTGCGCTCCGACGGGGCCTGTGAAGAGCCGTGCCAGAGTTTTGATGAGCACAGGCTCTAGGCTCTTCAGGAACACAGGTCTGTTCCGGAGAGGGTGAATGTTGTACCGTTCTTCACCGAGAAGATGGCATGAGTAATCACGGACGAGAGCACTAGAGACGGACGATCTTCCGCGTTTCGTTTCTTCATGGAGTGGTGGTTTAGCACGATGCGTTGACCAGCGCTCATCCCCCCCCCCCCTCCCTCCCTCTGTCTTAGTGGTGGCGAAGTTTCAGCGGACGCTAAACCAATTTACGTGTTGCTCCTATCTATACCGTTTTCAAGCACGTTTATACTTGGATCCTCCCAGTGGATCTAACTGGAACGCTTCTGATGAATTTTGAGGTGGAAGTGATGATTGCTTATTTGTTTTAGTGACTGGGCCTATATTAAAACACATTGCACAAATGGAATGACAGACGTGGACAAGGCGGACTTTACCGCATTCATGGTGTCGGTGAGTGTAAGGTGCTTTAAATCTGAACCGAAAGCTGATCTTCGTAAGTGTCGCGTCGAGACGAGAATCTCACGACAACTTCATTATTTGAGTTAGCTTTACATTTTCTATACCAGTCCTTAAAAACTCTTTGTATTGCATTTCCCTATAAACCAAAAACAGCTGTGAGTGAAAAACGATCACATTTGACTGGATGAAAATAGTAGACATTTTTTCATAAAATTCCGAAACTTTTGCTTTTGATCTCAAAATGATGCGGTTGATACAGCTTTGGAATCTTACTCGTTTCTAAACAATTTTCTAGAGCAACGGTATCGACTTTACTGGGGACAACTCAACATGTGGAGAGAAACTGAGCCCTTTGATCACTGTTCCTGCGAAGTGGGTAACGATTAAGAAACTATAACTTGCTGAAAAAACGCATTTTTCCAAGAAGGACAGCATATACCATTTTTCCTGCCTTTCAGCATGTTCCCCTACAACTACTATGAAGATTGCTACGAAAGTGCGTTAATAGAGGCACCTGCACCTCCTTCTCCACGTTCTCGAGCAGACTTCCAAGGCACCTCCGATATCGCAAAAAACACAGCGGTGGGTGCCGAAGTACAACACATGCGATCAGGCAATGGCAACGTGCAGGTTAATGGCTGAGCTCAGGGCGGCCCAAAATGCATAGATTCAGAGATTCCTGTAGCGACAATCAGTTTTCCTGCGCATCACATAGACAACAGCCTACCGCTGTCACATGGACAAGTCTTGCACAATGAGACGCACGAAAAGGGCATTTGATTTTCGGGTATTAAGGGTTACCCGGCAAGCAACGCTGTTCGCCTGTAAGTGAAAGATGAAGAAGCTTCACTTCTGGGAGATTTTGTGGCACCACTGAAAAACTTCTTTACCGTGGAGCTACCAGATTCTGTGAAAGAAGAATCCGGTAAGTATAGAAGTTGAGGGAGATTCCTGTCTTCTTAAAGACTCTCGCCTACCTGCACTGCCACATGTACTGCTCGATGACAAAGCCTTGTGGCCAACTAAGCGGGCTTCTGAGAAACGGCCTCATCTGTAAGACGAGTGGGTGGCGTTATCTGAGTTTAGGAGGACTCCCCTATCTGTGGATAAAGGCTTGGTCTTGTTATGATAGAGGCAGCTGAGCACTATTCCCTCTGTAAATGTCTGCGCAATTGACTGAATCCGCTCGTTATGTGGCATTTCAGCGTCGACTTGTTTCAGACGCTCATGAACTACATCTCAACCGATAGTCAGTGGGGCTACCCGTGCTGGAACGAGGAAGCACTCCTCTCCTATTCAAACAGAAGAGACGTTCAGGTAATTGGCACTTCCCTCCAGCAGTCAGTTGTGAATTGTCCTGCGTTAAGGATGCGCTCCATATTCCGGACGCATGGAGAAAGCAGGCAAACGGCCAATACAACTGGACAGATTGCAAGTGTGTTCAGTTAATGAGTGCCCCAGCACCATAGCTTGATGACCTTTATTTGGAAATGTGTAGCTTTCCGTTTTTTCCTAATACAAAAGGGGCTTAATGTCGGGTCGATTTTTTAGGTTTTTTCTTTTGTGATCCTCTTTCCTCACAGGGATTTCATCATACCCCTCTGTTGGTACATTTTTACAGCTGCTGGCAACCTATCTTCAGCACCACTTGACTTTGAAGTGGAAGCAAAGCATGACCGTTATAGACATTCATTGGTGGCAAAGGCTTTCTCGATTCACTGTATCTGTGCACTCCGAGAATTACGCGTTTCGCTTTCCAAAAACAGTCATATTGCTCATAAAAGAAACTAGCATTTGCGCTGGTTGAAAGAACACTGCAAATCGATGGGACGCCCATAGGACCGATCATTGTTTGTCTTCCTCACCACATTCTGAGCGCCGTTCAAAGCTCTCCTCTTCGCCTATTGCACACCCTCATAGTAGTGCCTCTAATACTGTTTTGTTGTTTGTTGAAGACCCTAATGGCAAATACTTCCGCTGACCGAGACGATGTATCTGCCTTCTACTCTTCTCGTGCATGTCAGTGCGAAGGAAAAGCAGATGTCTACTGTTGAAAATGTTGGTATTTAAAAACTCCGAGTTTCGAATACCACATGCCGATTCAGCGATAACATCTACGACAACTACCAACTCACATTTAACACCACAAACGCCTTCTTCGACTACGTGCTCAAGAATGTCAAGGTGAGCCGTTCACCATAGCATCTATGTGAACAGAACGCTTTCCTGAATTTCAACTTCAGACGCCGAACTTCCGTTTCCTCATTTACAACGGTGACGTAGACACAGTGTGCAACTACTTGGGAGACGCCTGGCACATGCAGGATGTGGCCAGCAGCGCATTGTTGCAGGTAACCGGACATCACCTTCGTTGCTCCCTGGATTTTCCTACCACACACAGTGTACGGATCCAATTCGGCGCCAAACAGGCCGGCCTTGCACCTCCTGCATCCACTTCAACTCTCTACTTCTTTGCTTGAGTTTAGTGAAGCGTAAAGGCCCCCACAGAGTTCTGCGGCAGCGCCGCGGCCCTATGCTTAACCATAGGGCAGAGACGCAGAGCTCGCCGCCAGCGGCGTCCCTGCCCTATCCTTAACCATTGTGGCGAGCGGCGTCGCCGCAGAACTCTGTGGGAGCCTCGGGGTGGCGGCAGCGATACTCATTTTGACGCGTGCGGTCGCGCGCGCGTGCGTCGCCGCGGGCGGAGCCCTCACTCTCTCACTGGTGGGGAGGACGAGTTTCGGGGAACTCGCCGGAGCTGAGGGACGTGGACTAGTGTGCATTGCAACGGATGCAGTGCGGGTGCAAGAGTGGGAGAACAGTGGCGTCTCTGAAAGTGGGCTGGTAGAGTGGAGTAATGTGCGAGTGTGTTAGAGCTCTTCAATCGAGTGGTACTAAACAAAGTCAAAGTCAATTGAGTGTGGGGGGGGGGGGAACCGGTAAAAATTGGGTGATCAGAAACATCCAAGAGCAAAAACTGGATGATGATGGGTTACTGAGGAAGACATTAGAGAGACAAACCTTTGTTCTTAGGTTCAGATTTGCATATTGCTAAAGGTGAGAAAATCTCCAATTATTAATACATTGGATTACTCATTTGAAGAGTAGGTCGAGGACGTTTCTAGTGCTTGGCTGCAATGGTTACACCTTTAGAAAATATATTGTGTAACCAAAGGCCGAATGCATAAAAGATTGTCGAACCTATGGAAATTGCATTTGATAATTTTTTGTGACTTGAAGGTTTCTATGAATTCATAACCATCACAATCAACTCTCTTTCATTCTCATTGGCTCAAAGTTCCAATATGATTGAAATATCTATCCAGTAACCATTAACCAATAGACGAGAGCTCGACATTTCATGGTTTAACAATTCTCGACGATAACCTGGCTTGGCTACAGGTCCAAATTTCAAAATATAATGTGTGGGGATTTTGGATCTTCACCTGAAGCCCATGAAATTTCCTTCGTATAATGTAGAAATAAAACAGATCTCATAACAGTAGGAACCCTGTAATCTCAGTAGACAGTGCAGTGGTGTAGTTTATCTACTATAGTTGTTTATAGGAACTGTTTTGCACAAAATCTATCTGTGGACAAAACACAGCACAAAATGCTCCTTTTAATCTATCATTTAAAAAATTGCAACTGTGTCTTGACTATACTTAGTCCAAACTCCTAACTGAATTTCACTAGTGTTCTCTCCTTCACTCACTTGACGTAATTTAGGCCTCATACTACTCCCGAGCATTCGGAAATCCTATTATTTTTCATTGGGCAGCATGAGATACACAAGACTGCGTCGAATAAATTGTTTCCATTCTGTTGCGCTAGAAGAAATCATTCAGTTGTTACGCTGAAACGTACATTTGCTCTCTAGCACGCTGGGCGCATCGGACAACTCGTACGCGTTCTTGCTGCGGCTAGAGGAGACGCAGGCAGCACCGACGCGCCGCGACCGCACGCAGGCCTGCGAGTGAGTATCGTTGCTCGCAGCCAAGATACTTCCGCGATTCTATCGCGGGGATGAGTTTTGCAGAACGACGCAAAAGAATTTAAACTTCTCAGTGCTCGTCGCATCGCTCATCGCTCTGCAAGGAAGCGCGACAGCGATCCGTCCAGGACCAACGCTAAACACCGCGCGCGGCCAGAAAAAGTATGCCGCGCCCGCGATGGGCGCGGGAAGCCATCGCGCATGCCGACCGCCACTGTTGCGGCGGCCGCGGCAAAGTTCCCTTTGACTATTCGACCGCCTGCAGCGGAATGGCCATGAAGTGAGCGCAGCACCGCGATGGCATCGCGGCGATGGAAGTATGACCCCGGCTTAAGGGTAAGAAATAGGAATCGATATTTATTTATACCAGAGTATTTGGAAGTGGGAGGAAACGTCAAAGAAAGGGGAACGAGTGGAAAGGACAGCTAACGATGTGTGCCCTGAAAATGACCGCCTGTCTTTTAAGGAATCTAACCATCATCATCATCATTTTCATTAGCGTCTGTCCCGCTTGGTGGCGGGGTCCGCTCTTCTGGTGTGGTGACGCCAATTCTCCCGATCAAATGCTTGATCAGGGTGCACACCAGCCATCTCTAAGTCCAAGCGCAACGTATCTAGCCAACGTTGCTTCGGGCGTCCTCTGGGCCGCTTTCCAGGGACCACAAGATTCAGGCCAATCTTACACACGGTGTCGTCGTTAGCGCGAAGGACGTGGCCGTACCATCGAAGACGAGCTTCGCGCAGCTTCTCGGATATCGGGGCGACACCGAACCTCTGTCGTATGGTGTCGTTACGAACGCGGTCCAAACGCGTAACTCCAGCCGTCCACCGTAGCATATTCGTTTCCATTACACTGAGGCGGCTTTCAACTTCCTTCGTCACGGCCCAGCACTCAGCACAGTACGTCGCTAGTGGGCGGACGACTGCTCTATACATCTTGGACTTGAGGTACTCAGGTATTTTCCTGTCGCAAAGCACCCCAGTCAACGAACGCCATTTGGACCAGGCTGCACTCACACGCGCATTCACCTCCATCTTTAAGCTGCCATCGGACGTGACTGTTGACCCAAGATACTTGAAAGATGTCACTCGTGAGAGCTCAGTACCATCGACCTTAATAGATCCGTGCTCATTCACATCCGTCGTCAAGTATTCCGTCTTTTTGACGTTTAGCTTGAGACCGAACAATGCCAAACGATCGCACCACGCCTGTGCCTGTCGCTCGAGCTCGGTTTTGTCTTCACATGCAAGCATGACGTCGTCAGCATACAGCAGCGTCCAAGGTGCCGCCATTTGGAGATCTCGTGAGATTGCATCCATCACGACCACGAAGAGCAGTGGGGATAGCGCAGATCCCTGATGCACCCCCACAGAGATGGGAAACTCCATCGAGGTGCCCGCTGGCGCTCGAACTCGACTCCTTGGGCAAGAGTATAGAATGCGCACCCACTCAATAATCTCTTCAGGGATACAACGCGTACCATATAACATCTCGCGGAACGCGGTCGAAGGCCTTCTCCAAGTCCCGGAAGGCAAAATGCACCGGTTTCTGTTTCTCGCGGTGCTTCTCTAGCAAAAGACGAACAGCGTGAATCAACATCAACAGTGCCACAGCCAGATACGAAACCACACTGATTCGTGGAAAGCTGTACGACATCTCTCGGATACGTCCATCGACAATTCGCTCAAAGATTTTCATGGTGTGCGAAAGAAGACGAATTGGACGGTAACTGGCGCAGTCTGCAGGACTGCCCTTCTTCTTCCAAATCGGGATGGTCGTGCTTTGCTGCCAACCCTCAGGCACTTTCTTCTCAGCAACAACCTGATTGAAAAACGCAGTCAGCCAGTCAGCAGGGCACCAACCCTTCGACTTCCACAGGTCAGCTGGCAGGTCATCGGGACCAGTGGCTTTGCCTGACTTCATCTTCCTCAGGGCTGCTTCAGTTTCGCTCACTGTGATCTTCTGAACGGGACCGTATACAGGTGATGCAAAAGGAACAGCAGGATGTTCAAATTCTACATTCGAGATTTCCTCGAAGTAGTCGTGCCATCGCTTCACAGCCCTCTTACGATCCATCAGAAGATGACCGCTCTCGTCGTTAATGCCAAAGAACTTCTCAATGTCTTCTGCTTGGCGACAGCGAGCTTTGGCGAGTCGGTAAATATAACGCTCACCATCGCGCGTTTCCAATTTCTTGCTGACATCAGCGTAGTATGCGGCTTTAGCAGCGGCCACTGCCTTCTTTGCCGCTTTATTTGCTTCTCGATAGTTCCGCCAATTATGGACTGTTTTATCACCGATAAACACGTGATAGAGCCGTTTCTTTTCTCGGACTTTCTCTCTGACATCATCAGTCCACAGCCATGCCTGCTTGTCGACCCAGCGTCGTCCAGGCTTCGTTGTGCCGAGTTCAAGGCGTGCAGCCCGAGTTATCGCATCGGTAGCGTCCTTCCAGGTTTCGTCGACAGTTGTCACTGTCGGCAGCCGAATGCGAGAAATCACTGCCGCTTCCTTCTCTTTCAGTCGCCACCATTTGATTCTAGCCGACCCACGTCGCTCGACATGTTTACACCTCGAAGGTGTGATCTTCAGCGAGCAGATCAGTGGACGGTGTTGCGTGGCAACCGTCTCATACGGCACGGTCTTCGCGTCTGTGACAAGGCCTTGGTCGCGACGCCTAACAAGGACATAGTCAATCTGCGTTTTAGCATTCCCGCTATAAAACGAGATGAGGTGGGAGTCACGCTTTCGAAATTTGGTGTTCACGATGGTGAGGTCATGTGAGTCTGCATACTCAAGTGTACGCTCACCATCGGCGTTGCGCGACCCATATCCAAAACCACCATGACAGTTGTAGCCGTCTTTCGTTGCTCCGACGTGACCATTAAGGTCACCTGCCACAACAACCATATCTTGTGACGGTACTTCCGCTGTCTTCTCATCGAGCAGGGACCAGAACTCGTCCTTGGTTTGTTCGGAACAGCCTGTCTGCGGAGCATACGCAGAAAAGAAATGGCATCGTCGCTCTTCTACGGCGACAACAATCTTCATCAAGCGGTCATCGAAACGTTCTACGCTTGCAATCGCGTCACGGAAACGCTCGGAGACGATCATACCGACACCACTGGTGGTCCTGGGACTTCCACATAGAACGGCCTTGAAGCCACGTCCTATGTCCCTTGACTTGCTGCAGGACCACCTCGTCTCCTGCACCGCACAGAAATCTATCTTTCTCCGCTCCAGTGCTTCTACCAACTCGCACGAGCGGCCCGTCAACGTACCCACATTCAACGTTGCTACGCGGGTCTTGCCTACGTTACGGGACTTTCGGACTAGCTCAGTTGCCCCCCGATGCCGTCCTCGCATCAGGGACCCTCGCACACTTTTCACACTCGCCGGGCTTTGCGAGTGCGCGTCGGCTCCCGCGGACGCCGTAGCATTATCTCGAGAAGTTTTAAGGAATCTAACCATTCCCAGCTAATTGCAAGGGCGATTAAAAGCAGCAGAATAGTAGAGACATCCGCAAGAGGTTGTTCAGTACACAAGTAGAGTCAGCTGCCTTAGTACCTTGGAGCCGAGCCACAAATTATGGGGCACGGTCAGTACAGCCGCCCCCTGCTGGGGAGGCGTACATCTTCCCCTTATTTCCTTGCCCAGCCACCCCCAACACCCTAGGCTTCACCAAGAGTCTAACGGCTGCCTTACCTCTCTCTAACACGCAAAACAAAAGAACAGCGGTGTACCTCCTGACGCCACGCCGCCCCCCCCCCCTTCCCCCAGCAGGGGTGGCTTCACCTCCTGTCGCGCTGCCACAAATTATGATTGGAGCCACACGTTCCCATCTAAAGCGAAAGAGCACTTCTGTTGTGTGTTGCATGTCTTCCCGCGATACAGTGTTGCGGCTAGCTAAGCAAGGTCAGTTGGAGTTGACAGAGACAAATACATGCTCATCTCTTCCAAAGAAATGCACCCGTCTTGCTCTTGGCCTAACTCTTAAGGGAAATATATAACACTGTTGCATCACAGGCCAAATTGGATAGTAGTGAGGACTCATTAACAAGTGGCCACAGAGTCAGCCCCTGGCACCGGCACTCTACACCTGCGTAAATTGCAAGAATGGCAACAGTTTCAAGAAAGGCCCATAAATGTCGCAATAGTAAGAGGTGACGCTCTGAACCTAGCTACCCAACAACCTCAGTCCAAGAAGCTAGAAAAGAGCTTTTAGGGAGAGAGAGGAGAAAGGATGCTGATAGCGAAACCCAGGGAAGTCGTTCACCTCACGAAGCGCAGAAAGCTCCATGACCTGTGCCCGCGGGAAACGCGATCGAAAGGAGTAAAGGGAGATACGTCAAGCAGTGCAATGACTCTGACAACTTCAAAAGGAACGGCATGGGATATCTGTCGTGGAGTTCCTCCTCGATAGCACAAAAAATAGACGACCGAATGTCTGTGAGACTGAACATGCTTACCCTGCATCATCACGATAGAAGCATGGAAGGTGCTGGGCGACCACGGAGTCCGCTTGCTGATACAGTTAGTCCAAAGTCTAAGAAGCGGCAAGTTGTCGAATGAAGTACCACAACCTCACCATTTAAGCAAAATTGGAATCTTACACAAACCGAAGACTAACGAGCGCCTTGTGGCTCGAGGACGAAGTAGATGGTCCCCATCTCTCAGCAGCAACCAAACTTCGTCCTTGAAAGCTCCATCATAGACGCAATCTTCATTGCTAGGCAAGTAATGGAAAATACTGGGAAAAGGGAAGGCCTGGCTAGTAGTCAGGCCTCCCCTTTTCCCAGTATTTTCCATGCCAGTGGCTACCTGACATTGCTGGACCTGGAGAAGGCCTGCGATAGATAAGTTACCTTGTGTGGCAGTGTGGAGAGCTCTCCGAGAAAGAAGTGTTTCTGAACATCTAATCACGGTCAAATAAAGGCTTGGAAACGCGATAGGACCTCTGCACGGATTAACAGGAGAGGAGAGCATTGCGGTAGGGCTCCTCGAGGGCGGCTCTGAGTGCACTCATGTTCCTACTGGCGCTTGACTGCAGAAGGAAGCACGTGGAGAAAAGCTCCCTCAGCACCATCCTCTGCGTGAACGACATTCCCCAGGTAGCCGGCAGTTAGGACAAGAAAAAGGGGAGGAACTGGAAGAGAAGATGCCCAGTGACAGAAAGGGGGCGGCCTGCGGCTGAGCGTAAAGAAGGCCAAGTTCATCAGCTTGAACAGGGCAGTGAACCCAGTCCAGGCTACCAAGGACTGACGGTTGAGAAGGTAGAGGGATTTCGCTACATCGAAAGTGATCTATTCGAGAAGGAGGGTGTGGTACAGGCAATCAGTAGGCGGGTAAACGCAGGCTGGCTCGTGTGGGGGAGTTCGCAGGATTCCTCCGTGACCGTCGATGTTAAAGGGCACTCAGAGACAAACTCTGTAGAACAGTGGTCAGTCCAACCCTTCTCTACGGAAGTGAGGGCGGGACTCTGAGTAAAGTGCAGGAGCGGCAGCTGCTAAGACGACGATGCTCAGGAGGAATGCAGGTGGAGCTTCGGGATAAGGTGCGGAATGAAGATATCGGAGTGATGATAAGCATAGCTCCCAAATAGCTGAGGGTGAGGGAGCAACGCCTGAGATTGATGGACATATTTCAAGGGCCCAGATTATCAGCCCATAAAATTGGTCCTAGAGTACGGGGCGCGCAGAAAGCGACCACGAGGAGTCCCAGTTAAAACTGGATTACGTCGCGAAGCGAGATCTTGTCAAAGTCAACGCAAACGACGCATTGGGTAAGCTGAGATGGCGATGGGAACGCGAACATTGCACCATGGGCGGAATAAACACTCGGAGAAATTAAAAGAAAATTAAAGTCAAAACTCGCACTACAGTCAAGGTCTTGTGCTTTACCTATGAACAAATATTAAGGACATAAAGGGAAATTTCCTTAGACTACTAAAGGGGTCTCTACAGTCAAAAAGCAAGGTAGCGCTTTCCTTTTTTCGCTTTTTTTCTCTTTCGTCTTCCATCACGTAATAAAATAATCGATCCAAAGGTATAGAACACAAGGTTAGCGAACAGGCTACTTTAGTCTAAAGTCGGTTCGGGTATATGCCTATTCAGCTACTTTTCCCAGAAGGGAAAAAGGGAAAGGTGGAGTATGGGATTGAAGAAACGGAAAACCGTTTCTAGGTTTTGCCTTCGGAGTTCTCATTATGGAAGAAGTCACTCTGTGATTTCGTTATATGTACCTTGCCAGAAAGTCGGCTTACGACTGGTTTGTGAAAAAGCGATGCTATTGAGAGTGGGGAAAAATGCAAATGAAGAAGATTGAAAAAGAAGATTCGAGGAAGGAAGCAAAACGGGATATTCATGAATCTTATGAAGTCGACCTGCACTATGTGTTGCCGGTATCACACTTTTCAGATAAGATTCAATCTTCGTTCGGGCTACAAAGCATAAGGAAGTGCAGAATTTCTAGCTTCACACCAGTCACAATAGGAGCTCTTATCAGGTCAAGTGTTGAACTCGCATGCAGCATCACTGATAAGCCTTGTGCTAAAAACCAGAACTTTTGTCCATCAAGGCGCCGTAAGTCAAGGCATAGACTTGACTCACAACCATGTGAGCAGACCGCCACTAGTAATTTCTAGCGGCTGATAAGAGCTCAAAGCTATGCCTTAGCATCGGATTGACCAGGTGATAATGGTCCCTGTTCAGTTTATCTACGCAGCAAAAAGGGCCGCCTTCAAGTTTGTAACTATACCAGATTCCGATAAATACAGAAATATAAGAAAGTAGCATCCTAAAATATTGCGACACTTCTGAGACTATGCTTTGATCAATGCTGCATGCATATTCAGAAACATGTTGGCCCAAGCGCTCGGTGCTCCGGTTGAAGCTGCTTGAATTTGGTTATGAATCCGGCCTCCCTATCTATTCTTCATTATACCGACTGCATGTATTGTTAATTTTTATTCGTATCAGTGCAACCGACAGAAGAACAAATAGCTAACTAAAGAGCAGCGGAACTTGGCATTACAAAAAACGCAAAGAATGAGAACAAATAAATTAGACAATGAGGCAGAAAAGGTACAAATAGAAAAGCTCGGCAATCTCATGACCAGCATCTGCTTAACTAATGCACGAAGGTGCAAAATCCAAACTCTTTTGATGGGGCTGAAAGCAAGAACTCCGCCAAATTCGACGGAACTCTGCAGGCAGCTGTGACACTGCCACCATAGGGTCGCTGTTAGCTTTGAACATGGCGGGCGGGCCTTGTCTCTCAAAGGGCTCTTTAAACTGGTATGCACCAGCGAATTGTGCACGTTGTTCCGACTGGTTGGTGTCCTCAAAGTTCGTCACTGTGCTGTAGCATACGGTGTAGAATCTATGTATGCATTTCTTTATCCATGGCAACATTTGCTTCTTGAAAAGGGAGCAGCCCATATATAAGGCTCTATAGGAGTGAAAGAGTGAAAGTAAGGCACGAAGCAGGAAGGAGGACTCAGTTCGTCACGGAACTAATCGCTGAACTGCTTGCAGAGCTCGCCGCGTCAACAATGGTTCTTCAGTCGCAATCATCAAGTAGCTGGCTTCTACCAGCGCTACAATGGCCACAGCGGCACTGGCCCGAACATCACCATCGACGTACTCACAGTTAAGGCAAGTTGCCATGTCTACTCTTTTGTAGGTAGAACAATGTGCTTCTTGAAACCAACAAAAATTACTTTTAAAAAAAAGTCCGGAAGTTCCCTTTTGGACAAAAACGCTTCATGATCCATGAGTCAGTTCTCGCTTCACCATGTACGTAGGTTGAACACAAAACTTGTTTACCTCTTCTGGGCGTTTGCCTGTTGCTCCTCACCTTCAAGACTTTTGGCCTCTACCACTTGCCGTGCCCCTCAAAAAGGCACGAACAGAGGTTTTTCATCTCCTGAAAACTCCTGAAGCCAAAATACGCTGCTCGCACCTCTCCATGTTTTCCCTGATTATGGTAAGGTATTATCTGTATAAGGCAGCTTCCATGAATGCCTTTTATTGCCCAAGTAGGCCTCCTATGTATATCTTAATCTCGCCTAGTCGGATTTGCACATGTTTGGCCATAGATGCCGAAATACAAAAATTTTCTGAAGACGCCATACCCTTGAAGGGGAAGGCAGAAATAGCTTTTGATTAGTTTTGAAGAGTGGAACCCGTCTCGTTTACCAGCGTCTTTTGCAGGCATTAGCAGTAGTGGTGCCGCATCTGTTTCTGAACCCACAGAACCTTGTAGTGGCAGCGGCACCGAAATAACGCCACTATTTCTGCCTCAAATATGCAGCAAGAGTACGCACAGCAATATATTGAGTAAAGCAGGTCTTCTGCCCCACAGAACTTCAATGAAAGTGATTGAGGGCCTATACAGTTCAGTTTGAATTCGACTTTATGGAGTCAGGTCTATTTTCAGACGAGCGTCCGATTCTTTAATGCATGCCCCTTTCAGGGAGCAGGACACATGGTTCCAGGAGATCGCCCCGGTCCATCGGTTCAGATGATCACCAACTTCATGTTCCCCAATAAAAATGGCAACGTTGACTACTCATCCACAGCAAACGTCAGCCCTGAACCGCCGGTAAGTGTTGTTCTGCTAAAAAAAGTTCTTGAAGGAACGAGCGGATGTCCAAATATGAGAGAACTCTTCATTCTCTCTACAAATGTTCCGTATTTCGTGCTACTCGGAACAATCCTTTCAATTCAAATATACACCAAACAGAACTTTAAGTGCAGTGGTAAATTTCAATGCCTCTCATACCTTTTTTTCTTCTTCTTCTTCGAAATGATGACAAGAGGAGCATTCCCTCTTCGGTACCAATCTTTTTATGCCCCATATTCGATATTGTGAAGGGGAAATACACTTGTGCGAATCAGGATCCTCCTAATGATAAGTTGGAACTCAGTGTTTCGCTCGGAATTACCTCTGCAACCCATCATTAATCAAAAGAGCAGGGCTATCCTGGACGGAAAAGTTCTGCTCTTGTCGTTACCGCCCCATACGTTTTCGTTTAGCTGTCGAAATTCCTCGGAAACGCCACAGGACGATTAGGTCATCTGTTATGCGCCGTACTACTGCTACGGTTACTGGTCTGACCATCAGTCTCTATAGTATATCTGTGATGTTGTTCCCGAAGATAAATGTAATAAACGATTTTCTACATTTTTCGCTACGTTTTGATTAATTACCTGCACGAGATTGCCGCTTCCTGAACACTTCGCCATGAGGCGCACGACTTAGCACAGACACAGGATGGTAGAGGACACAGTTTCCTTTTCCTTTGAACACTCAGAGGTCGAAGTCATGAAATGTGACTGAAGCATCACCTGCACCACATGTCAGCCTGTTGATGATGGAGCTGCTCGAGCGACCATCTGCGTCGTCTCCCTTCCTCCCTGTCGCGTGCCAGTGATCCAATGAATCCTCTTCGCTCGTGGGACACGAAGAGCGTCATATCGTTCGTTCAGGGCTTTCACGAAAAACTCAGACCAACGCGTTGATCGTCTCCTGCTGTTCAGCGTCTCTTATCTTCGAACGTCGACGAAGCTCAGAACTCCGGAGGCCTTCTCTCACTTGCATCTGCATCACGTTCAAGAAGGCGAGGACGTTTAACCGTTAGGTCTTCTGGTAACGAAACGCACCTTTCAAGGCTGTCATGGCGCACGTTTCGTTACCAGAAGACCTAACGGTTAGAGGTTCTCGCAACGTGATGCAAGTATTAGAGATGCGATCACTCCAACCAAGCACCTTTCCTACCCAGACGGTTGCCTTGCCAGTAAGGAGCTTTTCTTTACGACTCCAAAACACGTCGAAACGTAAGAAACGCCTTATGGCAATAATAACCTTGAACGTCACACAGAAATATTAATAAAAATTACTTCAAACGCCGACGTTTTATGAAGTGAGAAGCTAGACACTCGCTGTCGTTTGATCCAGCATTTTACTAACGAAGATGCGCAGATTTCTGCAATTTTTAAGCTGAAATTAGCAATTTTCAACTGGTCCCTAAGTGGAGGCATTTCAGCACGAATGTGGTGAGTTAAATCGCACACTGTTTTTGGATATTTCGTTAATCCGCTTCGTTCATAACGACCGAGGTGTTTCCGACGTGTTGTGCAGATTAATAGTTGTTATGCATCGCTGGATTAGTCAGATGGGAAAGCGGTGCTCGGTTCGTTGCCGCCCTTTCCGATTCATTTCTTGTTGGTTCTTCAAGAAGGAGGTGGTTGGGAGAGCACGCTACAGGTGCAGTTTTTTGCAGATCACATATGTATGTTCGAGAAACGAGTGCGAGGGGTGAGAGGGCGCATGGATGTTCTCGATAGGCTCCGTATCGGAATGGCTTGATGAGCTTTTCTTGCGGTAGCCCTCCCAGTGGTAGGACTTCGACTGCGCTACTATGCTACCACCTTCAAAAAAGATTCGAAATGGATAGGGAAGAAGCAGTCGGTTGTATACCTACAGAAATCCTGATTGGATTCATCTGCGGCTCGACAGCAAGCCCCCTCTCTTGTGATCTTTGAAGCCTTACCTTTACCCTAGTTGCCGTGTGTGACCGCTTTTTTTTGCGTGGTTCGAGGTGACGCTTTCGAAGTGTGATGGACTGCCGTCTTCTTGCCAATAAATAAGCAATCACAAGTATGCCTTTTGCCTGTTGCGCCCCCAACGTTTTTATCAAGCTATCTTTGCCGGCTGTCCTTCGCCACTCAAGAAAAAGGTCTTATTTTCCCATTTAACTGCCTGTTAAAGAAAATCGTCAGCACCGCACACGCTGTGAGTCAGCGAATATAAATTCAATTCGCAGCCAAAAATGCCTTTCATCGTAGAGCAAAATGATGCGTGAAGGCCATTCTGAAGGAGACGAATAACGATAGTCACAATTCCACACCCCCATATCTAGAACCTCTCGGGGACTTTCGTTAATTTAAATCTAGTGTTAACTATGAATAACAACATTCCTTTTCTAATCTCCAACGTACCTTCCTTTTAAAGGGCGAAAAACTCGCACTATGTATAGTTAGCAGGGATATGCGGAATTTCCGTTTCCGTGTTCCGAATTCCGTTTTCCGGTCATTTTGAGCTCCTCCGTTCCGTGTTCCGCATGTTTTTGGAACGGAAGGCGGAAACGGAAATGGGCACTGTTCCACACTAGCTTTATACTGAACACAATGAGCTTATAAATTGAAAGAAAAAATTAAGGGTTCTCCTTCATATAATTGAGAGAGAAATACTGTTTGACAACTCCAGTATTAATATTCTTGAAATTGGTTAGATTACCAAAAAAAGCACTCAAAAATGGCAACGGCAGGGTGCAAGGCAAAATTAATGTGCAAGCAAAGGCTAAGGCTGTATGTATGTATGATATTGTGTGCTAAGAAAATGCACTCAACATTTGAATGATCATAAAATTCTTGATCCATTAGTTACAAATAGCTACAAAAACTTTGTAAGCATATAGCGTAATATTATGATCAAAGGTGCAAATTTCAATTTTCAATTTCGTTAGGTATGATATTCATCCATATGAAGTTACATATGCTATTCATTTTTTAGTGAAGCATTACGAATATCTACCATGAGCTGTTATTTTGGTGACTTATTGAATTCTGACATAAAACTATTGCTTCGAGAACCATCTAAGAACTGTCCAGCTGTGTCATCTTGGGCGTAGGGCACAGACTGGATATTCCTGTGGAAGTGTGGACCCATCATGAGTAATCAGTCATCCAGTTAACATCTAGATCCCAGAATGCATTAAAGCACTGGTTTTAATGATTACAGTGTAACTGCTAATGTTGAATATGCAATAAATATAAATAAATATCTGTGCAATCACCACACCGTCCATGATGCCACAAGTTCCTAAAAGTGTTGAGAGGAGTCTCTTTCCTGGTAAGAAAATGGTCTAGGTGGCTACTCCAGTTTTAGACTTCACCCGAGTCAGTTTTTTTGAGGGGGGGGGGGAGGCTGTAAGTAGCCTAACCTCAAGTGGTTAAGTCTACCGTTCAAAAAACGTAGCAGCATCAAAAAAGTCAGTGAAAAACCCGTGCAGGAACTAGACATGGAAAGACTGCATGCTAAAATAGACATAGAGAGATAAGACCCTGAATTTGTTTTTCTTTATTACTCTAAACATAGCTAAGAGGTTATCATAACAATATTATGAATTCATGTTATGTTATGTTATGTTATGATGACAGTGAGCACTAAACTGTGGAAGATTCTGCTGCTTGCAAAGTTCTGAACAAGAAAAAGTGCAATAGGAGCCGCTTCTGACGCCATTTCAGATGCACTTTTGAAGAAATGGAGAACAATTGTCATTTCCGTTTCCGCGTTTCGTATTCCGGTTTTTCCAGAAAACTTTCCGCACATCCCTGGTAGTTAGCAAAAGCATGGTGCTTCGAACTCGTGTTTCCTTCCGATGGAAAATTCCGCACAATTTTAGGCTGTTGCTTTAAAGCTGTCTAATTACATTATAAATTACATAACAATCCCGCATAGCAGAGGATCAGTGTCTAGGAACGGCCGACGTATTTGATCACGAAATTCCGCGCACCAAATGAAAGAGGATTTCGACAAGAACGGCTTCGTTTAAAAAAAGGTCGCCATTAATAGTGGGAATCTTAAAGACACACCCGAACGATTCCCTTGAATCCTACTTCAACGTGCAGTTGTAGAGCTCATGAGGCTAATCTCATCTTTCTCGTTGTTACAAACACTCCCTTAACGCAGCTGGAAATTCTTGACCCTGTCTTAAACTCCAGTCCCTTCACACAAAATCGATTGCAATCGAACACCTAGATACTGTGTTGATCCCGGGTTAACACATGTGGATAGTGGTTCCATGAAAAGGAGGTTCACCTTTCGATTCACATTTAACCCATAACAAGCGGTCACGTTAGTTGGGTTATAGATACAATAACCCGAAAGCTGGTACGAGTTTGAACCAGAACACTGCCTAATACTTCATGCAACGAAACGCTTTTCGTAACTAATTCATATGCCTTAATTTCAATGCTTCAATTCAGTTTTCTAAATGGCAACCATTATCTTGAATAAATATTTTTTCTTCTCTCAAAGGTTCTTCGTGAAGCAAGGTGTCGGGATATAAAAATCAATTTGACGTGGAACTGGTTTCTGCTTAGCGAAACATTTGCTGTTCTCAGCCTAATATTGCCTGGAGCAAATTATGTGGAAAAATCACCATAATATAACAGGAGTGCTGACAGTAATTGATGGAAGGACGAGGTAGAGATTTCTGAACTTGTAAGGAGTTTGAAAATTTACAATTCATTTGTCCCAAAAAAGTGAACGTAATGTTTGAAATTTGTATAAAAATAAATTTTTGAAGAAAAGCTATGTTTTAAGCTTATTTTAAAGATAACGGAAGCAGCAGTTTTCCAGTGTGTTACAAATAGCGATCGCGCCATTAATTCACCCAGCGCTTCGCTCTGCGTAACTGATTGAAGGTGTAAATACTGCTATATGAGGCCGTGCAGCGTGCGCGCTTTGCTCACGTTTATAGTTTGCCGTTGGAAGTTTCGCTATCAACGATGTGAAAATCGTAGCGCCCTATGCGAGCGCGCAGTGCGAGTTCTTCCTATGGCTCAGACTTGGCACAAAAGATTTTTTATGCACTTTATAATAAGAAAAGTAATTTTTGTGGCGAAAAGAATAATATAGAACTCACGCGCTGTATTCTTTTGGAGCAGGCCAATTATAGTTTTTCAAAAGTCGTAGCATATTTTTTAACCGAAAAGTTATCTTATCCTTTTAGATAAAGAGGTATTTGGTTAGATTTCGAAAGCGTTAAGTTCAATTTCAAGAACGTTCATCCTGAATAATTTTCACTTAAATCATTACTATACAGCTGCCTTTATTTTCTAACGAAAACCAATATTTCAATATGAATTCGACAGAAATTTTCGTCTAAAAATTTGGCGCTAAACTTGAGATGTTTCGGAATAGACACGCTTCGAAAAAGGACTGCTGGTTCTGCTGGTGTGCGACATTCTCGAACGTTCAGTGCCTAACCGACCTCATGACCTGGTAAAACTTCATTACACCCCAACACCTCCCTCGGGCAGAAGGACCGCGCAGACCTTTGTCTCACTCTGGGATTATGCCCTGAGGCTGGAAGGTGTCAAGAAATGGCCGCTTCTCTGCAGGCGCTTGCCATTATATAAATGCATTTCAGGCCAACGGAACAGCCAACCACCACAACCTCTCTTAAGACGCAGATCTCCAATACTCAATTCGCAACGAAATGCTGCTCTTCTCCGGCCGAAGCAGGCTACAGCATGGTGCGGCTATCTCAACATTTGCTCTTGCTGATATCCTCTCAGAGATCCTCTTTGCAGGGCTGGAATTCCACAACTATTTTGCCGACCTATTCGCAAGTATCCGAAAATTTTTCCGCTCGCACAGACACGACAAGGAGCCAAAGCCCCACGAGGTATCGTAGGTGCAACAGTTTCGTCATGATCCGATGATTTTAACCAGGCTATTTGTATATGATAGCATGTCTGTGCTGCGATATCCTGCTTTTTTATTTCAGGGAACAGAAATCGGTAGCGAGGCTATGATCGCTACTGGCATTCCTCTTAATGTCAAGTGCTACTTCTGATCACCTGAATGATGTGAGACTTTAGCTGCTTTTAATTATTAGAAGCATGTGGACTGTGTGTTCTGAAGTATTCCACCGATTATGTGTTTTACGATTTTTTCATTTGCTGGTTCTGACGCATTGTGGTTTTGAGATTTGTGTGAAGCAATAAATCATTTGTACTCTACGTCAAAGTAGCTAGTGAGACATTCGGGGTGGTCCAGTCGTTGTATTGCATTTGTGGGAAATTGCTTACCTGATATACGTGACGAAGCTTAGCTAATTCAGACAGTTGATGCACCACCAGCTTCTTCAACATCTGGCCTAGATTTCAGTGAGCTTCACAGAGATTTCTGTTTCTATGAAGTCTGCAGAATCATAAAAATGTTATTGAATGTCTGCTTTAAGGACTTGCATTCGTGGGCGTTACGTGCTCAGCTTAAGTCCCAATCGGGTATCCTCACCAGAAGTTAAATCTCTCCAAAACAAATTCCAAGGGCTCACGTCATTTTCCGCATGACGTTCATCAACGTGCCTGCCACCTTTTCGAAAAAGGGAAAAAGGGACGTAAATCACAATTACGAAAAAACCGTCGGATAAGTCGTAAGAGTTATCTGACGTACATTGTTACGGAGATGAGTCCAAGGTCTTCTACGTCAGCCTTACCCTGAAGGCCTCCACTTCCGGAGCAATCAAGGGTCCGACCTCCACCAGAAGAAGGTATTGCTTTACTGTTGGTGGAACTCCAAGTAATCTTTACCACGAACTCCTTGAAGCCGGCACCACAGTGACTGCGAACATTTACGCTGCCCAACTGCAGGAGTTGGGAGAGGCCACGCAGCGGAAACGACAGGGGCAGAAGAATGTCTACTTTCTTCACGACAATCCTCGGCCACATGTTGCAAAGAAGAAAGAATGGTTCTCGCCATCGCCTTGGTGGGCGAAGTGCGCATTTGCAGTATCGTGCTCTGTATATACGACATACGCGAGCTGAATATTGCTGGCCACAATACTTAAAGCCCTGGAAATTTTTAGCAACTGCGACAGAACACCAATATAAATCAGTAGTAATAGATAAAAAACGGCGTTAATTCCTGTTTGGCATGCGCCACTGAAGTTATGATGCTAATCGGAGCAGTCAATATTCCTCAAGCTTCAGGTATCAATTTTGCCTTTTCGCTTGCTGCATTCGAATATTCTGTTAAAAGGAGGTGACAGTGCACTAAGTGCACACAGTCGTTTTCAGCAAAACGTTCCAGCGCTATTCGTCATAGCTTCAAAGGACCCCTGGTTCATCCCTTTGTACATCCGAAGACTTCAGAAGTGCGTCTTTTGATTACTAGTTTTGAGGCACTCTTTTATGTTAAAGCGTTATTCTTATTTATCTAATTAAAGACGTGAGACCAAACCACACGTGTAGAACATAAGAAAAAAAAAAGAGAAACAGGCATTAAATATGAACAGGAAGCCATCAACATAAGATCTTGAAAATAGCTGTTGTTTGAGGGACGATCATTCTGAATTATAAAACATGACCAGAAAAAAAAACAACGACAAAACATAACAAACATAGCACCTCTCCTCTCCAGTAAGGTTTTTCCCTATAAGTTTCTGGAAGTCTCAAAGAGCCTAACCTAACGTCATTTTATCACCACCCAGGAATGTTTTGAGCTCCCTAAGGTTTCAAGAGGTGAAGAAGATTGATCTAATCTTTGCTGCTACCACCGAACAAAAAATAACAATATGACCTTAACTTTCCTCTTCCGAATCGAGTTAGCGGAACGCCAAAGAGAGTGGGTCTATAGTGACCCTATGAGTCCAAATCTTGAACATCATAGTGAGTTGTGCGATCCTCCTCCTGCTATGTTGGAAGTCCAATAATACTCGCTCTTTCTGATCCTTTAGGCAGCTGCCTATAGTCTAGTCCAAAACACCTTATAATTAGCTTTTGCGTAAAGCTGTTTTGAACACTTTCTAAGAGCTCAATTCTTCCTTTTCTGCAGGCGTTTCAGATGGCTAATCCCTATTACAGGTCGAACATAGGTCTTATAGGCTCGTAAATGGACTCCAGGGTTTTCAGAACACGGAACAGAACGTAGGTGTAATTGTTGGCTTTCTTCGTGAGAATTCGATAGTAGCTGCTGAAATCAAGGTTCCGCGTGATCTGAAAGCCTAGGTCACGAACTGCCTCTACAGGCGTGGACTGCAATCCTTATGCAAATGACGGCCCCTTATTGCCGTTGTGTTCGAGACGAACTAAGGACGGAGTTATGCACAGCGCTGGGCATCTGAAGCAGACGGCTTGACTAGCTTGCCCGTTCTGTGGACGGATCACGATGTGCCCTGTTCATACCGCACGCTAATTGGCGAGCAGTCCTTGGTTGTTCCACGCACTTAAGACTCCACCGCTAGGCTGGGTCTCTAGGTGACGCCTAGGGAACTTCATTTGACCCTTGGGACCTGTGGAGTGCACGCCACCTGAATCGATTCACTATTCAACACTTGTCTTCTGCGTAACATGCTGCTGTTCCGATCGAATGCCAAGCCGAAGAAGGGTAGGCGGCCCTCTCGCATAATTTTCTTTGGATCTGTTCGCCTCGCAGAGTAGATCGTTTCAGCCCCAACGTTGTTTGGATGCTTCGACGGCTTCATCAACCTCGTTTTGAGATTTTTCTGCTTCAGAAGCCATAGGAGGACGTCAGCACCGGCGGTGAGCTCATTATGCTAATTTTTCGTTCCCTGTTTTCTTCCCTCATGTTTCCCACTCTTCTACGAAAGAATTTCGACATGTCGCAGTGAGTTCAAGAGTTGCTGTCAGATTTTTTGGTTTCTATTATAAAATAGCGATATGCCTCTGACAGCTGTCATTTTATTCGGCTTCTTTCCAATTTTTCGAAAGAGATGTGGTTTTGGAAATGCGCTATGGTACTTGAGGGAGGGTAATCTTGTGAAATACTTTATACTACTTTTTTTATACTTTTACCAACGGGCCAGGCACAACGTCAACCCTGAATTCGTTCAATTTTCGAATAGTGATTTGTGAAACGTGGGCGGGCATTATCGTGCAAAAGGATCGTACCTCTTCTGCTGCCCAATGCCGGTCGTCGATTTCCCTACAGTAGGACTTTGCTGTGATGTTTGGCCTGGTGCCAAAAGCTGTAATGGATCACACCAGCCGCCGACCACCACACAGTGACCATTGCCTTTTCTTGGTGGAGATTCGCCTTTCTAAAATTCCTAGGAGGTTCATCGGCGTCCAACCACTGTCCGGAACGTTTCCTGTTATCATACAAAATCCACTTTTCATCACAAGTGATGATTCGATCCAAAAATGGGTCAGTTTTGTTGCGTAAAAGTAGAGAAGAACAAATCTCGAAACGTGACAATTTTTGCCGCTCACTCAACCAGTGGAGCACTCACTTTTCGAACTTTCTCACCTTTCCGAGGCGTTTCAAAACATCCGCAACAGCAGTTTTACTGACGTCTAGCTCTTCCGCGATCCCGTGAACTGTTTCGGATGGTTCAGCTTCCACCAATTCCTTCAACTCGTCGTCCAGGATTGGTCTCTCCAACGATACTATCACTGCTACTGTTCGGAATTGGTCCTTCGACATACTCCACTGAGCTCTCAAGAACAGAAATATAAAGCAACGTTGAAACATAAATTATTTAGCCAGACAGAATTTTTTTAAAAAATTCTGTACATAAAGTAGCATTAATGCGCAATGCAGGTTGCACTTTTACTTAATAATAGACAAATGAAAAATAGCAACTAAAAACGCTGAGAACTTTCCGGACAACCTAATAACATTCGTTTTATGTAGCGTACTATCCGGCATGTTCCGGTGATGGCCCTTCCCATCTGCCACCCCCGGAGTGAGACTGGTTGAGCTGCTTAGAATATATCTCACCATCAGTTATCAATTTGCTTTCAGAGCGAAATGTGGCGAGACAACGGACGGTCTCTTCAACATCTCTGGGGTTCTCTTCCCCTAAGGGAACTCCTCGCGCTATACGGCAGTATGGCTCTTTTAGCTCGCACCAAGCCGCGAGTGGCATTTGTCAGACAGAACATCAAGAACATTCGCTTCTTTTGAAATCACTTCAAATTGATTCCTTCTTTAAATCACGTCACAATGTGTTCACATTGTACAATTTTGTGTTCACATTATACAAGAAAAAATGGATAAGGAATTTTCCGGGCGATTTCCTGTGCACATCCTGACAATAAACTCTTTTATTACCTGCTTTATGTACATAATAATGTGGTTTCGTTATCGCCTATAGGTTAATCGCTAGCAAAGCGGTCAGCAATGAAGGCCATGCGGATGTTGGAGACAGTCCTTTCAGTGGAGAAACCTGAAGAAACGACTTATTTTGCAGTGCAGCAAGCAAAATGTGGAACAGCTCACATCTGGCTGCGGGTTGGTGTGAGCCGTAGAGGTGTAGTTCACTCCGCTTGTTCCTGGGAACAGGAAGTTCGTGATCATCTGAACTGACGGTCCAGGTCTGTCATTCGGAACCATGTGTCCAGCTCCCTAAAATATTGTTCATGAAGAGTAGAGTAGCGTGAGGATTTTGAAGCGCAAGTGTGGTTCCCCAACCTTCACGGTCAGCACGTCAATGGAAATGCTGACTCCTTGAGCGCCTTTTCCCGAATATCGCTGAACAAAACCTCCCACTTGATTGTTGGCGCTGAAGAACCATGGAACTCGATCTCCAGGCTGAATTGTCATGTACTAGTGATGTCTGCAGGAAAACGGACGGAAACATTTTAAGGACTTCATGGTGATGAAGAGGCCAACATTCTTAACGCTCGCAACAGGCAAGCCTTCTGGACAAGTAGGACGGCAATTCTCTGATTCTGAGTGAAGGTTAGATGCTGGCGGTCTAAGAAAAAAAAATGCAAATTCGATTTGGCGATGCTTCATGTCGTTCGCTCCACTAGCAGTCGCTTTATACTGTTTTCAAGTGACTAAGGTGCTTCTGCTTGGTTTCGCAACATTATTTATTTGAACACTTTGGCGAGGATTGCAGGGCATAGCCCTGCAGCTACTATCAAACTGACCTTCAGATTGTTTTCATTCGCCACGTCTCTCATGTGCCACGAGTCTCCCAAATAATTGCAGGCGGTGTCAATATCTCCGTTGTAGATCAGGAATCGAAAGTTCGGCGTCTTAAAACGTTCACGTTGCTAATAAAACAGCACTGTTCGAGAGCTACATAAACTGACACGGCGCTGCTCAAGGACGAAGGAAAAGAGTGCGAGTACGAGTTGCAGCAGCATACCTTTACATTCTGTATGACGTACTGGAAGAAGACGTTCGTCGTGTTGTATGTGATGGTGTACTGGTCATACAGTGGTCCACTGGAACAACAACACAGTGTGAAACACTTCGGAGGCAGACAGGGAACTTACACGGGAGGTCAATGAGCGTCCCGTGGCAATTTTAAAAGTGACCTATTGAGGGTTGTAGGGGACTGTAGAAGAAGCACCGTAGTGGTTTTCAAGTTTCCTGCGGACATTGGGTTAGATCAAAAATTGCAAAAAACCGTATCACTTCAGTGTGGGCCGACAAAGCAAAACCGACGTCTGGAACTGCCATGTCGTGGTTGGAATCTAACCTGCAAAAGGTTGGGGCTGGAACAGTAGCGGAATTAGAGCGATTTCGCAATTTGCTTGTTAACCGAAGCGGAACATTGAAGTGCGTGAAGACAGGATGGCCGAGTGGGTACGGGGCGGACTTGCAGGAAAAGGGTCAAGGGTTCGGGTCCAGAGGGTGTGTTACTGCATTGCTGGGCTTGCTCAATCCAGTTTTGTATGTAAGTGCATTTTGACCGCAGTAATGTACCATAGTGACATTGTAACCTTATTTTAACCTGGATGTTATGAAAAAATAAAGCCACAGCGTTCACAATACATTCGATTGGAAATTGAGCAAAGCAGGCGGCTTTTCTTTGCTTAAATAATAGATAATATTCTTTGTCTTGACCATCTTCGGTAGGCATTGACGGTGGGATTGTCAGCAGGACTGTACTTCACGACTCCAAAAATCGAGGAGAAATTGAAAAAATTGGGTAAAAAAAATCGTTTTATATTTATTTATTCATTCATTCGTTTATTGTTTTTAATTTCATTTTTATTTATTATATTTTATCATTTACCAGACGTCCTACGGCCTCCCGGCCGCCAAACGTTTGATGGCATTAAATCGTTTCAGTTATTGATCGGTATTGAATCGATAATGTAATTCGATATTGACCAGCCGATCTAACCCTTCCAACTTTTATCGAGCTCACTCGTCGGTCGTCATATCCGCGTGACTCCCACCGAAATCGGTCAGTCGGGACGGAAATCGATAACACCTGTCGAGCAATCAATAATATTGATCGGTAGGGTCCTTCGATTCTACCTACTTGTTGAAGCGGGCTACTCCTTCATCGTTTACACGTGAGGGTAACCTTCACAGGTTTTACATGTACGTGCGGGTTACCTTCACATGTTCGACACGTTTCACAGGCTCAAACAGGTTTGTGATACATATACACAGACAGACGGACTAACGCTTTTATATTAGTAGGATTGTTTATGTTTATATTTTTTAATTAATTAATTAATTAAATATTACATTTATGATTGATTTTTTTCGACCCCTCTTCGACTTCTCGAGAGAAAGTATAACATACCGATCAGTCTACTTCATGTTCAACCAACCACATTGCTAGTGACCTCACGGCCGCCACATACAGCAACCTCTTTACTGCTACAAGGAGACGTAGCACTAGCCACATCATTGTCACCGTCAGGCGACCAGTCTACACCCTGGGCTTCGTAAAAATCAAGCTAACGTCACGAATGAAAGAACAGGAGACTTTTTTGCAGTTCCTTGGTAGACTACGAAAGAGATAATATTCTTTATCTTGACTGCCTTCCTTAGGCGCCGACGGTGGGTCTGCCAGCACTACTGTACTTTATAGCTCCAAAAGTCGAGGAAAGACTTAGAAAAATTATAAAAAGATTAATCTTTATTTTTATTTATTATTTGTTTGTTTTTTATTTGTTTGTTATGTATTAATTATTAATACCCTTATTAAAATTTATACTTTTGTTTTTAGTTAATTAAATAATGCATATATTGTATAATTTAATGTTTTCACATGCCGAGTTATTGGTTGTCTTGCATTGCTGTATGTGATGGCCGTGAGATCACCAGCAATATGATTGGTTGAGCATGAAGAAGACAGATTGGTATTGTTATACTTTCTCTCCAGAGGTCGAAGAAGGGTCGAAAACATAAATATGTTAATTAAATATATAAATATAAATAATAAGTAAATAATAATAAAATATAATAAATAAAATTAAAAGAATAAATGAATGTATAAATAAATATAAAACAAATCTTTTTCATCCGATTTTTTTCATTTTCTCCTCGATTTTTGGAGTCGTGAAGTACAGGTTGCGTAAAAAGTATTGACGCACTAAATGTAAACGTTAGAAATAACAACACATTACAACACAACAACAACACATTATAAAATTTAACAAGTTTATACGCAAAATGTCAAAAATAATCTAATGAACAGAACAGCATCACTTGTATTTTATGTTGGCTTCTTTGCTGCGAATGCAGGGGCAAAGACGACGAGGGAAGGCATCGGCAGTGCGCCTCAAGTAGTCCACGTCGATTTCGTTCTATGCTTTGACCTTCAGTGACTTGATACTTTTGTGCATTCATCTTGTAAAAGTGTTACATATTCTTAAAGACCTTCAAAGTGCTAACTCTGGCGGAGGCTCGCTGCAAGGGAGGCGCATTGGGCCAGTATCATGGTCTGTGCATTCATCACAAGGGTCTCTCGTTTTCGTGGATACAGGAGTGAAGACAAATCAGTAGAACTATCGGTATTAATGTCCTAAAAAGCAACTGATAACTTGGCTCAAATCCCACTTTGAGAGTAAGCCGTATGTCTCCCAGCAGGATTAGACTCCTGCGCAGAGTCGAGGATTGTTCAGGACTGGTGCCACGCCAACTTGGAGGACTTCATTCCGGCAGAGGAATGACCTCAGTATAGACCAGATTTGGATCCGCTGAATCACTCTGTATGGAAAGTTTTAAAGAACAGGGCTTTCACTACTTCCCACCAAAATTATAAGTCAGCGAAGCATGACCTGGTCAAAGAAATCGACGTTAACTACCTGCGGCGCACCGTCGATGCCTTTCCTAGGCGTCTTTTACCCTGCATTCGCAGCAAAAAAGCCGATATTAAATACAGGTGATGCCATTCTGTTTGCTAGATCATTGTTGACACTTTGTATATAAACTTATTAAATTCTATAATGTGTAGTTGTTTCTAACGTTTACGTTTAGTGCGTCAATACTTTTTACGCACCCTGTACAGTCGTGCTGACAATCCCACCGTCAATGCCTACCGAGGACGCTCAAGACAAAGAATATTATCTATTTTTTATGCAAAGAAAATCCACGTGCTCTTCTCAATCTTCAAACTATGTATTATGAACGCTGCTGCTTTATTTTTTTTATATCGCAACATCCAGGTTAAAATAAGGTTAGAATGTCAGTATGGTACACTACCGTGGTCAAAATATTAAAAAGAACTTTACATCTACAAAATTAGACCGGGCAGGCCCAGAAATGCAAGAACACACCATCCGGATGCGAACTCCTGACCTCTTTCCTGCAAATCCGCCTCTCTATACACTCGGCCACCCATCCGTTGCGTCTATGTTCGTGAGCGGCGCACCTCAATGTGTTACTGTACGGCTAACAGGCTAATTGTGAAATCGCTGTTATTCTGCTACTGTTCCAGTCCCAAACTTTTTGCAGGTTAGATTCTAATCACTCAGCTCCAGACGTCTGTTTTGTTTTATCGGCCCTCACTGAAGTGATACGGTTTTTTGAAATTTTTGATCTAACCCAATGTCCGCACGAAATTTGAAAACCTCTACGGTGCTCCTCTTACAGTTCCGAACAACCCACAATAGGTCACCTTTAAAATTGCCACGGGATGCTCAATGACCTCCCTTGTTAGTGATGTGGCCTCCTTCCTCAAATAAGCTTAAAAACCCTCATCCATTGTCGACGAGGGTGCCCGCCATTAGACCGCATTTGATTCAGTGGAATGTTCATGATATCACTGTTTTGGCCCATTAAAGCTATCACGCCATCTGCACACTGTGCCGCGTTTCTACGGTCTGTTGATTATTAATTTCGTCTCATTTCTCCGCGGATCTTCCTCGTTAAAAAGCCTTCGGACTCTCCTGTTAAGAGTGATCTTGGAGATTCAAATTTATCGTGCAATTACAATCTAAGTGGCCACTCTTTAGACAGGGTTGACTGGGAGAGGGACCTAGGTTTTCTTTATGACCAAAATCTTGACTTTTCTGCTCATATCAGGATTCCTTACAACAAAGCTTCAACTCGCACATTCCAGGCCTTTAAGGGTTTGTGAAGCTGTGATCAGAGCGTTCTATTCTCGTGTTCTCTCTTCGTAAAACCTCGACATGTTTCGTAACGTTTTAACGCCGAACGAGGTTGTAGGTGAATCAATTTATTGAGCGGCCTAAGGTTTTGACCTTTTTGTCGTCTTCAGAAACCTAAAAGTGATTCAAGGCTTTATATTTGTATCTTACCCGACCAAGCGCCTCCTTCTCCCTGCCTTTTCGACATCGTCCTAGGTATAAAACGAAAAAACTCCAACGTATGAGAACTAAACGCACACGCCGATCCACCGTTGACGCGGAGCGACGTCGCTACCGCGGTTGTTACTTGCCGAATGAGTCATACTGTGCCATTCCGAACTGGCTATACTGATGGTGGGTATACCAGAGTCATTCATAAGGACACTCATGTCACCACCGGTTGTTCTACCATTCAACTCGGAATGAATGGTAAGAAGTCACTAGCGATCGAGGAACACTCATTTCGGCTGCGTTTAATTCTCATACGTTGGGGTTTTTGTTTTGTACCTAGGGCGATCTCTGAAAGGCAGGGAGGAGGAGGCGTTTGGTAGGGTAAGTTACAAATATAAAGTCTAGAACCATTTTTAGGCCTCTAAGACGACGAAAGGTCGAAACGTTAGGCCACTCAATAATTTGATCCACCTACAACCTCGTTCAGCACAGAAGAATTAACACAGAACGTTTTAATTGAAGCGCATAAAACATATGTTAACCCATCGTGGAATGCGGCTCATCAGTGTACTGTCCTCTCAAAAGGAGGTATGGTGAATTGTTGCGAAAGGCACGAAACAACTTTACAAGGAAAGACTGAAGAAGTCGGATTTCTGTAGAATATCGGGCTCTCGGCATAGGAACTCACGGTTTCAGCTCCACACTCTTGAGTCGCGGCGGAAGCAAAATGATGTGTGTACGGTTTTTAAAGCACCTTCGATATTAAGGCCCCCGCAGACTTCTGCGGCGAGCGGCTTGACTCATCATCAGTGGGAGCGGTGACGGCGAGGTACTGTACTGTTTCTAGTCGGGACCGACTGGTGCTTAACAATAACGCGCCCCGATGACGATCGCGCGTCCGCATCGACCGTCTCCGCTCTGGATCCCGCCGGAAAGGGCAGAGCGCAGAGCGCAGACAGACAGACGCTGGAGCGGCGCCGCCGGGTGGAATGATTCAAGTCATTTCCGACAGCGACGCCGCCGGTGCCGCTGGGCGGCGCCGCCGGTGCCGCCGGTGCCGCTGAAGGCGAGCTCTGCGTCTCTGCCCTATGGTTAAGCATAGGGCAGCAGAGACGCCGCAAAAGTCTGCGGGGGCCTTTAGTGAAGGTTCAAGCTAGTAAATTTTATCGCATCATCAATTCTAGAATTCGGAGAATTCAGAGGAAATTGGTTATAAAACGCCTAAAACCAGAATTCGTGGAAACAATTTCACTTGCAATGTCGGATCGGGTTATATCTCGCTCAAGAGTCCCCCTACTCCCCTCCCCCATCTCGCAATTCTTCTCGATTTTTAAGACCATTGCAGGGGAGCGGTTGTTATCATTTTCATGACCATTCCCATGATGCTACTTGTTGCTGTTCTGTACTTGGCTATGTTCAGCTTGTATTTTTTTCCCATAATCGCCTTATGCAGCGTATTGAATAAATATTTTACTAGGCATAATTCGGCTAATCCATGGGCTACATTGTCAGCCACGATGAGGGTGGACTGAAGCCAAGAGATGCCTACGAGGGTGCGGCGTATGCCAGTCGGTTTTACTCTCAGCTTAACCATGGGTGATTGCTGGCGAGCTCATAGCCTTGGCGGCGGATCGTCCAAGTTTACGATATATTCAGCGGGCAGCGCGTTAGGGTACGAATGGGGATCAAGTACAGAGCGTAGGGATTCAGAAGACGTGCCGCACACGTTGTCCGGTGTGCGTTGGGATTCAGAAGACCTGCTGAAGACGTCGTCCCACGTGCGTTAGGATTCAGAGGACGTGCCTGGACGTGATTCTACGTTCATCAGGGTTCAGAGGACGTGCTGCAGACGTAGCCCAACGTGTGTTGGGATTTAAAAGGCGTGCTGAAGACGTCGTCCACTAGAGGGGGGAGGCGGCATTTTTTCTCAATATGGCCCTAGGTGCATCGGATTTCTGAAGACGGGTTACAGAAGTCGTGGCACGTGTGTAGGAATGCAGAAGGAGTGACACAGACGTCGTGGCAACGTGGTAGCGCGTGAGACGAGACTCAGTGTCATATGTGCGTGTTTGACCCTCACTCCGGTTCTTTGTCAGCAACTACAATACCGCTCAAATTCTTTGCAAATAAGACGCTTTGCGACGGATTAATCCGCCACAAAGGGTCGCATTGCCGTAACTCTTTACAAAGTTACTTATTTAAAATCTAATTAACACCATTAGAAGCCCCGTCTCATTTTCTATCCAGTGATCTAAACATCGTCTA
Organism: Heligmosomoides polygyrus polygyrus; assembly: GCA_947396885.1. Taxonomy (NCBI): domain Eukaryota; kingdom Metazoa; phylum Nematoda; class Chromadorea; order Rhabditida; family Heligmosomidae; genus Heligmosomoides; species Heligmosomoides polygyrus. Next base: position 64,968,030 of record OX377202.1, read on the forward strand.
AATCGATTGTACTGTGACCTAGTTATGAAGCTTTTGCTTCCTCGGCTCCGTTAATTGATTTACGACCCCTCCGAGATCCCCAGTGGCATGTCCTTAAGGCTTTCCGTTGACGAGGTTCATCGAAACTCAGAAATCCTCTATTGTTTCAGTAGATCTGTATTTGTTACGCATCAGGTATCATTGTGGTACTAAATAGCGCTAAGTTTGAATAACATAGGCCCGATTTCAGACAAGCGCAAATGCGCGGAAACCTAAGATTTAGTTAAGAATTACCCAACTAGTAGCCTGCTACAGAAGACAGTATTCTACTATTACATTGTGGGAACGATGGTCTTTATAAAACGTGTAAAATGGCTTTGAGAAATGAACAGAAATGACTAGATATTCTTTTTTTTCCAACAAGGGATTGGTCCAATCTCAATATGCGGCGTAGTATTTCTCCTATCTTTGAACTTCGGTTTCTGCTGTACAGGATAAGTACGAAAGCCGTGTTTTTTGTTGTCTACAGTAGACCACAAGCACATTCGAATCTGAGAAGAACGGAAAGATTTTGGGCGTTCAAAGTAGATTTCTATGCGGCCAAAGTTTGACGAAAACAACAGAAAATTTTGTTTCAGTCGCTTACCTCTTTATGGAGGAGTTTAAATGAAAAATCAACTGAAAAAAAAACTCATCCATAAAGAGGCAAGCGACTGAAACAAAATTTTCTGTTGTTTTCGTCAAATTTTGGTCACATAGAAATCTACTTTGAACGGGCAAAATCTCTTCGTTCTTTTTAGATTCGAATGTGCTTGTGGTCTACTGTAGACAACAAAAAACACGGCTTTCGTACTTATCCTGTACAGCAGAAGCCGAAGTTCAAAGATAGGAGAAATACTACGCCGCATATTGAGATTGGACCAATCCCTTGTTGGAAAAAAGAAAATCTAGTCATTTCTGTTCATTTCTCAAAGCCATTTTACACGTTTTATAAAGACCATCGCTCCCACAATTGAATAGTAGAATACTGTCTTCTGTAGCAGGCTACTAGTTGGGTAATTCTTAACTGAATCTTAGGTTTCCGCCCTTTTGTGCTTATCTGAAATCGGCCCTATGTTATTCAAACTTGGCACTATTTAGAACCACAATGACACTTGATGCGTAACAAATACAGATCTGTTGAAACAATAGAGGATTTCTGAGTTTCGATGAACCTCGTCAACGGAAAGCCTTAAGGACATGCCACTGGGGATCTCGGAGGGGTCGTAAATCAATTAACGGAGCCGTGGAAGCAAAAGCTTCATAACTAGGTGACTGTACAACCGCTTTAGACGTTGTTTAGATCGCTGGATAGAAAATGAGACGGGGCTTCTAATGGTGTTAATTAGATTTTAAACAAGTAACTTTGAAAAGAGTTACGGCAATGCGACGCTTTGTGGCGGATTAATCCGTCGCAAAGCGTCTTATTTGCAAAGAATTTGAGCGGTATTGTAGGTAAGGAAGTAATGGCGGGGAGATGGGAGGGGGAAGAGGTAGGGAGAGTGATTAATATTATTGCAGTAGGACAGTAAACATGTCGTTCTATTGACCAATACCAATTAATTTTTAGTTATGTTTCTGCAGATTAAGAATTTCGGATTGGCAGAGAACGGGCATTTTAGAAAACAAATCGCGTACATGTGATAGAGGGTGGATGGTCTTCATAGAAGCAGTGAAGATTCTGCCCTACCATATCCCGCTGCACTATTCTATAGAGTAAAACCTGTTTTTTACTGTAATAAAGATAAGAAGGCCTAAAAAAAGGAGGGTGATTGGGGCTGTTCTATTTTCGGGTTTGGGAGCGATCCCCCCAACCAGACGTTTGGTGGCCAGTAGGCATCTGAACGTCTGGTAAATAAACAAATCGCGAGCCGCTTGTCGCAGGGCCATGTGGCGCGTCCCTAGGTGGCTGGTGCATAGGGGAATGAATGGCGAACCAAATGCGACCATGTACTGCCCAGCGACGGAGGTGGGATGCAGGGGATGAACTACTTGCGTCTGCTGCGTCGAGTCGTATCGTCCTTTGTTTGTGGGCGTGGCATGGTGATGTGCAAAGTGTGTGGATGTGTTCGCCCATGCGGGAATTGTATCTGTGTCGGCCCAGCGAAAAGCTCGCAAACGGTGGATCGCTAGGCATGGAAGTAGTTCCTTGCCCTACCACGACTCCGGAGAAGAACTGTTCCTCGTAACATTCATCAGCAGAGCACGTTGGTGTCCTTGTCAATACGCACCTGGATCCTAGAACAACGATTTGTACGAGTGTCTGACAAGCCACATGGACTCCGTGACTGAAGAGATGTAGCTCCGCAACAGCATTGAATTTGTACGACGGTATGCCCCAACATCCAACTACGACGACTCGTGGCCCGATCTTGGCGTTGAAACCATCACCTTGTAGAAGGTGTGATCTTTTCTATAGAAGTTCGCCAACTCTTCGACGACTACGACGAGAAGAGGTCGAAGCCTTTTACGTAGAGTTGTCGAACTTGTATAGCAAAGATAACACCTTCTACAAGGTAATCGTTTCAACGCCAAAATCGGGCTACAAGTAAGAACTTCACATCGGAACCCACGGTTTGGAGTGGAACGAACAAGGTGAAGGGCTGTCTGAGTTTGTCATGTCGACCAAGACCATCCATGAAAACTTGCCGTTGCAAAAGCCTCCAGCCCTACTATCTACCTGGGCGTCCCATGTGGCAAGTTCCACTGCGAGATCGACTGCATCATGTTCAGCCGTAGGTATTGCCTGACCGACGTCTCCGTTGTTCCCAATTTTTACACGGGATTGGATCACCGCTTCCTTCGCGCGAAGTTCCCCTCCTCGCGTCAAGGTGAGAAGGCCGCAAAGTTCAAGAAGAGGAGTTCCAGAACGACCATCAACTGGGACCTCTACACCTCTCTTGCCGGCTTTTGGGAAGATGCCGTCATGGACAACGTGGAGGTATACGACCGCTTCGTTTACTATCTCCACGATAGTAAACGAGAAGCCGAGAAAGACCACCAAGAGACATCTTTCTCCGGAAACTCTCGAACTGATACGCCAGTGTGGAGCAGCACGAGCGTCAGACAACTACCAACACCGCGCTTGCCAACCTATGCAGAGACCTGACAAAGGACGATCCTAAGCAGAGAAGAGCGGAAATGTTGTCTAAAGCTGCAAGGTAGGGTTGACCATCCGCAATGCCCGCTGGAACTTCAGCCACTTCAAGATCAAGGTGACCGCTCTCCGACGCCCTGATTGAATCGCCACCCTCTTCTAATTAGAAGGACAGTGAGGAAAGTCGTCCACGACTTTCACTCCGATCTTTTTGACAGCCACGTCCACCTGCCCTCACGCCATCTTCCGCAGGATGGATGCGTTGCCCCTCTGTTCTCCCTCCGAGATCCGACACACCACCTTGTCGGAGAAGAATCGTACAATATCCGGTCCCGATGGGTTCAGATCCGAACATATGAGAAATCTCCCGCCAGGGCCCATGAACACTCTGGTGCGGCTCATCAGGCACTACCTGTCGGAGTGCAAAGTTCCATCTCAGTGGAAGAACAGCAGGACCGTCTCGCTGTACAAGAATGGAGACATGCACGACGTTAGCAACTATCGTCCGATCTCCATGCTGTCGTAGTCTACAAGCTGTTCACTCGAGTCATTCTGAGTAGATCACAAAAACGCTGGCCCAAGATCAGCCATGGGTAGAAGCAGGATTTTGGAGAGGATTCAGCACGATCGACCGCAGACACAAGACTCATCGAAGCATTGCGAGAATATAGGCTGCCGCTGTGCCCTATGTTCATCGACCAGAAGAAGGCATTCAACTCTGTCGAAAGCGGTCGTCCAAGCCCTGTTCAAACAGAGCGTTCACGTTCATTGCATCAGAGTCCTTCGAGAGCTGCGCAGACCAGACCAAGCTTCGCCATTTAATAACGATGTCGTCGTCAACGTGAAGTGAGGGGTTCGGCTAGGGTATAGCATATCCCAGAAGCTGTCTAGCGCTACCTTCGAAAATGCCATGCGCGAACTAGAATGAGAAAACATGGGAGGGAAGGTCGGTCGGCAGCTGCACCATCTTCGCTTCGCTGATCTTATCATGATCATAAGCCAGGCGGAATGAATGCTGGTCCACTTCGCTCTCGGATGTGGGAACGTTGGACTGCGGCTGAATCTTTCGAAGATGATGTTCATGAAGAATGTACAAGTTTTTGATGCTCCATTCTTTCTCAACAGAACAAACATCTCCGAATGCTCCAACTGCGTGTGTCTTAGTCCCGAAGTCAACACCAACAACCTAGCGCCTCAGTTGGGCAGGAAAAGACCATTAGCTTGCGGAGCTTTCAAGAGCGTTGAAGAAGTCGAAGAAGACGAAGTACGTCCGGCTCCCTGCCCTTCAACTCCACTGTTCTTCCTTTGCCAATGTACTGGCCATGTCGTCGAAAATTGGGTTGGTCTGCTACGTAATGATTAGTACCTCGCAGACACCCGCTGGACGAGATCCGTCACCGACTGGATTTTGCGGGATGTCAGGAGAACACCAGACGCCCACTAACGCATTGGTGGGACTTTTTTGCGGAAGTCCGGAACGAACGATGTAGCCCTCGAGTGAAGAATATTCATTGGAGCACTCTGGCAGGCGGCAGGGACGGATGGCGACGTCCGCTCGAGCAACTCGATGATCAGCGGGACGGCAAGTGATACAGGGCTGTGCCACACATCCCACTTCAACGGGATATCATGAAGTCGATTAGGATGCTTATTTGGCCTGCAGTGTGAGTTGCCATTGCGAACAGTACTTAACCCTTGGCAGACGAGTTTGGTACCATTGGTACCACCTTTACCGCCCAGCGATGTTTGGGAGGCTTGATTGGTAGGGCAGGGTCCAATGCATGGAGGGGCGAGTCATAACCAGCCATTTATTGAGAGACCAAAGCGATAGCAGCTTGCGTCATCCTAGCCGAAGAGAATTTCTGGTAGCTAAAATTTGCGCATCAATGTATCTTCAGGAGCGAGGTTTCGGGGACCACCGCAAGTGAAGGTTGCGCTATTTTAAGGGTTATCTCGAAACGGGTCGAACTACCCGCTTGCAGTGCGTTTGAAGTCTGCCTCTGCACACGGCTGGGGTGCCGTTAGGGACTTCTGCAATCTTCTCTTGAGCAATGAACTTAGGTTTGAAGCGTGCTTGAAACATCGTGCAACGTACACATATAAAGGCCATCAGATTTCTGTTGCTTTGGAATGAAGGTGTTCTAAGCACGTTTTAGTATTGCGCCGTTCTATGTTGTTTGCGAGTTTGTTTTTTTCAGCTACGTTTTAGAATGATGTTTATTTTGTTACTAACTCCTTATTTACTTTGTTGTTTATCCTTTGTTTTTTTCAGAACTGGATCTGTTTTTAGACGTGCATGACGACCTGTGCAGGGTTTTGCGCACCTTTGAGTGCAATAAATAAATAAATAAGGTGCACTCCTGTTCAGTTTTACGAAAATGTAGCGGATCATTCCTTTTATGGGCCGCAGCCTGATCGGAGCCAAACTTTGTTAGAAACCGGTTCATTCCGGTGTCACAGTTGAGTAACGAACGCGTTGGATTCAACATTACTAAGAAGGGCATACTAAACGTCCTGTTCGGAAAATAGAGTGGATTTGAGTCCTGCTTGGGGCAACTGACCGCGGCAAAGCATCGTTATAGGACAACGAACTAGAAAATAAAGGATTTAAAGAATTTCTATTTGAGCTGCAACGAAGATTCTTGATTTAAAAAAGTTTCGTTTTTGCAAGCATTTGAGTAACATTGAAATGCTAGAACCCGAGCTTTTACTGAAAATTTTAGTTTTTTATTTGTTCCTCCTCTCTGCTTAAAGATCAGGGAGGGCAACAGCAGTGAGCTCAAGGTGTACTATTGGAGCAGAGTGCGATGCAAACGGTGATCGAAAATCGTTCGTTCCACTCTCAATCGGACTCTCTCCACTACTGATTAAGCGTTTCAGTGTCGAGAAACATACTTGCAGTCATGCCATTTAATCTTCCCTCCTTGCTGTGATCGCCATTCGTCCGGGATATGAAGGGCGTTCTGAAACTCGTCGGTTCTTGGGAGAAGTGCTTAGCAGCACTGTTTTTATCGAGAGGCAAGCATGAAACCTATGCTGTGCTCAGTTGCTCTTATTTGCCGTTCTATGTACTAGTAGAAATTACTGCGAGAATGTCGACAGCGTACAACTTTTCCGTCAAGGTCAGTGAGTTTTAAGAAATTAGAGAAACACTGAAAAAATGGAAAGAAGAAGGCAAAGGGGAAGTTTACAAATTCTCACCTGAACATCTCTGTTATTTGTGTACCTGTATAGCGAATAATCTGCCCAGCACGGAAAACCCCACTGGTTATCAGTGGAAATGCGATTGGTCAATACCTAAACTATGAAGGAACCATTTTTGTGGAAAACGCAGAAGATAAGGAGATTTTTCAATTCAAGAGACTGCAAAGGAGAAGGCCACGGTCAACGAAAGGTTAACGAAAACACCTGAGCTGTGTGGTTTCTCGAGTGCGCAGGTTCGAGATTATATTAAGATGTGAGCAAAGAAGAACAATTGAAACATGCAAGCGTAAAGCAGCCAAAAGAAATTGAGCGGGACAACGCAGAAGAAACATTGGTTCGATTTCCACCGACCGTTACATCAATACATAGTTGACTGTCGAGGCAACCTAACACATGGTTTTTCACGTACCAAATATTGTTATTCATTCCCTATTAATAACTGGTCAGTGATCAGCTTCAATGTTTTTACAATCTATGATTAAATCAGAGGCTTTTAACACGTTAACATGGACAAATATAATAGAAATTGAAGAAACAATAAATCCTATGGACACAAGACGCTACGCTACAGCTTGTTCAAATGTTAAGGACGCTAAAGGTTTTGCTGTAGCTGAGCTATCTATGGACAGCCGGAAAGGGAGGACCAAACCAGGGTGGCTCACAAGGTAAAATATCGCCCATTCTAACATCGGTCACGTTTGGCTACCAAACTTAATGCCTTAACTTCGTAAACAGTTATTTTTATTATTTTTCTTATGTAGTGCTGGTTTCATTCATTGTCATTGAGAATAATTTTAGTCCTCGTTTTCCCCCCCCCCTCACCGAATCCCGCGTAAATGGGTAGTGGCGGTAGGTTTTGCACTTACCTGCCGGTAGGTTGTTCATGAATCCGGACCCTGGAGCACTTCTTAGAGCGTCTCTGTGCTACCTCTAACAAGTTCCTGCGTTCTAGCGCTGTTTACCTCCTTGCAAGGCTCCTTTGCAGCTGGAGTTATCTACTAACCGTTCCATGTATGTTGTATTCGGATCCAGTAGCACAGCCCTACTCTACCGGAGCATCCCTCCTAGCGCTCGAAGTACGGTGCAGATTCGTTGAATGAAGTCCAACCGGTGGAGCAGGCTGAATTTCGCGGGGGCACCTGTCTGAACCGCACACAGGCTGTCTCCAGGATCGTCTAGGCTTGCCGCAAGTGCAATGTTCCGCTAGTTCTCACCTTCATCGACAACGAGGAAGCATCCAACAGCGATGAAACGAACGCCTCTCTGCCCTCATCGACGAACTCATCAACCAAGGAAGCAAACTCGCTCTACGTGGGAACATAGCTGGCTGCTGAATGTAAGACGACTGTTCAGCTGTTCCACCTCACTTTTGCCAATCCCCGTTGGAAAGAAAGTGCGACGGGGTGACAATGCGGCGCTGCAGACGATAATGGCAAAAAAGTCTTTCGATTGAAACGAAAATGGCACATGTTTAGATGAAAGATTCCTCCTCAATATTCGTTTTGTGGACGTCGTTGTACTCTTCTCGAGTTGTACCGCTGATACAAATGAAATGCTTGGCGAGTTAAACAAATCAGGGACAAGGATGGCACCGCGAATCAACCGAAGAAGAGATATAGTTCATGAAGGACGTCTTCTGCGGGAGAGAAGGAATTCAATTGGAAGACTCTCAGCCACAGAGACCTCGTCTTACGTGGACCACGGATAATCGATGAACATGGGCAACAATATGAAAGACGAACTGGACGGCAGGCGAAGCGCCGCGGGGGCGGCTTTCGGGCTTCTTAAGGAGGCTGTAGAGCATAAGAGGGACCCGGAGCTCCAAACAAAGCTTTTCTACTCGAAGGTTCTCCCTGATTCCTGTTACGTAGACGTGGGCTGATACTACTGCTACGTTAAAGACTCTAGGGATCATGCACAAAGTGCTGGAGCGATGCCTTCTGAAATGCAACCGGCGAACTCAACACCAACCCTGATAGCGCAGCTCCGACGAGAAGAATGTGTTATCTTCGTGACGCAGAGAATTACATGTGAAAGGATAAATGCCGATGGGCAGACCACTTCATGAGGAGATAATACAACTGATGGAGGAAAAGAGCACTGGAATGGACTTCTTCTTCTTTAGCATCTGTCCCGCTTCGTAGTGGGGCCGCCTTTCTGGTATCACCGTCACCTGTCCAGATCCGACGTCACCTGCTCCGATCCAGCGCTAGATCAGGGTGGACACCGACTGCTTTTAAGTGCACATATCATGTTTAAGAGCAGCACCGCTAAGCCCTCTAGATCGTTTTCCAATTTCCTCGCGGTTAAGGCCTACCTTGCGGAGGTTGTGTTCTCTTCCACGCAGAACGTGGCGGTATCACTGCTGCGAACTTCGCACAACTCTATCTGCGCGAACAAAAACAACGACCAAATGACATCATTTGGAATGCGGTCGGGGTGCGTGACTCCAGCCGTCTAACGCAGCCCTAACCTCGAGGAAAACCAAGTTCAAATGTAATCGATCCTGGATGACGATGGCGAGACAATAACACGAATGGAAGCAATGCAACGGCCGGTGAATACAGGCCATCTACAATAAGTCTCTGGGAATTTAAGTAAATGCACGGTAGCGCAATTGGATGGGGCTCCTGTTACTGTATGAATCCCCATGAATCCGAATCGATATGGTTCGGTTTCTCCCACACTAGCGAAACCTTCCAATTCCTGCAGGAAACACTGAATTGGTATCAGACTTCTCTGGTTACAAGAAGACGGTCATCATTCCTTGGCCTGGTCTTCTCAATTCATAGTGTAGTCTAAATGTTTTTTCAAACTGGTTCCACGATACCACGTAGATGTAGACTGCGTGGCGCATCTCAATGAAGATTGTTTGGCATCAGCCTTCATCTTTTCTCCTTCAGTGGGAACACCGAAACCCAGAAAGCTGTTTCGAAAGAGACCTTCGAGCAATACCATAGATAAATGCTCAGACAGATCTCTTATGTTTTGTGACATAGCTGCGAAAAAGGCGTTGAAAAAATATTACGTGCCCCAGTAACAGTACTGCGATATAACGATACACTATAACAATTAGGATTATCAAGCCGCATCTTCAGTACGAAACAGATACCTTCGGTTTTTAAAGAGGAACGATCTTACCGCGGCGTTGTTTCCCATGCTGGAAGTTCCATCGAACACATAAGACTTTTCCATTGGCGGCCTTCTTCTTCTGGCCAAAACTGGGGTCCGCCATTTGCGATTTGAGGGGATGTTGTAGGTGCTTTGATAGCAGTCTTGGTAGTAGTTGTATGAGTCGTAGTCGTAGCCGAAGAACCTACACACGGCAGATCCTCGGGAATATTGACGGAGAAACGGGAGACTCACCCATCTCTGCTGATCAGTGGAGCAATAAGGCGACCGCACTCTGAAGTGTCCGCCTCGAAGTCCATGCCATTCACTGTCGTCATGAACTGCGTGAAGTCGTACTTCTCTACGTCAGTCTCAGTGCCAGTTTTGCACACAGCTTTGATGCGCTCCCAGTCGCTGAAATTGAGAGTTTCAAATTCACCTGAATTGTGCTCCTTAGTTACTCCTTTTTCTCATTGCACTCCTGTGAGCGACGGCCTAGTGCCAGAACAGAGCTTGTGGAAGCCACCGGTCTGGGAGCTTTAAGTGTCGAAAATAGCGAAGAAAGGGGTAGGAACGGCCTCACTTGGTCTTTCAGAACGAAATGAAAAGGCGCTTCGCTGAAAGCCGATGAACTGTTAGTGGCTGCCTTCTGCATATTAGGCTGGTAAGATATTTGGTCCCCTGATGCACCTTGAAGCAAATGGATCCATAGAATGGGCCAATTTGGCTCGCAAGAGGGGTGAATAGGATGCCTGCAATAAACGAAAAAAATTGATAACCAATGGTGCGACACGACGTCTATGTTATCGTGCCACAAGGATATTACAATGCAGGATGAAGGGGTTTAAACGGGACTGAGGTGCAATATCCTTTATTTCCAGGCCCACTGACATGGTAGGACCACATGAATGACAAAAAATGCAATTGCCGTCTCGACTCACTCAATCTGCACTCGACCGTGAAATGCGCTCCAAAGAACGATTGAATTGTACAGGTGTTTCACATTCAGGAATCCGTTGCCAATGGCTGCTCCCTAAAAAGAAATTGCAATGCATAATTTTGCAGCTGCTTGTAATTGTGTTGTTTTCCATACACTGAACATCACTAAGCTGCCTGCTTGTCTCACGTCTCCACTGTTCGTTTTTCTTTTTGATCTCAACATGTGCATTACAGTATGCAGTAAGTAAGTAGGTAAAGCATCTCTAACCGGCAGAGCTCAGTCTGTAGTAATTAACGACAACTTGTCCCTTTACCATCGAATACCTGCCTTGATTGTTGGGTCATTTTCAAAAGCAGTCTCAGTTTTGATAGTTACAGCCTCGAAAAGGTTAGGAACGCACAAATTTGCTCGAACTTCATTTTCAGAGCCTTTAAGGCGCGAGATCTCATCTTTCTTAACTGTTCAGCTTTATACAAATATTTTCTTGAGGAACTCCACTTGGTACTAACATCTACTACTATTCTAACAGCCGCCTAAAAACTTACTCTAACACTAAGTGGAGTCCCTCAAGGTGCAGACTTACCACTTTTGTCTATCTTCATCAACGATTTAGCTTACTCCCTTCCAGCAGGCTGTTCCTGCGGCATCTACGCTGACGGTACAAAAATATTCACCGTTAATGACTGCCAAAATCATCAAAGCGCAATCGATGCCGTAGCAGTCTGGTCTAGAGCCTGGTTGCTAGATATTTCCACCGACAAAACCGCTGCTATGAGATTAGGACGTACACATCCCAATGTTTTGTCTACTTTTGAAGGTGTCACTTTGAACTGCGTCGAAGAAAAATGTAACGTAATTTACGACAGCAGTCTTTGATAGTTACACCTTCGAAAAGGTTAGGAGCAAACGAATGTGTTCGAATTTCACTTTCAGAGCCTTAAAGGTGCGAGATCTCGCCTTTCTTAACTGTTCAGCCTTCATTTTAGGTCGCTGTCAGACTGTTCTCCAATATGGTCACCACACAATAGTACTCATATAGGCGAGGTTGGAAAAGTTGAAAGAGCTTTACTTCCGGTCCTCTTGCAGATGTGGACTGTATCGAGTTTCCTTCGAGAATCAACTGTCTAGGCTAAGTGCAGAGTCTTTAGAGTCCCGACGAATAATGACGGATTTCGCCCTCATGTATAAGCTGACTACAAAAATTAGTCTCAGCATCTCTCTTCTTTTTGAGATTGCACCGAGTCTTGGTAGATTGAGAGGTCGCCCTCTGCGCATCAGACTCGAAAAACCTAACACAGCTAGCTATGAGAATTCCTCTCTCATAAGAAGAGCGCAGTGGAAAAGCTTGAGCAACGACTTTATATATAGAAACTCGCATTCCTTTCGAATCCATGTGGCCGAATTGCTGAAGTCCCAACCAAATGAGCAATCATAAGTTAGATTCATTATCCACCACCACATCCAATACCGCGACGGTTATATCGCAATACCAGCTACGTATTAGCACGCAAGAGGTTCGTTTTTTACGCACACGAGGTGTTGAACGCATGATCCCGCTCGGCTTCGTGGTCGAGTTGCAGCACGAGCAGCCGCCAGGTGCGGGGTCGGGATTCAGCCCCTTTTGTGTGTCGGCCTGCTAAACCAATCGTCAACGATCTTTCTCCGGTCGCTATTAAGTATTGTCGCTGCAGGCCTAGCAGGTTCTAGGAGCGTTACGACTGCTTTTTTACAAGCGATAGTGGTGGAATACACTCACTTCCATACAGCAAGAAGCAACGAACAAAACTATTAGGTTGTAACGAATTAAATGGCACTGAACCACTGTAAATTTAAACAGTTAATATCTCGGCTTGTGGGCAAGTTTATTAATCGAAATAAAAACCTGATTCTACACATCTTTGCCAACGTGACACAGGCTTTTCTATCCCAGTAGCATAAAAATCAGAAGTTCTGGAATTGACGAAATCTTCGAAGGCACTTTCGGCATCCTGTTGGCATTTGAATATTTTCCCTACCAAGAAGTCGCCAAGATGCTTGAAGAAATGGTAGTCTGTTGGGGAGAGGTCGGGAGAAAACGGAGGATGAGGTAGAGTTTCAATGCTCAGCTCCTTCAATTTCTGCAACGTCATTCGTGCTACATGGGGGCGTGCATTGTCGTGCAGAAGGAGAACTCGCCTTCGGTTTACCAAGGCCGGCCGGATATCCTTCAACTTTTTCATCATTTCTTCAATTTCAATGCAGTACTTCTCTGCCGTGATGGATCCACCGGGAGGGAGGAAGCTGTGGTGAATAATTCCCAGCGAACACCACCATACTGTCACCATTACTTTCTTTTGGTGCAATTCCGGCTTCGCAAAAACCTTGGGGCTCTCATCGCTGTCCACCCATTGTGCCGATCGTCGCCTGTTGTAATTACCGTCGCCATTATCCATTTCTCGTCACAGGTTACGATGCGATCAGGGAATGGGTCCGTTTCGTTCCGTAGAAGCAGTGCGGACGAGATCTCTTATCGATGGTTTCTTTGCTCCTCAGACAGCTCGTGAGGCACCCATCTTTCCAGCTTTTTGGTCTTTCCAATTTCCTTCAGATGCCGGGCAGCTGTGTTGTGACTGACGCCAAGAACCTTCGCTGTCTCCCTGGTACCTTTGTGTGGATCCTCCTCTACCACATCTCTCAGCTTGTCCTCATCAACATCACTATGCCTCCCATGACCTTCATGTTCTTCCAAGCTCTCATTTCCATTCCGGAACTTCTGATACCAACGATACGCCGTCCGAATTGTGGAACATCCTTGACCGAATGCGGCGTTGATCTTCTCGTCCGCCTCCTTAGCTGTAGTGCCCAGCTTGAATTCATACAAGTAAATGCCTCGGATTACCCTTTTGTCCATCTGCAAAAAAGTCAATAAAACTCTAAAGTCTTCCCACCTTTACATAGAAAATTTGGTACTCTCCGGTAGAGCAAAGTTTGCGCTTCTAAATGATATGCCACATGTTACGGTTTGTTCTTGACCAAACGCGTAAAGACGCGCCAAAAAATGACGCGAGCCAGTGCCATTTAATTCGTTACAACCTAATACTAGGGTGCAGTGGAAATCTAGTTGCTCAATAGCTCCACATGAAAATTTTCTCTAACCAAGGCTGTGTACATCACTGCTCAAATTACTAGTCAGGTCCAGAAACAATGAAAAATTTTTGCATACTAGGTTCGACTAACACTGGTTGTGGGTCCCATTACCAACGCCTTTGGCGTGATATTCTTTTTAAATAGTCAAAAACGTAATTCAAGACTTTATCCCATTTTTCCTATGCAAAATAACAGTTTACGAAGACCAAACACACATGCAAGAAATTCCAGTACTGTATTTAGTGTACCGCACTAAATCTTGTTTAAAATAGGTCTACATGGGAAGAACGAATATCATAGTAGTTTTTTGCGGAAATGCCGTATAAGCCCGCTATATTAAGCTCGAATCGCCCAAGGCCTTGTGTGCGCCTCCTATCGATGCGCACTATTTCGCCGTCTTTAGTCTGCAGGAGAGCTTGGCCAGGGCTAGAAGCCTTGAAATCTCGAAAAGCCATGAAAGGTTCTGTGCTTTCCTCCGCTAACGCGGAGGAGAGCACAGAATCGGGCAGGGGAAGGGAATCCGGGGTGTGGGCCCATTAGCCCGTGTTAAAATTGCCTTCATCCTAGAGTTCCCTCCCTTGCCCAATTCGGAAGAAAATAAGACCCGAATCTGTACTCGAAACGAGGAGATAAGACCGTATCTACATTCGCAGTGTGTATCTAGTCGCCACGCCTGCACGCCACGGCATGCTGTGGTAATCCCCTCCCTCGGAGACGGCCGCGAATGCGTGGGTAGGGGGCGTTTGGCAGGCCTTGAGCAATTCGAACTTAATATTGCGGGCTTATAAGGCATTTCCGTAAAAACATTCGTTCTTCCCATGGCAGATTACCCCTTATAGACACATTTTGAACAAGATTTAGTGCGGTACATAAAGTACACTAGTGCCGAAATTCCCTCCTGTTTCTTCAACGAGGAGGTGAAGCGTCTTTCTGCTCAAAACTTTTGCTCGCCTTATTCGAGGAGCTCTTATTGTTAAGGCCTCCGCACACTTCTGCGGCGAGCGGCGGCCGCGGGCGCCGTGATCGGCATGACTCATAGAAACGCTAGAGCGCAGACAGCTTGCCCGCGCCGCTGGAGCGGCGACGGCAATAATGGTTCACATCATTATCGGTGCGTAGAGAACCGTCTCCCCATCAGAAGTTAGGTTGAGGCTCTTGGACAATGGCGCATTCCCCACGGCATATCGCGGACAGTGACTTCAGTGTATGCGTTTCTGTCCGCAGACTGGCTACCAAATGATGAAATTGAAGACGCACTCCGATGCTCAAGGCACCTGATGCGTCTCTGCCGTCGGCGCTGTCCCCGACTCTGTCACCGACGTTGTCGATGACAGCTTGTCGGCGACAGGTTGTCGCCGACGGGTCGCAGCGTCGCCAAAGTATAACATAGACATTACCTGAAAGTTTTGGTTCGGGAAGTCTCCTTCGTTGATTCCTTTGACCAGAAGCTTTGCAAGCATGGGAATGTAGACGCCAGCATATGACTCACCAGCCAAGAAGAACGTCCGATTGTTGTATCGCGTTTGAACCCTGTCAGCATTTCATTTCACCTCAAAGAGTTTCTGATCAAATCTGGTAAACGTACCGACTGAAGAAGTCCTTAAGAGCTGCGTAGTTCTGTCCGGCGGTTTGGTCGTCGTCGGCCGCCGAGTAACCATCTTGCTTCGTGTCATACGAGAACCCAACCCCTATAGGTGACTCAAGGTAGAGTACGTTTGCCTTCTGCAAACGTCAGATTATGGGACGCTAAGAGCAGGGTATATTGAGATTCTGCACCGTATTCCAAGCGTAGACATTTTCGTAGAGCGAGGCTCCTTCATAGTTCACATAGAATGGACCAAGCTCCTCAAACAGTCCTACATATGAAGAACATCCCGGTCCACCGTTGAACCAAACAATTAGAGGGTCCGTCGCCGGGTCGGAGCGCGATTCGGTCAACCTGAAAAGCTCAACTAAATAGCTCGCCCATTTTGCGATTTTCCATGCATTTTATTCTCCATTTCTCTAAATGTTTGGTAACTTATTCACGCATTCGCAGGATATACAGGTGAGGACAAAGTAGGCTTTTTGGATGAAGCACTTCAAAAAGTACACAATAACGTTTGGTGAGTAGAGGTGGGCAATCAACGGAACCGGAACGTTCCGCGCTTCCCCAACTATATCGCTTCATACGGATAGGCTATTTATTATTGAAGTGATGTCTAGGTTGCCTAGATCTTACTTGGCTTCTGCGGATTTCGTTCACTTGATTCTATTAAAAAACTCTCTACTATACAGCTTGTTCACTAAGATAAATATAACATATTTAGTCTTAGCTACACCAAGGCGGTAATTCCCAAGGGTTGTAAGCTGGCGGTTATGACCCCATCTCTAACAAAGAGGGCTCCACTTAACGACTCCAGGCAATATCACCTATTAGCATCAACCCAATTTTCTCAACATCTTTCGAAGAGATCCTCAGGAAGCGTAGCTTAGTCTGTCCTGAATTCAACAAAACTATCTTGGAAAACCAGTTTCGTTTTTCCAAGCGTCTGTAGAAACAGCCGTCCTTACCTCCCTGAACGACTAGATTTTTCAAAGGCATTAAAGGAGGTTCCGACGGATATGTTGCTACTAAAGATGGAGGCGACAGGACTTCATCTTATGACAGGATATGGCAACCTATCAGGTTATGATTGAGGGCAAGCACTGCTTGGCTTTTTCCGCATGAAGTGGTGCTTTCCAAGGTGTAGTGATTCCCTAATCTTATTTCTTTGGTGCAAATACGAACTTGGCGGCATGTTTTTCAGATGATTTTTCGCTGCCTCGAGGCGGTCTCGCGGCGCGCTCCTGTGTGGGCTATGATGTAACATTTGAAGCCGCTTGCTTGCGTACGATCAGTATGTTTAGCTTGTTTCTCTAAGAACTTCCAAGCCGTTTTACAAAATTGGGGAGGGGGAAGAGTGCAAAGTGTATGCTGTTCGTGTATAGATCTACAAAATGGTCGTACAACGGCAAAGATTCATTGTCTCTACAGATAGCCAACGATTTCGGTAGTCGATTAATAGAAATGGCTTCTGGCAACAGAAAAATTACAAGCTCTGATGTAAACCTGTATGGCCCGACCAGAATTTAAAAGCCGTGTACAAAATCTGGAATGGAAATTCCGATTAGCGGTGAGGTTTTAAGAAAGGTTGATGAAGTTTGAGAACCAACAAGGGAAGGATACTAGGTGACCATGAGACTTTGAGAATATCGCTGGATGCGGCTTCGAACGCTGATTCCAAATATGTGTTCCTTTTCTGCTGTGCGCACCTGTGAATGAAGTTATGGACCATTTTCAGAGCGGCTCTCAGCTCAAGTAGCCTGAAAACTGCGTGCTGGCCGAGCAGCGGTGACGCAGAGGGGGGGGGGGGGTAGAGGAGCGGCGTGGAGACGCACGAATACGTGAGAAAAGTTCTGGATCTTGGGGCAGAAAATTGAGTGCAAATCAGCGATATCGATATAATTCGAAGAATTGAGTCGCGAGACTGAACTGAGAACTTTATACCGAGTAAGATAAGTCGCCAGTATTGCCCTTACCGACCCCGTATGTCGAAAAAAATTCACCCAAGGTGGTTATTCAAGGCACTGATCACCCACTTGCAAGTCTGGGTGGTGGAATCATGGTAATGGATTTTGCCCAAACCTCGCTATTTGTCATAGAAAACTTTGGTTGATGGTGGCAGATCTTTGTTAGGAAGTGCAAAAATGGTGCACGATTGGGGAGTCGAACCATAAACCACCCGTCTCACCGCGCCGCTCCTCTACCCTCCGCGCCACCGCTGCTCGGCCAGCGAGCAGTTTTCAGGCTACTTGAGGTGGGAGCCATGCTGAAAATGGTCCATAACTCTGCTTACAGATGCGCTGAGCAGAAACGGAACAGATATTTGGAATCAGGCCGCATCTAGTGATACACGTCTTATCTCAAAATCCCATGGTCACCTTGTATCCTTCTCTAGTAAATAAGATAATAAGAAGTGATCGGCGTTTACCCAAACCTTTTCCAAGCAATCTTTTATTAAAAGATACCAAGTACAGCGTCTTTAACCTCTTTAGGGCTTTGAGATCTAATCCTTCCATGGTCCAAAAATTTCCTAGAATTAGTGAGAGCACTGAAAATGCAGCGGATCTATTTAAAAGTTATCCCACTGCACCTGCTAAGAACTATTTGATACTACAATACATACAGTATCAGCTGTAGGCTCCGTTTGGATTCCTGGGCCTCACTTGAAGTTTAGGTGGCGGTCCACCTTGGTTTCCTTCGGGCACTTCTGTCTTGGGCTTCATGTTTAATCATATAGTGTACTATCATCAGTTAGAATCGGCGCGAGATTGAGATTGATTTTGATTTAGAATAGGTGCTAGGTGGCCTCTATTTTCAGTCAGGTGTTGCTAACGAGGAATCAGCCAGAATCTGCCCTGAGTGGATTGGGCTTCAGCTAGCTCAGGGACGTAAGAAGGCTATGCCCACTGGATCAACCAGCATGCAAAGCCTTCGTTCGCACTTGAAAGCGGTGTTGACCAAATGTTCTCCTTTTCTATGAATTTCGCAATCCTAAGCTAACTACCCTTCTGTGAGCTGGTGGGATATTCAGCTGGATCCATGGTGACATTGCTTTCCAACTCGGCCTTACTCATTGGTCGATGTTCCTTCCCTGCACGATTCCGGGGAGTAGTGCGACATTTTCTCAGCATTTTTATTTGCTACTGCGTTCGACATCCCTTTATCAAGGTTGGACGTCAGCGTAACTATACCAGATCAAAGAAGCCCTACCGCGAGCTAAAGTACCACGACCTGATAGAATTGCCAGGCACTTGATTGAGCTAGACAAACTAGATAATACGTTCAACTGGACAGAGCTTTTGAGGGAGTCGATCGCTCATAAACTTTATCTGTGACCGTCCTAGAATAGGATCGTTTACTACAATACCCACCATAAGGATTGGAAAAAGGGCGCGGTAGGCGCTTTTTTCGCGTTCTTTCTGTTCTCTTGCTGTAGTTGTTCTTGATATTGTGCCTCTTTTACCCACAGCTTCCTTTTTACTGGTCCATTGCTGCTAGCTTTTTCGTTTCATTTCACTCGTGATCAAGGAGAAATCCTGACCTTTTCAGCACTTTGAGTTCTCCTTCATTCCTTCCCTGATTTCAGTTCATTTCGTCCAATTCTCGTTCATTGTTGATTCTGTTCTCTATGTTTTTATATGCTCCTGATTGGATTTTCAAGTAACAAGAAATCGCCCGATCGCCGTTGCCGTCCCTTCCCCTGCAGATACCTCTTCTACCCACTACCTATTTTGTTACTGATCCACTCCTGCTAGCCTTTTCTTATTTTTTTCTTTTCACTCATTATCAAAGAAGGAATCCTGGCCTTTTTAGCACTTTCAGCAATTTGAGTCATTTCTCTAATTTCTCAGTTCATTACGTCCAATCTCTATTGCTGTTGATTCTGTTCCCTATGTTTTTACTAGCTAAGCTCTGATTGAATTAGCTTTAATAAATAAATAAATAAATAACTGAGTGACTCTACTCTGGACTACTGAGCCACTTTGGTACAGGAGAGAGATGTACAAATTAGATGCTTATTTATTTATTTAATTACTTATACACTACAAAGAGTGCGCCTCAAAACATTCAAGTACATCGGAATGCTAGTGCAATTGAAACAGAAATGGTGAGAAAGAAAAAACGGTAATGAGCAGACTCAGCTGAAAATTATCCGAGCCCAAAAAATTAGAGCAAATCGGGCGAGGATTTTACAACAGATGGTTGCACACAGTGTAGTCTGCAATGAAGAAAAAACGGCTGTGACCTGCTTGTGACCTTTACTAATAGTGTATCTTTTAGTTCCAAGCACAAATCTCAATCACCTTGAAGCACATTGATAAGATATCCTAGAGCTTCCTGACAAGCAGAGATGTAAGGATAAAAGGGCAAAAATCGGTGTTAATCAAACCGCTAAGGGATGCGCCAAGCAATCTAATTCTACGGATATCGTAGATGCAATTTGAATGCACACTTGGCCTAAACAATGACTTGCATAGCGAGCCGATGGTGTAGTCAATGTTTTCCCTTTCCAGAAAAGTTTGGTACCCATGCATCGATCCCGAAGGGATGGAAGGCTTAATTGGCTGGGCGGGAAATCCCTACCTGGAATTATGCCTATGTCTGATATTTATTTGCTATTTGTCCACCTATCATATTTGCGGGCGCGTGTAGCGCAGACGGAGGAGGCGCCGACTGTCGCCTGCACCCGATACCTTGTTTCTGGTTCGGATTTCCCACCCAGGCCAACCAAGTTTCCGTACATAAGGAGTCGGTGAATTGGTACCAGACTTGTCTGGGAAGGATGAAGCGCTGACTTGTTCATCGGCTGGCCATCGCAAATCATTGTAAGGCCAAATACGCATTCAAATCGTCTCCACGACATCTCGTAGAAGTAGAATGCGTGGCGCATCCCAGAAGGGATTGAGTAACGTCGTCGTTTATCCTTTTTGTCCTTTATCATATTTGCTTTTACAGAGCTAATGTTGTTCAAGAACCCTCATGACAACAGAGTCGATACTGTCGATTTCTTCTAATCTTCAGAGATTAGAAGAGATTGAAGCAGGGGATCGTGGGAATATGTTAGCCGGTAGTTAGACTTTATAACAAGTAGATAACATCCATCCACCGGCTAATGAAAATAAAGGGTAGAGGAGAATCTCTTTTTTACTCAGTCCTTTGGGATGCGCCACGCATTCTGTTCTAAGGAATGCTGTGGAGGCGATTTGAATACGCACTTGGCCTTTACAATGACTTTCTTAGCCGAGCGATGGACTAGTGAATGTCTCTCCTTTCCAGATTTTTTTTACGCCGACCCACTGATCTCGAAGGGATGGAAGACTTAGTTGGCTTGGCATGAAATCTCCACTGGAACAGCCGACAGCGCCTCAGACAGCGCTACAACGCGCCAGCACAAAAGTATTCACCACTAATTCATTAAGGCATTGCTGTCATTCAGTTTTAAAATCAATGACATCATTTCTAATAGAAGATAGAGGTAGACGGTAGTTAATTCCTGCGCCTCGCATTCTACTTCTATTGGATCCCTTGGAGGTGGATTTTTTATATTTATAGGATAAAGGATAAAGGAAGGTGTTACCCAATCTCTTTTGGGGTGCGCCGAGCAAATACTTCCACGGGATATCGTGGAGGCAAATCTAATGCCTGTTTGGCCTATTCAATTACTTGAGGTGGTCAACAGACGAACAAATTAGCGCTTTATCCTTCCCACACAATTCTGGTACATTACTAATCGATTACGCATCATTCCTGTCTCAGTACGTAGAGCGTTAAAATTAATTCAGATCAAAACAATATTTAAATTAGTGTACAAAGTATAATGTACGAAAGTGAAGAGCGAGGCGAATCACGGCACTGTGCAGTTCCCTACAATTGGCATAGTGCCGCTGGGTCTCGCACCCAGGTGCGAGGAGGCCTTTATCGTGTGCGGGCGATGCACGCAGAGGCCGAGCCGAACGCTGCCCAGAACTCGACCTCGGCGGAAAAGGCGCTAAATGTCGAATCTCTTCAAATTTTATAAAACTATGTTGTTGGGAAGCGCTTCCAATGGTGAGATGTGCTGTCTTAAGCATTTGAGAAACTGACTGACGTGAAGTCCTAAATTTTGAAAACGAAATGGGATCAGGAAATTGTATATTTTTCTCGAGTTTAGACTCCTGAAAACTATATTAGAGTAAACTCAAACCTATTTTGCACAGAAAAGATTTCAGCACACTCAAGTCTGCCCTTAGAAAGTTTCAGTACGCAAAACGTTGTGAAAAAACGTTGCTGAAGGTGGTGCGCTGTGGATTTGTGGCCAACAAAAATTTTCTTTTTTCAAATGGGTCATCAGCAATTCACCTACGTGCTTTAGAGTTCAGAGCAAATTTCAAGTTTGTAACTTCCTTTTAAAAAAAACCTTACAGCACCTGTTACACAGGAAAAGCTCATTGTTGGTCAAGAATGGAGAACTGGTTGGAGAATGCGAAATCTGGACGTTATCCAGATACGATACCTTTTCTAAGTCGATAGAGCTGCAAAGAAAGAATCAGTAATACAAAATTAGCTATTCCCTGTGCGAGTGGTAGCGCAATGGGAGGACAAACGGTACTATTGATTCGCCTCGGTCTTCACTTTCGTATATTATACTGATAATTGTACACTAATTTAAATATTGTTTTGATCTGAAGTAATTTTCACGCTCTACGTATTGAGACAAGAATGTGTCGGCTATCGCATGCTATCAAGTCGAGGTTCTCGGACTGGGTGCCGTCCAGACCATCCAATCATTGAATCTTTCGGAGTCGGCTAGTTGGTATTCTTGTCTAGCAAGGACAAAATACTGACGTATTCATAACCGCTGTTCATAGTGTGGACCAAGAATAAATTTAAATTTATTTAACGATATCTCGCAGCAGTAATATGCATGCCGCGTCGCAGTTAGGAATTTTCATCTATTGTGCATCCTCTTCCTTGATGTGGACAGATAAAGCCAGTTGCCGGCAGTACTCGGTAGAAAAAGAAAAATTTGTTTGCCCTTATTAGAATAATCGAAAAAATAAAAATAAAAATAATATAGAGTAGAACAATATATCTATGGTGTTATAATCTTCTCGGTCTACAGAATTTTCCCTTAGGAGGAGCTACTGTGAAGCACTGGCATTAAAACCGAGCGGTTAAGTGTCCTTTGCGCGCAATTAGTGGAGACGTCGCTCGCTAATGAGTATCCCCTGGCGCTTTCGAAACAATAAAGGATAAAGGATAAAGGATAAAGGACGGCATTACTCAATCCCTTCTGGGATGCGCCAGCGCATTCTACTTCCACGGGATGTCGTGGGGGCCACATGAATGCGTATTTGGCCATACAATGACTTGCGGTGGCCAGCCGAGGAACAAGTCAGCGCTCTATCCTTCCCAGACGAGTCTGGTACCAATTCACCGACTCCGGAGGGATGGAAGGCTTGGTTGGCCTGAGCGGGAAATCCGAACCAGGAACCTGGTATCGGATGCAGCGACAGTCGCGCCTCCTACGACTGCGCTACACGCGCCCTTTCGAAACAATAGCGGTCAAAAATGGAATAGCGAGAAATGTTTTTGCGGCACTGGTTAGATCTTGTCGAGGAGTTCACAAAGTTGTGTGACTCTTCAAAAAGGACGAATATCAGGAGGGCTATAGCAAAAGAACAGGAAGAACGTGGAAAACGCGCCTACCGCGCTTTTTTCCAATCCTTATGATGTGTATTGTAGGTCTAACACTAGGTTGTGAACTAGATTCGGCTAGGCACGAACTTATGATAGTCACATGTCTACACGCGTCATAGAGCTAGCCTCGACATTCGAGTAGTGAAGACTGTGAAGAGTGATGAAGGTAGGGTACTACGGAGGCCGGTCGAGGTCAGAGAGAGATGGGAGGAGTACTTCATGGAACTCCTGAACGAGGAGTTTCCTCGTCGGGAGGCCCAGGAATAACATTCTACGGAAGGACCCCCTACCCTGAACGCTAAAACAAGTTCGCAGGGCCATAGGGAAGATGAAACTCAGAAAGGCAGTAGGGCCTGACGGAGTGCCAGTAGAGGCTTGGAGGGTGCTAGGGAACCTCGGAATCAACTGGCTGACGCAGTTCCTCAACAGAATCACGAAAGAAGGTAAGATGCCGGGTGACTGGAAGAACAGCACCATAGTCCCCATCTTCAAGCAGAAAGGAGACGCTTCTGAATGCTCCAACTACCGAGGGAACAACTGATCTCACCCACGATGAAAATCTACAAACAAGTGGTCGACTCGGGGCGGAGGGAGATGTAACCCATCTCCTAGGTGCAGTGGGGCTTCATGCCCGAGAGGTCCACCACAAACGCCATTTTCATCGCTCTTAGGTGATGGAGAAATATCGGGAAAAACGGAGGCCTTGCTTCCTGGCTTCCCTAGACTTGGAGGAAGCCTACGACAGGCTATCCCGAGCCGTGCTCTAGAACTCCTTTCGAGGAAGGGTGTCCCGGAACGTCTGATATCGGTAACAAAGGACATGTACAAAGGCTTGAAAGCGGTGATACGAACTTCATACGGGATGACAAGGAAAGTGGACATCACAGTGGGGGTACACCGAGGGTCAGCTCTGAGTCTGTTCTTCTTCCTGCCGAAGCTTGACTCTATAGTAAACCACCTGGAAGAAGGCCCTCTCAGGATGATTCTCTACGCGGACGACATCGCCAACAACTAGGAGGAGCTGGAGAATGGTGTAGCTGTGGCAGAGGGCCATTGCAGTCAACGGCCTAAGGCTGAAAGTGAAGAAGACGAAGTACATCAGCTCTGAGCAGTGCGCTGGATCGATCCTAGACTGCCAAGGGGAAGCGATCGAGAAGGTGCAAGCACTCCGCTACCTCGGAAGTGACCTGTCCGAGGAAGAAAGTGTGGACCAGGCGATCAGGGGACCGCAGTCTACCTCAAGTTGAAGGAGTCCACAGGGAACCTCTGCGACCGTAGGTGCTCCAGGACGCGCAAAGGCAAGCTCTATCTCTCAAAACAGTTGTGAGGCCAACTCTCCTCTACGGTAGTGAGTGCTGGGCCCTGGGTAAGGCGCAGGAACGGCAACTGCACGCTGCGGAAATGAGGATGCTGAGATGCGCATGTAGATGGACCCGTTGGGACAGGGTGCGAAACGAGGATGTTAGAGCAGTGGTGAGGACAGCCCCGATCCAGCTGAAGATGAGGGAGCAGCGCTTGAGGTGGTATGGACACGTCCTCAAAAGACCAGAGGATCATCCCATAAGGATGGGCCTAGATTTTGAGGCACCCGGAAAGCGCACGAGAAGAGCCCCGAGGAGAAGGTGGAAAGACATCATCACGAAGTCGGTGCCACGGCAAATGACGCCCTTGATAGGATGAGGTGGCGACAGATCACAAGAACAGCGGACCCTGCTACTGTGCTGGACTAAATGCTCAGGAGAAGAAAAAGACATGTCTCCACGAGTGCGACACCAGAGATGCTTTCCGGCCAGGGATGAGCGGAAATTTTGAAAAAATTTCCAGAAAACAAAAAATCGAGTTTATCAGAAAACACGAAGGCCGACAACGCCAGAAAACAGAAAAATTTTTGAGATTATTGCTTTATTTATTTGTTGCATCTGTATCTGAATGTGTTTTTACTAATCACCAACACCTTTATACCATTTCACTTCAAACTGGACACTTATCGACGTAAGCTTAATAATTTCGAAATCAAACTGAACACCTCCCAAATAAAAAAGGAGTGTGTGGGCAAGACAGATCTCCTCTTTTTTCGACAATTTATAATTCACTTATCACAATAGATTGAGTGCAGCGCTTGAAATTTTATGAAATTTATCTTTTTGTGGTTAAAATGATGAATCAACTACAACTTCAACGTGCAGTGAAGCAGCAACTTTTGAGTGTATGGATAGAAGAGTCACATCGTGCTCTCGTCTAGGTCGTCATGATTTTTCTTCAATTGATATTGTAAAAGTTGCTTACATGAACTGTAAAAATGATATGTGTGCTCTCTATAGGGTGGGCAACTGAGGTAGTCGGAAAGTCCCGCAACGTAAGCTGGACGCTTGGCACCGTTACGGGACTGAATGCGGTACGTTGAGAAGCCGCTCGCGCGAGTTGATTGAAGCACTGGAGCATTAGGAGAGTTGATTTCTGTGCGGTGCAGGAGACGAGGTGGTCCTGCTGTATGTCAAGGGATATAGGAAGAGTTATTAAGGCTGTTCTATGTGGTAGCCTCAGAACCATTAGCGGTGTTGGTATAATCGCCTCCGAACGATTTCTTGACTCGACTGTAAGTGTCGGATCGATTGATGAAGATCGTTGTGCAAAGGAGCGACTCTATCACTTGTTTTCTGCGTATGCTCCGCAGACTAGCTGCTATGATCAAGCCAAGGACGAGTATTGGAACCTGCTTGATGACAGCAGAGATACCGATGAAGGTTGTCATCATAGTTGTTGGTGACCTTAATGGGCACATAGTTGCCAAGAAAGACGGGTACAGCTGCCATGGTGGTTTCGGATACGGGTCTCGTAACGCCGATAGTGAGCGTATTCTTGTGTATGCGGAATCCCATAACGTCACCATTGTGAACACCGTTTTCCAAAAACGCGACTCCTATCTCATCTCATGCTATAGTGGGAGCTCCAACTCTCAAACAGACTTTTTCCTTATGAGGGATCACGACCGACGTCTTGTCACAGACGCGAACATCGTCCCATATGAGACGGTCGTCCCACAGCATCGACCGCTTATCTACACTATAAATATCACCCTTTCGAGGCTGCAGCAGGCTGAGCGATGCGGTGCTGCAAGAATCAAGTGGTGGTGAATGGAAAAGAACAAGCAGCTGCGATTTCTCACGTTGTGCCGTCCAAGTGAGGGTTCGAGAGAAGAAATCGCTTTATCATGTGTTTCTCGGCGAAAAAACAGCCGACAACTGGCAGAGGTATTAGAAGGCGAAGAATACTGCAAAGAAAGCTGTGGGTGTTGCGAAAGCCACTCATTATGATGGTATCCACCGAAATCTCAAGTTCCGCGTTGGTGAGCGGTATTTGTACCGACTTGCTAACCAGGGAAGGGTCTCAAGCGTAGGTCTGAACGGGGGAAATGGATAGTACTACGAGAATCTCCTCCCTTCATACACTAGAAAAACATGTTTCGTTTTTGCTGAGTCCTTGAACCAAAAGAGCTACAGGCCCTCGAAGAAGATGTACAGTAGCGCACCGTCAACGAATGCCCACTATACATTGGATCCGATCGAAAATCTTCGGATAATTGGATGATTCGGATAAGGGCGATTTTATGGACCCCGGATTTTTGGATGATTCGGATAAGAGCGATTTTGCAGACCCCGCATTGTTGAATGATTCTGACAAGGGCGTTTTTGTGGACCCCGGATTTTTGAGTGATTCGGATAACGGCAATTTTGAGGACCCCGGATTTTTGGATGATCCGGATAATGGCAATTTCGCGGACCCAGGATTTCGGATATCCAAATCGGATATCCGACTCATTAACGCGAGATGCAGTTTATCAGAATACTACCGCTCCTTAAAGAGGAATTCTTTAAGAATAACAACAACAGTGCATGTATCGAAAGACTCTTACTTCTCGTCAAGGGAGGAAACATCTAAGAGGTGGATCATTCCAAACAGGGATGTGCGAAGTTTCCGTTTCCGTGTTCCGAATTTCGGTTTCCAGCCGTTTTTAGTCCTTTCGTTTCGTTCCGTGTTCCCCTCTCTTTTGAGCCGGAAGACGGAACGGGAACGGTGATTCATCCCTCATTGACTGCTTTGCACTGCCTTCATTCACCTCGTGAGCATAAACGAAAGGCTTAAGAAAAAGATTAACTATGCGTTTCTGATTGTGTTGCTTTCAAACCAGTGGTGCATCCTGATTTCGAAACGTTAACCAAAATGGATTCTTTTTTCTTTTCTTGAAACGATGCACTATCGAGTAGCGTAGCTCCACAAGGGTCCATGAGTGTTTGAGTAAAGAGTCAAATCGCTTATCCGTAGCATGCTTATCTTTTTCCCTAGTAATCTTAGGCCTGGCCTAGAGCACCAAATCTAGATCGGTGTTTTATAAGCATTCTTAGGCTGCTAACAATGCGCTCCATAGGGGACATTGGATCTGTCCTAGTCGGAGGAGGGCGTGCGGTGTCTTGCCTCTCCAATCCCCTCCCCTGAGTTTGCTTCAAAGCTCCAGCTACGCCATATCATACTATGGTACCCATGCGTAAGTGTCGTGTCGTGGGTACTGAACGCAATTGTAACCTTAACTCTGCCTCCTCCCAATTGGAATAGACCTGGGACATTCAATAAGACCGGTTAAGTGCTATGAGTGGCGAAATCTCTGGCATATTACTCGTCAGCTGGGTTCGTTGCGTTTAAAATACTTTCTTCCTATTTACAGAGAGATTCTGCACAAACTTCGACTTGTTACACTAGTGATGTTTGAAAATTCATCATAGTAATAATACAAGGATTTTTTATTGTTATATCTTGCTAAAAGAGTCGAATGCTGCCTTGCCTTCTATCTACATTCGTTAACGGCAGCTCAATTATTACTACCATCATGGATATATGTATATTTATGAAAAATTAGACGAAGTAATGAGTTTTGGGTCATTTCCGTTTCGGTGTTTCGTATTCCGGCCTCCGTCCATTTTCGAGCTCTTCCGTTCTGTATTCCTTTTTCCACTTTTCTTTAAAAAATTTCCTTACATACCCGATTCCAGGATGAATTATTCTAAGATTCGGGCTTTCCAAAATGCCATTATCAAATGACGCAAATTGGGTCGGAGTGGGGGGGGGTTACCATGAATTCAGTGCTTTTCCTCCTTCATAAGGAGGCACATGAATGTCGAATTACATCAGAAATGGTCTAACACACCTCATCAAATGGTAGACACACAAGTGTTGAATAACATTTTTAATTTCATGCAGCACATAGTGCGGTATGGGGCTGTTCTACATGGTGACCCCCCTCGAGCCAATTTGCGCCAATACTATACAATGTGAAATAGCGAAGTGCCGACCAGAGGGCGTGAGTAATCCATTCTCTCCCTCAGTCCCCGTCCTTGCTGTCCCCTGCAGCGCGACATGGTATTTGAAGGAAAAGATGCCAAGATCGAGTTAACGCTCAACAGCGTGCTAAATGTATTCAACGTCATAACGACACTATTTCACAGTGGGGCGCGAAAACGTATGACTCAGCAGCGTGCACGCCCGCGAAATTCGTTTTGAATGTGGTTTTATCCAAGGTGCGCGATTTCGAAATGGAGAGAGGAAATTGAGCGGGTTATCCGAATTTATCCGATTTTATCCGAATCATTCAGGGTTCGGATAATTGGATGATTCGGATTATGGCAATTTCGCCGACCCCGGAATTTTGGATGATTCGGATAAGGGCGGTTTTGTGAGCACCGGATTTTTGGATGATTCGGATAAGGGCGATTTTGAGGACCCCGGATTTTTGGATGATTCGGATAAGGGCAATTTCGCGGTGGCCGGATAATTGGATGATTCGGATCGAGATATCCGAATCGGATATCCGAAAATGATTCATTCGGATCCAATGTATAATGCCCACGTGCATGCTTGCGCGCGCTGTTGTATATGACGCGGCGAAAGGCTCTCCTGCAAGCGAGTTGGTGGCTCAGAGGGGTGCGGGTCTGCTTCAAAGGTGCTAGATCAGATGTTCGGCTTCCGCCAAGGGTGCATTGTTTTCGCATTTTTTTGACCGCTGCCTCCTTTACCAGTTTGATTGCTGCACATCTACACATTTATTTCACTCTAAATTGTCAAGAGGGTCAAATTCTTGATCAACACCCCAGATTCGTGATTAACACCCCAAGACCTCGATATCCCTAGATACCCGTACCTGCTGTGACCTACAATAATCGGCATAAATTTCAAAAATGGATGTTAGATTCGTGGTCAGCACCCTAATTAACCCCCTGGGAGAAGTTTGGGCTAAATCAGTGGTTATGATCTCGACAGCCCCAATCACCCGTACCTGCTGTAGCCCAAATTAACGATATGTTGAGTGGGTCAGGGTGTGAATGGGGATCAAGGGCGGAACGCCGGCATTCTGAGGGGTTCTGAAGACGTGCTGAAGACGTTATCGAGTGGAGTCCCACAGGGGTCGGTGTTATCTCCTATACTCTTTAACATCTATACCAGAGGTATACCTGCAGTGATTGCCGAACGCGGCATTGCCTGTAAAGTTTTCGCCGACAATCTCAAAACTTCATGGCACGATCGGCTCTTCTCTAGATGCCATGAAACTCCAGCTAGCAATTTCAGATGTTGTCAATTGGTCAGATATGGGAGCTTCCGTTGGCCAAAGGCAAAATTAGGGTTTTGCACATTGGTAAAAACAACATGAAAACTGTCTGATCAAATTTCGCATGCAAATGAAGTGTGGTACTTGGGCTTTCTTGTAACCAAAATCTTGACTTTGAAAAACTGAAAAATATTGCAAAGAGGTTTCGGCAAAAGCCATGCGCAGAGTGTGCAATATATTCAGATGTCTCTCTACTAGCGATGTTCAAATTCTCCTTAAGGCTTACAAAGTTTATCTGCGCCCCATGCTGGAATATGGCACTCCTACGTATAATTGGTGCTACCAAAACCAAATCCAAGAAACTTCTGGAAAGGGTGCAAAACAGTTATATCAGAAAAATGTTCCTGCGTCCAGGAGAATTCAGTTACAGGACCATTCCTAGTAGCACGGAAAGGAACTCCCAACTTGGAATTAAAACCTTAGACTTCAGAAGGAGAATGTTTGATGTCTGTCTTGGTTTACAAAATTCTGCATGGACCAATACACGTTGATCGGCAGCAATAGTTTCCAGTCAAGCCGTCCATTACCAAAGGGCCTTAACTTAAAGTGCTTCTCCCTAGGGCAAGGGCCTCAGTTCGTTCGAACTATTTCATCTGCAGGGCGGGGAGCGAATACGTCAAGTTGTGTAAACGTGCTCAGATACCTTCTAAACTTTCGGCTTTCAAAACAATCATAATAAGTTTTTGAAATACTCTTAGTTTCCCGCATTCTGTTCTGAGGCAGGGTCACTTGGGTTGTTGTCTTGGAATCTCTACTGCCATGTACTCTTGTCGTTGCATGTGCATAGATTCACATGTCCCAATAAAGATAAGAATAAAGAATGAAACCTTGGGTCTCTTATTCTAAACGTTGTAATCATAAAAAACCGACCAGAAATTAAGTAGCAAAATTTCACATGCAACGACCTAATACATTTTGATATACTATCTCTCTTCTTATAAAAATAAAAAAATTTCAAACACTGTGTTAACGCTTTTGGGAAAGGTGAATTAATTCTCCAAAAAAGTGATAGCGAATTCTCCTGAGAGAAAAATGTCGACCTACTTGATGGGTGTCTGGTTTAATGTGTTTAACGCAACTGTTTTGTTCCTGAAGTTGATCAGTTTGATTTCAAAAGTGTCCAACTTGTTTTGAAAAGTATCCATTATGACGTGAAGATGGTACATATAGGTGGAAACGTGGTCTTCAAGAAAAAGCCACTTTATGGAAGCAAATAGTTTTACTATGAATTTCTGACACTTGCTTAAGCTAGAAATTCAACAAATCCATTTTATACAAGACGTGAGATCTGCTGATAGGAGCACTTACACCAACAATCAAATTACTCAGACAAGTGCACGGCGCGATTTCTAATGAAAGCGATCACGCAAACAGCTCTTTTCGAACTTGTAATGGGCTAACCATTTGTAAGAACATTTTTTGCTGCATAGGCTGTGACGTTGTACTACAGATTCAGTTCTGGCGGCCTGATACCTATAATGGCCAGAAGATCAGCAAAAAGAGAATTTCTGCGCACCCCGGTTCCCCACGCATTGTTGTTGGTGGTGTTGGTTGCCGGTGAATCCGATTTGAGAGAGGAAGCATCGCTAGTTAGATTCGGATTGCGCTCCTAGCGGGGCCGCCATAAATGGCTCTGGCTAAGTCGGCAAACCTGGCTTACAATTTGTCCGCACGTGCAGCGTCGAGTGTTCTTTTGCGCCAAGTTACTGCTGACTCAGTGCGACACGGAGCAGAAATGCAACTGTTTCTGTCCCCCTAATGAAACGCACAAAGGTTTAGACTATGTCGTCGCTCAGAGACTGGCACAGCCGTTTGTAAAACCTCTGACAAAATTTCATCAGCTGTAGGCAGGCTCCTTGGCCAACTGATGTGAATCTGGAGGGCGTGGCTGCTTGCCCAGTTTCTTTCGTCAACTTTTGCTGGCTAGTATAACGGACGTCCCACATACAATGCAGCTTTCGAGAAACAGCTTTCTCTTCATTCGGTCACTAGCGTTTTAATTTGGTTTACTGTGCGCACTCTCTTGCACTTGCTGCATGCAGTAAATATAATAAATGACCTCTGTCACCTGACGTCCCGTTGATCCTAGCATTGCTCGAGCGAGCGCCAACAACCCTCCTTTCGTCCTTGTTGCGAGCCAGTATGCTCCAGTACTATGATCCTCCTCGCTCGAATGACACGAGTAGCGTCACATCGTTCATTCAGCTCTTTCACGACAAAGTTCGACCAGCAAAGTGGTGTTCTTTTGACATCCGGTGGGATCAGTCAGTGACAGCTCTCGTCATGCTGATGTCTGCGAAATGCATTACGTGGTTGGCCCACCTAACTTTCGACGCGTTGACCCATGCGGCAGCGTCTGTGATTTTCAAACGTCGTTGAAGCTCGGAATTCCGGAGACCTTCTCTCGCTTTCATACATCGTGTCACTGAGAGCGTCATCCACTCAATTCCTCGTTGGCTACGCTGACAGCGTGTTCATCATGCCTTCGTATGGCCCAGGTTTCCAAAGCGTACGTTGGCGCAGGAAGAACAGTAGAGTCGAATAGGTGGGCACGAAAGCGGACGTTCTTCAGTAAATAAATAAATAGATAAGTAAATATGTGCCACCCCACCGCGGTGAAGGGGTGAACATCACTTTGTGGTGGCTAACGGCAGAAACGGTCACGCAGTACGCGACGCTTTGTCGTGTATGGGCGGCTCTCCTGTATCCCTGGCCAGGAACATGTGAGTAACCAGACCACCGCTACGGCTCAAACAACTAAACCCGCGCCCCAGTCCTCCGCGCGCCGGAGGTGGACTTCCACGACGTCGGCTGCATCCACCTCCGGCGAGGGGCCATCTAATCTCGGAGTTAAACTATCAGGACGTCATTGGAATCGGACTACCGGAAACTCCCTCCCACCACGACACGGAAACTGCCTATTCGTCTGCACTTATAAGTCGTTCGATCGCATCTGAGCAGGAACTTCGGACACTGCTTTACAGAAGCCGCAACATCAAATACGACGTTATCGCCCTGCAGGAAACGAAAGGCAGAACGGAAACCATAAGAAGGACCGACCACAACGAGCTTCTCATTATCGGAGCAAAGGTGGACAGAAAGAATATTGGCGGAGTTGGATTTCTCGTCAATTCGACAGTGCACCACCTAGTAGACTCTTATAAGATCATCAGTCCGCGAGTAGCTGTTCTTCGTCTGGAAACCAAAGATCAAGGAACCATCTCCATCATAAATGGATATGCTCCAACATCTGCGGCCACGGATGAAGAAAAGGAGGAATTCTACAAGCTGTTCGAAAGGACTGTCAACGACGAGAAGAGCTACTACAAAGTTGTCGTTGGTGACTTTAACGCTATCGTCGGTACGAATGATCACGACGAGTGGAGGCTAGGACCACATGGAACTTCCTCAAGGAACGAAAACGGAGAGCGCCTGATAGACTTCCTATCCGCGTGCCGTCTCTACCATGGGAATTCTATGTTTAAGAAGCCTTCAAACCGACCATGGACCTGGGAAAGTCTGTTCGACGTCTCCGTGCTGCCTTCATTTGACACCGGCTCGGATCACCGTTTTGTCCGTGCGAAGCTGACTCTCAAAAAGAGGATGTTCAAGCGTGACACTCATAAACCGGCACCGGTGAGGATCCCCACATTCAAGTCTGAGGAGTTGGAATATGCAATAAAGTCGTACGATTGGAATCTTCTTGAAGATCCATCGGAAGACTACGACCTTCTCTCCAAAGGACTGTTGAAATGTGCTAGCAGCTCTTGCGAAGCCACATCACTGTCTGCTTCAAGACTCAACGCACATGCGATTAAACTCTTGGAGCAAAGAAGAGCTGTTAAACTGGATCCTAATGCTTCCCATCTGGAAAAAGTCACCATCTCGAAGGCCTGTCGAACTGCAGTGAAGGAGTCCATTCAAGCCTACAGAAGATTGAAGCTGTTAGAAGAGGCTGGGAAAGGTTCAAGCATAAAGCATTGCAAACGAGATCTCTGCGATCAGAAGGCAATAATGTCAGCCCTTGTGGATAAGGATGGAACAACGCAAACGTCTCGAAGAGCGATGGAGGCCATCGTTCAGGAATTCTACACAGATCTGTTCCGTTCTTCCATCACTGTCCCGAAAGGCTTGAGGCCACCAGCTGAGGAAGTACCTCCCATTCTGGAATCAGAAGTTGCTTATGCTATCAGAAGGATGAAGCCGGGCACTGCTCCCGGACCGGACGGCATTTCTGCTGATCTTCTTCGTGCGGGTGGCAGTGCCGTCTGCTCACTTCTTGCCAAGCACTTCAACCACTACCTTCGACTTGGTAGGATTCCGGACTCATGGAAGGAGTCGAAAACAGTTTTAATCTTCAAGAAAGGTCAGCAGGAGGATATCAACAACTATCGACCCATCAGTCTTCTCTCGGTTGTGTACAAGATCTTCACCAAGATACTGCTTAACCGCATGGAGCGTTGCTTGGATGAATATCAGCCAGTGGAGCAAGCAGGGTTTCGCAAGGATTTCTCCTGCATGGACCATATTCAGACTGTCTCACAGCTCATCGAGAGGAGCCGCGAATACCACCTCCCACTTGTCCTTGTCTTCGTGGATTACCGGAAAGCGTTCGACTCTGTGGAAATCAACGCCGTTTTGAACGCACTTGTGCACGCTGGTATACCATCGCCCTACATCCGACTTCTCGACGAATGCTTCTCGAACACATCGACTACCATCCAGCTGTTCGATCGGAAGCTTAAAATTCCTATCGGGAAAGGAGTACGGCAGGGAGACACGATTTCTCCCAAGCTATTCACAGCGGCACTCCAGGATGCCATGAAAGACTTGAACTGGGACGATAAAGGCTACCTTGTCGACGGTAAACGGATCAGCAACCTTCGCTTCGCCGACGATATTGTTCTCATCTCTACCAGCACGGCAGAAGTCGAGGAAATGCTGGACGAGCTCAATGTGGCAGGTATGAAGATTGGATTGGACATGAATATGTCCAAAACGCAATTTATGGTCAACCAGTGGTGTGACACGGGACTCGTAAGGTTAAATGGAGTCGCTCTGCAAGTCGACTCCTACGTCTATCTGGGAAGAGAGCTGAACATGGATAACGACCTCGCTCCTGAAATCGCCCGCAGGAGACACGCAGCATGGGCAGCCTTCAGTTCGATTCGCGAAGTCACCGATCAGGTCAAGGATCCCGGCCTCAGGGCCTCGATATTCAACGCCTCTGTACTGCCTGCGATGTGTTACGCGACGAAAACCTGGCCCGACAACAAGACAATCGCCAGAGCGATGCAAACTACGCATCGTGCACTGGAGAGATGTCTTCTAAGAAAAAGCCTTCGTCAGCAATGGCAAGAAGGCCTACGAAGCTCTGAGCTACGGGAGAAGTCGCAATTAGCAGACCCGCTGCAATACATGAAGAAGTCCAAATATCGCTGGGCCGGACACCTGCTTCGACGAAAGGACGATAGACGGAGTCTCCGTGTCACAGAATGGCTCCCAAGAGACCATAAGAGACCACTGGGACGACCGCCAACGCGATGGGCAGACTCATTCTCAAGATCTTTCAGAGAGCGGAGTCTGCCTCACTGGATGCAAGCAGCCAGAGATCGAGCGGTCTGGAAGAGTTGTGGTCCCCGCTGAGAAGACCTCCAGCCGACAAAGGACCATCAAAGTATCAAAGTAAGTATAAATAAATAAATGCTGAGCTTTCAACGGAATGCTCAAGACGCAAATTTTAGTAGGCTGCTAGTTGGCAGTGACGAAAGAGATACGGGTGGCGGTCTGAACTTGCGAATGCCATCGGTAATTGCGGCGACCTACGCCGCAACGCGGCATGTCCGGAAGAACCAGAATAGATTTCTACAATACATTTTAAGA
Organism: Heligmosomoides polygyrus polygyrus; assembly: GCA_947396885.1. Lineage (NCBI taxonomy): Eukaryota > Metazoa > Nematoda > Chromadorea > Rhabditida > Heligmosomidae > Heligmosomoides > Heligmosomoides polygyrus. Next base: position 65,003,329 of record OX377202.1, read on the forward strand.
GCCTGCGAACGCAGAGATCTAGACGTCACAACGACCCTGATCACCCATAAATGTTGGAATTCCGTTTCGAAATCACCAGTGCACATCAGAGCAATGTGTACTTTCAAAAAAGTCGTCTTTAGGGCACATATTGAAGAACGATGAAATGGCGAAGTACATCTTGACAATCACTTACTGTCCACCACTATCACCATGAATTGTTCCCCCAACTGCTAGCTTTCCTCTAGTACGTAAGTGATGGGTGTTCACGTCATAATCCGCAACGACATCGACCAGACGCTCAAGGTGTTCGTTCTTCAAGCCATTTCCTTATGGAACAAGAGCATGCGTGATCCACCATCTATTATAGTTGGGTGATGCCGACCTACGTCAATGGTACCTATTTGAAATGCGTCGCCTCTCCAGTTTAAATGTTGTGAAATGCAACATTTTCATTTTGCGCACTAAATGTCCATGGTCCACCCGCATATTTAGGGCACAAAATGTTGCACTTCACCGTAGTTAAACTGTTTTCTCACAAATGGTTTTTATGTGTCGGACTAATACTTCCACGGGATTTCGCGAAAATAGCTTGAAGGCGTACTTCACTTAGTCTTCATGATGACATGCACGGAACATAATGCTGGTAATGCAGTCAGCAGACGACGAACAAACCAGCGCCTTGTCCTTTCGTCACACCACCAGTGACGAAAGCACCGCTCAGGAATAGAAGGCTTTGGTAGCCTGGGCACGAAACGATCTTATGATCAACTCATGGAGCCACTTAAATACTGGGCTACCGGCTACTTCATCCGCGCTGCTGGAATCGAATTCATAGCTAGAGGTTAGAAGAGCGAGTTCGCTCTGCTACTAGCGGTTGGTGATCGGAGCTCGTGCACTTGGCAAGTAATAGCGTTACCAAGCCGATTTGAGCAGAGAAGACTTTGGCCGCACTGAAGGTCGACTTGGACGGTTGTGAACAGCGGGCAGCAGTTATTCTTAAGATGCCATAGACTAAGCCATGACACAGCTCCTGTTGCCAGTTAAGTGCATCCATTATTTCCTTTCTTTCCCATTTAGTCTGTCGTCTCCTCTATGAAGGTCGTCTGGTCTCCATCTTTTAAAGTGCTTTGTAAAGCTAATGCATTAGTGATTATTGCGTCAAGGTTTGCAATATGTAAAAGGTCAGAAATTCGTACAATTGTAACTTCCTATCGCATATGCTACAATGCTATTATGGTAGTAGCATGTTTGCGCTGGAAAATGACGCTGGTAACACCTCTGAAAGATTGCCCATTTCTGGCGGGTCAAAACTGCTAAGGGCAGCCTTCGTTATCAACGAGCACAGAGCGATTCGTCTTCGATGGTAGGTCTGCCCAGAACTCCAATGTAGAAAGTAGCTCGAGTCCTTAGAAAGAGATTAAAACTGAAAATATGTTTGCTGACCACGATAAGAGAACAGCACTTTTCATCATCACATTCCTTAGCACCTCCTTTATGATGAAGCAGATCAGATGACTGGAATTCACAAAAAATTGCAAAAAAGCTTGCGGTAATCGGAGCAGCCGTTCTAGAATGAGATAATTGAAATTATTTTTGAAACAGAAGAATTTCAAAGTCTAGAACGGTACCATTTAGAAGGAGGGTCTTGTTGGCCGAGTATACGCACTTTTTCTCCCAGCCAATGCCATTACAAGGACATCTCGAGGAGACGCCGTACCAAAAATATGCGGATTATTGAGCAGTTTACTTTCTGCCGAAATCGAGAGACATTACATCACAGCACGAGATCAGAAACGGGATCAGAAACATCACCTTTCTCAAATGTTGTGTACAGAGGCGATGTAAAGGTTATTTTAGAATGAAGAGTCCAAATTTGCAGCTTACGCCCGCAAACGGCTTTTTTGCGTCTCGGTCATTTCGTCAACCGTAAGAAGATGTGCTAGACAACTGAACTCCGCCAATTACAGTCACAGAATGCGTTCGTTCTCACTGGCAGCCACGGCATTAGTGCCATTGCCGGTCCTTGCAACTCACATGTAGTGCATTCGCCATGTGCCGATTTCGTTCGCGTTCAGGTAGCCGGAGTACGTCTTGAAGTTGGCGACGAACTGAAGCCCTGGCAAGTCCACGACATCGTCTTCGCCAGAGGCTAGAGCGCATGTGCATATCGACCAAAGAAGAAGAAGATGTCTTCCTTTCATACCTAAAGTGGTCATTCTTGTTGTTTATGAAAAATCAATGTTGAGAAAGAGGTTGATGAGACGCTGTCGACTTTTGCTATTCCCTTTTGACGCTTTGACTAAACTCATAAGCAGTAAGCAGTTCCTCAAAAATATATTATATATACTGCGCCATAACACTAGTTATGATGCTATGTACAGTGGCTAAATTTTTACAGAACTTGAAAAGGGCAAATATGAAGAGTGAAATTCAGCGATGTACTTACTATAAATGCTTTGCACTAAGTTGTAAGAAAAGTCCACCAATTCTCCATTCTACAGTAACTTGTTGTGGATATAAGCTTCGTTACTGAGTTTTGCGTAGAATGTTGGCTTGGGTGCAAGTTTTCAAGCCGACATCCTACGCAGAACTCAAATACGTGATACACACATTTTTTTATTTTTCTCAAGAAACGAGCTCTTCTAGAAGGTACTTCAACGATGTATTTGATTTCTGCGTGAGATTTTAGTCTGAAAATATACCTTTCACAGCTTCGTAGCAGGTTCGTAAAGAATTATTTTTTGGTTTTTGGTTTGAAGAATATCGCATCAACGGTAGTATTGATAAGCTTGAGGTGGAGCTCATTAGATAGAGCTCGAAATTTCTATATACAACTGTGTTTACTGTTTTACACCAACACACTGGTTTTGTAAACCCTCTGAATAGATTAGTTTGCAGTCGGGGGTTTCCTAAAGATCGAAGCACGCCATCTGATACTTTAATTGGTGCAGCCGATTCTCATTAGGCCACGTTATTTTCGTAAGAATCTGGCGCTGTCCCTCCGATCACCTAGCCCTCATAGAGTATTGTTGGTGGGGTTTCAACTTTATTTTTGCAGGTGTGTGATACAGCGCATTCAGAATTGAAATTTCAAGGCTGGAGTGTATGGAAAATGAATTTTAAGGCGTTTTTTCACAGTTGGCTCCATATTTATTAGGCTTGATATCAGTGCAGTATGATGTAAGGTTTCGAATGCTTCTGTATACTATCATAATATTAGGTTGGAAAAAAGTCTCTTCACACTTCGAAAAGTTTTCTACCGTTCTCCTTGCAAACGCACTAGTCAATATTGATAGCTGATTTCGTAATCCTATCACACTTGCCTACCGTTTGCACTCAGACCTAGGTCAAGACCCTTCTTGTACTTCGTTATCTATCCAATCTTCCAGACTCAATGCCAGATCCACCTCATGGCCATTTTCAGCACGGCATTCTTCATGAATTCATTGAAGGATCTACAACATGTCAGGCAGCCGACCAAATTAACCATATATATGACTTGGGATCTACTACTCATCGCGCCTGTTCTGAGTGGTTCGGAAAGTCTTTAAAGGGAGATTATTCACTGAGGGCAAAGCATGGTCAGGAAGGCCAACTGGATTGAACGACAGTGAAGTACACCATCTTCTTCGTACCGATTGTTGGCAGACGACACGCTAACTGGCAGAGAAGCTCGAAGGTCTCATAGGATAGTGGGAATCCATCTGAAGAACCTCGGCTTTGCACGGAAATTTGGAGCTTGGATTCCACATGCCCTGTCAGACACTCAGAAAGGTCGACGGCTCTCCATCGCTGCTTCTCTTCTGTCCAGATAAGAAAGAAGATCGTTTCTTCCGCGGATTGTGACAGGCGATGAGCCCTGGGTTCTGTATGCCAACTTCCGGAGAAAAAGGCAATGGGTACAAAAGGGAGAGACCCCTAAGCTTGATCTCAAGCCAATGTTCACGAAAGGAAGATTCTCTTGAGTGTTTTGTGGGATGTCAGAGAATTGATTTGCTGGAAAACTCCCAGAAGTGGAGAGACACTTACTGCTGCCACATACAGTACCGCCGCTAAACATTCAACCAAACGACGTTTGCGACGCAAAAACGCGTTTTTTGCGTCGCATCATGATAACTTTGTTCAAAATAAAGGCTTTCTCACCAAAATTTACAAGGGCTCCTAGCATCATCCTACCTACTAATGGGCATGCAACCGCCATTAAAAAGTGGATGGAAGCCTGAAAACCAGTGCCGCAATTAAGGAGGGTCCTAATTGCTGTGACCCGACCCAGCACCGTCGCCGAGTCTCGCTTAATTATGTCCCCAGGCGCAAATAGTGCTGCCCAGTTGAATTTTAAAATTCTTAAACCTAATTAAATTGTATTTTCTTGCTGTTTATGACCTTCTTCTGGCTGCGACAGTTCATTTGGTACTAAATTTGGCAGGAAAATGTCTGCAGCTGCTCCAACTGATTTTGTTTATTTGAACGGAAGCATCCTCAGTTTAAACCTGTTATTGTGGCTTGCAATCTACTCATCTTTAAGGAGGAAAAATGACATAGAAAATTTACGTTTCGAGTTCACTTTGGACATTTGTGTGCTGGTTGCAATTCGTCAAAACTGCATGTGAACCTTGGTAAAGAGCACTCCCTGTCGCCGATTTTGGCTGCGAATTTCTACGTCCTAAGCAATTGAGTTAGTCCAAAAATATGTTGGCTAATCGTACGCAATGTAGAGACTCCAAGTATCAAATATCTAGAAGCCAGGTAATCAGATGCCCGAATTTCAGCTGGTTAAAGTGAAGACTTCTTTCAAAAGTGCGGCTGAGCTTCTACAGCGTTTCATGCTCAGTCTTTGCAGAATGAATGCTGGCAAGTCCAGAATTCATATTAGGTATTTTTCCGCTCAAAATTTTCAACCAGTCCAGACGCCTATATTTTGACGCACCAGATCGAGCGTCGATGTAGAGGTCTTCTTCGACCATAATTGCACTGACCTGACATGCCCTACAGAGACATTGCACTCGGCTGCATGACCAACGAATCCCTCACTTCTTCTCGTAACTACGGGCCTGTTCGACCTTATGCAGCTCACCAATATCGATCCATGCTGCCAAATCTTGAGGACCATTTGAGTTTTCCGGATTGCGTACATCATATTAGGTTGTCCGGGAAGTTCTCAGCGTTTTGAGTGCTTCACTTTAAACTAACATAACTTTCTCAAATCTCATCGGATTTAGTCGAAATGAGCACCGCTCGAGTCAGCACACTTTTGCCAACGGAGAACCAGTCGACTTATTCCATCAACGAAAGAATTAGGTGGTCGAGATTCGATAAAATTCACGAAAGCTGTTTTGGCTTGGTGTTGACTGGTGAAGGTTTTATCAGCGAGAAAGTTCTGAAAATGTTTGAAAAGATGGCAGTCAGTTGGTGAGAGGCCTGGAGAATATGACAGGTGAGGCAGAATTCCAAGTGCAGGGCGCAATCTGGTCTTTGATGCACTAAATGATTGCTGCGTTGTTGCGCTTTAAGACAAAGGTTAGTTTATTATTTTTTCAAAAGAACAATTTGTGTAAAATTATTACACTCGTTCGGGCAGCTGAACCTAAAAAAATTCAAGAAAGTTATACCAAATTCTTGGACAAAAAATTATTCTACCCTTCTTGAAGTGTTTGTATTTTAACCTGTAAGAAGCTCGTTTCAAGTTAGACGATGATTAATTCCAATTTAATCCGGAACGTGTCCATCTCGACTTGAAAATGATAATACATATTTTACATTGCGGCTAGGCACAC
>OX377202.1:65009284-65080425 GCA_947396885.1 Heligmosomoides polygyrus polygyrus
CGACTCTCGATGAACTTTACATTCTTGATGTTGCAATAGACGAGTACTTTGTTCAGCTTAGCCAAGATTGGTACAAGTCTTTATTTCGGCTTACGTTTCAGCGTCGTCGCCTTCTTCAGAGCCTGGAAAAGTCGAAGTCATTTGAAAAAACCCTCCCTAATGCATTTTCATTCTACACCCACAGTCTCTTCTGTCCGCATCAAAGGTTACTCATGTTTTCGATTTTTACAGCATCGTGTTCGTAGTCGTAGACTCCTAGCCTTTTAGATGGGTTCCTGCAGCATGGAATGGCATTTGGTAGAGTAGATTCTCAAATGACTTTGACTTTTCTAGGTTCTGAGTAAGGCGACGACGCCGAAACGTAGGCCGAAATAAAGGCTTGAAATATTCAATTTGACGACAGTTTCTTCCTTATGCCATATATGACTGGGCATTCGTGATTTGGGCGAAAATTTTAGTTAATAACGATCAGGGAGTGGGTCTTCAGGTAATGACGCCCTATCCTGCTAAAGAAGAGTGTAAAACAGCATCGATGCGTAAACCCTAATCGAAATGCCAGCTCCTAGTGTTCATTCTTCGTTACACTTCTCAACTCAGAGAGAGAACGATGCCGCGCGTATAAAGGATTTAACCCTAGCTAGGGCATTCAGCGCTCTAACGTGCCACCCGTGCCACCCAGCTGTTGAAGTTTTCGACAGAACCGACATGGAGGGAGTTTTCGACAACGTTGTTACAGAAAACCCCTTTCGACATCGCTGTTTCAGAAAACGCCTAATTTTCTAACCAATTTCTTCAGTTATTGAGTGCGCGCCTTTCCCTTTCGTTTGATTATTTGTCAAAAGCCAAAAACTTATGCAGTAATCGATAAGCCAGGATTGTGGAGAAACCGAAGCATTCAAGATTCAAGAAATATATGCGTGCTAAGGAAAGGGTTTCAGGAATTCTTCGGAGAGTTGCTACTAAGCATATTGCAAGCTTTTGCTGTCCAAATATAACTGTATGTCGGCAAAACTGAGAGCGAACTAATTTAACTAATTTTCTTGCATAATGCCACAAAATAACGCACGAGATGAGTTTTTCTGAAATTACCTATCCGGGAAAGGTCGCACAGTTTATATTTGTTGCGCCTTCTTACGATGTCCCCTCCGATTAGGATGGAACCTCTTGCTCTTGAACTTAATAGAGGATCAGTTATAGCGCAAGTACATATAAAAAGCGCACGTCAGAGCACATGTGCTTCCTTCTTGCGTAGAGTTATTGTTGCTTTATAGTAGGATTGTAACGGCTTTCAACGACATTTCCACGTTTTTAGACCAGCATAAGATTCGTCGTCGAGAAACAGAACAAATGTGAACACGCGAAGCGGGTGTGACTAAAACGGAAAAGTTCGCTAGACGGTCACTATGTTGCAGGCGTACGCTGGCCGATCTGCTTCTGCGATCCGTTATCAGTGGGACGCCTTTATGATCCCGCTAAGCACCCGCTTTACGGCACAGTCACCATTCTGATGTAATTCACTTTCATAACAGAGGAGCTATCCTCTTAAACCTCGTACTTGTGTTTAGAAAGAACAGACGCCGACACCAATACCTTATCAATTCCACTGAAAGCCGTTGCCTACACAATTGGGAGAAGTGTCTTAAGAAGTGCACTGCATCAATTTTTTGTTAAATTTAATTGATATTACAAGTTAAAAGCACAATTTTAAAAAATTTTTCTTAATACAGTACTAACAACTAAACCAATTATTTACCTTCTTTGCAGATGAGCCTCGTTGAAGCTAATTACAGACATGTTTTGTATGAAGGTAGAGGCGGGACAAAACATGTTTAACTTGTTGTTAGCTGTCATTGTTTTGGATGTTATTGTCGTTTAACTAATATTGTTGTGTCGTTGTATTTTATGTTGCTGAAGAGATATGTATATATAAAAAAGACAATTTTAATTTCAATAAATGATAATATAATAAATATTTAAACAATTTTACGTATAGATTTACCTCAAAATTGTTGGTTCCCTGAGCTTCATAACTGGTGTTCCAATTTCAATGTTTCTTCACGAAGCTCGATGGTCAATCTTTATTGACGACGTTTCGGGCCATAAGCCCTTCTTCAGGTCTATAACGAACTATTCACAGTTTCTATACAACACACGTCTAAAACGCAACGGTCTAACCTGGGATCAACAAAGTGGAGGGGGGGGGGGTGGTTGAGGACAAAATGAAGGGCTAAGGACGTGCACTTGCTATATATAGGACGGCGGGGTGTGACCGGTCACTCTTGCGTCGCAATCATCCTCAGCGGTCACTCCTTTGGCCCTACAGAGTGATAAGGCTCATAGCCATCTTCATCTCCTTCCTCTTGTTGATCGGCGGTCTCCATCGTTGTATTTCCAGCGCTTCCTTAATCTTCCTCTCCACCGTATCCGACACGTTCTTGTGGAGAATTGACACCCTTAACTGCGGCTGTGGGTCCTGTGTGTGCCTGAGGGTGCGGTGTTTCGAGAATGGGTTGTCTGGGTAGCTTTGAGGGCTACGCAGAGCTCTGAGATGTTCCTCCATTCTCTTTCGAAGTTGTCTTGCCGTTTCGCCTATGTAAAATTCGTCACATGACAAACAAACCACTTTGTACACCACACCTCTCATCTGGCATATTTGGTTCTCTCCTTCGCAGACAATGCAGTTCATCCTGTCACACAGATTTTCGTATGGACGTGATGCCGTGAGTAGTCGTCGTAGGGATGGGGGCGGTCGGAACACGAGGCATATGGGGAGCCCTGACCGCCTGACCACGCGGTTGACGTCCATCGCAAAGGAATCTGAGATGAAAGGAATGACCAGCGGAGAACCACAAGGTGATCGTTGAGGTTTCCAACAACGGCACTCCCCTGAGCCATACCCATTCTGCCGCAGGATCTCCCTCACTTCTTCTTCCACTTTCCGCGAATTCGTCGTAGTCAAAACCGAGGATGTGGTAAGCATATGACGAACGACGTCATATGCTATGCTTACAGCTTTGCGAGTAAATAGAATTAGTTGTATAGATTTACAACTAATTCTATTTACTCGCAAAGCTGTAAAATGTGGGCATCATGAATGTCTCGTAAAATGCAGAATCGACTTTGGCGTAAACAAAAAGTTGAAAACATTTCTTATCGAGGGAAAAAATTCGCCAGAAATTTTCTATGTGACTATAGGACGCCAGAAGGCATAGAATTTGAGGTTAAAACGGAAAAGTTTGAGCTTTTAGAAGAACTCCTGCTGTTACTGTTTGATCACACCTTTCAGCTTCAACTGTCCAGATTGAACTATCAGTGGATCTGATCACCATCATCATGCATGTCGTCTACAGGGTTACTTCCGCTTTGTCAAACAAGGTTGGTGTTTTGGGGCATCACTCCCAAATGAAAAGATTGGTGGTTCTTTTACCGTCACAAGACATAACACCGATTTATTATACAGTCAGTTTATTTTCTAACCTTACAAGAAATGCTATTACTTCACTGTACATTTTGAACATCATTTACCGATAGCTAGAGAGGAGAACTTTGTAGCTTAGTTGAATTTGACCCTTGACCCTTCTGATTTGATTTAGGATTGTATTGAGGCTTGAGTTAGCTCGCGAGCAGGTCCGCCGACAAGACTGCTTCGCTGTGCCCTAGAGGAAGGACGAGCAAAGGCACGATAGTCGAGGGATGCGCCGTCACTCTGCTCTGCGGCGAAGCTGCTGTCGTGGAGGGATTCCGACCCTTCGTCGTCGCCGGGAGAGCAAGCCAGAGCGCCCGAGCGAGAGCGTCCCAGTGAGAGCCTTTCAGCGCGAGCCTTCCAGCGAGAGCCTCCTCCAGGCGTGCTCGGCCCTTAAGAGCGGCCAAAAGAAGGCGAGGCTATAGATAAAACATTATGCTTCAGGCTCATGACAGTTGGTAATAGGTTTTTATAAAGGCCGTCGTTTGCTTTTCCCTTCTTCAGAGTCCGATAAGTCGGAAGTGTTCCTGAAATTTCCCTAACATACCGCTTCATCATAGAGAGCATTGTTTCTAACGTGATAGCTAGCCTTAGAAATGCCAGCCGTTTTTTTCACAACAATAGACGAAGCCTTTGGTAGACGGACGACCCACTGTGCTCTTTTGGTATTGACACCGTAGAGTTGCACCAAATAGATCGCTCTCCGCAGAGCAAGCGACAGGTGCTCGTTTTTGATGACTGCTGTTCACTGTTTCCTACGGAGATTCCCAACTGCAATCTAGAGCGCCTAGGGCGTGCATTGTGTTCTGATGATTGGCCGTGTCAGATAGAGGTGTGTACGCCGAGTTTGACCTGATCGCGAGCTCGTCCCAACGAGAGCGCCCATTCTTTCCTGTCCTATCTGTGTTGCGCCCCACATTTATTGAATGATAGGAACAAGGTAATCCGCTTGCTTCTCATTAGGAAAACTTTGCAGGGACGAGTCAAACAGGTTTGGCTTTCTACGAGGTAAACCAAAGTGCACAACCACACTATTTTCGAGGCAGATCTTCTGTGCTTATACGGTTTATTCTTTTTGACCTCACTTCGAATAAGGTACGGGCCTCATCTTCTTCTCGCTGGAGCTCGCAATAGCTTGCGGTCTCCTGTTTCTATCGCCAACTTGAACAAGATATTCGTTGCAGTTCCAGCCAATACTTGTTCTCTTCTCATTGTGAGATGACCCTTTATCGCCACTCAGCATAGCTTCGCAAGCTAGGACGACAGGTGGTTGTTGCCCGACTGTCGAGGTGCTCCATGTTGGCGTGTCAGCTCGAGCATTTCTAGACAAAACGTCTCTCGGTGGTCTTTAAGCTCTCTGCTCCATGATATAAAGTTGTCCATGACGGTATCCTCCCAAAAGCCGGCAAGGGAAGCGCTAAGGCCCCAGCTGATGGTCATTAGGGGACCCTCTCTTCTTGTAATTAGCACTGTTGTGCACGAAGCGGTCTCGTCGAAGTTGTCCATGACGGTATCCTCCCAAAAGCCGGCAAGTGAAGCGCTAAGGCCCCAGCTGATGGTCATTAGGGGACCCTCTCTTCTTGTAATTAGCACTGTTGTGCACGAAGCGGTCTCGTCGAAGTTGTCCATGACGGTATCCTCCCAAAAGCCGGCAAGTGAAGCGCTAAGGCCCCAGCTGATGGTCATTAGGGACCCTCTCTTCTTGTAATTAGCAGTGTTGTGCACGAAGCGGTCTCGTCGAAGTTGTCCATGACGATATTTTCCCAAAAGCCGGCAAGGGAAGCGCTAAGACCCCAGCTGATGGTCATTAGGGACCCTCTCTTCTTGTAATTAGCGTCTTTCCTTCCCCCTTTGATACAAAAAGCAGAGTGTTAGGCGAAGGAGTCCATCGGCCTATCCCCTATAATACCTTATGTACAAAGAAGATGTCGATCAGACGATGCCTGCGTTTGATCACAATGTGGTCGTTCCAGTTGTGGAACTTCGAGGTTCCCTAAAGTTCGGAGCCGTTTTTTGATCATTTGATTGAGGCAAGCGATTCTCATAGGGGCGCGTTAATTTAGGACGAGACTAATACTACTCTTTCGGTCACAAAATGCTCTTGGAACTGGAATTAGTTAGTGTATGGTCAAGCGGCCGGTGTATGAGCGGCCAGCTCATCCCGGATACGGGTGGGTGCTGATCGGTCCCACGAGGTGTGGACGTTGCGTTCGATCAAACGGCGCCGGTGGTGTAGTGGCGCAGAGCATTCCCGCCCGGTCAAAGGGAGGTGCGGGTTCGAGTCCCGCCTGGCGCTAGAAATTTTTATCGCAACAAAACATCGTTGTGACAGCTTACAACCTCGACGCCAGCCAATTGAGGCTTAAAGAAACTGATTTGAATGGTGGATCTAGCGTTAAAAAGGTAAAAATCATAAATGACAGCCTGCATGGGTAGTGCACATTTATGAAGAAGGTTGCGTCTCACGTGCTGGCGGTTTTTATGCGTTAGCACAAATGTGGCGAAGAGGGGGCAGGTAGAGAAGACGATGGATTAAAAGTTGAAAGGTTCCTCGGTGTCATGTAGACAAAAATGCTGCGCTGGACGGCTGGATTCACGGGCATGGACCACATCTGATATGGCGCCAGTCGGCAGAAGTTCTGTGTCGCGGCAATAACATACAGACCTACAGAATACCTTGTGGCGGGAGAAGACTTACAATGTTCATACGGCACAGAACCAGGTAAACATTTGCTGAAATTCGCCGCTGCACTTTCCCCTGTGTCACGTGTTCTGATCAATAGTATGTCTTCTCGCCGGGCTTCGACTATTGCAGGTAGGAGGGCTACCAGGTCTTCCACTAAGGCCAACGCTGACGCTAACGAGGAAAAGCCTGTGCACGACAGACTACGTTGTGGGAAAAGATGACGTGCCATACTACATTCGCCTACTTTTCGAACTTCTAATACAAACGCGTGAGGAAGTCAAGGAGCTGAATCGACGGAACGGCGATCTCTTTATCTTTATTGAGACATGTGCTGCAACACATGTGAGGCGATAAACGTGAGGGTGACTCACCATTGCGACCAAGAAACTAGATTCTAGCATTATGCAGAGCCAGCAAAACAGAATATAGAGAATGACACAATAAAAAGCAAATGAGAACATAAAAGAAAAATTCATCAAAAGGAACAATGGAGCACAAGGAAAGAACAGAAAAGGATACGAAAAATAAAAATAAAGGGAAGGAGAAGATCACTCATATTATGACAAGTACTATCCGCCTCTGAAGAAAATCAGAAAACGCTTGAAACGTCTACAGAATTTTGTCAAGCATTCGTTTGAAAGATGAAATATTTGACGGTAAACTAACACGCTTACTTAGCATGACGTACTCACTGCCAGCTCGACAGATGAAGTAGCAGGACCGGACCGAGTACCTGGCCCGCGGGTAGCTTAGCTTGACTGCTGCACCCCTGGTACTCGAGATTCTGGTTGTGAACAATCTGCACCCACCCAGATGGATAGCGCCCTGGAGAATTTTATGCACCATTAGGAGATCAAATTTTTTTCTTCGCAAGGAGAGAGGCTCTAACCCAAGCGTACGACAGCGTTCAGTGCTGTCAGGGATTGAGCGATAATCAAACTGTCCCGATCTAAGTAGAAGCTTCCTTGTAAAGCTGTTTTGAACTTTGTCTAAAACTTCTATATTCTTTACTTTAGTTGGGCCAAAGACAGGTGTACCATACTCTAGAATATACGATTATACATTTTGTAAGCTCTGAGAAGAATATTCTCGTTCCTGGTAACTAAGCATCTGAACAGGTTTCACACCCTACGAGCTGCCTTAGCTGCGATCTCCTTGCAATGCTTGTCGAATTCCAGATAACCCGTGACGAGGAATCCAAGATCCTTCACTTCGGAAACCTTCAGAAGGCGTCGGTCCTCGATAAAGTAGGGAGCATTGATGTTGCTCCTCCCCAAGTGCAACACCTTTGTTTTATTCTTCGCCAGAGGAAGGTCCCAAGCGCGCGCCCACTCGGCTACAGCTAAAATTGCAGACTGAATCCTATCAACATCCGTAGAATCCACTACAAAGCTGAAATTTTTGGGTCGTCTGCAAAAACTTTGCAGGACAACCCGAATCTGTTGATAAGGGAAGGAATTTCTCTTGTGTATATGTTGAAGAGAATAGGAGAGAGGACGGAACCTTGAGGGATGCTGCTGCTCGCAAGTTTGGATGATGACAAATGACCCTTGTAGTTAACCCGGAATGTCCGTTGAGACAGAAAGCATTCGACCCAATTCACAATTCTGAGGTGGAGACCAACTACTGACAATTGTTCTATGAGTTTTGCGTGCGGCACCTTGTCGAAAGCTTTCTCAAAATCAAAGTAAATAACATCAACACCGTCACCATTATCAAGCCAACTAGTTCAGTCATTCAAGGTTGCAAGCATCTGAGCGCTGGTGGAGCCACCTCTACAAATCCAAATTGTTCAGGTGGAATTATTGAGTTACTTTCCAGATGAGCAGTGATGACCTCTTTGAGTAATTTTTTGAATATACGGGCGAAAATAGACGTAATGCCGATAGGTCTGTATTTTTTGGACTGTTATAAGGGGTTTTTTTGGTAAAGGAATAATGAATGCCTGTTTCCACCTCAGGGGCACCTCCCCACGCATCAAGTCAGATTGAAGATGATTTGTAGAGGACCAACGATTTCACATGCAATTCTCTGAACAAAGAACAATGGAATCTCATCCGGTGTTCTGGAAGAGGACTTAGGCCAGGTAAGCAAATGCTTAAGGATGGCATCCTTATGAAACCAAAATGAGTCATTCATTTGTGGGAATGTCGTCCGACTGCAGGAGCTGGAGCACTGGCATGAGCTCTCGGGCCGTTGAAATACGACTTCAAAAGTTTGTGCAAATAATTCTGCCTTGTCTTGGTCAGTGTGAAATTTGTTACCCATATCATCAATTAGTACAGGTACTGCCTCCTTAGAGTGGAGTTAGGAACTGATCAACCGAAAGAAATCGCTGGGCTTGCGGGATGAAAAAGTTTGTTCCTCAAGTGAGGCAGAAAACTTCTTCAATTTTTTGCAAAACCTCTTAGTTAGTAGCTTAAAATACGCGGTAGACCTGCTTGACGGGTGAGTTATGGATTCTTTCCACGCCAACTCACGCCTCCTCGCTAGTGAGATCAAATACCTTGGCCATTTGCATTGGTGAAAAGGTTTCTTGGAACAGGGAACAAAATTCTCAATGCAGTAACTACTTAAGCATTTCGTAAATTTCGTCGACGGTGTTTAGGACTGAGAAGGACCCGATCCAGTCAACCTCCCGTAAATAGGAAATGTCGTCATATTTGGCTTTACTGAACTCTCTGACTAACCGAGTGGGTCGGGGAAACCACTTAACGAGGACTGAAAATTCTACCACATAATGGTCACTTGTACCGACAGGGGGCTTAACAGCGATATTCTTAACCAGGGAAGCTTTGTTTGTTAGAACCAGGTCCAAAGTACTATCTCCCCTTGTGCTGCTGAAAACCAATTGAGAGAGGCTAAGAGTCGAGCACATTTCAATGAAATCTGTAGACACCTTACTGCCCCTATTGTGAACCCAGTCGATGTCCGTATAATTTAAATCGCCTGTCAGAATGCAGTTTACATTTTGAGCTGCCAAATCACTGACAGTATTCAATAGCTGCGAATTATTGCTGCTGGAACAAGAAGGGAAACGATATACCCCAACGAGTCTAAGTTGTTTTTACCGAGGTGTACGTCGCAGCAAAGAACTTCGTAGGCGTCACAAACTGTATCCTTAAAAACCATTTCATACGATAGTGACGGTCGAATCAGGCGAGGAGTCAATAGCAGACTTAAGCCAAGTCTCGGTGAAAACAGCCACTTCACAGTTTGAACTGGCGAGGACGTACGACAAGGCCCGAGCGTTTTTGAGAACAGAACGAATGTTTGTCACGAAAAAATTAAAACTTCGTATAATTTGAGACGGTTTCAATAGTTTCCAGAGTTTCGGCGAAGCATAGTATTCGTTGATACATTCTGAACCGACTGTGAACCTTGAGACATGATACGAGAGAGTCTATCAGCTTTGAGCTTTTCTCGCTCTTCCTTAGGCATGGAATGACGTATGTGAATATTACAGAAGAGCCGAGACTTTTTGAGCATAGGGGTGCGGCTGACAACTCTTTTAGCGAGATGTGCAGCTGGAAATACATCCTTGAGGATTCTAGGGTTGCCGCGCCCCATTCGATACATGGCTACGGGTTTACACTCAATACCTAAGTAATCAAGCACCTGTTGAATACAACAAGTGTCGTGAACAAGTCGATCGGATGGTCTGAGAGCATTACTTTTAATTACACCGCTTATTATAACTATAGGAGGGAGCTATATATTGGGGAAACAGGGAGAGCGCTAAGCGTTCGCATCAGGGAACATCTTGCTGGTAAGGAAAGGCGTAGTTTGGTACCCCACTCGGTAAACATCCAGTGGATGTCCATCACGGAGACGATTTTAATATTAAATGCACTGTGTTGCTTCGTGAAAGTGAAACGGTCCCAGAAAGGCCCTAGAGGCCTTCTGGATCCGAGAGCGTAATCCAACAATGAATAACCGAAGTGAGTGCATTTCGATCACCAGTGAGTTTTTGCCGTTTATCCCGCTGTGCGAACTCTGAGACCGTACAATCTATACACTTAACATCAGTATGGATCAACAGTTGGTAGGTCTTAGTTGCTCAATGGTGGTAGCGTAGCTGAGCACTCCCTCAGTACTTGCGGAACAACGGTGAGTTCGGCTTGCTTCAGTAGCATTCCGCTTGACACTCGTAGAAAATATTGAAACTGACAGATCTGGAGAAAGACGTTTTTGCCGAAATGAGTGTCTGGTCTTAGGTTTCGAACTTCTTTCAGGCCTTTGAAAACGACGAAGTTGTCGAAACGTCGGCCGAATAAAGTTGTTCCACTATAACAAACCTGCGTGGCACAGAAGCATTAAGACTACTCTCGCAATATGCCCAGGTTTTATGAAAACCGAACATGGAAGCTTATTATAACGTCATGCGAGTAATCTCTGTTATCAGTAGCACGGGAACACCGGATCTACTAGCGGAGTTGCAGAAATTGAGGGAGGAAAACTCATCTCTAAGATAACAAATTGACAATTTTTCGGTGCCATTGGATTCTAGTTCGATCAGTGCTAATAGGCTGTGTGATAATAACCAAAATAGTAGTCCTTCTTCGAAACTTGATAGGAAGCTAGAGCGCTCCATCGTTCTATCTAACCTCCCAGGGTCATCCAGAAACAACGCTGCCGCAAAGATTGCCACAACTGCGCATGTGTTGGACAGATACTGGATTTTCTAGATATCGAATGTATACCTATGGTTTCTATCGTATGGGCAAGCCAGGACAGAGCAGGCCTAGAGGTGTAAAGGTTGTGCTTCCGTCCAGCAGATTTCGAAATGAGGCAGCTAAAAGAGCCCCTCGCCTACGTTTCCTCCCTCCTCAAAGGAGCATCTACCTTAGCCCATCTCTTACTAAAGAGCAGCGAGATCGTAGGTGAGAAGTTTGTTTAACTAGGTGGGGAAGGTACGCAATCCTGTACATGCTTTATCAGTGCGAGGGGAATCACAGCCGCTCTCTCCTCATGCGGACCTCGGTGATGCAACGCTCGCTTCTGAGCCTAACATTAGTCCTTCGGAAAACTGTTAGGCTCTCAGAGGAATGACGGTATTCCGTTCTTATGTTTACGTACCAATGTTAGGTTTCTGGTTAAAAACAGTATATCCTTAGTCTCGCACCTCTCATACAACAACTACGACGCCGTGGTTTTGATCGAGACCTGGCTTACGCCAGTAAACGATATGAGTCCTCTCTCGGGTCATGCCGCTGTATAGTATATCGGTATCAGGTGTGATCGTGCTTTTAAGAAAGGCGGTGGAGTTCTCCTTCTTTCGAAGAAGCTCATCTTGTACGACGTGGTATTCCAAGAGTCCGTCAAAGATTCCTACGAAATCCTGATTTGTGATGTTGGGCAGGCTGCTAGTTCTCTCCGTTTTATTGCCATTTATCGAGCGCGTTCATGTAGTAGAGTGGAGTCCACCAGGTCAGCCAAGGCCGTAAGCGACTTCTGCGTCTGTAACGTCCCATGCGTTCTTTTGAGTGACTTCAGCTTACCAAAAGTGGTGAAATGACTGATAGTAGCGGCAAGGCATCAAAATCCTTTCGAGATGTTTCTGATGCTTATGGGTTTCAACAGCTAGTACTAAAGCCCACCAGAGGTAACGCTGTTTAGATCTAGGCCTATGCAGTGTCCCAAATCTGATACAAGATGTTGACATTGGGCGACCTTTGAGTAGATGCGATCATGCAGCTGTACGATTTAAAATTGCGCGTGCGCATAATAATGACATTAAAAAAGAGAGGCTGATTAGAGACTTCAGAGCAGCAGACTATGGAAAAATCAAGGAACGTTGAGCAGATATAGACTGTAGGGACTTTCAGAAATGCAAAAACCGTTGATGAAGTGTATGAAACACTTCATCATATTCTCCAACATTTGATAGATTTATATTTCTTTACAAGAAACAATGAGTCATGTAAGTTAGCTCTTCCAGATCACTTTACGCAAATACCGAATACTTAATTCCGAATACAAACTTAATACCTTAATTGTCAGAAATCTTTATGTAACATAGCCACTGGCTATGGATGCGCCATGGGCTGGGCTAACTGAGAACGCCACAGTAGAAAAATAGAAGCTCTATTCCGGTACAATATCTATGTTAAAAAAAGAAGCATCTTTTCTGCGGACAAAACGGCTTCCTAAAAATATGTCAGTTCTAGTGAGTGTGGAATCATTCCAAACCTGGTAGACGCAAGGGGGTAACTGCGACATCAGATGTGGAAAAGGCAATCTACTTGCGGAACACCTCCACAGGGTGTTCAACAACAACAACTCACTGGGATGCAACACTGCACTCGTCAATTCAATGAGGAGCTCTTCTTAGCTTTCCACAAATGAACCCTACGCTATGGTTCCATAAAGAAGATATTTTTGAGATACTGTCCAAATGGCCAAAATCACAGTCCATTTCTCCGGATTTTCTCTCATTGTGTCTCAAATGTCATTGAATATATAGCTCTTCCGCTAGAACTGGTCTTGAACAAGTTATATGAGGGCTGATGTTCCATTAAGGTGGAGATAGTCGTTCGTTACACTAATCTGCATGAATCGTCCATATAGCAACCCTGGTAATTACCGACCGATCAGCAAAACCTCAGTGCTTGCTAGAACCTTCGAAAAAATTGTAAGAAGACGCATCTTACAGCACATCGAAACAAGCGGTTTCATTTCCAAGGAGCAATTTGGACAGTTCAGTGTACTGCTGTACTTAGGTCTTTAAATGATTGGACAAAGACTATTGAAAACAAAAAGCGAACCGATGTTGTCTACTTTGACTTTTCCAAGGCATTCGATAAGGTTTCGCTGGAAAAGCTGCTATTCAAGTTAAGGAAGGTGGAATCCACCCTGTGATTGGGCACTGGACTAAAAGCTTCCTCTCCTGCAGGACGTATCAGACCACAATAGGACACAATTTCTCTTCGGTCTGCTCAACATCTAATGAAGTGCCGTATGGAGGAGTTCTATCACCTGTCTTTTTCCTCTTGTATACATATGAGTTCCCTGACGCTGTGTCCCGATTTGGCGTCTCGTGTAAAATGAACGCAGGTGACGTTAGAATTTTTAGAGAGGTCAACAAACCCGAGCGTCCAGTGAAGTTCAAGAAGCTATTAACTTTATTGAAAAATAGGCGAAAAACTGCGAGATTCCTCTTGCTGCTGAGAAATAACGATGCCTTGTGATAAAGTGTAACTCCCAAAAGTATTCACCAACCTATTGGCTTACAGGTATTAACTTAGAGCAGGTTACAGGAGCCAAGAACCTGGGAAGTCGCATATCTAGTGCCTTTAAGTCTGATTGGCAGTCTTAAAGTTTGATTCGTATTAAAAAACGCCCGTAAAAAAAGCAAATTTTCGAACATATAATTTGTTCAAGACATTGATACCAAAGGATCCTCAGGCTCTCTTACGCGCTTACAAATGCTATGTGGTGCCCATCATGGAACTTCGCATTTCAGTATTTAATCGTTCTCAAAAGAAATACATCAACTTCCTTGAAAGTGTCCAGAACAACTTCACGAGAAAGCTGTTTATGAGAAGCTTTTAGGGTGCGCTATGCCAACATTCCGAATGGAGCGGATAGAGCAAGACAACTAGGTTTACCATCTTTAAGGAGTAAAACGAAAAGGGAGACCTAATCATTCTATTTAAAATTACTACTTAGAAGATCTCAGTAGACCCTATGGAGTTTTTTTGTGTGCCACTGACCGGGAATAGAATTGGAAGACTAGGGTCGTATCCTAGAGTTGCAAGGTCTCATGTTAGGTCAAATTTCCACTCGAATCGAAATCGAAAAGAGCTCAACCTACTTATTGACGAAGAAGAAAATGTGACTAGCATGTCTATGTCTCGTTCTAGATGTCTTCTTACTCGTAAAAGCTTTTTGTAGGTTGCATGTTGTTGCAGTTTGTAAATTTTTCGTGTTTTTCGTTTGCTCTTTTACGCTTGTGATACCCTTGTAACCCACACCCGAATAAATAAATAAATAACGGACAAAATGGCTTGCGTGGTGCGGCCACGTTCTGCGTGAGAAAGAAGACAGCGTCCGCAGGATAGCCCCTTGGAAGTGTCGGGAAAGCGGCCTAGAGAGCGCCCGAAGCTGCGCTGGGCTGATACGTCACACGGTGCCTATTTTGATCCGGCGCTGGATCGGCAAAGTAGCAGACTCCGCTACCAAGAGGGACAGATTTCGAAGAAGAAGATCGTTGCTGCTTAGTATGTGGGTCGCCTAGGTGGTGTCAATGGTCAGCCAACTGACGACTCCAATTTCGATAGTGTAATTGAACAACCAGTCAAACACGACCACCTGTCTTCATATTCGATGACGACCAGTGTATTTAATCGAAAGTCGAAAATCCCTAAATTGACTAGATCAAGCGAACTGTTGGCGGAACCTAGCATTCCTTCACTCCTGCTTCGCTTAAGTGATGGCAGATTCGCTAAACCATCACAGGAAAAGGATGTATGTATTTATACAACCTTCCTCATATCACCTAAAACTAGCATTTCTGACATGTCTCGATGAAAAAGTTGAGCACCTAACCCTCTACTTTACCTCTTTCGTTTGAACTAGGAAGACTTTCCTCTAGAAAACGTTAAAGAATTCCTTACGGTATTTCCGCTAAAGGAAATAGAAATCTTTATCAATATCAAGTAAAAACCCAGAGGAACAAGGAAATCTTTATCTATATCAAGTAAAAACCAGAGGAACAAGGAAATCTTTATCTATGTCAAGTAAAAACCAGAGGAACAACAAAGAACTTCAACAACAAACGAACATTTCACAGAGATCTATTGAGCAACTCTTAAAAGTAACCTAATGCAGACAATATTACAAATCGAAACGGCATCAATGTAGTTACATAATTTAAAGGCAGAATGTGTTTTCTAGCTACAATTCATCCCAGTTGTACTCGTACGGATTTTCGCAGTGAAGCTGGAAATCCGGTCGCTCGAACTCATTGTGAAAACGAACCTGGAAGAGTATAGCATTTTGGCAGGAATGTTGTTTTTGTAGCCGTTTACTCCCATTACTGTTATTGTTACTCATGCCTAGGAGTAAAGGGTCTGTAGTCTATGACATACCATCCAATGATATATGTAAACACCGCAATTTGCGCCCTCTGGAACGAATCGCTAGGCATACCTTTAGGACTGATACAAACTTCATTTTTCAATTTTCTGCACGCTCTGTTTAGTAAGTATTTTCTCAAACTAGGCTCAGCCTTGATTTGCATGGTCGGAATCAATTGAAGGTCGAAATCTAAAGTCGCCGTGGTTCTTGTCTCGTGCTGAGCAGCAACTAGCAAGCGTATTAAATAGATTGTCCAGAAATTAGGTTTTATTTTTGCATTTGCATCATTTTTGTGCTCTTTGCGGTGAGAATCAGATAGCATAATTACTCAAAGTGTTTTTTAATCTATTTACATGAAGTCAAACACGGAAGTAGTACAACGGTAGAGTCAAAACAGCAACGAGGCATGGGAAAGAAATATATTAATAAACAAATTCAGAACTCTTTTTGTTTCTTGTTTTCTAGCAGCAAAAAAGTCACTATGACCGACGAAGTTTTGTAGCCTTAAGAAAAAATTTCAGATAGTGGCCTCATCTGTGGTGGACGACGGGGGCTCGGTTCCAGCAAGCAGTGAGAGCTTCGCCTTTTTCTGTTTGGTTGGTATTGGAGAGTCCTTTTAAATTCCAGTCTAGCTTTATCTCTTCAAGTGCTTCCAAGCTGAAAGCTGCCAACCACTAGTCATAGTTGTTTATTATTGTGTATTATCCTTCACATTCATGGCGACGAAAAACCCTTAACGAAAGTAAAGAACAGCAGATGATGCTCAGAAAGCTGAAGCGCTTGAAGATTATTTCTCATCGGTTTTCACATCAAGTCTTGAAGAATTCCTAGCGAGTTTACCAGTCATCTGATGTAGCCAGATGAAGCTGACGGAATGGATATAAATAGCATATGTTAAATATTTAGTAATACAGCCTACTGTTGTACTTAGAGTTATGAAACAGCTTAAACCTTCTACGTCGGCAGCATTCGATGTAAACGCGCAAAGTTTTTTCAAAAGATGTGTGCATTCGCACAATGAAGTTCCTAAAATCTGGAACTTAACTTATATAAAATTCCGTTATCACGGCTATTCCGAAAAAAAAACCCGAATTCCGTGCTACTTTCCCTTTTCCGTTCCTTATGTATAACACCTCCAATAAAATTCATGGAAAAATTGTAAGAAAGAATAGTGGGACGTCTGTAAAAAAACAGATTAGAGAGAAGAAGTAGAGAAACATTTATTTTGAACAGCACGGTTTTACGGAAGGCGTCTTTACAGTGGAAATACAATGGAAACTCAGTTGTCATTTATTGATTTGTCAAAAGCTTTTGATAAATGAGCCATGAAAAACGTGTTACTAAGCTGTACCGTCTTGGGATTAGATGGCTTCTTCTGGGATGGATTCATTTTAATTTGAATTCTTACTTGTGAATATGCTGATGGAGCGGGCAAAGCTTGGCAAGTACCCGATAGTATCTCCAAAACCTCCCTGTCCTCCACATTGGTATTTCGGGTAGTGTGGAGTACAAGTTCAACAACTCAGTTCTCAGCTCTGTACCTCAGGCCCGCGCCTTAGGAGCTTTGATGGACAGTGGGCTTAATTTTGAAAATCACATACACAGACACCATCGTACGAGGAGCTTTTTCCATACTGCTGTTGATTTTTCGGAACTTTAAGTGCACTGAGTGCACTAGCACAATGATAGTTATCTTATACAAGACATGTGTATTTGTTTCCAGTATTGGAGTATTGCAACCAGGTTTGGAGCCCATTTCCAAAAAAGTCTCAATCCAAAGTCGAAAAGGTGCGGTAAACCTTCACAAAAATTTTGTGAATTTTGTAAAATTTCAAACAATGTGTTTTCTTACAGAACGGGAAGGTGAATTGAAACTTTAAAAAACTTATTCTTAATTTTCTTTGAGCAAAAAATTATGAAAATAAAAATTATGAAAAATTAACCTTTTTGAAAAGTTCAGTTCAATAAGGGAGATGCTCGTATTAATTTGGAAGATGTTCCATCTGATTTCAAAAACGTTAGACTTGTTTAGAATAGTGTACAATTTGATTTGAAACGCGTCCAATTTGACATGAAGAGGGTACACGTTAGTGAACACACCAGAAGTAAAATTATCCCTCTATGCCGCGATCGGAACTTTGAGAGAGCGGGGCTCGGTCAAAGGGCAAAGCGGACGCAGAAGCTGGTGTCCCACCCTTGGAAAGAGTGTCGGACCAGTTCACCGTCGCAAGTAGCGACGACGGCCCACTGCCTCCCTCGCCCGCACCACTCCCCTTGCATTTTTATTGCTCTATGTTCTATACAGTCTGTTCTATAGTCTTGCCTCTGCACTCGCAGTGAGCGGTGGTGCTGCCATCTACTTCCGCTTCGCTGTAAGTTCTACTTCCACTTACAATGGCAAGCACTCCGACCCAATCCGCCGTGGCTGGCGTGGGTCGAACGCCAGGAAACTCAGCGGCCTACTTCTCCGTATGTACCTTCAACGTGCGGTCCATAGCAACTGCGGAACGGCTTGCAGACTTTGAAGCAGCAGTGGAAAAGGTGAAATTTGACGTGATCGGCATATCAGAAACGAAGTTGTCCGGAAGAGGCGAACTAAGGCTACAGAGCGGGTTTACCCTGTTTTACTGTGAAACTTCGGGCAGCAGAACAAACAGCGGAGTAGGGATCTACATCCGATCGTCATTGAACCGACAAAGCAGGTGTTTCTTCCATAATGAACGCATTATCGAAGTGATAATAAGACTGAAGGCCAAGAAATCATTGCGTATCATCCAAGTGCACGCACCTCATTCGAACCATGACGATGAGGAGTACGAAAGCTTCCTAGATGATCTAAGCAAAATTATTGACTTACGCAGAAACTCACACCTAGTAATCATTGGCGACTTCAATGCCACTCCAGGAGCACGCCAACATTAAGAGCGGTTTATAGGTGTGAACGCTGCAGAACCTCGAAATTCACGATGGAGTTAATTGGCTGAATTCTGCGAAGAGCGACGCCTGTTTATTGCAAACACGTTCTTTCTAAAGAGAGTAGCTACACGATGGATATGGCAGAGCAGCGCCCTCGGACTGAAGAAAGAAATAGACTATGTTCTCGTGCCCAACATTCGCGAAGTGAAAGATGTCAAAGTCCTTGCTTCTGCTAATGCAGGTAGTGATCACAGACTTCTTCGGTGCACCATGCAACTTAAGCAGACCAAAAGAATTGCACAACCGCACCGAGGTACACTCATCGTGGACAAGTCCATGCTTTGCCCCACGCCCAACAACTAATGGATACAATACCTGCATGCAGCGAAGTCAATGAAGAGTATCGTAGACTAAACACCATCATTAATACCGCCACCAACAAAGCCACACGATACGAGTCCTTGCCTCCACGAATTTCGCAGCGCACTAGGCAATTATTACAACATCGCAGAAAACTGCGTTATGGGCAAGAGGCACCTTCCTAATTGATAGAATATACTGAAGTGTGCAAACTCGTCAGAAAATCGCTCAAGGACGACCTCCACGAGCGCCACATTGCTATACTGCGAAAAGCTGTTAATACTGGTCGGCTCCGTGTTATACAACGTGAAGGAACCTATATCCGGCGCCCCTTGACCATTCTTCACCGAAACCCCAGAAACACTCCCACCAGCTGCGACCCACTTGCCGAAACTGTAGAAGCAATTCGATCATTTTACAACGACCTGTACCGATCCCACCATGGTCCACAACCCCCTCCCGCCGACCCCATTGACCTCCACTTTCTTCCCAAAGAAGTTGAGGATGCACTGAAGAGCAGCAAAGCACGTTCCTCTCCCGGCTCTGATAAAGTACAGTCGACTGCACTACGCCCTCTCTCGAGCATGCTCTCCAATCGTCTGTGCCATTTCCTCAGCTCCATACTCTCCACAAAAAACGTGCCAAGAGAATTAGCCTTCTCCGATACCATCCTGCTCTATAAAAAAGGAGACGCATTAGATGTTGCGAATTACAGACCAATCTCACTACTATCAACGATATACAAGATTATGACAAAAATTCTCAATGAACGACTGAGAAAGATTGTCAATGACTGCAGCATCCTTCCCGAAGAGCAAACAGGATTTCGAAGAAATTTCTCCACAATTCACCACATCCACACTTTGAACATCCTGCAAGAAAAGGCTTACGAGTTCAACATTAAATGTTGTGCGGTGTTCATAGATTTTAAAAAAGCCTTTGATACTATCGAACTACCAGCAGTGTGGGAGGCTTTGAAAAACTTCAAAATCGAGGATAACCTGATCAAATCTATTCAACTGCTTTATGCAAACGAAAGTGCTGCTGTGAAGGTGGGATCAAGCTATGTTGAGCTGAACATTCAAAAAGGCTTTCGGCAAGGAGATTCTCTTTCGCCGCTGCTTTTCGTGTTGACACGTCAACACGTGCTGAATGCAGTCAACTGGCGAAATAGAGGTTTCCAAATGAATGACAAGAAGCTTTCATACCTCGCATATGCTGATGATATCGTATTGCTTGCTCATGACTGCCACGAACTACAAAGCGTGGCAGAAGATTTAGCAGAGATGTCAGGTCGAGCCGGATTAGAAATGAATTCCTCGAAAACCAAGTGGATGAACCTTGGTAGACCAACAACTGACACGGAAGGGAATGGAATACAAATTAACGGAGAAATTATAAAAGGCGTCAACGAATTTATTTACCTTGGGCAGCTATTGTCAAACCCACGCAACCCACTAAAAGAGATTCAGAGAAGGATTCAAGCAGGGAGAGAAGTCTATTTTAAATATCGACTGTTTCTTCGCTCTAAGGCCGTCGAAGTCCAGCTGAAAAAGAAGCTCATTAACTATTGCATGCTCCCTGCTGTTCTATACGGTTGTGAAACGTGGTCGTGGTCAAAAGAAACTGCTGCAAGACCACGATCCGCGCAAAGAAGACTTGAAAGATCAATTCTTGGTGTTCGTTTGGGCGACAAAATACGGTCAAGAGTTATTCGCCACAGATCAGGACTCAAGGATTGGATTCACCATGCGCTCAAAAGGAAGTGGCTGTTCGCAAATAAGCTCTGTAGCAACGAACGTTCATGGGCACGCCTTGCAGCTGATTGGGTTCCTGATAAAAAACGAAGTAAAGGAAGACCAAGAACAAGATGGCTGGATGACATCGCAAGATACAGAGGGACAAGGACAAGAGAAGCCATGAGAAACTGGACCGCTCTAATTGTAGGGAATCCGAACAGGAACGCTGAACTCTTCGCAAAATAAGCACGTAGATACTTGTTTGTGCCGTTGCGATAAAAGAGATGTAATAAATAAATAAATAAATATGTTCTATACACTTATCTATTCCTGTATTATTTATTCGACGCAGACCTCTCATGGTATTTGACCCTCACTGAACACGCAGATAAAGTAGCATTTCTTGTATCATCATTTCGTATTGGGATTTGAAACTTCTATGATAGATCGTTGGGCGCGTGTAGCGCAGTCGGAGGAGGCGCGACTGTCGCGTGCAGCCGACACCAGGTTCCTGGTTCGGATTTCCCACCCAGGCCAACCAAGCCTTCCATCCCTCCGGGGTCGGTGAATTGGTACCAGACTTGTCTGGGAAGGATAGAGCGCTGACTTGTTCATCGGCTGGCCACCGCAAGTCATTGTATGGCCAAATACGCATTCATATCGCCTCCACGACATCCCGTAGAAGTAGAATGCGCTGGCGCATCCCAGAAGGGGTTGAGTAACGCCGTCCTTTATCTTTATCCTTTATGATAGATCGTTATATACGTTGTGATCTACTGCATGTTATTTGGTTGAATTAGCCATCTTGTCGTGAGATAAACACTGTGACAGCAAGTCGTGCCGGTGTGTGCTCGCCCAACTCCACTGAAATCTACCGCTGAAAGACCCTCATCCGTTTCCGCCTTAAAAATGAAATTCTAAAAATTGCGTGAACATCAGGACAAAGATTAGTAAATAAGAAGCACATAACTAGATTAAGCAAACGTAACAAAAACTCTTGGTGAGCATGATGCTGGAAACAGTGGACGCACTTCTGGATTGATGATGCATGCATTCTATTCACAGAATGCTACGATTGAGAGACTCCCGAATTTTGCATGATCAAAGGCAGGTTTCGCGCTTCATTCTTGCACCACAATTGAAGTGAGTGACAAGTTTGTGCAACTCATTCCAAACATCCGCACGAGAGCTGAGCATGAGTCGCGTGAGACGCGTCTACCAGCGTTACATTGGAGAACAAAGCAGACTAACCGTTGGCAAGTTCTCGTAGTATTTCATGTTCAGTGGGTGGTCGTCCTGAGATAGGTAGGTTCGGTTGAACATTAACTCCGAGACGCAAGCGACTGCACCGTAGTCAAATGTAGGCATCATCTAAAACCTCTCACTTTCTAAGTAGAACGAAAATAGAAGGTTGCTATGTAATATGGTCTTGCAGTTAGTGTCCTGACTCCTCCCCCTGGTCGTTGTGTCGAAAAACCATTTTAAAATGCTCGGTGTGAAAGTGCCGAAAGCATTGAATTCCTAGGACAACGATAACTAAACAAATTTTACATGTAATGATGAGCGCAGACTAAATAGATGCCCATTTTCACTCTAGCCTCGCCACCAAAATGATACGAGATGCAACAAATAAGTGCAATAACGCTTTTTCACTAGCATGACAGGTGAAAGTTCTTGTTTTCGGGTCAGCTGAAGTGGCTTTAGTGAGCTTATGTTATGACGTTATGATATTAGTAATGTCCATCTCTGACATGATCGTTTTTGAGAACATCTGCGATGAAAACGGCACTTACTGCCTATCAGAGGAGCAAAAAGGTCGACTGCTTCAGGGAAAGCGCTGCTCTGTGCGAAGGGATGTCTGTCTGGTTGATTTCGCCTTTCCAAGAATCTCTAACCTTGTTCACGAGAATGTGGTGGTACTGTGAAATCGACGGAAGGTCCTCCGTACCGAGCACGCAAACCAAGTGACGGAGGAACCCAGCCTTGCACTCTTGCTTGCTCTCTCTCCAGTGCACCATCCTGAAACGAGTCACATAAGAATCCATCACATGGCACTCGCACTTTCCGGCACATTAAGCGAGCAGTGTGAAAACGTTTAAGGATGGAATAAAATCGAATTAGCTCGAGACTGTTTGAATACATTGTGGACGCAACTTTTCAGTATTCTTCGCGTCTACGCGCCCTTACGAGACGCTCTTACGCATTTTTAAAGTAGCACAATAGGCTCTCTGCTGATCTGTGCCGTATACAGCAACTTTCTCCCTCCAGTAGCGCTTACGAGGAAAAATCTAAATACAGCAATTGCAATAAGCATTCCTCCAAAGTGTGCATCTAGAGAGTGGAACCTCTCCTATGCAACCACGATCGACTTTCGGTGTATCTGGGCTTTGCGGTTGATGCTGCTGCTTCGTTGCGTGTACAGCCACGTCCGAGATGTTAACGTATCAACTCGGCTAACGCTCCGGCCGTTTCGCACTTGTCAGAGCCTGGTGGTTAGGGAATGGTCGCAAGCCTCCTCTCCTATGTGGCGCGTTTTTTTCTGCTGGAATCCTCTTTACGTCTCATCGTTGCTGAATGATTTTGCAGAAGACGCTGCGCACTTAAGACGTGTCCCAAACAGGGGTGGACACAAAATTCTGTACGTTAGGTTTTTTAAACGATTTTTTTTGTAACGGAAAATTTTCGTTAAATTTCCGGTAAACCTCTAAAATTCGTAAAAATACAATTAGTTGCAAATAATTATTTCAAACGAAAACAAAAGTCATGGAAAACCTTATAGGTCTCAACTTCAAGAGGTCAACAGCTAAAGGTCAAGAAATGGAGTGCAACGCAGCAATGTAAAATAAACAATTCAACATCAACAAACACATAAAAATAAACAAGCCTCCAGCAACAAATTATCTACAGGGTGTGGAATAAGAACAGCTATGGAATTATCACTGAGGATGATCACCGACAAGGCATCATAAAATGTGCGACCAGGCCCGGAGTTCGTCCTTTCCAGTTCTTTTGTCTGACTGTTCTACGAGTTCTAACATATGCGATCTCGATGCGGGCACCGGCCCACTAACTACAGAAAGAATTAATGAAAATAAAATTAAAAGCCTATCAGTGGAATGTTAACACGTCGCCGAACGTACGATTTTCGAGTGCCAGGTGCGCTGGACCAATTCATTTTTTTCAACGTCGGGACCGTGCTCCCTGATGCGAACGCTTAGCGCTCTCCCTGTTTCACCAATATATAGCTCGCCACAGCTCGAACACTGAATTTGGTAAACCACGCGCTTCTGCGCACAGTCTCCATTTCTTCCATAAGGATAGATCACGCAGTTCCTCGTCATACATGAACATTCGTAAACTAACAGTTGTTTGATGTTGTCTTCTGGCATGTTGACCAGCACAACATCATCATCTAAATTTGCTCGCACTAGGCATAGACGTACAGCTGCCGTGATCTCCTCAGAAATAAAGGGTGACTGAAGACATTTTATTTTCCCGCGCATTCACACCACGCCCAGATCCCATCCGGCCATTTCGTTGTCTTGGACACATCTTGCTGGTAAGGAAAAGCGTAGCCTGGTAAGCCATAAACGTCGAGTAGAAGTCCACTGCGGAGACGCACTACTAAATGCACTGTGTTGCTTCGTGAAAGTGAGATCGCTCCCAAAAGGCCCCAGAGGCCTGAATCCTCTAACGTAATCCAGGAATGAATAGCCGAAGTGAGTGCATTTCAATCCAAAGTGATTTCTTCCGTTCATCCCGTGCAATCTATACACTTAACATTAGCATGGATCCACAGCTGGGAGGTGTCAGGCACAGAAGCATTCAGCCTATTCTGACAGCATGCCCCGGCTCTATGATAGCCAAACATGGAGAATTATGCTTCCTAAAAGTGTTTGGTTTTATCTAGGATACGCTTCTTATGAGTTGGAAGACGTTCAGCTTGATTCGAAAGGAGTGAAGCTTGCATTTACAAGTGTCAAATTAGATTTGAAAAAGGTATGTCCGCAAACCAAGGGTGAGAAACCAGCCGTGCAAGGACCGCAACTGATGTCAAATAAGCGCTATGTCAAACAACTATCTTGCATACCAGCGGTATGCAAGATAGTTGTTTGACATAGCTGCATATCATACATACCAGCGGTAACCCTGTGGCAGCCCCACTAAATACCTCCCCTAATTCAAAGCAGTGTAGAGCTTGGGCCTGTTCTGCACTCTATTGTTCTGGCCTGCTCAAAGAACACACAATACTAATCCTTCCAACCCAAACCATTACTATAAAAATAATAAGTTTATTAAGAGTAAGGTTAATGGTATTAATATATAGAATAATTTTGGGAAGGACAACAAATGCAATAATTGTTCTGAAAATTGTAATATTTGATATACAGTAATTAATAAAACTGAATATATTCACTCCTCAGTTGCAAATTTAAGGATTAATACCTATAACAAAAACAATGATAATTGCAACATAAGTAATGTTGTATATTGTATAGCATGCAACGATTGTCAAAAACAATATATTGGAATTACAACTAGAAAACTAAAATACAGAATTAGAGAACATTTATCCCAAATTAAAAATCCAAAAATTAATAAATATTTATATACACATTTTGGAAACAATTTTAATAGTTTGTCAGTTAAGATAACAATTTTAGATTCTTTAGAAGATAATGCAGACAAGGATATTCTTTTACAAAAAGAACTTTTTTGGATTAAGTTAGTTAATACTGCTTATCCTTTTGGTTTTAATGACCATATAAAAGTGGAAATATATAACCCTTTAACATATAAAGAAATTCATCCGTTTTATAAATTAAAAATTACAAAAATTAGGAAAAGAAATGGTAAAAAGAATGACAAACGAGAAAATACTAACATAGATACATTAATACTTTTAAGAAAAAATATCTTTAAAAAGTTATAAGAATAACATGATAAAGAACGTCTGGATAATATAGATCGAAATAATTATAGAATTCTCGTTAGTATGTTATGTAAATTTTATTTTAACGAAAATAATAGTAAATATTCCAAATCAGAACAAAAACACAACAACTATATTAATGCTGGAACCACATATATAAATAGTGTTCTAGACAAAGTTAACTTGAACAAAATGTTTAATAATAGCTATATACGTGAAGTGATAGAAAATAATTCTAATAAAAAATTTTACCCTTTAGATGTTTATTTAAATCACAACCTTCTTTCTCCAAAAAAATGTTTAATTATAATACATTAATTAGAAATACAAGATTGTCAGAATTAAATTCAATCTTTAATAGTAAATGCTTATGTATCGAAGAAAAGTATAAAAAATTTGTTGACAAAACACATGAACATATTATCACAGGTAATTTAGAAATAATTTCAGATAAAGTTATTAAAAATTTAATTATAAAAGGCACGAAATTTGTCCCAAAACATAGTGTTTCAAAAGAGAACATACAACTCTGGTTTGAAGATGTTTTTTCTTTATTTTTAGACAAAATTAAAAATAAATATAAGTTAAAAGATTTTCACCTCAATTTGATAAAACAAAAACTCAATATTTTAATGGAAAAGATATGGAAATCTTTGCTATATCATATTACTGTAGAAAACAATAGATCTTTAAAAAAATTAAATACACATAATGTAGAATACCTAAACTTTTTAAAAGAAAATTTTGTTATATGCCCTATTGACAAAGCAAATAATAATTATAGTTTTATTTGTAAAAAATTCTATTTAATCACTTAGGCAAAATAAATGGGAATTGTTTAAGAAAATAGTGAGTTAAAAATTTCTAACTTTAATCAAACATATCAAATATACAACAAAGAAAACGAACTTGAAATTATCAACAGGCATAAAACGTTATGTTTAAATAACAAAATTAAGGTTGATGGAACAGAAAGAGTTACATTGATATATTGTTTACCAAAACTACATAAAAATTCAGTCAAATTCAGATTTATTACTGGAGCGTATAACAGCTCCTTAAAACCTCTTTCAAAAAAAATAACTATAGTTTTTACGTTCTTAAAGCAGCATTTTATTAAATATATTAATATAATTACATCAAGAAATAAAAATTTTATTGGTTATTGGTCTATTAATAACATAAATATATCTGAAAAAATTAGTAAAATTAATATAGAAAATTGTAGACTGTTTTCAGTAGATTTTACTAATATGTTTACTAGTCCTCCACATGATATTATATTAAAAAACATAAAAGAATTAATAAAAACATGTTTTCAAAATGCAGGTAAAAAATATATTGCATATAATGGACACAACAACATTTGTTACACTAATAATAATACACTGAATAGATATAGATATTATACAGCTAAAGATTTAATGTTTTTTACTGAATACTTACTCAAAAATAGTTTTACAATTTTTGCAGGCACAATTTTTAAACAAATTGAAGGAGTACCTCAAGGAAGTAATTGCAGTCCATTACTTGCTGATCTTACATTATCAATGTTTGAATATAAATTTTGTGAAAGGTTAGTATCACAAAATCGTTACATAAACATACATCCATTTAGATACATGGATGATATTCTTATAATTCACAATAAAAACAATCAATATATACAAGAACTACTTTGTGAAACATACGAAAATTCCCATCAGTTTGAGACAACACATGAGTCAGATTACGACTGCAATTATCTCGATCTAAATATTAAAATTGGTGACAATAAAATAGTAATAAGATTATACAATAAAACAGACAATTTTAAATTTCATGCAATTAGATTCCCACATTTCTATTCAAATATATCAATAAAAGTTAAAAAATCAATCATGTTTACAGAAACATTAAGATTAATTAGATGTTGCACTGCTTTCAAGGATTTTGTTGAAAACCTTATCAAGTTGATAACTAGACTTATCAAAAGTGATTATCCAGTAGATATAATTATAAGAAATATAGTAAAATGTTTGAATAGAAATAAATATTTATTACAAAAATATGATCAGGATAATATACTACATTTCATTCCTAATTTACTTAATTATAATGTAAGATTTAAATACAAAATAATAGTAATAACATTTTATCTATAAATCAATAATGGTATGTTTGTTAGAAATAACTTCAAAATGAGAGCAAGAACTACATTCTGAATGATAATGATTGGCGTATGGATATAGTTGATAAACTTTAGCATAAACTTAGTAGGTTTCATTTCATCGACACCGTTTAGAGTGAGTGGTAAGTTGTAATTTAAAGTCCACAGAATTGCACATAAAATATTTTTATAAAAAAAATTTAAAATAAATAAATAATTAATAATAGAAAAGTTTTAAAAACAATTTCCAAAAAAATAATATAAATAATTTTTAAACATTTTCTATAAATATTTTTTTTGAAAATAATAAAAAATTTTTAAATAAAAATAAATATATATAAAATTAATTTAATAATAAATATATATATATAAATTTTAAAAATTAAAAAATATATAAATAAATATGTAAATACGGTTATATATAGAGAAGTAAAAGAAACGTTCATTAACATCAGTTTCTTGTCAAGTGCAACGTATTTTACGGTTTTAAGATTTGTGTTTTAAGAAATGTGTTGTAATATTAAGCTAGGCATTATTAAGTTACCTGTTTTATTTTGTTCTGCTAATTTCGTGTTATAACATAGGTTATTTGTCTTGATTTGTAAAATTTAGTTGTTAGTACATAAGTTTAAACACATAAATAATATGCCACCTAATATTGTACTAACAACTAAATTAATTAGTTGCCTTCTTCACTGATGAGCCTCGGGGTAACTAATTATAAACATGTTTTGTATGAAGGTAGAGGCGAAACAAAACATGTTTAAGTTGTTGTTAGATGTCGATGTTTCGGATGGTGTTGTTGTGCTTTGTCCAAAATTGTTGTGTCATTGTATTCTATGTTATTGAAAAGTTATGAAAATAATAATTTTAATTAAAAATAACAATAATATATTAATTATTTTAAGAAATTTAAAACAGATTTACACCAAATTCTATTGATGCCACCAGTCCCATTTATTCAGTTATTGTGACTTGTGGAATCGCTTTCGCAAAACCTCGACATCCTGACTTCCTACAGTCAGCGATTTCTGTGGCTTTCGAGATCAATGACGCACCATAGACACCTCGAAAGGCGCACAGAATACCGACAACAAACGTCGGTATTTTTATGACCACCCTTTACACAATGAGTATCATAATGTGAAAAGGTAAGCCTTTAACATTAAGAAAAGCAGGATCTATCCTAGTTGGGGGGGGGGGCAGATAACTAAAATGTATGAAACAAATCGATGTGAGAGACTTACCGTACAACTCCTACAGAACAAGGTAGGACTTAAACTAGAAAAACTCACGAAGAAGAAAAAAAGAAAAATTACATTTGTTTTCGCCGCTGTTGTAAGCAGGAAAAGTTATATACCTTCCTCACCATGCTAGATCCTGGTTATAACATGTCAGACGGTGACAACAGTGGCCTGCCTCCACTGCGTCCCTCTTTGCCCGCCGAGAGGGTGTAAGACCCCGGCGATTTATTTTTTGTTTTTCTGTTCGTTCTTGGTTTCTTTTAGGTCCTATTTTGCTCTCTAGGAGCCGCTCGGTAGGTCTCAATTCATTTTTTACATACCTTTTATGTACCCCACTGACTAGAATTCTTTCTAGCCTATCTAGGTCTTTCATCTAAAAACATAGTATTCCTGTTCGTCCGCCTCGGTTTTGTTTTCAGAAAGACGATGATACGACGGGAGGCGAGTAAGAACCACATCCCATATAAGACCACCGACCGAACAGGGAAGGCAAGGAGATCATCAGCAACGTCACGTCCCATCTCGCCCAATTCCGACTACTGGACTCGGTCACAGTCCTGAAGGATCCTGATTCATAAGGTCAGAAGGAATAGTGTGGTAGGCAATGGACGTGGGACTCAGAAAGGAACTCGTGTAGGTCTACGGGATTCGAACTCTACTACCGCTCCACCGCGAATCCATTGTGTTCGCGAACTAGGCCCTGTATAAATAGAACCACTGACGATGAGATTAGTAAGGGTATCGCCTTGAACCGACATTAGTGAGGGTATCGCCTTGAGTTGCTTTTGGCTCAAGATGTCCATAGCACAAAGCAAAAATGGCTACAAATGTGTATAGGTTACCAGAATTTCAAATTCCTAGGAATGTTGAGCAGTATGCTGGTCCCTCTTTCCAAAGGAGTAAGAAGCTGTTTAAGTTGTTTTCGACAGCTGCTGTTGGCATTGAAGAAGTCGAGCAGAAATTCCACTCTCTATGAGACACCTGACACACTGCAGACCACTTTTGCGTACTATTTAAGTTGTCAACAAATTTTAAGCAATTTCAAATAGAACGGTGAATAATTTCTTTCTGCGAATTTCTGCTACGAACACCTTGATAGTAATCTTAACCGCACAAGTTTCTTCGTGCAGAAGCTACCAACTAGAGGGTGCACCTATACATATGGTTAGGAAACGCACTGTAGTATTCCACATGAACTTCTTTCGAGTTTCCTCAAAAAATGTACCTCGTAATTCCGGAGAATATGGAGCCGTTCTTTATGCACTCGCTGGTAAATCGGCCGGGCATATTCCATGAGTCAGCGATTTGTAGAGAGCTCATCAGCATCTCATCGACCGCATTCTTCTAAGAAACGACACTCGATGACGTTCTACGAAACAAATTGGAACAACGTCAAATAAAACGCACCCCTGCATTGAACTGCCTGATCAGTTTGGCGAGGTTCACTCTATTAATCCACCGTACCGCTTCACGTGATAACGCTGCCTGAACAGCGCCCTTGGCGATGAACATTGGCTGCCTCAACTGTGCAGCCGGAGGGCGATAAGCAGGATCTGAAGCAGCAGTCCCTTTCCACACAGCTTCCTGGCAGTGACTAGGAAATATAGGGTAGTGCGAAGCAAACCGAGCTGACTTGTAAACACTCCTAGGCTTTCAGCGTCCCATTTCTTCTTCTGGTCATAGTTCGCAGGATCACACGGGGTGATCTGGACATCATTCGAACCGTTCAACGTTTGAAAGATTCGCTTGAGTTCTTCGTTCGTTCGAATCACGACGTCATGTGTCTGTAACGGTGAGTCAACGAGAGGAAGTTACGTGCGAAACAAAAGCCAACCAAAGTCGCAGCACAGTCATGGCTCCCAAATTTTGACACACAGAATGCTGACGATGTAATAACAAAACATGGGAGTCACTGCAGTCTCGAGCCGGCACTGTTCTAAGAATGCCGAATTTCAACGCCGAGACTCAATTTTTCCTGCAGCTCTGTGATGCACGCATTTGTCCCAGTAGCATGTAATCCACGAGGGCGGAATGAACGAGGAGATAGCACTACGAGGAATTGAGCTCTGACTACCCACCTGGGACCAACATTCACAGATGTGTACGAAAGGATTATATTAACATAATAATAACAATAATAATAACATGGATAACCAGTAATGAATGATAAATAATAAAATACTCAAGAGAAAACTATAAGGTACTAAGTGTCATGGATTAACATCGACAGCAATGACCAGTGATAAGGTAAGTAGGCAATAGAGACTACATTCCAATAGTCCACCTTTGACGCAGCACACACTTTCAAGATCAGAGGTAGTTGCCCCATTCTGAGATACCATCCGAGACATTTATAGCTGCGCCTCAGCGCTGCTGTCTATACTACAGTGCCGCTCGCGCCGCACGATCAAAAGTGGGCGAAAAAACGCAAAAATAGCGTCGCAAAGCGTCGCATGCTCATAACTCCTTCATTTTCAGGTTTTTCGAAAAAAGGTTTGCATCATTCGATTTGTCTCTTCGAGATCTACACAAACGTGTATAAAACTTTACCGGAACACTCATATTTTCGCCGTGGGTGGTCCAAAATTGGCTGGACGGGCGATTAGAGCAGCTTATTTCCCAGGACATGCTGCTTTCGGAGTATCTCAAGCATGGCGTACGTTGCCAGTGCTCTGTCATGCCAGGAATGCTCCGAGAGTGCGCCGTGCACAATGCATACAGAATCGAACCTTTCAATCGAGAGGCGGGGGGAGCTTTTAGACTGGGCGTTTGGGGAGTTTTATCAGAAATTTTCTCCAGCACTACTCAGGAGTGCAATAGCAGCACTGTGTCTTCTCAAGTGGCCGGCGTAATGGAACATTATTGCAATGTTGCACAGACACATCCGTTCGTGACGTGTAAAGCTGACGGACGAAGGGAGCGACGGAGGGATGCGGCTTACGCAAGAGGGGCGGAAGAGTTGTGTGGGTGTCGAGCTTTGGGAACGTTCGCGGACACAAAACAAAGTCGCACGGCTCAAGTCCTTGGCAACTCAGTACCGCTCAATACTAGTGTCGTATTTGACGTCGGCTACTCCTGTAGCGTCGTAGTGTCGGAATCGGAATCGTTCGCAGTAGTGTGTTCAGGAAGATGGGTGTAGCATCCCTTCGAGTGGAATCAAAAATTGTAACCCATTTTACCTACATCCAAATCTGATATGACTTCAGCGATCTCCTTCACAATTAATTCAAATGTAGTTGCATCCCTTAAGGTGTATCAATTTTGAGAGCAAACTGCGTCATTGAAACCACTGCTCAGTGGCCTTTCCAGCTGCCTAAAAAAATGTTTGTTACTTCTAGAAAACTTACTCAATGACTATATGTGCACCACCGCGTTAACCTTCCTCGAGCGAGATAATCGTATCCACAAGTTGCGGGCTCATTAATTTTCAATTAAAGTGAATGACCGTAATCTTTGGAATAAAAAAGGATAAAGGATAGAGAAGGGCCTTACCCAATCTCTTTTGGATGCGCCTTTCTGCTTCTACGAGATGTCGTCGAGGCGATATGAATGCGTATTTAGCTATGCAATGACTTGCGGTGGCCAGACGATGGACAAGTCAGCGCTTTATCCTTCCTATACAAGTCTGGCACAATTCACCTACCACGGAGGGATGGGAAGCTTTGTTGGCTCGGGCGAGAAATCCGAACCAAGAACCTGGTATCAGGTGCACGCGACAGCTGGCACATCCTCCGACTGCGCTACACGCACCCATTTCTTGAAATAAATATTTAAAATCTTATTCCAATACTCACCTTCAGCACATCATGAATATCGCGTCGATAGCAAGCATTACTAAATTTCTGCAATCTATTGGCAAATCCCGGCATAGTGAAATACAAAAAAAACACATTTCTAGACACCCATGTCGTCGTTGGACATCTGTTGTACGGAAGGGTATTCAGTTGTGTATAGAGAATAGGGCTTGCCACAAAATATCAGAAAACAGGTTTTAGATATATAGGACTTCATTTTACCCAAGTGCGAATCCACCGCTTCTTCCAATTCTCCCATTTATACGTTTAACAGGATTTTTTTCATTCTTACCAGCCCACAACCGCTTTGCCGTAGAGACGTTTAAAAAGACAGACAGAAGACAACTGAGTTCGGCAAGTTGGACCATTAAGAACCTATTCTTCTTTGAGTAGTTCTATTCAGATGTCCATCTTGAGAGAAATTCGATAGCGGTCCGCTTTGTCCCACTTACTGCTTGCTACGGTTCAACGACGCATCCATCCTGCGGAAAACGGCATAGAGCAGGTAGACGCGGCTATCCAATTTATCGAAGCAAATGTTCATGACCTTCTCCATTGCCCTTCTGGAAGGGGTGACAGTTCCATTACGGCGTCGGAGAGCTGTTATCTTGGTCTAGAAGTAGGCGAAGTTCCGGCGAGCATTGCGAATGGTCAACCCTGCCTCTGCAGTTCGAGACAGGCGTCTGTTGATGATTCAAACAAGGGATGTATAAAGATCCCAGTTGCTGGTCGTTCTGGGCCTCCACTTCTTCGAGTTCGCGAACTCCTCTCCTTGACGCGAAAATCGGAACTTCGCGCGAAGGAGACGGTGGTCCGACCACGTGTAGGACTTGGGGACAATGGAGACGTCGTTCAGGCAATACTTGCGGTTGAAGATGTGGTCGATTTCGTTGTGCAACTGACCACCGGAGATTTGTAGGTCCATCATAGGGTGGGAGGCTTCTGGAGCTGTGAGTTTCCATGGTATGGACTTGGTCGACATGATGAACTGAGAGAGTTTTTCGACTTGTTCGTTCCATTCCAAGCGGTGGGTTCCGATGTGAAGTTTTTCTGGTGACCTTTGGCGTTGACGTCGACATCGCCGACGATCACCTTGTAGATGATGTGATCTTCCTTGTAGAACTTCGACCTTTTGTAGTCGTAGTCGGATGTTGGTGCGTATGCAAAGCTGTTGGAGCGTATATCAAAGCTGATGCGAAGCCAAATTGCATCGGTCCCGGACTTTAGGCTCGGCTTGTCGTAGATTCGTACGAGTTGATGATGTTCAAGGCAAAGTACGCGTTGACGAGGACGCTAACGTCGCCTACTCCCCTGCTGTCGTATGTTCTGAGGAACAGTTCTTCTCCATGCACCACCGTGTCCTCAACGGATGCTTCCGGTGCTTGTGGGACTTGTATTATAAGTACTGATCATGATCCTAGTTCTTCTCAATATCCGCAGCCAGGATAGGCACTGAGCCGCAGCAGAATGGTTAAAACTGCTACCGCGTCACCCGCAAGTGGCGGGCGGAACTGCTGCCCAGTTCTGCTGTCAGAATTCTGAAGGCCGAACAAGCTCGGCTAAAGATGATAGTTAAAGTAGGTACTTGTTGGGACGCTGACCGTGAAAATGGTTGTGGAATGAAGAGATGCGAACGGTAGTGAAGAAAAACAAAGAGACCTATAAACTGTTGCAGAAAACGAGAGAACGTTAGCATCTCACGGTCTGCAGCCACTTGAAGAAGCTAGGGAAAGCAACCTTGGTAAAGGCCCTGGTAGTGTAAATTGGTGTCCTGTGCGAAAATTGGAGGGACACACATGGAGGAGTAGAGCTGGACTAGACACGAGCAGTTAAGGGTATGAAGAATGCTGACAACAAGTACTATGGAAGCTGATAGAGGTCAGATCAGATTGGGGTACATTAAGGAGCTCGTAAACCAGAAATTCTATCGTGAAGAAATGAAGAAGAACAGCCAACGGAAAGTCCCGGACACTAGAAGAGGTTCGCCAAACAATGGAAGACGAAGGGCGGAAAAGCAGTTGGCCCTAATGGGGTACGAATAAAGGCGTGAAGGATGTTCATGGACTTCCATTGCTTTGCTTGTGCTTGAAGTTAGGATTTAATCGGCGCGTGAATAATGACGTTGCTTCATGCCAGGGAGGTGGAGGGAGGAAGGGGGGGGGGGTCGATTCTACTGCGCTGCCGTGCTTTTGCATTTCATTTGATTGGTTGAAATTCGAGGGACTCTGACGTTTATATCATTTTCAGGCTTTTTCTGCGCATTTACAGCTGTATGCTGTGGAGAGCAACTTCCTTGCGACTTGCTTATTACTGACCGGTTTTTTTAAACAAAAAACAATGAGAAAGCTATTCAACATAATGATGCACAAAGTGCATGAAAGAGAAGCATTGGTCGCAATAAGGGCAGCGTATAAAGTTAGCGTATCCACAGTTTGATTCCTTACATGAACTAATGACATCGGCTTCAATTGAAGACGTACTCTTTCTCCGAAACAAGGGTTACACCCGAAAACGTTATCATATTGTCCACTGCTTGCATGCCTCTCCACATCTACTAGTTTATCTTGTGGATCCCAATCTTCTTCTCGTTCTTCCACCACACCAGCTGCTCGTCTTCGTGAACTTCAAGTTGATGTGCTTCGAAGTCCTTGAGTATGCTGGCCATCCGTTCGGCCAGCTTGATTTCTGCCCTTGAAGGCTCCATGCGTAAAGGTGGGCTACACTTCAGCGTGAGGTGGATCACCATTCGAGCATCGGCGACATTGTTGGTGTTAGATTGTAGAAAACCTTCAGCGGACCTATGATTTACAGGTGACAGGCAAAGATGAGGGAAAAAGTGTGTCGTTGGGCGTCTAGGTCAATTTGCAGAATCCTCATACCTTGTTTATCATTCTAACCTCCTCCGACGTCACGTCCTGGTCTCTTTTGAAAAACCGAGCAGGTTGGTTTTTCCTGAGGTCATTGGTACATGTAGGGAAACAAACTGTAAGGGGCTTGTTACTTTTATACGCTGATCGTATTGTGACCAGTGCTGCTTCAAGCACTTTGTACCTGTGTATCACTGCTGTTGAACATTTATCCATCGTCATGTTGAATACCACAGCACGCAGCTGCAAAATTAGGCAAGAAAACCTCTGAAAATGATATAGACGTCAGATTCTTTCAAAACTCAACCAATCAGATGATATGCAAAAATACAGAAATGCAGGTGTGGATCAAACCCGGGCCTCACTCGCATGAAACAACGTCACGATCCACTGGGCTCCGAGTCTCTTGCACGTAAAGGCATCACGGGCGTATAAGACCCCCAACTTCTGAGGCGCCGATTCCATTGTGACTTCAATGACCCCCTACTCCTTGGGTTCAACGACTTGGCAAAAAAGAAACGTATTTTTATACTAATTGAGGAGTGCGGATTTTTCCTATATCACTCGCCCTTCCCGTTCAGACATACGCTTCAGACCCCTCCCTTGTGAGTCCGTTCCTCCTCCTGACTTTCGGCTGCAGAGCGAACCACGTGGAAGAAAGCCCGCTCAGAGGCGTCCTCTACGTGAACAACATTGGCCCGGTAGCCAGCCAACCTGGTGGAGGTGGGAAAGAAGGTTCAGCAGTGGCAGCGAGCTCATGCCGACAACGGCATGCGCCACGATGTAGAGAAAACAAATTTTATCAGCCTTGAATAGTGCAGTGGACCAGTCCGGAACTGCGAAGTGGAGGCGATCGAGAGAGTAAAAGACTTTAGCTGCACAGGGCGTGATATCCAAGGAAGGAAGCGCGAACAAGGCGGGTAAGGGACCGTTTACTGCGACCTGTCCTAAAAGGAAAGATTCCGCATGAAACCTCAGCTAATGCAGTTGCAGGGAACATCAAAGGCAAGGCTCTATGGAACAATAGTCAAGCCTCCCTTTGGAAATGAGTACTGTGCTCTGGAAACCGTGCTTTAGCGCAGCTGCACGCTTCTGAAACGACGATTCTCAGGTGGGTATGTGACTGAAGCCGGATGGCGTAGGGCGCGAAATGAGGATTTAAGGCCGGTGAGGGAGGCAAACCCGATCCAGCTGGAAATGGGGAGCAACGACTAAAGGGTATGGGCACACCCTTAGAAGATCAGACCTCATGACATCGGATCAGGTGTTTGAAGCACTTGGAAGGCCTCCATGAGGACCCTCGAACAGAAGGTGGTAGAACTCCTACGGGAGAGATCGCGTCGAAATCGGCGCCACTGCAGATGACTCCCTTGATAGGATGAGGTGGCGCGGAGGACAAGAACTGCGGACCCTGCGACTGTGCGAGACTAAACGCTCAGGAAAAAAGGAAAAGTTCTGACCTGTTGCAGAATCACGTAGTTCCAAGGTCCCTTCTGCTCGAGCAGCTTCAAGCATGCGAGATGAGCGAAATTAACATTCCTGCCTACCCTGCCTTCAATTTTCAGATTAACTGCAACGAAAAGAAATAAAATCCTCCACATCGAGAAGCATCCTGTGGTGGCATGAAGTGTGCCTCTTACCATTGGTGAGATGTACGTTGGGAAGGCATGCGGAGAGTTGGGCCATGCGATCTCTGAAAAGCTTTGGCGACTTCGAATCGACATGATAACAGTAGGAGTTCTCGGGCGAGTAGTTTACTTGCAGCTGCTCTTCCAGAAACTCGTAGTCCTAAAATGAATGTATGGCATTCTATCTTGAACTCCACTGCAATGTAGACTGACGTAATATGTGAAAGGAGCGCTCACCGTGTGAACGATTCTTGCGAACGCGATTCCAAAGTTCGTTGCCGCCTGTCGCATACGCGGGAGCACCCGCCATCGAATTGCTTCGCAGCTCATGTCGAGCATGAGAGTCGGAACCATTGTAATTCTCGACCTGACCACTTCCTTCACATATTGTGCATCGCCGGCAAACAACCTGCCGCAATTTAAATGGGCTGTCTCAGGACGATGCCTGAACCTCGGCGCGACGAAAAGTTGCTAAATGTGGAAATATTCCCACTTGGAAAGCGTCACCCTTGTATAAGAAGGTTTCAGGAAGGAAGCATGTGCCCTACCAAGGCTTTCTGCACTTCCTTCAGTTCCTCATGCTGATCATTGGATAGATTCCCCTTTGCTATCTCAGCAATCACAGCAATTTCGTCTCCTACATTCCTGTTGACGGTAGCGATCGCCTTCTCGAAAGTCAGTGCCGTCCTTGAAATACCTTAATAGAGAGAGTCACTGTTAGTTTACTCACGAGAGAACCCTCGCCACTTTGCACTGTTGGAGCTGAAAGAGTTGCATGTTCTGGCCCTACGTGCGCAGCATCTGTTTTCCAGTTTTTCATTCATTTCGTCTTTTCCTCTGCCAGAGCGGTAGTTGTATAATAGGAAGGAGAAACACTAGAAGGAAAAGCACAAAGTTACATACGGATTTTTTCACTGAGCAGATGCTGCTAGAAAGGTGATATCTCCTTGAGTAACACTAAGTTCCGTGATTGAATTCTTTTTTAGAGCGAGGCACCAATATAAACACATTTTGAGAAGCCGCGGCGGCAGCACCTCGCGACTTTACCGCGCTTCACTGGCTCCGTCAAAATATCTTACATTCTTATGCATTGCAACTTAATATCGATTAACTAAATTATATATATATATAATGTAAAATAAAAAATTAAGCACAAAATATAATTAAAGTTCTTTTATTTACGTTTAAAACGTTAAAGTTTGCTGAATTCAACTTAGTAATCTTGCACATTCAAGAACGTTATAAGACCCTCCTCTTTAATGATGAGCCACAGTCAAGGCTTTATAACAAAACAAGGTTCGTCTGGAGATAGGTGGCGAAACGAATCACTTTAGAAAAAAGAACTTGTATTTTTATGTCTTTCGCTTTCACTTTGCTTTATTATTAAGATAGAACTGCTGTAGCACTGTTCTGTATGAGAAAGCGCATGCAGAAGCCTTAGTACCGCAGTCTTACTGACGATGAGGTTCGCCCTGTGAAGAAGAGCAGCAATACGTCTACACTCGGTATAGATGGTAGTAAACGTAAAAAGCTCTCAGGGGGTATCAGATCCCACTTTGCAGGGCTTCTGCGAGATGTGGTGCGAGTTCTCCAGCAGACGGGTCGTGGGATGCTAATGGCAGAGGAGTGGCTTCCAGTCGAGAAAGGGGAACTCCAGAGAATACGCAGGACTAACGTATATCTAGCGAACGATCTAGAGGAAGGAAGTTAATGAGTTTTTACAAGTGTGTGCTTTCCGACGCAAATACTACCAGCAATTTGTGCGGAGAAGAATCCCCTATCTGGTCCGGCCATGATGGGAGAACTCGAGGTTCAAGCGAAGGGGATGGCGTCTAAGTTGGACGTGTGTTGCGAGACATCAGCAGTTCTTTGCATGCTATCGGTGACCTGACACTGGAATCGGTTCAATGCTAAAAACGGCGAACGCGACTGCCTATGGTCGACGCTGGGCTTCAAGCCACCATATTCAAGGCTGGTCATGGTAGAAGAAGCAAACCACCCAATGTAGTAGATGTCATTGTTGTCGAAGCAAATAAAGTAGATAAACATATGT
Organism: Heligmosomoides polygyrus polygyrus; assembly: GCA_947396885.1. Lineage (NCBI taxonomy): Eukaryota > Metazoa > Nematoda > Chromadorea > Rhabditida > Heligmosomidae > Heligmosomoides > Heligmosomoides polygyrus. The sequence goes on from OX377202.1 coordinate 65,048,198, forward strand.
TGGATATACTCTCGTGTTCCGCCCACTGAACATGTAAATGTTTTAAAATTTGGTATGTTTAATTATGGACGTTCACTGCACACCATAAAGTGAAAGTCCTCTATATGTTGCAGACTTTCACTCTATGTTCCACAATGTACTTCTTCAATAAAACAAACTAAACTTCAAAAATGATAGGCTCATTAGGCGTAACATGACTGAAATGTATCCTTCTCTTCCAAAGGCTTTTTTTGCCGAAAGAAGTGAAAACACCAAGCAGCTGTGAAGCAGATATGCAGAACAGCACTTTATGCGGATTCCAGAAGCATCTTTGATTAGGTCGCTTTCGAAGTGAGTTATGGCCTAAAATATTTTCGCTACGATATATACGCTGCTGCTCTGTCCAGCGATTATCATTTTTAATTGTCCTCTTTAAACAGAGCTAAGTGCAGTGAGTCGCATGCCGTAAGACCCTCCTACATACATAGCTTTCAAGCGCTTCTCAGCCTTCTCCCCATGCAACAATAAAGAACTCTGTTCGGAGAGTTGCATGCAGCTTCCTGCAGCTTCTAGAATTCAGGATGTCTGAACTGATCTTCAAATAAGTAGCAAACCACGAAGTAGGATGATGCATGCGAAAAATGTCGTGTTCTAGCTCCATGGATTACTTGGGAACCCGCTCACGATCAACAAAAAGGAAGTGATTAGAAAGAACATGATTTCGATTGAACAAGAGATACAACATTTTGAATAGCTGTTGGGCTTTAAACTTATATCCGTCTGCATATCTTGCAAAAATGACTCCACTGGCAGAAATTTCTCGCATTTTAATAGTCGCAGTGGCTAAAAACGGATGGAGAAAAATTTCCATCAAATGTTGAATAAATTTTTAGTAGAAATGACAGCACGCCTAGACGTAATGCGATAAAGGCCAATGGACGTCCTCCAATTTACAAGGTGTAATCACCGATGAGTTCTTTTGTATTGTAAGCATATCTTGCACTTTATCAAGGTGGTGATGAGTGAAAGATATTGCGGCATGAAGTACTCATAGCGGCGCTCCCTGATAAACTTAATGGCTGGCATGGAATTTGAATGAACTTAAGAAAGAAAATTATAAATAAAAAAATCTACAGTAGAAATGTCATGTCTTTAAGCTCTGAGCTTGACGATGTAACTCTTGGTGACGAGATTCCTGCATCCGACACGACAATCGAAGCTCTCTATGTTAAATCGCAGCGAAGAATTTTGTGTTAAGGACGTCAGATTCATTAGTGCTATTTGTATAGGGTCGCTAATAAATACTATGACTAAAAGGTTTTCGTATAACAACTGGCAAGAATGGGCCGAATTCGATACAATTTAAAACACCACTCGTCCATAGATTAGATCATGATGCAGCAATATTATTCATGAGAGCTCGCTCCCGCCCTAATGAGGGCTTTAAGTTAAGTGAGTTGCATTTGCAGGAAGTGTCGCAATTCAACTTGCAGAATTTTATTCCACATTTGCTCCATTGATGATAGTTAACCATCCCTTTTCCTTCGTGCCCTTACCTACCGTAAGGGAACGAAGGAAAAATCGCATTTTTGATCAGCACCTCAAATAGCTTTTGAATGAAGCTCAGGCAAAAATTCTTCCACATCTGAATTTGTGAGGGTATAGATGTGATAACCAATCGCGCCTCCTTTTTCCAGCGAAGTTTTTCACTACGGTTTCACAGAGGGAGCTTTGATTGGTCGAAATACAAAACGTGCGCATCGGCGGAGAGACGAAACACATACCCCTTCTTCCCGCTGTTCCACTTCACTATACGCTGCGCCAACATTTAACGGCTGATCTTGAGTGCTGTGTTTGCGGTCTACTTTACCAGAGTGCAATCAAAGCAAAGTAATGATGATCCATCGCTTCGCTGTATGCAGATATGTAACACGTTCAGCGTTTGAACTGTATCCCACGAAATGCATCGTATCTTTGAGGGCTACCACAATCTGGTATTATTCCATTGTCAGACTCATCGCTTTTAGATGCGTAACGTTTGTTGGCTCTTCCTGAAGGCCAAGAAAGCGGTATTATGTGTGTTTTTCATAGAGACTGCGGCATACATGCGTCTGGCGTATCACGAGTTTTATGTGATTAAATTATGTGGATCCCTCTTACAGGTTTTGAAAGTACAGCAGTGTACTATTTCCTGTGTGCCCGTACCTAACTTCAATCCTATTAGTGGTAAAGAAATCCTTGATTTTATGAGTAATCCTCAGCTCTCCATTGCTTATCGATATGAACTAACACGTGGCACTTGTAGACTATTCTCGAAACTTCTCCGTGATACATAGGTAATCAGACATTCGCGCACCACTAAAGCTTACCCAATCGCACCACTAGCGACCCGATAGAGGCCTTGCTTCACAATAGTACCACGTGCTGAGCGTGCAGCAGTGGCGCTGTTGTGCTGCAAAGCGCGGAGCAGTGGTGGGATAGTGGTGCACTCTGTAGCACTACTGCTGCAGAGCGTGCAACAGTGATGCTGTCCGTTATTCTTCCTGCATCGTCGTGTACTCGTGTATTGTGTAGTGTCAGCTGAGGCGGGGAAAGTTTGCTAGGGGAGATCAGTTCGAATGAATTTTATGGCTTTGCGGTGATTGTTTTTGAACGTTTGTTGTTGTTGTTTTTTTTCCACATGTGGCATCACATGTAATAAATCGAATGCTGGGAAATAATTACGCATCTCATTTTTGCGCAGTATTGCGCTGTTCTCGATGGAGCTGAGTTGAAACGTGTCTCGTTGAACCGTCTTTCCAAATTCTTGCCAACTGAGGACGGGAGAAGTTTGCCAGGGGAGATCAGCTCAAAGAATGCTGGGAAGCATTCGAGATCCAAGTTTTGTGAAGCGTCGTGCTGTTGTCGGACGGTTGAAACCGTCTTTCCAAGTGCTTGTTAATTGAGGACTGGAAGAAGTCTATTTGGAGAGATGAGCTCGAAAAATGCTAGGGAAGTAGTCCGGATCTAATTTTTGTGCACTGTTGTGCTGTTCTCGATGGCGTATTTCGACATGCTTGTCAACTGAGGACTGGAAGAAGTTTGCTGGGGGTGATGAGTTCGAAGAATGCTAGGGAAGTATTCAAAAAGTAAAGAGAAATCCCTATTGTGTTGTTATAGTTTCTGCTGTTTTACTCCGGAGCCCAAGAGTAATAAAGGCCGAAGGTTCGGGTGCCGACAAAGGCAAAAAAGTCTTTGTCGACCCGTCCTTCGACTGCGCTACATTCAAAAGCTAGCCGATTAACAATTTTCCTTCCTTTCCTTCATAGTCTGTAAATTGGTTCGGTATTGGTACCAGAATTGCCTGGAAAGGATAAAACATTGACTTGCCACCACATGTCGACCCGTCGAATATTGTATATGCCAAATATGCACTCAAGAGGACCTTAGTAGGAGTGAAATGCGTGGTCCATCCGAGAAAGGGGTTAACTATTCGCCGACCTTCATCCTATAGATCTTCATTTATGGACCCATTCTGAATAAGGCGCGCTTTTCCTTATCTAAGATATCTCGACGGTACGAAGGCATGGTTCGGGTTCTGCTAAGGGCAATAGCCCTCCATGCCTGTATCAGAGCGGCAAAACACTGAGTTGCTCATCGGATTACCGCGTCTCCGACTTGCCGTTTAAAGCACAGACCAAACCATCCTACTAGGGTTTTTTACTTTTGTTTATTATTTTATTTTTGTCACGTGATATCAAACTAAAACTCACTCCATTCTTCAGAGGAATGAGTTTCCTGAAGACCAAGGGTTGGGCTGTTTAAACAGCCTAAACCTTGGTCCTCAGGAAACTCCTATGAAGAGTCTGCCTTGAAGTGAGTCATTATCCGGTGGTCGTCCGTACGCCGGTGGTCACCAACGCAGGAGATTTCGCGCTCCAGTCGCAGTGGGCTGACTATCAGCGACTTTTCTACGATTCTTCGATTCCAGTCCTCCACTTAAAAATCGCTTTCGTTTCACGTTTTCATTTCAACGGCGAGGCTAGGCTGGGGCGCGCAGTTTTTATTGGGGCGCGCTATTTTCGGAGAGCCTGGAGCTAGCTACAATACCGCCGCGTCGCGCGGTCAAAAAGACGGTTTGTGACGGAAAAATCCGTCGCAAACCGTCGCATGCTCATAACTACTTTAATTTTGAGTTGTTTCAGAAACTATTGGCACCATTCGATTCGTCTCCTCGAGATCTACAGAGCCATTTATGAAACTTTACCAGTCCACCGCGTTTTCGGCGTGGCTGGCCTAAAAAACAGGCTTTTGCGATTGGAGCACCTTATTTTCCTGGACGTACATGTGACGTGCAGTGTTTTCGGAGCATCTCAAGCATGGCGTGCGTTGTCAGTGCTCTCTCATGCCTGGAATCTTCCGAGAGTGCGCCTGCACAATGCATATAAGATCGAACCTATCAATCGAATGGGCGGAAGCATGTCCACTGGGTTTCTGTTTTCGCTTGATGGAAAATATAAAGCCTTCAAGACTATCTTGCATTGTTTTGAGAATTTTATCAGAAATTTCCAGTCGCTCTACTTTGGAATTGCTCCAAACTGTCCCGGAGAGACGTTAAGTGTGCGCCGCGGGCAATGCGTATAGAGATGAACCTATCAATCGAATAATCGAATGGGTTCGACAACTGGCAGAGTGAGCGTTTGGGGAGTTTTATCATAAATTTCCAGCCGGCATACTAAGGAATTACTCTAAGGCTGTCCAGCTAGCCTTCAGAGTGCGCCATGAGCAATGCATATAGAGTCGAAGCTTTCAATCGAGGGGGGCGACCGCTTGCAAATTGCACGCGCGGGAGTGTTCGGAGCGCAATAACTCTTTCAAGTTCAGATCGTTTCGGCTGCAGCTCGTGGGTCTTGTAGGCAGTAAAACGGTCTAGTGGTACGTTAAAGTAGAACGGTGTAGCTTAGGAAGAGGCAATGTTACAGGGGTGCGAATATGCAGGTGAGGCTTGTGTGACGCATTTTTTTCCGAATTCGGTGGACCACTGCGGGAAGACCCGGAGAGCAAACGGTCTTGAAATGCGTATGCAAACGGAGCGCTTAAGGTACTTCACGATAGCGTTCTCAGAACTCCTCAGCTTTCTAAACTGCCTTAGCCTCAGCTGCCAGTTTATACCGGCGGAAGATAGAGTTAGAGTTTCTTGTACTCTTACCTGCCTAGGTTTGATTGTTCGACACCCTCAGTAGTACCGTTCTTTTCACCATGAAAAGCGCTATCGAACGGTACCAATATCTACCGATTCTGGGAATACCGGTTTTTTGACAATTTCGTATCAAAGGCGAGGCGGCTCAACAGCGCGGCAGAAGGTTGATGACGTCATCGAAAATCGATGTCTTCGAACTGGCCCGTGCTTGATACCGTTCGATAGAGCTTTTCATGCTGAATTGAACGGTTTCATTGTATGTAGAGAAAACTGTAATATGGGCGAGTAAGAGCGAGGAGAACATCGACCGTTGTTGTGCTAAATTGCACGCGCGGGCGTGTTCTGAGCAAGATAACTCTAACTCTGTCATTTGTTAACCTTTCCGGCTGCAGCTCGTCGATTTTGTAGACAATAAAGTGGACTAGTAGTGCGCTAAAACACAACAATGTAGCTTATGATTGGACAAAGTTACAGGGGTGCGAAATGCAGGTTAGCCTTGCCTGGCACGATTTTTTCCAAATTCAGTCGACACCTGCAAGAAAACGCGGTGAGCTAACTGCCTACAAATGCGCCAGCGAGCAGAACACTCAAGGTTCTTTAAGAGAATGTTTTAACAATTCCTTAGCTGATTAAACTGCCTTAGCACCAGCTGCCATTTTCGGGCGGCGGAGTTTTAGCGTTGAAGTTTCCTGCGTCATTATTCGCCCAGGTTTTGAGTGTTCGACACTCGCAGTGGCAGTGCTCTGTTCAGCATGGGAAGCGCTATCGAACGATATCAATCTCGACCAATTTCAGAAAGATCGATTTTTTGACAATTTTCCATCGAGGACGGGAGCGCTACAAGACGAGCCTGCGCGGACGATGACGTCATCGAAAATCGATGTTTTCGAAATGGGCCGAATTTTCTCGTCCAAAATCATCTAGGGGTTATTTGGGGCGCTGATTACGAACCCGACGTCCGTCTTTGAAAATTCCGCCGATTTCGGTAGGTTTTGGATATTCTTCAGGATAATTGGAGGTGGTCGGGTCAGGACCACCGATTTTGCTCAAACTTCGTATAGGGGCGGAGACTTACTCGGGGTGCCGAACAGGATGCCGAAGTTCATTCGGCGATTACGGAGGAGACCGCCCATACCGATAACTGAGGGTGACCGGTGATCCTGACCCGACCACCTTCAAAGGGGTAGTAACCTAATGAAAGCGGCGGAATTTTCAAAAACGGACGTCGGTTTCGTAACCAGCCCCAAATAACCGCCTGGATGATTTTGGACGAAGTTTGCACGAAGAAATTTGGCCAATTTCGAAAGCATCGGTTTTCGATGACGTCATCGTCGCGTCGGCCCGGCCAAGGGCGCCCACGTCCTCGATAGGAAACGGCCAAAAAGTCATTTTCTTTGAAATTGGTCGAGAGTGACACTCTTCGATAGAGCTCTTTGTGGTGAACAAAATGGTGTTATTGGGAGTGTCGAAAACCCAAATATGGGTGAGTAAGAGCGCAGGAAACTTCAATCGCAAAGTCCGCTGCCCAAAAACGGCAGATGGGGCTAAGGCAGTTTAGGCAGCTGGGGAGTTGCGAGCATTTCGTCTTAAAGCACCTTAGGTGTTCCACTCGCCTACGCAGTTGCATGCCGTTGGCTCGCCGTGTCTTCGCGCAATAGTCGACCGAAATCGGAAAAAATTGGGTCGCACAAGCCTCACCTGCAGTTTCGCAGCGCTGTAATTTAGTCCATTCATGAGCTACACCGTTCTGCTTTAGAGCACGTCAAGAACCTTGTACTGCCTACAAAGTCTTCGAGTTGCAGCCCAAACGATTTTAACTTGATGGAGTTATTGAAGCTAGGAACTCGCCCGCGCGTGCATTTGCGAACGGTCGCCCCACTCCATTGATAGGCTCTATTGTATATGCATTGTTCACAGCGTACTTTAAAGCCTCCCCGGAACAGAGTACAGCAATTCCTGAGAAGGGCGTGCGGAAATTTCTAATCTAACCTAATTTCAAACACGGTTCTATCGTAAATGCATTTTGCACGGCGCACTCTCTCTTCTGGCTTCTTAAAACCTCTTAATTTGTATATGCTACTGTCAGTGTTTGCACTAAAGCACCTAAAGAGGGTAAGCTTTGCTGTTTAGCACGACATTTGAACCGCTTCCACTCGCTCCATTGATAGGTTCGATCCTATATGCATTGTGTACGGTTCACTCTCGTCGGACTGACTGGAGCAACTCCTAAGTAGGACAGCTGGAGATTTCTTATAAAGTTCTCCAAACGATGCAAGATAGTCTTGAAAGCTTTACATTTTCCATCAAGCGAACGTAGAAACCCAGTGGACATGCCTCCGCCCATTCGATTGATAGGTTCGATCATATAAGCATTGTGCACGGCGCACTCTCGGAACATTCCAGGCATGAGAGAGCACTGACAACGCACGCCATGCTTGAGATACTCCGAAACGTCACATGCACGTCCCGGAAAACAAGGTGCTCCAATCGCAAAAGCCCACTGCAGTTATTTTTTTCGGCCACCCACGGCGAAAACACCGTGGCCTGGTAAAGTTTTATACATGGTTCTGTAGATCTCGAGGAGACGAATCGAATGGTGCCAACAGTTTTTCAAACAACTCAAGATTAAAGGAGTTATAAGCATGCGACCGTTTGCGACGGATTTTTCCGTCGCAAGCCGTCTTTTTGGTCGCGCGACGCGGGCGGTATTGTATCCCTTTCACTCCAAATTGGACACTCTTCTAAGCTCGCCTAAGACTTTCGAAATGAAAGCGAACTCCTCCAAATCGAAATGAGCACTTCTACATTAAACTAGAGACTCCTCAAAAAGGTTAGAATAATTTTTTGTTCAAGGAAAATTTGCTATGTCCTTCTTTGAACTTTTAATACGCTTATCCATCTTTTTTGCACATCAGAAGTTGATGGGTCGGGGCTGGCGTAGTCAAACTCCGAGGGCCAATTCCTCATCGGTATGCGTTCCACAAGTTTTTTTTAGAATTTTTCGGCTAAGATCCTTTTACACTGCATCATAGCTTATCCAATAAGTGAACACATTAATGAATTGATGGAAATTTTATAGAAATGCTCATATATCATAAAAACAAAGGCTTGTTAGTCTGTTTTAAATTGTTTTAAAGAGCAGGAAGGCGGCCATTTTTTAGTGCCAAAAGAAGAGATTGTGCCAAAAGGTGTCCAATTTGATTTGAAACGCGTCCCCCAACCGCCTTCTAGCCTGCGAATGCTTTATTGATTTGAATGAATGATAATTTTAATGAGTTCCGCTTAGCAGCATCAGTATCCTACCTTGGGTTCGGTTTTTGCACATCAGAAGTTGATGGGTCGGGGCTGGCGTAGTCAAACTCCGAGGGCCAATTCCTCATCGGTATGCGTTCCACAAGTTTTTTTAGAATTTTTCGGCTAAGATCCTTTTACACTGCATCATTTCTAGCTGTTTAAAAGACGATCCTTTACCGGACCGGTTTTCTCAGCAGTTTTCCTTTCCTGCTGCAGTCAACGCTAGCTGGATATTCAATGAATGCAAGTTCTTCTTCCCGTCTCGTGGGCTACATAGCGCCCCAGAATCTTTCTGGAATTTCTGCCTACAGCACGAAAGGCAAAGGTGTTTGATATGCCGCCTTTGTTACTTCCGTCGCCACCTGCAGGGAAGCGATCTACGAGCGCGCTCACAGGTATTTTGAAGTAGTTATTTTCGCTGCTGGTGCTGGTTTTGGTATTCTGAACTTAGTTCAGCTAGTTTGCCTCCTCTTCCAAAAGTGCCTTGCCTGGACGTATCGACAGCTTAGAGAGGGAGAAGAGAAGGAAACTATTCGCCTGCGAGACATTCGCCCGAGAGGACTAATTTCGACAGTGGACAAGGACAATGTCCCAGTACGTTTAGAACGGCTGTCACTATTTCTTCCTGATCTTTTAGCCGGAAAATAGGCCGTTAAGGTGGTTTGTTTGTCGGTTAGAGGAGTTACTTTTGTCTTCCTGTTCTTTTAGCCGAAAATGGGCCGTTAAGGTGGTTTATTTGTCGGTTAGAAGAGCTACTTCTGTCATCCTACTCTGCTCTTTGTTCTAGGACCAAGCTACATTTCGGAGTTCCATTAGATGCGGAGCATTATTTTGCTGATTTTTGTGCGATTCAAAGTGGCATATCTACAGGACGAACAGTTTGCCGTTTTTTGATAGAAATATCAATTAATGTACTGAATAATTAATGTTCTAAATGAAATATAAATTAATGATCGATGTTGTCTTATTGAGCCGGTAGCCAAAGTTGTTATCACATTTGTTCGACTCAGCTTACGTTTCGGCGACCTCGCCTTCGTCAGAGCCTGAAAAAGTCGAAAAACACTTATAAAACTGTCCTCCCAAACACCATTTCATCCTACAGAGTGCTAATCTTGAGGAGAGGGAAAGATAGCGACAAGATCCAACATGACAGTTATGAAGGAACGACTGACCTTTCGGTGGATGCCGAGACGGACCACCAGTCACCCGAAGCTGGACTAGAACGTGGGTGAATGAGTCTACCCCGCCGACAACCCGACTTAAATACCCTGGGGGTCAAAGCAGATAGATCAGAACCCGCAGAGCTCGACGAAGGGTGCCAGTTCTTGGGTTACCGCCAGACACTCCTCCTTCCAGTTGACCTGGGGATCCCTATCCGTGATCTACAGCGCCTCAAGGGTCTTGCGCGCCGATATATCACTCTCTCGAGCTAAAATCGACACAGACACCTGCAGCATCGCGCCTGCATGACATCGAACCCTGTCCTCCCCCCCAAGGAGTTCGGACATTGCCTTTTCTAAGGCCGTCCAAATGCTCCTTAACCCTGATACATAGGGTCTGCCCGTTTCCCCTATGTAGTCCTCACCACACTCATTGCATGACATATTGTAGACAACTTCAGAGGTCATGCAATCCCCCTCCTTCCCATTAGGACACACAACAAGGACGAAGTGGAACATGTCCTGTCGTAGGCACGGTTCCGAACCAGCTGCGCCTTCAAGTCAGCGGGAGGAACATCAATGATCCTATAAATTAATGTCTGTTGAGTCCTCTCCCTCTGAAAGCGTAAAGAATAAGATGCGTGAGAGTATATATGTAAAAGTATTTAGCCCACAATGCTATTTCTGAAATTACGTATGTAGGGATACGAATAGGAACATTCGATAAAACAACTTGAGACCTGGAAAAACTTTAACATGAAATTATAGCAAAAATTTATATCTAATTAATTATAGCTTTATAGCCATGTGCGTACAAGTCGGTTTACTCTTGAAAGACTTTTCCACTTCCATTTAGAAATCGTCGAAGCTGTCGAAGTTTTTAAGGCAGCTCTAAAATTTTTTGAATTGTGACTTCGGCCACATGAGGCTTTTAGTAGAGTCGTGAGAAGAAGCTTCTCGAGGTCACAACCTAATATTTTGGCTCAACAGTTAACAAAAAGTCATGTTAAGACTTAACAAAAACAAAAAATGTTAACAAAAACAAATGAGCACGAACAGTAAACAACTAAAAACAGAAAAGTTAACGAAAAGAAATGAACATAAACAGGCTGGCCCATGCTTGTCTCGTCTGTATCAATAGAATTTGGTGTAAATCTATGCTTTAAATTACTTAAAATAATTAATATATTATTGTTATTTTTTAATTAAAATTATTATTTTCATAACTTTTCAATAACATAGAATACAAAGACACAACAATTTTGTATCAAAACATCCGAGACAATGCAGTGAAGAGGTCGGGCTTAGAATAGGCTGTCGGAAATTGCGTTGTAATGTCGTTTCCCATAGAGGTTCCCCGAACTGGTTCGTTTGACGTTTGATTGGTACATCACTACCAACTTGAGAATATTTATTTATTTATTTATTTATTTATTTATTTATTTATTTATTTATTTATTTATTTATTCACAGAATATGAAATGACCATACCGTGCAGGCGAGATCCTGTGACATATTGAGCAGCAATACAGCTTGAGCTTCAACTAATCTTTCATCTCTCAAGCTTATACATTTAGGTTACTCATAATGGAGACATTGCTTTGCTCGCACTTGTGCCATTAGACCAATGTCTAGACATCGCATTGTTATTGGAGAAGGAAGAAGGTCACAAGATGGGATATTGTGCATCTGAATGTGAATGGGTGTGGCACACGCGGTGTGTTTTTTCACGACTCTACTAAAAGCCTCATGTGGCCGAAGTCACAATTCAAAAAATTTGAAGCTGCCTTAAAAACTTCGACAGTTTTGACGATTTCTAAATGGGACTGGAAAAGTCTTTCAAGAGTAAACCGACTTCTACGCACATGGCTATAAAGCTATAATTAATTAGATATAAAGTGTTGCTATAATTTCAAGTTGAAGTTAAGTTTTTTCAGGTCTCAAGTTGTTTTATCGAATGTTCACATTCATATCCCTACATGCGTAATTTCAGAAATAGCATTGTGGGCACATTTACATTTACATATAATATATACGCTCACGCATCTTATTCTTTACGCTTTCAGAGGGAGAGGTCTCAACCAGACATTAATTTATATTCCATTCAGAGCATTAATTATTCAGGACATCAAATGATATTTCTATGAAAAAACGACAGACTTCGTCGTGGAGATATGCCACTTTGAATCGCACAAAAATCAGCAAAATAATGCTCCGCATCTGATGGGACTCCGAAATGTAGCTTGGTCCTAGAACAAAGAGCAGAGCAGGATGACAGAAGTAGCTCTTCAATTCCTGGTAGAAGGGAATCGATGACCTACTATGAGGCGGCAGATTGTAGTGACTAACGGCGGCGATTATATTGTTGAGTGAATTCTGTTGTATGCTTAAGAAAAAATAAAGAAGAGAAAATGTCGAACACCCCAAGACCTTAACACCCTGATAAAATCTATTCTGGAAATATAAAATTGCTTACTAAACCAAGAGTCAAACGAATGCCTCCACTTCAGATTACAAATCCGCTAACAATGTTAATCCTCGATCGAGAGGGATGACACTTGGCTGACTAGCAACACAGTTAACAACCACTGTCGGTTACTCGTTTGAATATGTTAGCAGTGCCGGCAATAAAAATATAGCAATTAGATAACCTGAAATGTGGACGTTTACCGACCGTGTCGTATTTCGTCCTCCGTATTATAACATACGTTTGGAGACCATCCCAGTAAATATTTTTCTTCACCGAAAATTAGCGCTCTGACCTAACGTGTGGATCCACCTCAAAGTTCAACACAAAGTGTCTAAGACATATTTTGATAACCGGAATTCTGATTGGAAATGAGGGCTCAGGCATGCCAAGTATAGCGAGTGATGAATTTCCTTGCCCAGTGCTCCACATAATTTGCATTTACACTGCTAATGTGTGGATCCACCTTAAAGTTCCAACACAAAGTGTCTAAGACATATTTTGATAACCGGAATTCTGATTGGAAATGAGGGCTCAGCCATGCCAAGTATAGCGAGTGATAAATTTCCTTGCCCAGGGCTCCACATAATTTGCATTTACACTGCTAACAAGGAAAATATCGCGGTAGCTATAAGAAAATTTCTGCTTTCTAGCTTTCTAATATAAACAGTGCATTGTCTAGCCGAAGGGGCGCTACTTTTATAACATCTCAAGGAGCTTCATAGCATCATAATATAGTACATATTTCCGTAAAAAGCTCCGACAACTGTAAGAAAAATCGGAGCTCAGCTGATCGGTTTGCTAGGAGGACGTTCTTTTGGGAACTGGGACCTAGGTACCTCTTGAATGTCGCAACGCTTTCGTCACGTCCCAGCTGACCATAGCTTGTACGATATGCATATTCAAGGGAAGGTCAAGTACAGTGAAAAATAATGGCTCACTTGAAAGTTGCTTCTGGCAGTCGAGCACGCTGGCAGTGTATGTGGTGACCACGTAGTATAGGAGACACCAGGAAATGAAAGCAAGAGTCGCCAGCACAAGCGTGGAGTACCTTCTCTTGCCAGGAACTCCGCCGAGCAGTTTGTACCTCATACAGCCCACCTCTTGCCACTACACCTGCATGCTCCTGCAATTGATTCGATTGGTCCATAGAAAAGGAGTGCAGCGGACGTAAAGCAGTATTGATGGACAAAAAATTAGCCATACGGAGGGTGGAAACTACCTGACAGCGGGTTGGAACAGGGTCGAGCGTGGGGTGATTTTTGCCGAAAATTTACGACGCCCCCCCCCCCTTGTCTCCATCACTGTTTTATTTCTATAGATGTCTTCTATAGAGGTCTGCGCGCAGCATAAAAGTGCTGTCTTAGAGATAAGGGAGTTGGTTGCTTCTCGTGCAATATGAGTTACGGTGAGTGACAGAGGTGGAGAGTTCGTATTATTCCTCAAGAGATGAACAGGGCTATCGCAGGAGCACATCTCCAAGATCAAACTATCTATAGCCCTACCACTCATAAGGAATTTGTGATGCAGTATCGTCGACTTTTCCGGAAATGGTTTGAGATTGGAAGGTCAGTGAACCTCATTAAGGGTATAGCTTCTTCTTCTTCAGCGTTTGTCCCGCTTCATGGCGGGATCCGCTTTTCTGGTGCCATGTCGCCATCTCTCCCGATGCCGTGCTAGATCAGGGTGGACACCAGCTACTTTAAAGTCCTTGTGTAACGTATCAGCCCAACGCTGCTTCGGGCGCCCTCTAGGCCGCTTTCCAGACACTTCAAAGTTATACCTATCTTACGGACGCTGTCTTCCTTTACACGCAGAACGTGGCCGTACCATCGCAGGCGAGCTTCTCGCATCTTGTCCGCTATCGGCGCGACACCGAACTTCTGCCGAATGGCATCGTTTCGGATGCGGTCCATGCGCGTGACTCCGGCCGTCCAGCGCTGCATCTTCGTCTCCATGACGCTCAGGCGCGTTTCAACTTCCTTAGTCGCAGGTCAACACTCAGCCCCTTACATTGCTACCGGCCGGACGACTGCTCTGTAGATCCTCGACTTCAGGTGCTCTGGTATCTTCCTATCGCAGAGCACGCCAGTCAACGAGCGCCACTTGGACCAAGCTGCACTCACGCGTGAGTTCACTTCAGTCATCAAATTGCCGTCGGATGCTACTGCTGATCCCAGGTACTTGAAAACAGAAGTGCGTGGGAGCTCGATGCCAGTAACCTTGATGGAGCTGGACTCAGTAAATTCCGTCGTTAGATATTCGGTCTTCTTCACGTTCAATCTGAGTCCAAATCGCTCCAAGCGATCACACCAAGCTTGCACCTCTCGCTCGAGTTCACCTTTATCTTCGCTAGCGAGCATTACGTCATCATCATAAAGCAAAGTCCAGGGGACTGGCTTCTGAAGATCTCGTGTGATGACATCCATGACGACAACAAAGAGGAGTGCGGAAAGCGCAGAACCCTGGCGTACTCCGACAGAGATGGGAAACTCCATCGAGGTTCCAGCTGAAGCTTGAACTCGACTCTTTGGACAAGAGTAGAGAATTCGCATCCACTCTACAAGTTCTTCGGGAACACTGTACTGTCGTAGGGCGTACCATACAACCTCACGCGGCACGCGATCGAAGGCCTTCTCCAAGTCGAGAAAGGCAAGATGCACCGGCTTCTGTTTCTCGCGATGCTTCTCTACCAGAAGACGGGCGGCATGTATGGCATCGATAGTGCCACAACCGGCAACGAAGCCGCACTGATTGCTGGAAAGCTTGACGATTTCGCGAATTCGGCTATCGAGGATTCGCTCGAAGATCTTCATGCTGTGCGAAAGCAACCGAATCGGACGGTAACTTGAGCAGTCTGCAGGGCTGCCCTTCTTCTTCCAAATCGGGATCGTCGTCTTTCCTGCCAAACATCAGGCACCTTCTTCTCCGTTACAACCTGGTTGAAAAACTTGGCCAACCACTCAGCAGAGTACCAGAACTTCGACTTCCATAAATCAGCTGGCAAGTCATCTGGACCAGTCGCCTCGCCCGGTCTCATCATTCTCAAAGCCGCGTCAGTTTCCTCCACAGTGATTTTGTGGACGGGACCGTGGATAGGAGCCACAGAAGAGACGGCCGGATGAGAGAACTCTTCAGTCGAAATTCCCTCAAAATAATCGCACCATTGCTTCAATGCCTTCTTGCGCTCCATAAGAAGATGGCCGTTCTCATCATTGATGCCAAAGAACTTCTCTATATCCTCGGATTGGCGATGACGGTTTTTCGCAAGTCGGTACAAATACCGCTCACCATCGCGCGACACGAGCTTTTCGTAGACATCATTGTTGTAATGAATGGGTTTTGCAACGGCCACAGCCTTCTTGGCAGCTTTTTTAGCTTCGTGGTACTTTTGCCAGTTATTGGCGGTCTTGTCGCCGAGAAACACATGATAAAGCGTTTCTTCCCTCGAACCTTTTTTTTTTCACATCGTTCGTCCACAGCCATGCCTGCATGTCGACTTCTCGTCGTCCAGGCTTCGCAGTGCCTAGTTCTGACCTCGCAGACAGAAGTATCGCGTCGGTCGCTTTCTTCCAAGTTTTGTCGACAGTCGTGACTGTCGGTAACCGTACGCGAGAAATCACAGCTGCTTCCTTCTCTCTCATTCGCCACCACTTGATTCTTGCAGCACCGCATCGCTCAACCTGCTGCAGCCTCGGAGGGACGATCTTCAAAATACAGATCAGCGGAGGCGACCGTTTCATGCGGCACGATCTTCTCGTCTGTGACGAGATTTCGGTCACGATCTCTCACAAGTCTATCTGCGTCCTGGTGTTCCCACTATAGAACGAGATAATGTGGGAGTTGCGTTTACGAAACACGGTGTTCATTATGGCGAGGTTATGCGAATCCGCATATTCAAGGATACGCTCACCATCTGTGTTACGCAACCCATAGCCGAATCCACCATGAGAGCTGTACCCGTCTTTCGTAGCGTCTACGTGCCCATTAAGGTCACCAGCGACAATGAATGACGGTACCTCTGCTGTCTTCTCATCAAACAGGCTCCAAAACTCATCTTTGGCTTGATCGGAACAGCCTGTCTGCGGAGCATACGCAGAGAAGAAATGGAAGAGTCGCTCCTTAGCGGCGACAACGATCTTCATGAATCGATCGTCAAAGCGCTCGACGCTTACAAACGAGTCTCGGAAACGCTCGGAGACGATTATACCAACATCGCTGGTGGTCCCGGAACTACCGCATAGAACGGCCTTGAAACCATGTCCTATGTCCCTTGACTTGCGGCAGTACCACCTCGCCTCCTGCACTGCACAGAGATCAACTCTTCTACGCTCCAGTGCTTCTACCAACTCGCACGAGCCGCCCGTCAACGTACCCACATTCAGCGTTGCTACGCGGGTCCTGCTTACGTTACGGGACTTTCGGACTAGTTCAGTTGCCCCCCGATGCCGTCCATCGCATCAGGGACCCTCGCATACTTCTCATACTCGCCGGGCTTTGCGAGTGCGCGTCGACTCCCGCGGACGCCGTAGCACTATCTCGAAAAACATGGACTGACATACACCCATACGATGTGACACTGTGTTGTTCGCAAGCCGGCCTGTCACCAGGGCCTGTCGCTTGCATTCGAATGTCCGTGTTTGGCTTAGCTCGCAGAAGCGAGCAGTTTCCAGTGGCACCGTGTGGAGGAACGGACATCGCCACCAAGGGTATAGCTAAGGGTATAATAACACGGCTAAAGTGTGAACTGCCCTTGTGTCCCGTGTTAAATCTTTTTATTACAACCCACAAATTGCCACCAGTAGCAGAATCCATCGACGACCCTCCTCTTTCAAGGCTAGACCAATCATAAGTGGTGTCGATGATCCTACAGCATTTCTGCTTATTGAACTTGGTCCTGGTCCAGGTGCTAAGATTCATACCCTCACATCTGTCTAATACCAACGCTTTCCTCCAAAAACTTGGATCCACCAGGGTTATGGAATCTTTCGACGTCATCTCGTTGTACACCAACGTAGCGAAGGAAAGAGCTGTGCAGGCTCTGAATCCTTCTGTCCGCGCACATAAAGCTTAACGAGAGAAAACTGCAGAAAATTGGCCTTCCTTCCTTCATGTCGAAGTACACTTGTTCACGTGGGAAATAAGAACGAGGTGGTACTGCAAACCCAGCAGCAAGAATACCCTCATTCATTTCCGCTCCGCCCATCCTTCTAGTACTAAAAAGGCCACTGCCAAAGATATGTTCCAGACTGCCAGCTTCGTTTCTCCGATAGCGAACAGAAATCATTCTCTCAGAATATAGCACTTGAAACTGAAGAAATATGTAGGTACCCAACACAACGCTGGCATAAATCACGCAGATTTCAAGCTAACTCTGTAGCGCGCCGCAAGCGCGAAAAGTACTCTTCTGTGTGTCTTTCATATCCGACGAAATAGTGCTGAGATACGAAAGTGTCTTCGCATAGCTGATCTTCAAGAATTGGTGAGAGTTGTTGAAATCCCTCCCAGAACCTTAAATGCAGCTAATCCGGATCGTGCCTAGGCAAGGACGTGTTCAACTCCGTCCTGCAGCTTTTGCCTAATGGGAAGGAGGGAGATTGCATGACGGTGTGGTTTATCTCGTGTCATGCAACAAGTGCGGAAAGGAAATGTACATAGGGGAGAGCGGGCAGTCCCCTTTATGTCAGAGTCAAGGAGCACCTGCACGGCGTTATTGAAGGCAGACTCCGGGAGGAGAACACAGAATACGATGTCATGCAGCCGCGATACCCCAGGTATCCGTGTCTACTTTGGCCCGAGAAAGTGACATCATGGCGCGCAGGACTCTCTCTGGAGGCACTCTGAACCACGGTTAGGAGTCCCAAGTCAACCGAAAGGAAGAGGGTCTAGTAATAACGCAAGAACTGGCACCCTCCATTGAGCTCTGCAGGTCCTGATCCATCAATCGATCTGACCTATAGGGGTGTATAAGTAGAGTGGTTCTGAGGTTGAAGCTCACTCACCGACGTTACCTCCAGCTACGGGTGAACGGTTGCCCTTTACGGTAACCACCTGCCAGGTTAATCGTCCTTCGTAACTCTCATGTCTCACTTCGTCACACCTTTCCTTAAGCAAAGTATTCTGTAGGATGAAGTAGTGTTTGAGCGAATAGTGTTAAGAATGTTTCCGACTTTTCCACGAAGAAGGCGAAAATTGCCGGAACGTCAGCCTAGTGAAAGACGTTAACAGTTAATCGTTAATCTTAGGCAACTCGCAGCCCCACGTGCACACTACAGTTCTCAAATTCCAACTCCAGGACTGTGCATATAAGGTTGCATGACGTGTTCTGCACGGAACTGAGTAACTCGTGGCGGACGCATAGTTTCGTCCGTGCTATGTTTGATGCTGCGCGTTCGAATAATACCGTATCTCTATCTCAGAGCTTTGGGAAAAAGATGGCAGCTACTCACTTATCAAGAATCAAGCTTCACCGTCGAGTTGGGAAATAAGTGAAATAAGCAAGGAAGTGAGGTGCAGGAGACAGGGGGCTTCGAAATCGAGAGTAGGCAGTGATTGTGTCGAAGCCAGCGGTGTGATCAGGAGGTTGAAAGCGTTAAGCATTGCAAAAATTCTCCCAAATGAACTAATGTATGTAGGTACAACAACCCCATAAGGAAGAGGAATGCACTTGTAGGACTTCGATGAAGAGAAGGGACTCCTTAGGGAATGAAAATAACACGGAATAGACAGTAGGGAATATCTTAGCATCAGAATGCATTAGATGCATGCGTACATAAATTTCGACGTTGAGAATTGGCGACGGCTGGGTAAGCGATATATAATGACGTAACATACCATTAATGGAACTTGCATCACCAAAAAATACGCGCCATAAGGTGTAGTAGGGCAGAGCGTAAGTGTGAAACTAATCGCCATAACCCCAGTCCGCACAAGGAATGGTAAGATCACTGGAGAATTAAGGGGATTGAGCATGTTTCAGGAATCGATAAAAATCAGTCGACAAGCAACGGTGTTTCACTTGGAAACGGACGGCAGTGTAGTGAATGGTCAAAACCGCATCGATCCAGACTTCTCTGATCCTAACACTGGATCAGAAGGTCTCACATAGGCTCGGCATCCAGTAGGAAGCAGGAGGAACAAATTTTCACCTTGGCTCCTATCCTAGGACATGTGTATCTTCTCGAACATTACCTCTGTTTCCAAAAATGATACGGGAACACACCCATACATGCGAGCTTTAGTGCGTGGTAGCGTAATCCGAAAGGCCCGGCTGCAGTGATTAAACCCATGCAAGGTTATTGGACCTCCATGTCTATGCGAACTAGTCCCAGACATTTTTGAGATGGGCAACAACGCTGACTTGCCTGTCGACTTGCGATTTGTAAGCCAACACGTATTCGAAGTGTACCCGCGATATGCTGGAAGGAGCATAACATGTAGCCCAAGCAGAGACTGATTATCGCCGTTCCCTACCTTTACCCTTGAGAACGACTTTTTCTTCATGTTCACTATTTACGATGGTACAATCAGCTCTGCTTAGAATGTAGGACATGCACACCGAAACTGAGTCACACACTGCAGCGGTTGGTACTGTTTCCAAGCATTTACAGGCTTAGCACACAGTTCTTTACAAAAAAAAATATGGGAAATGGCAACAATTCCAACACAACTCCAGGTTGATGATGGTGGGAATGGTTCGGAGGAAGATAACTGAAGTAAGGAAGAAATGGAAGGAATACTTAAAGGAGCCAAAAGAGGAATTCTGTCGCCTGGCTAGGCAGGAAGTGCAACCTCCAAGGGACCATTGACCGATAACCACAAGAAGGGGATCGCCAAACTCTAAGGAAGATGAAGGTCAGAAATGTACCCAAGTCCGATGGAGGCCAATGTAGACGAGGAAGGAGCTCGGAGATCATGAAGTACCTGAAGGCCATGGCTGAACATAAGGAAGTTTACCAGCTATGAACTGTGGACTGTACCTGTTCTCTTGCTCTGCTGAGTAGGGGCCATCGAGAAAGTGGTGCAAACGCTATACTTCAGGAGTGTTCCTTTCGAGGAAAGAAGCACGAGCCGTGCAGTCAGTGGTAGAATAAACAGGGCCTGGCTCAGGTGAGGGGTCTCCACTAGAATACTGACACCGCAGATGGTACAAGACACTGGGAAGAAGTTCCATAGGTCAGCGATGCCTTCCCTTCTCTTCGGAAGTGAGTGTGGGATTAATTATGGATCTGCCTCTGAGTTCAGCTGAGGTGAGATTGAAAAGCGAAGACGTTAGTGAAATGATGACTTCAGCGCCATCATGGTTGTAGCTGTATGCTTGCCCTGGGTTTGAAACATCTACAATGCGGCTACGAGGGAAAGAGAAGGGGGAATGGTAAGACGTCATCCAGATAAAAAACTGACCGACATTAACGCTATGAGAACATGCTTTTTGAGAGTCTGTTACGGATCGCAAAACAGAGGACCGCGCCGCTGAGCTGAACTATGCTCAGAGGAAGGGTACTGCACGTGGTGGATTTCAGGTTGGAAAACGAGAGTGGTTACGAATAGCTGCTATTGTTTCTACAACTTTGACGACCATTTGGAACAGGTCATTACTGTGAGTGCAGCGGACCCGAAAGGCGCACTCGTAGATAAGTCCATACTCGAGTTCGTTTTTGTCTAATCTAACAGACGTGTTCAATCTCCGTTTTCAAGCTCTCACAAACAAATTGAACACGGATATGCTAGTCAAGCAGAAACTGTTGAGTTCCTAAACTCGAGAGCAAACCGTCACAGCTCTGGCATCTTGTTGGTTATCGTTTTAGCACATAATCCCTAATCGTACGGGCTAAACCAGGAACACCACAATAGGGCAAGCTGCATCCTATATGAAGATCTAATTTCTGCATATGGTGATAGTCGGAAATTCAGAGCCACTTCAAGTTAAATCGACGTGAACCTCAGATTTCCATATGCTTATGTCAAGAGCAGTAATTTTGGAATAAAGCTATTAATGAGGAAAATGAAGAACGACGTCAAGAAATTGAGGGCTGGATTCCGAATCGATATAGGACGGGCCACTGATAAGGCTGTGGGAGGACAGGCGGCGCTCGAAGAGTGCACACATCCGAGTCATAACAAGGCGCCATATGTCCCGCCCAAAGCGCCAAAATGTTTGTGCCAGGGGTGCCACACATGACTTAGAAATATTTTGCCATCGTCAAGCATGTGCCTTAAACTCGCTTAATCTCGATCGAAAGCTTCCATCGTTTCAGGGCTTTATTCCCTCCTGTTTAAGTTTCATAGTTTCCAACGCGTAGGCTGCTTTAGTATCATTACAAAACTTGGCAGTAAAATACTAAATTAAAGCAGGAGACAGGAAAGTCTAAGTCGATGGAAATCCTTGTTTAGATTAGACGATCGTCTAGAACGAAAAGTGATTATAAAACCCAGATGGTGTTCCCATAATTTAACCGAACGTTCAAAATTTTCGAAAAGTATTTCACTGGACTAACCTCCGGTATAAGTGAAGAGAAATAACAGGGCAGCTGCACGTTATGCTCAGGTTCTCCGACACGTAGGGTGCCAATGCTAGCCTCGAATTTATTTCTCTACGGGAAAAAGAACTAATGTCATCTGGGAATATATTTTTTGCGTTATAGGTAGAAATCAACGGCAACAAGATAATGGGTTTTGGAGAAACTTTAAACAAGAAATTGCGCCCTGAAGCCACCACAAAACTTTTAGGTCTCTCTCAAAAGACCATGATATTCGGTGATCTATAGCCTACATAATCTATAAATGATTCCAGAAAGAAAGCTGATGATGCTGAAGTGAATCTATGAAGAGCGCATGAAAACCTTTGCACCTGTTCCTGCTCAGGCAAATAAAGAACTAGAACACACTGTGAGACTCAAACGCTACACTGTCAAATGCATCCGTCGAAAACTGTGGAATTTGGAGTTCGAAACTAAACACACTGTGAGACTCTAACGGCTACACTGTCAAATGCATCCGTCGAAAACTGTGGAATTTGGAGTTCGAAACTATACTAGACTGTGAACTTTTTAATCACCCCCTTCGGGAGTGATCATCTCAAAGTGACGTTAAAGGGAAGCACTTCTGCTTAGGGGAAGTGGGCTGTGTGTATTACATACTAGAAAGACTGCACCATCAAACACGATGGATGAAGGTATGCTTCGGGGAAACGAGGACAACCTAACTCGAAACCCTTAACATGTGACATGAAATGGACGATAGCCGAGAAACAGCGCCGTTTCGGAAGAACTGCCCGTCAGTACTGATGCGATGACCTCAAATCCGAAGGATTTTACACTGTCTAGCTCTGTTGAAAAGATTGTCTTCGTTCCCTGGATAATATTAACAGTTTGTGGCACAGCTACACAAAGTTGTCATGCTAAGAGAGTATCCTAACGAAAGTTCTGGCTGGCGAGTGTGGTGCACAGAAGCGCCTGTTCCTCTGAAACACGAAGTGTAAGCATTTCGACTCAAGGCCTGCTCTGGGTAGAGTTACGGAGGGTGCGAAGTGCGGAAGCTCCTCCCGGCTAGGAATTGAGTTCACCCTCGTGGGGATCAGGTGACCTAGTGGGTTGGTCTGCAGCCACGTAAGCTCCAAGTCGAAGGGTAAATCCGCTAGGAGTTGCTCTTTTTGGTATGCTTAAAGAATCTCAAATAATTGGATACACCAGAGACATTATTGGATTTTGCCATTTGAGGAGTAGAAGGCCTTACTCAATCAGCTTCACTCACTAGCATTTTTTTCCGAAGCGATTTCTCGCACAGGTACGAGCCTTTAAGGTTAAACATCGCTGTTTATTAGCCAAATAGTAGAATTACAAGAAATAGTGAGTAACCGCCATTGACGCCGACAGCCGAAGATAGCCGCGCATAAGCACCTTGGTTAAGAGGCAAAGTCCATGGAGCACATGAAGCTCATGGTATTAACTCAGATTCCCTTCAGATAGGTTTCTTCTCAAGTCATTTTCCTTGAGCCCTACTGAGGTTGTAAGGTGCTATAGCGATCTTCTGTTGCGATGAAAACTCTAGCGTCAGGCTGGACTCAAACCCGCAGCACCTTTTAACCGGACAGGTCTGCGCAGCACCACCAGCGCCGCTTAGTCGAAGGAGCACCTCGTGGAAGCAGACAAGAGCTCGAAGATACAGTGGAGGCTATTCAGTGTAAACTGTTGAGAGCCATAGCTCTCTCACCGGTTGGTCGCAGTCATTCCTGAATTCCATTTCTTCTTCGGGTGGTGTTGCGCTAACTCATCGTATATTTGACCAAGGAAAAAACTTATTAGCTTTTTCCCTTTGTTCCTTAACATCTGTACAAACTTCTCAAAGAGTCCCCTGCAGCCTTCCTTCCTCAAGCATCTCGATTCATAGGTAAAGCGGCTGCAGCCAGCCCACTAGTTTGTCGCTCTTGCTAAAATTCACTGACACTCT
Source organism: Heligmosomoides polygyrus polygyrus (assembly GCA_947396885.1). Taxonomy (NCBI): domain Eukaryota; kingdom Metazoa; phylum Nematoda; class Chromadorea; order Rhabditida; family Heligmosomidae; genus Heligmosomoides; species Heligmosomoides polygyrus. The sequence continues at coordinate 65,071,725 of OX377202.1, forward strand.
TACTGCAGTCAACTAACTTTGCCTTCATAAACAAGGAAAGCTGGACGAGAATGGGCGGACGCAAAGATCTTGCCTCATAAAAACGGGACCGTCAGCCTGCCCACTAAGCAACGCGGTCGGCCGGAAGCGGAGTTTTGCGGCATGCCGCCATGGCTGCTTTTGATAGCGGCAAGATGTCGCAAAGGGTTACTGTACGTGCGCATTTTTATCTGATGGTGCGAAAGTATGCTGCTTTAATCGTACTAGCTTTTGATGTGGTTTTCGATAGCGGTGGTGGTTCCTTATGTCTAACTAAGGATGATAATAATATACGTCAGCGCTAGTCAATCCCAGTTTGGAAAACGCCACGCATTCGTCTTTCACAGGATATCATGAAGTCATTTAAATACTTGCCCTGTACTTCAAAGGCCCCGAGTCGAGATTAAAAATCGCTTCCTGCCCAGACCCAGCCAAAACTTCCTCCCTGTGGCGTCATAGTTCGCAGACCTTCCGGCTAAAGGCGACACTGTCCTAATTATCTAGCGCTTCAGATCACTAACTCAATACTGCACGTGCCACATAATCCCAGTCGATCAGTGTTGATTTACGGCTCTAGCAACAAGAAGGGTACGACGTGTTGTCGTTCACGTTAGAGAACGCTCTCTCTAGATCGCTCTCCTCCCACTAGCAAAGAAAGCTAAGTGAAATAGAGGATAAAAGAATGAGGTCGGCGTTAATCGCCGCTCTGCAGGGTACGCCACTATTCTATTACACCTTCGTGGAGTCGTGGAGACATCTTGAAAGCGTATCTGACCTAAACAATGACTTCTAGTGGCCAGTCGTTATACAAGCCAGTATTTTATCCTTCCCTGAAGGCCTGGTACCAATATATTGAGCCCAGAGGAGTGTAGGGCTTGTTTTAGCTAGGCAGAAAACCCTAACCTGGAATAGAATGTTCTAGTCCTACCCCGCAGGTTTGAAGCGGGCGACACCCCTTAGCGAAGCAGAATGCCGCCTAGAACCGCGTTTTTGTGGAGCAGATGTCCTGATACACAAAACACTTCTGGAATTCTATACTCTGCCTAACAATAAGGACATCAAAGCAGTGACAAATGGAATGCTTCGGCGTTAACCACCACTCTGATTGTGAGAATGCACTCCAAATTCACCGCACATCAGGTCCCTGCCCTATCTATTAGGTCATCCAATAAGTAATGTCGTTTTTTGTGCACTACCGCTTTTGCTCATTATTTGTCGGTAGATTTATGTATCTCGAAGGTGCACTAAAGTGATTTTAAGGTAAATGAGACTTGCTCTTTTAGAATCTACCATTTGTTGGATTGTTAGCTTGCTAGTTCAGGTGAAATGGCTTGGCAAATCTCAGAGGAGTATATTCGGCATAGCATGCTGTTCGAATTTCAGAAGGGTTGTAACGAAACGGTTGCTAACAAAAATATCTGCGATGTATATCCAGATGCACTGGACGTTCGCAAATGCCAGCGATGGTTTTCCAAGTTCAAATCCGGTAATTTTGACCCCTCTGACTCTTCTCGATCAGGAAGACCCGTAACATTTGACAACGACATGCTGATGGCAGAACTGGAGGCGAATCCTTGTCAAACAGTGGAGGAACTTTCGAGTACTCTCAACGAGCCTAGATCAACCATTCATCTTCATCTACGCCAAAATGGGTAGGTGTGCAGAGCAGGTGATTGGGTACCGCACGATTTACCCGCCGAGAACCGTGCCAGCCGACGCTTTGCGGCGCACTGCTTCAGCGACACGCACAGACCCGTTCTTTGACCGACTGATCACAGGAGACGAAAAATGGATCTTATACGATACTTCGAAGCGCAAAAAGCAGTGGCATTCCAAAAGTGAGCAACCAAAAAGTACATCGAAGCCGAATATTCATCTCAGAAAGGGACTCCTCTATGTTTGATGGAGTATCCGTGGAATTGTCCACTATGAAGTGCTTAAATCTGGATGGGCCGTTGACGCAGACCTTACCATGAGCAACTGAATCGAGTGAACCACAGTGAAGCTTTACTGGAAACGTATCCGGCGATCGCCAACAGAAAGGGTGTAATTCTCCATCATGCCAATGCAAGACCACGCTGCGCAAAACGGACGCTGGAAAAAATCAACAAAATAGGATGAGAGGTTCTGCCTCATCCCGGGGGCAGACATAACTCGAACGTCGCGCGAACCCCCCCCCCCCCTGGCGTCGCGAACGGTGCGCGAAGAAATTGGACGAGTTGTCCCGGTCCGATGCTTCCGACGGCTAGAAACGCTTTCCTCCAAGGACTGTGGCACGCCTTTGCCTAATTTCAACGTTTCTTGGAGATAGTATATGAATGTGGTTTCAATAGGACGATCAGCGACAGTTTATACAGGAATCCTCGTCATGTGGATGGTTTCTTGCGTCAGCATTTGCCATCTACAACTTCTTCGGTTAATTTTTACCCTGATTATGGTTAAACTACGGAAAAAGGTCACTATCACTCATTCTCGGATCAATTGTCCTACTGCAGACTGTTGCCTACCATATTCTGTGGGATCATGAGTTCCTTGCTAGAAATGTGGTTTGGGAGCTTAAAACACTGAGAACATTTCGTGCTCTGCGGCTAACCATGTGTCACCGAGCGCACGTCCGCGTTTCAGCGCCGCAACGTCGCACGCGGCTGGCGCGTGACGTCGCGTTGGAGTTAGGTCCTGGAGCCGCCTCACCCGCTGTATTCTCCCGCTCTCACATCTTGGGATTACCACTTATTCCTAATTCTAAAGTATTTCCTTAGTGGCAAGAAATTTGAAAGTTTGGAGGATATTCAAAATGCTATGTCAACATACATATTTTGCTCAAAAGCCACAACAGTTTTATTGCTCAGGGATGGTGATTACATTGTTGGCTGAAATAAAGTTTTGTTGAAAATTTGTTCAATTGAAGTCAAGGGTGAAAAACGACATTACTTATTGGATGACCTAATATGCTAAAAAATAGCAAACTGCTAAATTACTCGCACCGTTCGCATCGAATGTCTAGCAAGACATAAAAAAGTAGCTGCAACTAGGTTGGGCTGTATGTTCCAAAAAACCGGATCTTAGAAAACGATCAGTATACTCCTCTGTTTGTAATTCCCGACTAGTTATTTTTCACTCTGTGGCTGTTCCTGTAGATACAGAGGTATCTGAAAGAGTTACAAATATGAGTTTTTTAAAGCTTCACCCTACAACCACGATTTAGAAAGCCTCATATACCCACACAATACGTATCAGCATATCTTCCTTGATGGTATGTAGATATTTTGTCATGAGCATCTTGTAATGTTGTCCATGGTGTTAAATGGCAGCTATGACTGTGGCATGTTAGTCAAATGCTTCTTGGTCACGCAATGTCTACCTATAAGCAGATATCAGTCTCTTTTATCCAGCCAGCAAGACTCCCGTGAAGGAATTGCATCTGGAGTTGTTTCGCGAAAGCCTGCCCCGTACAAGTGCAAGATACCTGGACCGATTTGGAAAAAAGGAAGGAGGAAAAAGGAGAAAGGGTAAGGTGACAGCACTAATAATTGTGTTCATTCTACGAATTTGAGGCACACATTATTCACCTTTCCACAAAATCCACTCGCTTGTTTTGTAATTTCTTCGTTCCGCTGTTCTCCTTCGAATTTCTTCTACACGATGTTTAGGTGAGTCAGTTAAGATTTGCCAACTTTCCACGCCTCTGCAACGCAGGCTAAATTTTTGTTCAAGGAAGGTAATAAATCTCATTTCAACTTTGTTATGGTGAGCGGTGTACAAATGAGGCTCCTGTCTCCACCTGTCTCTTCATACGTTGCTGGGAAGGACGTATGACTCAGATGTGTGCTACGGTCGGAAATCTATCAGAATTCAAGGTGTAAGTCTGAATCTTAATCTTAATCTTAGTCTGAATCTCGTAAGTCGTAATGGACTTGAAAATTGACCATAGCTCACCAATCCATAATCAAAACCTTCTACAGCGAGCTATAGATGCTGTTGATCGCTGGTCCCACGAGTGGCGGCTTCCTTTATCAGAAGAAAAAACTAAGGTGCTCCATTTAGGAAGAAGAAATCCCGGCTACACATACAAGTTAGGTGAAAATGATATTACAAGCACTGATCAAACAACAGATCTTGGGTTCCTCCTCGATGCAAATTTGGCTTTGGACGCGCATTGTGAACAAATCCCACCATATATAATAGAGGAGGGTTTTTTTGTCTCAACGTGACCGTGGGAAAATTCGTAAACTCCGCGGGCTCGATGGTTTAATCACCCAAGTTTGAGGCAGGTTGTCGACTTCTCTCTCCGAAGGGAAGCGCAGGGAGGTGAGCAATCGCCGCTGCCGAGGAGGACACGTGAGGCGTTGCGAAACAGGCCGGCGCCGCGGCTCTGCCCGGGCACGTGTTGGGTGGCTACTGCTTCGAACTCACCCCCTTGAAGGCTCCTGTCCTTGCTACCGGTCAATTAGTGCTTGCAATTAGGTGCTGCTGCAGTTGTGGTACCGCAGGGTACAACTCTGCCGCCTGTGTGCATGGCCGAGGTCACTGCTCATTCCTGTTCTTGCTACTTTCTATGTATTCGGGCATAACCTTCTGATGTGTACGAGCTTCCGCCTTCACTTTTCTAAGAACAGCTCCTGCTGTGTTAATCCATACTGCCGCTCTTCGTTACTGCCTTTGCCACCGTTTCACTTTGTTTGTTTCTCTTCGAGAGCCTTTTAAGTTGACGTCAGTGTTGTGGTGAGAATTTGCGGCCCTATTCTAGTGCTCCTCGCTCTACACGTTAGAGTATGTCCCTTGGTAGGAAGGCACATGTATGCCCATTCACAGCAGAAGTGAACTAACTTGGTTCACCATAGGGCTAGAACCCACCAGTGCTGCTGATAATTTTGAATTTTCATACAGCACAAAACGACGGATTGGGCGTTCCTACATCGTGGACCTCTCGCCCCAGCCTATTTGATCCCCACTGCTAGTTGTACCACTTATATCTACTCGTGTGCTTCTTAAAGGGACTGACAACCACTTAACACGATGAGCCCTGTCCACCCGAGCCGTTTTGCGTCTGATTCTGTAGGCTGTAAGTAAGATTCTCCCATTCTAAGTTGGTTGGATTGAGCCCATCAGTTTCTCCAGCCCACATAAACTTCCTGCTTTCTACACCCTTCCAAGCTGTCGGATTTTTATTCGTGTGGTAGCAGAAGTTGAACAACAAACACAACGGTGAGGAACATACATATCCCACCTTTGTGATTAAGTGGCTTATACACTATCAGTCGATTAAAAGCTGGCATGACATGGTGCGACCTCGTCTTTTATATGCTTGCTCATTAGCTAGGCTGTAAGTAAGATTCTCCCATTCGAAGTTCGTTGTGTCGACCGCATGCAACAGTTTCTCCCACCCACTCATGATTCCTAATTATCGCTTGGGCCCCCTTCTAAGACGTTGCGATATTTATTGATAGCGTAAGTTTAACAACAAATACAACAGTGAGGAACACACATATCCCCACTTTGGTGGATCAATTAGGTGGCATTTTTGGAGTGCATGGCGCGATCTCATCTTTTAATGCGCTATATGTCTGCTTCTTAGCTGCGGGCTGTAAGATTCTCCCATTCGAATTTATTTCAGCTGAGCGATTTTCATTCGATTGATAGCAGTAGTTGAACAACAATTACAACAGTGAGAAGCACACATATCCCCACATTGGTTCAAGTAAGAGGCATTTACGCTATCAATCAAATAACCAGTGCTGCTCTCGGACCTAACCGATCGGGATTGGAGTTGCCCGATTATGTTGGCCGACGGGAGCGTTCCACAGTAGATTGGGCGTTTTGATCAGGCAGTCGATATCGATCGATATTATCGATCATTTGAGTGGTGCTATCGGTTTTTTCTCAAACCGAACCGACCACGATTTCTATCTGACAAATTGGAGATAGGGAAATCAGAGACAGAAAATCTCACCATATATATAAAGGAGGGAGGCTTAAGTCACTGTCTGTAGTGGTTCGTCAACAGCGGAAACCAAGTTCCCGTCTCACCCCCAGTTTTCGACTACACTAGTCTCTCGGAATAATTCTTCCCCTACGTTCCCTCAAAATTAGTGGCTAATGAAGTCACCTCTGGAATTCGCCACACCTAGCGACTCGAAGCACGACGACTGGACAGAACTGTCATACATTTCTTTAGGCTTGACAAGCTGCAATAGGCTGTGAACTCAACGCTAGATGAAGAAGGAGTGCTGAGAACATTCTTCTGCGTGCTATACTGAGTGAGTGGTACGAAGCTAGGAATCAGTCTGGAGTAGGCGTAAGTTTCAACGTGCTCGACGCTGGGTGAGGAAGCATCCGTAGCTAGGTTGGGCTACGTCCCTAACGTGGCCCGCGGATGCGATGCCGGCGAAGCCGGCTAGCCTGACGTGGCCCGCACACTCCAGCGTCGGCGCCGGCGGAGCCGGCGACCGACGCTGGGTGAGGAAGCATCCGTAGCTAGGTTGGGCTACGTCCCTAGCGTGGCCCGCGGATGCGATGCCGGCGAAGCCGGCTAGCCTTGCGTGGCCCGCACACTCCAGCGTCGTCGCCGGCGGAGCCGGCGACCGACGCTGGGTGAGGAAGCATCCGTAGCTAGGTTGGGCTACGTCCCTAGCGTGGCCCGCGGATGCGATGCCGGCGAAGCCGGCTAGCCTGGCGTGGCCCGCACCCTCCAGCGTCGGCGCCGGCGGAGCCGGCGACCGACGCTGGGTGAGGAAGCATCCGTAGCTAGGTTGGGCTACGTCCCTAGCGTGGCCCGCGGATGCGATGCCGGCGAAGCCGGCTAGCCTGGCGTGGCCCGCACACTCCAGCGTCGGCGCCGGCGGAGCCGGCGATCGACGCTGGTTGCAAATAAAGCGATAGCTGTGGTACACAATCTCTTTAGAAGTCTTTCCACAAAAAACCCATCTGTCCTTGTCAAAGCTTATAAGACTTACGTTAGGCCGATACTTGAGTATGGAACAACAATTTTTTACCCCGTTAAGAAGAAAAATATACTTCGACTTGAAAAAGTCCAAAATAGCTTCACTAGAAAACTATTTATTAGGAAATGTGGCTTTGATTACCATGCTATTCCCAGCAGTGAAGCAAGAAACAAACAGCTTGGGCTACAGACGCTTTCATAGAGACGAAGAATATACGACCTCGTAATGGTACACAAAATTCTCCATGGTTTCTGTGGACTTGACAAACGTGATTTCTTCATGGTGAGACCATCTAGAACCCGAGGTGGAGGAGAAAAGCTTTCACTAAGCACTGCAAAATCTTCAATTCGACATTATTTTTTTGTCAATAGAGCAGGTTCGGATTATATGAAACTTGCCAAAAACTCAGTTATTCCGTACAACCTGAAGCCATTTATTATGAATGCAAGTCGATTCATAAGTAATTCTAGGACATAACGAGACCTTGTGGCAGAGCCCTTCTTGGTCTGTTCTCCTTTCTATTCTTCATTCTCCGGGTGTTTGTTATCGCATATACTTTCTAATCATTCTATTGCACTTTGGTCAGGATCGTTAGCCAATGTCATATGGATGCCATTGTATACTGTTTCTAATTACATTGTTCTTCACATGGATTTTAGCCATGTAATAAATAATAATAATAAAAATCCTGTTTCCTCCAGGCTCAGACCAAAGCGAGCTCTGGACATAGCAGGCGTGAGTCTCACAACCTGCCTGTGTTCCCATTTCAGCTACTCAATCCCCTCAGCACTCAATCCCTTCGCCTCTCCTCGACGTTTCTCTAGAGCATCTCGGTGTGAGGAAATGAAACCTCTATCGACTTGATGCGCATCGGGCAGCACAACAGATGAGAACCGGTAGTAGCGGTTTATTTCCCGCGAAGATTATCCTCACGCACGCATTTTTAAGCGCTCCGATTTGGATCTCATCCTCACGTGGTGTACGAATAGGAAGAATACGACGAACTCAAGCAACTAAATGCAATCAGGTGTCACTTGTTGATGGAATATGCTTAAGCTGCCGTATTGTTTATATATAGCAAGGTTTGAGAGAACCCTGCTTTCGTCGCCGGTTCTGTTTATCGGCTGCAGTCGCCGAAAAAAATAGAGGCTACGAAAACGTCCTTGGACTACATGGAGTTAATTTCGGATGCGCATGCGGCGGCACCAATAGGCATGGAGTGGTCTGGAAGCGTAGCACACTCCAGCGGAGATCGGGGTTTCCATATAAGAAGAATGTGAGTGGATGACTGCTCAAAGGGTTTCCTTGCGGCTGTGTGAGCAATTGCCTCATCGGAGTCATGAGGTGATGACACACTGAGAAAGGGTGACGTAATTTGTCTAGCACTACGTAGCTGCTAAGGGTACTTCGCGGTATAAATAAGCGTCGAGCTAGACAATCACCACACGCATGGTAATGAAATAATAGGGGCTGGAGGATTAAGGTGGTGTTTTATCACATTTAATAACTAAGTGTACCACATCATGTTGCGCTGATTGCCGGCTTGCAGTCTGCACCGTCTTTATCCTTAAGAAAATATACTCAAAATGAACGACCGCTTCTGAAAGCCGAAGTGAATTTTGAGGACAACGATGGAGGGTCAAATAGAGATTACCATGAGCCTATGGTGATAACCTTCATCGGGTACCACAAGGCATCCGATCCAGGGGTGTGCACAACGGTTAACGATTTACCGGTTTAAC
>OX377202.1:65080625-65135718 GCA_947396885.1 Heligmosomoides polygyrus polygyrus
ACAGCACTTCTGTATTCAGTCCATTTTGTAAGCGTGTTATCGGAGTTTTAGTCAATCTCCTCCTCTAGTACTAGAGGTTGTCCAGTTTTCTGGGCCAAAAAGCAATATAAGATCAACGTTCTTGACTTGTAGAGCTGGCACGGAGTTTTTGAAATTGTCAAAAACACACATTACTAAACTTACTGTATGAGCACATAAACTTGTCGACCGGTACCTTCCGCGTGTGGATTAGGAGTATATCGTTTTCTATTCCTTACCGTGCTGTTTTGTTTTTCATACCAATTGGTGTCTTTGCCAGGTTCTCCAGTTCGTTTTTGCCAATGATGACAGGACGATGAACCCGGCGAAGAATATGCTTAGTTCGAATGAACTTATAATTGTAAGATGGTGTAAGATGGCGATATGATGGTGTAAAATAGTGTTGAGATGTTATCGGACAAAAAAGGTGTGTCCACAAGGATGATAGCTGCTCTCAAACGGAAACAACGAAATAACAACGAAAATTCTTGATAGTATAGGCGCATTAACTCCAATGCGAACAGGTAGTCGTTGGCAAGGCAACCTCGTCTTGCATCCATCTATCCCGCCTGTCTCCACTTCTGTGATAAGAACCCGCTAGCGCTTTGGAACGCTTATGGGTGAGATGAAAGGAGGCGCTGTCAGGGCATAACCACGCGTCACTGCTTCCATCTAAGCTGTTATCCAAGCAACATGTCCTAATTGGCACTCGACTGCTGTGGAGAACTGGAACGATGAACACGTGCACTAGAAGAATGTCCTTTACTGCCACCCGGAATGGCCACTACTATACTTGTGCTCGAATAATCGAATTCGAATAATTATTCGAATAATTTATTCGAATTCGATTTTCGATTATTTGATTATTCGAGTTTCGCAAATTCGAATAATTATTCAAATTCGATTATTCGCGTTTCGCAATTTCGAATAATTATTCGAATTCGATTACTCGAGTTTCGCAAATTCGAATAATTATTCGAATTCGATTATTCGAGGTTTGAAAATTCGAATAATTATTCGAATTCGATTATTCGAGGGTCGAAAATTCGAATAATTATTCAAATTCGATTATTCGAGTTTCGCAAATTCGAATAATTATTCAAATTCGATTATTCGCGTTTCGCAATTTCGAATAATTATTCGAATTCGATTATTCGAGGATCGAAAATTCGAATAATATTCGAATTTCGAATACTTGCTTGTTTCGAATGTGACATAATGATGCCCTTTGTAAGCGACGTTCATTCCGGTGACGACTGTTTTCGATAGCACACCGTCGAGGATCTCGCCGTTACGAAAACGAGTACTAGTGTATTTAGTGTACCGCACTAGATCTTGTTCAAAATAGGTCTACTAGGGGTAATCTGCCATGGGAAGAACAAATATCATGGTCGTTTTTTTGCGGAAATGCTTTATAAGCCAAGTATATTAAGTTCAAATCGCCCTAGGCCTTGCGAAATAGCGCGCGCTGGTAGGAGACGCAGAAACCGCTCCATATATATGCATAAGTTAGGGGGTATAATATAAGTTCACATATGATTCAAACACAAGATAACAGGTGACTAAATAAGTGACTTGTGGCTTGACCCAATAACGCAATACTTCAAAAACAACATCAAACTACAAAGTTTTCTGGTGATACCCGTCAACCAGTCTTTCAAATTTTATTATTATTATTATTATTTATTACATGGGTCAAATCCATGTGAAGAACAATGTAATTAGAAACGGTATAGAACGACATCCACATCAAATTGGCTAACGATCCAGATCAAAGTGTTATAAAGTGATTAGGAAGTACATACGACAACAAATGTCCAGAGAAAGAAGAATGGAAGGGAGAACAGATCAAGAGGGGCTTTGCCACAAGATCTCATTATGTCCTAGAATTATTCATGAATTGACTTGCATTGGTAATAAATGGCTTCAGCTTGTAGAAATGAAATTGAAAAGCTTGTAGAAATAAAATTGCCTTTGGGTGTTTGGTATATTGTTTTCCTTTAAAGGCTTCAAAAATTCAACCCCTGCTCCATATGTGAAAATTGCGGATCTTACCTTGCTTTTGCTCTGGGAAGTTGAATTTTCCATTGAGCACCTCTTGTAGGAGAAGAAGAGACCGAATAAAACTAGAGGGCACCATACCATTTATCAACTTGTAAATCATGACTAGATCATATTTTTTCTGTTATACGATACGCAAGAGCACGTTAGTTAAGGATCATCTTCCTGGGCAATGTCAAAGGTGCCGTGGTATGCTGTTGTAATTGTAATATATCCGTGAACTCCTATCCAAAATTTCCCAGTGAAGCTGATCCGCACCAATTCAATTCTAGCTACTTCTCTTTTGCATTAAGACTAAACACAGCGGTACCGTAGTGCAGGTGTAGTACAAGTTCTAGTTCAGTGCTAGTACATAGTACAAGTGCTCAGTCACGCATTTGCTGTTGATGTTGCAGTATCACTAAGCCAAGAACAATCAATTCAAGCCGCTTGCTATACCAACTCAGCCTTCTTCACTTCCTAGCAGTACAGATGGCAATATTTGAGAACCCTATTGTGCTTACCTTACTGGGTGCGTGTAGCGCAGCCGGAGGAGGTACCGGCTGTCGCGTGACCCGATACCAGGTTCCTGGTTTGGATTTCCCGCCCAGGCCAACCAAGCCTTCCATCTTTCCGGGGTCAGTGAACTGGTACCAGACTTATCTGGGAAGGAAAGAGGGCAGACTTGTTCATCGGCTGGCCACGGCAAGTCATGTATGGCCAGATACGCATTCAAATCGCCTCCACGATATCCCGTAGAAGTAGAATGCTTGGCGCATCCCAAAGGGGATTGAGTACCGCCGTCCTTTATCCTTATCCTTTATTGTGTTCCAACCTTGATCAGGTGAGTAGTTTTATGTAGCCAGTATGAAGCCATCCAGCCCTCCCCCCCCCCACCACTACGCTTAATATCGGCATCTCCAGAAGGTTCAGGGATGTCGAATCTTCTTCTGATCAGTGCCTTCGTCCCGAAGGTCATTCGACGACCCACGTGATGCCCCAAAGCACGGTCCTCCACTTCACTCTAGCCCCAAATTGACTGCAGGCAGCTCCACTCCCCATCCTCGAACAGTGGACCTCGGGCAAAAATTGAAATTCTCTATAGGTATTGAGCTTCTGATCGATTTTGATCTTACGACAAAATGCCTTTTTGTCGGAACCGATCGTTCCCAGCACTTCTATTAGGTTGGTGCAAAAGTGATGTAGGTTTTTTTGAGGTCTAGAGAATATGGCGGGTGAGGCAGAACTTCAACCCTTAATTCGTTCAATTTTCGAGTAGCGATTTGTGAAACGTGTGGGCGGGCGGTATCGTGCCAAAGAATCGGGCCTCTTCTGTTGACCGATGCTGGCTGAAGTTAACGCAATTTTTGGTGCATTTCGACGATTTCCTTCCAGTTGGTGTCTGCCGTGATCGCTTGGCCTATTGCTAAAAAGTTCTAATGGATCACACTAGCCGCCGACCACCACATAGTCACCATCACTTTTCTTTGTTGGAGGCTCGCCTTTGGAAAATGTTTATGGGATACATCGGAGTCCAACCACTGCCCGGAACGTTCCCCGTTATCATACAGAAACCACTTTTCATCACAAGTGATGATTCGATCCCGAAACGGGTCAGTTTTGTTGCGTAAAAGTAGAGAAGAACAAACCTCAAAACGTGACTATTTTTGCCGCTCACTCAACTCGTGGGGTATCCACTTTTCGAGCTTTTTCACCTTCCCAAGGCGTTGCAAAGCATCTTCGAGGCTGAAATCCCCGGTCCAAGATTTACTGAACCACTGGCATACAGTGCTTTCTCTAGAACTATTAGGCCCCCACACTTGGTTGATTTGTCGGGCTGTCTTGGCTGCGGATTGTCCCAATTTGAAGTTAAAATTAAATATCTTTCGGAATTACTCCTTCGACATCCTTCGAAAAGCCCTTCAAGAACAAAATTGTAATAAAACGTTGAAACATAATTTATTTAGCCGAAAAATTCTGTACAGAAAGTAGCATTAATGCGCAATGCAAGTTGAATTTTTATTTAATAATAATTAATAGACGATGAAGAATAAACAGTAACAAGAACAAACAGTAGTAACACAAAACGCTGAGAACTTTTCGAACAACATAATATATGGAACTTGATTTAAGTCGGTTGTTAAAAATAATTTGGTTTTTATTTTTAGATGTCCAAACGCGATTTTCGTAAAATTTTCCGGCTTTGGCTGATGTCGTGGAACTTCTTTTTGATTCAGCCACTAGGCAAACGCGCCTGTTATCATAAAGTATTCATCCCTCATCGGAAGTCACAATCCGCTCGAGAAACTGATCGTTGACATTGGGCAAAAGATGGGCCGACGATATCTCAAGACTACGATTTTTCTTACTTTCGGTCAATTTAGTTTCTTGGTCTTCCCAGTTTGCTTCAAATGGCGAACAACTGTAGTGTGATCGACGTCGAGATCCTCGGCAATATCTCGCGTGGTTTGCGCGGATCAGCTTCGACTGACGCCTTCTATGGATCATTATCAACGGCTCTCATGTGGTTCGTCTTCGAGGCTGGTGTTGCCGGCACGAAACTTTTGGAACCATTTCGTACTGTGCATTCGTTGATCCTTCCCCGGTCCCATACTTCGTTTATATTTTGAGCGGTCTGAGCGGAAGTCCGGCCCAGTTTCAACTCGTAGAAGTAAATTTGACGAAAATCGCGTTTAGAGATCTGAAAATAAAAACCAAATTATCTTTTTAAATAAGCGATTTGAGTTAAATTCCATATACATACATAGAAATCGCATATAATGAGTTTTCCAACAATGTATAATATCTTATGAAAAGTCTTACTTAATTGAAAAATTGTGTTGAAACCAATAAGACAGAAAACCTGCACTCTTTTGGCACCAATCTAATAGTGCTAAGTTGAACAGAAAATTTTTCCACACGGGACCGCTACGGCAGGGACGGGCTGCCTAACTGTCATTGACATACAAACAAAGAAACTTCACTCTCAAGCTACAATCAACAATATCGATCGATATTGACCTCTCGATCAAAACCTTTCACTCGCTATAAAGCACACGTTTTTTGCATTCCTCCTTCATTACTCAAGAAGGTTGTTGCATCATTAGCTATACTTACCAGTTGGTTAGTACAGTTTTAATTCCATTCGTGTAAAGAATATAATTTGTCTACAACACCTCTTCATCTTGAAACAGCTTGGCTGTTTGAAAAAAAAAAGGGCCCATGCACTGTACTACCGAGGTCGAAAAAATAGTTATTCATACTTCGCTACGAATTGGGTTGCTCATCACGAATCTGACATCGGTTTCTGAATTTCCGGTTTCTTATGGCAGGTTAACTCTTTCACGACACGCGTATTTTTCCCGCGCGCCGAGTGAATACGGTTTTTGGCTTGCTTAATGGGGAAATCAAAAATGCTCACCTTTCCACTTACAAGGAGCTCGAAGAACGTAAATGACATTTGTTGCCATGCTTTTGTTCAAAAATGCGTTTGAAATGGCGATAAAAGCTCTCACTGACGATAAATCGCAAAACGCAACAACAATGGTGTGTGCCGGAATCGAACCCATGACTACTCTCTGTGAAGCGAGAACACTTCCGCTGCGCCGCCGCCTAAGGTGGCCAGGCCGCTAACGACAATGCTGATTGCGCAACACTGCGTCCACGCTGCATCAACGCACGCGGCACACATTCCGCAAACTTTGGGCAGCTAGTGCTTGCTTATGAAATCCGTTTGGCAAATTTGGTATAAATATTTGTAATCAACGTTTCGATCTCTTTCACAAGACGTAGGTATGTCCGAAGTTCCGTGGGAAGCTGAAGGCATTCCGCGGTTAGTGGTTCCTCCTTTACGGGTCTCCCTTACTCTTCTAAATTGCCAAGCACGTTGGACGACGTCTTCGGCACGTCAGCTGAACTCCGACCAACTTTGGACGACGTTTTCGGCATGTCTGTTGAACACTCACCCACGTTGGACGACGTCTTAGTTAAAGGAAAAATCTCGCTGTCCTTATTATGTGTGAAGTTTATTCGATTATTCGATTTATTCGGATATTCGATTATTCGTTCGTTCGAATAACTGAAAAATTGGGTTATTCGATTATTCGGAAATTCGAATAACCGAAAAACAGGGTTACTCGATTATTTGGAAATTCGATTAAGCGAAAAATGGGGTTATTCGATTATTCGGAAATTCAAATAAGCGAAAAATGGGGTTATTCGATTATTCGTTCATTCGAATTTTCGAAAAATGGGGTTATTCGATTATTCGGAAATTCGAATAACCGAAAAAATGCGGTTATTCGATTATTCGTTCATTCGAAAATTTTTGGAAAAGCACAAGTATAGCCACTACTTCGAGTATCGTCCTTACGGGGCTCTGGTGTAGGATTGAAAGGAAAATTTTAGAATAAAGAGACTCGTTTCTGCTCCATTTCAAACTCTTCTATCTGGTTTCAGAAACAGCAGCAGGAACGTCGCTATAAGGTACGACTTCATACGACTAGATGAAGAGTAGCTTCAGTTTCAAGCCGACTATAGCACTCGCTTCTTATGTGGACGCACAATGCGAACATAGTATTCCTCTGTTCTGGGGCACAGATGGGAGTGGGACGTGGGCTCTTTCGCATAACGCACTATCCTTTCTTCGCCTTGGCCGAACCTTTTAAGCCATCACGCTACCATTTTGCACGGTCGATTTTGTTCCATATTTTGAACACTTACCTCTCTGAGAAAGATAGAACTCCGATGTGTGGATTGCACGCTCATCGCTTCTCACCTTCAAAGCAAACAGACATTCAATCTGCCTCCACAATAAAATTTGGAGTCGTGTAGCCACTCAAAGCGCACTCCTCAATTCTTCCTGTCCTCGCTTGTTATTCTTGTTACATTTAATTCACATCTTTGAGATATCTGAATGACAAACAAGCACTACCTGTTCTGCGTTCACAGTAGACTTCCCATAGCGTATAGAATTGCTCAGTGGTGATAGTTTGCTTAGCTGAAATAGCTTGGAGAGGTGGGGGGGGGGAAGTGGCTTCGATAGAAAAGCGAATTTTACGCTGACGGTGACGTGTTCGGTTAGAAGATATTGGTACTTAGCTGGCGGCTCCGAGATTGCAGATGGTCGTGGAACACTCACATGAGCACGGTTTCTGTGCAGAACTAGGCAAGGGAAGAAACCACGAGGTCTGGCTGATCTAATTTACCCATTCTAAGACACCTTGCCGGTGCGCAGCGGGCACCAGCCCGCTTAGTACCGAAATATAAACCCTGATCATACGAAGGTTAGTTTAGCGTGTTGCCTTTGTAATGCGATTTAATCTGGATGTTTCTGTCGTAACCCAACCCGCAGCAAATGCTGAGTAAATGCTCCTCATCTCCTGCACTTCTGACTGATTGATGATGCAAATGTCGGGAAAGAATGTCCTAGTGTTCCATTTGTTAGATTTTTGTTGCAGTAGTCTTATAGACCCTAGAAAAAAGCTGCGGGTTGAAGTGAAAAGTGAAAAAGTGAAAAAGTAGCCATCTGCGCACTTGTTCTCTCTGCTTAGGTTTCTAATTTTTTGAGCAGTTTTTATAGTATTTGGAAGACAATGTTCTGCTCTATAAGAATGTGTGTTAGTGCTATTTGCTCATTTGTCCTTTATTGATTTTTAGGTCATCAAATTGGGACGTCCGACGGAGGTTGGTTATTATTTTTGACGACAGCTCCTGCTTTGTGGTTGGACCTTTTGGGTTGGTGTTATATGACATTCGAAAGAAAATGCCTTGCTCTATAAGAA
This sequence comes from Heligmosomoides polygyrus polygyrus, assembly GCA_947396885.1. Classification (NCBI taxonomy): domain Eukaryota; kingdom Metazoa; phylum Nematoda; class Chromadorea; order Rhabditida; family Heligmosomidae; genus Heligmosomoides; species Heligmosomoides polygyrus. The sequence goes on from OX377202.1 coordinate 65,088,467, forward strand.
TATATGTCGCGCTTATTGATTTCTATTGCATATCAACAAAATGCCAAAAAGAGAAAAATCGTCTTCACCAACAACTCCTTCTCCTTCTTCAGTTGTTGATATTCGACAGAAATCAGCGTGAGCCAATACACGCGACACAAATTCTTACCGAGCAAGACATCCTCTTCCAAGCGACATCTAACACCAAGCAAAAAAGTACAACCACAGAACCGGAGTTTTGGTAAAAATTCGGATGGGAAAGGCGGAATTCCCAATTTGATGGCCTAAAAATCAATAAAGGACAAGTAAGGAAATAGGGCCAACACATATTCTTGTAGTACAGAACATTGTCCTCCAAGTGCTATAAAAAACTGCGCAAGAAATTACAAACCTAAGCGGTGAGGACAATTGCGCAAATGGCTACTTTTTCACTTTTTCACTTTTCACTTCAACGACCTAAAAATTGACAAAATTCGTGATGAGAAAAGAAATGCAATACATGGTCTGATAGAGCAAATCATTCTCTTTTCTCTTTCGAAAGCTATGCAGCGCTATGCAAGAGACCGGCGGCGAAATCTGCAGTGAATCGTGCAGGGACAACCTAATATATATATATATATATATATATATATATATACATATATATATATATATATATATATATATATATATATATATATATGAAATAGGCCTGAGGATAGGAAAAACTTCTTCAGGTGTAGAACTCAACCATTACACAACATGCTAAGCTGTCTCAAAACTAATTGCCGAAAGAATTCAGCTTAAACACAACTTTATTCATCGAGGTATTTTTTCACTAGAATCTATGCATTTTTGCCAACGAAAAGGTAATAAAACTAATCCTTCACAACGAAAACTGAGGTCACATTAATTAACGAAATCAGGGAAGGCACATTCAATATCTGCCAAATTAGTGAACTGGTTCTGACACAAGTGAGAGTCAAAAACTCGGAATAAATTATAGTCAGTGGGTGCAAGGTCGAAAGAATATATTGGGTGAGGGAGAACTTCGATACCTAAATGGGTCAATTTTTGCAGAGTGATTTGTGAGATGTGTGGCCTTGAGTTGTTCTGCATCAGGAGCGGTCTTCCTGTATTCACGACTGCTGGCCACAATTTTTGTAACTTCCCATACATTTGGTCTAAATCACAGCAGTAAGAATCTGCTGTGACTGCCTCACCAGACTGCAAAAATCTGTAAAGGATTACACCCTTACAACACCACCACAAAGTAAGCACAACTTTTTAAGGGTGAAGTCGGGTTTGGAAAGGGATGTTGGGAGGACCATCCTTATCTACCCAGACAAATCCCCTTTCCTGTTATCGTAAGGGACCCATTTTTTCTAGAGTTATAATACGGCTCACAAAAAGCTCATTTTTCAAGCGAACTAGCAGGTTGGATCAAGTGTCGGAACGTGCCAGACACTGCCCATCGGTCAGCACATGAGGCACCTCATTCGACATCCTCTTCGTCTTGCCGATTCTCACCAAATATCTTGCTACCGTGCTATGATGTACGCCAATGTCCTCTGCTAAGGTATGTGCATTCGTCTCCGGATTTCCTTCGACGGCTCTCCTTAACACTTCATTATCAAGAGACGACCTGGGCCTGCGACCCGTTTTTTCCTTCGAGATCAAAATCAGCAGAGCCATTTTTTTCACCCTTCGCTCGCAAGGACAGTCTGTTCCAAAAGCGCTGCTAAGGTTGCAGGACGCCTTTGCCGCAGAATGTTACAATTTAAATTCGTAAAGCATGATTACTCGATAGTCGCGTCGGTTCATGGTTTTTCGGAGCCCTTGAAAAGGTCGGCTAGAAAAATTAGAGCGACATCTGCATATGTTTTTTGGAAAAACCTACTGAACGGTATATGCGGCTTTTCCTGAGATGGAATGATTTAGGGTAAAAAACTTATTTATTTATACATACCTCGAAAAGCGAGCAAGATGTTTTGCGACAGCACAATAAATACGTTGTAACACGGGTGCCGGCTGTGAACGAGGTCACAGAAGGTTAGGTCCGATATCTCAGACGCAGTCAACATTTTGCTCGCTTTTGATGTCTGTGGGGGACCGGAACTGAGCCCTGGGTGCGTTTTAACGGAAACCATTTTGAGCGAGCTCTTCTCATAACCTTATAACGGAAGAGCGTTCACCCGACGAGTCTTAACCGGAACGATTTGCTTACACCACGCGCCTAAAATGTTTCACGATTTCGCGTGTTTGACAGTTAAACATATAATAGCAGAATACAGCTTTATTTTGGTACCAGCTTTCTACTCTAACTTCTCATATTTTTCTGTACAGCGTGTCCTGCTTCTGCATACATCCTCTCGCTTCATAGATTCGTCTCATGCTAAACACTGATGTCAAGCTAGCGAATGAGGAACACTAGAAATAAACAAGCGGAGGACGAAACGCGGCTTTCCCCCGTAAGGGATTGCCTTGCTTAGCGTAGAGAGCTGAGACACGAATGCATAGCCCAGCCTGAACTTGCTTGCGCATGAGAGCATGCGGGTGGGAATGCAGGAACAAGCAAAAGTGAACCGCTGGAGTTCGACTGCACGTGTGTGCGTCGACTTTCATCACTAAATCCATTAATAAAGACTTCGTCTTTCAGTTTGGATCAGTCCGCATGCAGGCAAGTTATCTTGATCTTCTAATGAATTTTTCCTTGCTTACCTTAGAGTGCTACCTATGCTCGCAAAGCCATCCCTGGTCTACACTTCCTCCATCCTCTGGAAGCCATTGATGTTTACTGACCCACGTGAATGACAGATGGCGCATGAAAAGGACGGAAGCGTTCAAAGACTGCGACTGTCGCACTTTTCTCCGTGGTGATTGATGCACTAGACTGTCTGATGGTGAGATGAGTCACGATCACATGAATGCTGGAGCGAGTCGTTTGCACGGACAGCGCGAGAGTGCTGCGCCCGTTGATATACCAACGGGTAAGCGATTATTTCTCAAAATATTCTGTCGTGGCTTCAACGTCACAGTATCCGCTATCCGCTTCTTGTTGAAACTGGGAATCGGCAGTCAAGAGGAAATTGTAAAAGACCCAATCCAATTCCCGCTAGGTGACCGCCAATATCTATTACCACATTTTTCCATGAGCGGGACAGCAACGAATGTTGACTTTCAGTGGGATCTATAGGAGAGGCTGGCACTTTGACGGCTCAGAATCGGCATCGAGCAAATTAGGCAGTTCCGACCAGGGTGTGCGTTAAATTTTTTTCGGTAAATTTTTAACGACCACTTCTAACGAAAAATTTTTGCGTCAAAATCGGTAACTTGGGTAAATTCGTTAAATAAAATGTTCCTTAGCTGCAGTCAGTTTGGCTGTATTTTTTTATGTAAAAAGCCAGATCTTTTTCTTGATTGATTTTTTTCCACTCCATCTGCATGGCAATTATATGACAATATGGGGGGATGCCTTCATAGGCGAGAAGAACCATTAAAATGCTGAACCCAAACGGTAACAAGACTTCTAAAACAGGAAATTTCTTACTATGCCTGGATCCTTTAGCTGATGGAAAGTCGTCCACCTTCAAGACTCAAAGTGCATCGTATCACGACTCAACGTTTTTGAGCTTTTTCTTCTATTTTTCCAAATTTTTACAAAAGTTTCCCAAATTTTTACAAGACATGAGCTCGCTAAGCAGACCTTTGCAGCCGAACATTATACTATACTGCCATGATTGTTTTGGGAAATTACAGAACGTTTAATGAAGAATTCAATCAGGCAGCGACCACAGCAAATCCCTTGGTACCGTCCGTCTTTGTAGGATATTTACGAAGTGTTGTTATCTTTCCCAATTCTTCCAAGTAGAGTTTGCCACTGTCTGTCACTGATTTACGATTTCTCAGCAACTGACCACTCAGATCTTCTTCTTGAAGGACCCGGTTCCAAACTGTACAGCACATTTGCTTTTATTTATTTATTTATTTATTTATTATATTTGCAGAAGGCAAACATTAAAAGCAGCGCCCAATACTACAAAGCCAAAGCAAACACAACATGCAATACAAAATATACACAACGAGTTGGTAATCGGTACCACTTGCTTGAGGTCCGAATGTGCTTTGAGCTTTCGATTTCTTCCCATTTTTGTAGAGCACATTTTGCACTATGACCTGTTTTATAGTAAATTCGCAAATTAGACAAAAAAACCCATAGTCATAATGAAAATACTTGCCCAAGCCGGACCTGCACTTTCAAATATATACCTTTTCCGTAAATCTTTAAAGAAAATCTTTATGCAATGGACTGCATGTAAAGTGCCAGTTTTTATACTAACCTGTATAATAAATGACAGAGATTGTTCATGGACTTCATATCTTTTTATGTAATTCTAGTGCTTTCAGCTACATATTTCACTGTTTCTCGTGTATACTGGCTGCGCTTCTCCCAAAGGAAACTGCGGAGAAAGTCCTTGAAGCTACTTTACTAAAATAGTTAAGAAAAGTTGTTGACATGCACGGCATAAAATTCAGTAAAAGCGAAGCAAAGACAGTGCCCGTAGCCATGCTCTATCAATTAGGCGAGGCTCAACACTGCCTTAATGTAGTTCTACAGTCACCGGCTGATGCTGCTCGAAAAATTCCTCCTACTTTCCTGAAAACTTGTGGAGAAGAGGGAAGGAACTCATCTCTTCCGTTGTTTCGTTTCTTGTGCTTGTTTTTTTCGCATAATTTGTGTTTTGTAGCGTTTTCTTCGTGTTTTCTATGCCTTTTCAACCCCACTTATGAAACAAATATCACAAAAACTGTGGAAAACTGAATGGTTGGTAAATATGAAGACCTAATATGCAGCAATCAAACGCAAGAAGCGGACCAGGAAGTCAAAAAGCACGAAACGACAGCGTAGAAAAGTGGGGTCGCACGCAAATAAATTGGTCAAGGAGCAAGGAAAATGCCAACAATTCTTGAAGCTCGAGGACAATATCGATTACCTAAACTGATTCAAGTAAGCGGCAGGTTTCCTCGGAACACTGCGAAATCTACTGTTCTTTTCTGCATCTCCTGTAATTGACTGGTATTAATTTCATTACATTTGTTGGTTCATTGTTTGTTTCCCTTATGTTAGTTTTACAGTGTGCGGTTTGGATTGTAGCACCGTGCGATAACTAGCGCCTCCAAATAAATAAAATCTCATTCAGAAAAGTTCAAAATGCATTTACATGGAGAGGAAGCAAAATTTTAAAAATGGTCATAAAATGTCGTTAATGCAATTTATCGTCGTTAAATTCCGTTAAAAAGTTTTAACGAAAAATGCCAGAAAATCCGGTAAATCGGTAAATCGTTTAATCGTTAAACGCACACCCCTGGTTCCGACATCGCGAGTGCTTTCTGATAGGCTTTGCTAGAAAAACTTCGTGGATGCCTCCTTCGTCAAACATCGCTGGTTGTGCAATGGGCTACCATCCTGCCAGGGATTGAGAGCGAGTGCCTTCGAGTTCCGCCTAACGCAGTGTTTTCATCGCTACTAGACATCCTTGCAACGAAGAAAGCAGGGTTTTCTGGGTATAACTGTGCTACGAAAAAACGGTGACTTTCTGTGAGACCAGAATGTACTCGTTCAGTATACGACTGATTAATGGTGCAGTGCTGGTTTGGTTTTTCCAGTGCAGGCATTGTTTGGCACTGAGCTACACTGCCTTCAATGAATTCCTAAAATTACATCTCAGTCAACAATATTGCTGCAGCCTTTAATGTCGTCCGTCGAATCGACTATCCTACATTTTCGTTACGTCCTGTACCTATTTCTCTTTCTCACGATTAGTTTAGTTAGTTTGTCTTTACTAAGGATAGTTACTGACCGTTCCTTTGCAAAGCGTGTTCACATTATTTTGATGCCCACACGACACTATTCCTGTAATAAACAAATAAATAAATTCATATATAAAGCGAGCACAGCCTTTTTTGACGACTATTCCGAAACGTGGCACTTCTTGGACGATTAATGTTCGGACTTCATTTGAAAACCTAATTTCAACAATGGGCGATTCCTGTCGTAAAGCGACTGATGGTTAGAACAATAAGCAGATGGTGGCATTGTAGTGTTTCTGTGGTGGGAACACACCTCTTTGTTCTCACGGATTGGTTCCTTCCAACACGTTCCGAACTATCCTTACCGCCGAGAAGCGATTAGTGTGACTTGCTCCTAAAAACACCAAGCGTTCCTCAAGAGCTTAGCCGTGACAACGGAAGTGTGTTCCAAGGGTATAATTGTAGTAACTCTTAATATGCATTCTCTGCAGAAGTGTACGAATGAGTTGAATACGTGAAATTGTTTCGCCTTTCCATCGCACAAATGACTCCAGTGTGGGTTTTTGAGTGGAGTGGAGGATAAATTACATTAAATTACAAGACAGCAGTGCTCTCTTCCTCTTCTAGAGGCTTCCAATAAATTTGGTGATTGTAGATCTACCTAATCTTGCAAGTTTTTATTTATTTGCGTTTTCAGATGCACTTATCTAAGGCAGTAGCCAATCTTGTTCCAGTAACGAAATTTTTGAGAGAAATGAAAGAAGATGCAACAGTTAATTACCAGCTTTTACCGGAGAGGTGATCTGGTTCGCATGATGGTTGCGGTGAATAATAAAAATGCACACTTACAGCCTTATAGGAGCTTTCTCAAGGCTAGAATCATTTGGGAAATGATCTCGAGAGGTGCAATGTTGATCGTCTGCCAAAAACGTTCAAATGTTTCCTTAAGCTGTCAGTTCTTTGTAATACATATTAAGATTGATGGGCTGAAACGTCGTCGCACGGAGCCAGGTTAATAGGCAATGCAAAATCGAATAGATGTGGTCATATGATGTTGTCGAAAATTGGCTCAAGGGATATACCAACGTCTGGGAAGCTAGAATAGAGTGAAATTATGCTGCCAAGCGGATAAAATTTGCTTGAAAACAAATTGGATACAATCTCTGAGTGGACTTGGAAAAAATGGTAGAATAGATTTCTTGGACTAAAACTCAAGAAAGAAGTGAAGAAAGTTTTAGATATCCACATTTATAATGAGGGAACGTTTTGTTGCTAAAGCTGATATGAACAAACGGCAAAAGGAAGCGCTTGAAAATGGTAAATGCCTCTGTCGAGATGTGTTGTTCATGGACAGGTGGGAGGAGTGCACTGGGTAATTCCAGCTTACAAACCTTGAAAATGCCGAAGTCACTGTAAAGGCTGCTGTAAATCCTTTCGAAAAAGCTGGTCAGACACTACAGTTGTGCGCGAATGACCTATTCGAATAGGTATTCGAATAGTTTTTATTCGAATTCCAATATTTAAAAGAAATCGCTTTTTTTTAATGTAGTCGGATTCGAGTTCGAAATTTTTAGGCATTTGAAGCCATTGGAATATTCAAAAAAAAAAATTGAGAACTCAACTATACCAGACACTCGCCCAGTGTTTGTTTTAATGTACCACCACCCACGTGGTATACGACAGAGGCATTGCCCTTCATCTCACCATCAGCAAGGTAAAATGCTTCTTTGGTGAAAGCTTCGCAAGAGACAACCACGGACGTTGGAACGCTGCAACTGTTCTTACAAAACATCAATACACCCCAGTGCGATCGGTCGCGATTGCTACGTCAGAGTTCACTTGCTCATCTGAACAAGAGTCAGCCCTTCTAACGCTAAATTAATGTTGTGTGGGCACATGTGGCGACGTTGCACAGCGGGGTGCGGGAACGCGCTGTTGCTCCTACCGCAATCGTGGCGGCAGACCATGCACCCCACCTGAGCGTCTGAGCCGGTGCCTGATTGGCTGTCATGGTTACGGTAGCAGCAATGGCGCGTTCCCGCACCCCTGCGACGCGTCTTCGCGACTTGTGCTGTTGAGAGCTCGTTGAGTGCGATCACTGTTTCGTTGAAAAATTAAAGATGAGAAGATGCAGAAGATGCGTGAGATGTAGAAAATGTGGACTCGATGTGAGTTTGTTCAAGGCGACGGCTTTTAGGGGACAGAAGGAAACACTTTAGGAAAATAAGGCTTTGTTTATCCTCGACAGAACGCGAACCCTCGACCTCGGCTTCAACACCCAGGGACAGTGATCGAGCCTTTATGCTCCCGAAGAAGGAGTCAACGTTGATAACACTGCAAAACAGTTTTTATAGAAGGTTATCGGGAGAGGTAAGGTATCTTACTGAACTTTAACTCTCAGCTCTGCTGGACTGCTCATTGTTGCGACCTGAACTTGCAAGAAATTTAATGCTGTGCGGTTCTAGAATTGGTGGCCAAATGCCAGACAGCGTTCCAACTCTAATGGTTTCAAAATGGTTGGAAAGATTACAAAGTGACCAGTTAACGATCAGATACGAATCATATGAGATTACACCACTTATCAACTGTACATGCTAATTAAAGAGGAAAGTACTCATTATATTCGAACGATCATCCGAGCGATTGTTGAACACGCTAGTTACAGCGAAACTTTTAGTAGTGTGATGACCTGCGAAAGTAATTGACCGCTTTTCATTTCTCGAAGTGGTCTCTCAGGTCTCCCCAAGTATCGTTGTAATATTATATATCACGTCACAATGAAGCTCCAGCCACTGCACTTTCTTCTTTCCAGTGTTTAATCAGTCCATTCAAAAAAACTACCCATCGTGGACGGAAAACAGAAGTACAGTATCTTCGGTCACGTCGAATATCATCGTTATCGCTGCGTTGCTGTTATATTAGAATTTCATTCAGTTCCAAAGTGCCAACTGAACGTTTCCGCGGATTGGAAACTGGTCTGAGTTTCAATACTTCTATATCAATAATTGTTAGAACTAGTCAAACCCGCTTCAGTTATATTTTCCGGGAGCTTTTTTTGAGAGCGACTTGTTGAGACCTTCGTTTGCCTGCACTGTATTCCTAGACAAAGAGCGGAACGTCACCAATCGTGCTAGGCAAAATAGAAATCCAGCTTCCTCGGGAAGTTCCTCACCGTACGATGTTGTTTCTTTTCGCAACCACCAAACGAGAACTGCGGCGTGGAGGAAGGGTGGTAGACGACGACCATAATCGTCTTTGGCACAACAAAAGGCACCACAACAGCTTTGCTCTCGAAAAGGGAAAAACCATGAATTCAGGCAGTGTGAATCAGCAGAAATCATTCAGAACGACTGTCTCTGTTCCTGACAGCTGCCCGTTTGATAAAAACGCAAAGCACTTGTTTACTAACCGCCGATTTTTGGTGGGCAGCTAAAGCAGGCTCTCAGATAAATCGGTCATATTGCAACAGCAGCTGTTTGAAAGCTTTCTAATGTGAAAAAAGTGACGAATTGCTCAGCTGATCGCCAGCGGACATCATCTGGCTCATTACGCTAGGCTTTTTCAGATGAGTCATCCGCGGATGTGTGTGTGAGTTCACGTGTTCTTCTGAACTTTTTATATTGAACCGGGACAACAGTCCCGCACGGCGTTGCGTCTCCGGCGACCGTATAAAAGTGCCGATCGCTCCCAATCCAAGTCATCACCATCCGTTTTCTCCCCGTCCGTATCATCACTATTGAAACGCTGTGGATTCAGACGATCAGTCATCACACTCGCCTAGGCCACGTCCCTCCCCCCCCCCCCCACTCTCCATTCGAACACAGCCGACCCCGGCGCCGTTCTTCTCTGCTGTTGTGATTGATGTAGTTCAAACTGGGACAACTGATCGGAACCAATGGACGCCTTTCCCCTTTCCTCTTCTCTTTCTTCTTTACGGTTCTGATCGCATTCTGCCAAAGAGATCGTTCATCTCCGTGCGAAGGTACGATTCTGGCGGAGCAAAAAGGACAGCATGGCAGTCCGAAGTTCTTGTCCAGTGTGACCTTCAAGGTTAACTAGGTGTTATCTACGGTACTTTCTGCCCCACTCAATCGTCGCCTTTTTCTGGAACGGGTCTGTGTGTCTGCTCAGTCAGCCAGACTTCCTTATTGCTGGGTTTTTTGCACTGACTTGCCCCTTCCTCTCTTCACGAACCGCACCGAATCGTGGCCGCCGCTTTCGGGACGGAAGTGGCGCGGGTGACCATGTCACAACTGTGTCAGCGGTGGCGCCGATTTTCGTGGACTCGGGGCCGTTCAAACTCGCCGCGACGTCCATTATCCTAATCTTTGCCTCGCACCACCGATTCGCCACTCCAACGTCCCGCGAATTCGCCTCCGCGACACCATTCGCCGCCCACTGATGCGCCGGGGCCTCCAACCGTCCCTCCCACCAGTCTCCGTCCCCGTCCGTCTGGCCCTTCGCTCTGGCCCGAACCTGGTCGAGCTCTCCGGTTGTTGACTCTTCCTCCATCGCAGACAGCTGCAGGCTCTTCGGATCCTCAGCCTTTTTCATTGCTGCTTTCCAGGCCACTTCCCTCTAGGATTTCAGTGCCTTTCTAGTTCACGTGCTTTGAAATCAACCAAGGGCAAATGTAGGTGAAGTTTACTTTCACATTTTGCAATTGTGAAGTCCTTAGTCCATCAGTGGCATTTTATGCGTCTAGCACCCGTATAGTAGACGAGTTTCACGGAAGGACTTATTCTAACGAAATGCTTGTGAGGATTTCGTTAATCTCCCGCAGATCCTGATTCTCTTCCATTGCACCTCTAAGCAATCTTTAGGCGCTAATTGGCTCCGAGGGATGAACTACGTTAAACCACTTCTGATGTAGATGGATATTCGTTTTCCTCCTCTCGAGGTGTAGGACTACCGAATACTTGTGATCCCTCGAGCCGCTTAGTGCCACTGCTTAAATAGCTTAGGCCTTCTCAACGCTCAGGCAGTTCTTCGAAGTAGCTTATAAGCTTAAACCATTGTTAAGCGTTTCTTCTATCTTCTCACTTAGCAGTAATCGAGAACTGTTTGGCAAGGATTTGTAATTCGCACCCCTGTACCTCTTGAGACCTTCCCTTTTGCATTTCGTTCTGGCCGTTAACTTTACAGTTTTTTCCCTTTTATCAGCTTTGGGTATGGAGTTATGAGACCAAATATATGGAGCGCATAGCACTGCTGGACCTTAAGTTTAACCTGAGATTGTGATTGCTCAGTGTTACAAGACTTTGGATGCGGGACGAGAACTGGGGTTTTGAGGTCAATCAAAAGATTGAGTAGCCGCGTTGCTTCTCCTCCGGAGGGAAACATTTTGACTCAGCGCCATCTAATTCTCGTAACAGCAATGTGAGATCAGGAATTGCGCTACAGTTGCCCATCCGCACCACTTGCTATCGTGGTACCGAAGCTACCACTATATCGAAGCTATGAATCGTGGTAGATATGCGGGTGATAGGCCAATGTAGCCTAATTTATAGCTTCTCATATCACAAAATTCTGGTGTGTGTTCCAGTCAGCAAACCTCAATCGAGAGTCGACATATTTTTTTTAGAAAGTTTTGTAAGTAATCTTAGGTCAGAATTCTAAGCGAAAACGTAGGCTGAGCAAAGCTAATCTCATAGATCTTCGCAATCCTCTTTTCGATAGTCTCAGCTGAATATATTTACGCAATCAATCACTTTCTCCTTTCTCTTCAGAATAAGCTGTAAAGTTCTTCTGTAGATTTCGCCCCAAAAAGGTTTTTGTCCCGAATCAAATTGTCCAAGCTTTTTGAGACACCCTGTATAGCAGTGCATGAAATACGCGAACGGTTCGAACAGTTAACCGTAGTCTTGCTCCCGTGCAGCTAATTGCAAAGGAAGCGACTAGGGTGCTTCCCTAGTTTTACAAACAATTCTCGATGTGAGAAAAAGTGAGCGCATCGGCGGTCGTGAACACGTATTCCACTGCTAGATGGGCGAGAATGTTGTATTCATCGCTTTTCACAACGTTTCCTCTCTTTCTCACGACTCTTTCCCATTTTTCTAAATCACTGCTTCGAATAGTCCCAAAAGTGGATTTTTATCTCAAAAAGTCAAAACTGAATGCACGACTAACGATCAATTTGAAAGGGGAAACATGACTAGGTTTGCACAGAAAATTTATGAAATAATTATTAATGTTGCAGGTGCAACCTCGGTCGCGGAATCAAAATTGATATCTCGATGGATGTATTGTATGTTATAGACAGCACCCTAATGCGACAGCTGCCCCTAAGCTTTCCCAGAAAGGCTCTTAATAATAACTTTCAGTACTGTTTATCTTCCACGAATGTGTGCATTTGATGCCTAGCCGAAGTGGACCGAAGCCGCACTTATCCCGAGCAGGACTCTTCTTCCCTTTTCTTAGAAAAGGTCTCTCCTCCCTGAGTTGGGAGGGAGGAGAAATTAATGACTTCTCCAAATGATTTTGGCGAGGAAGGTGGGTATGCATTTTCGTGCTCCTTTCTCCTGCTCTACCCACGAGGGATTCACAAAACAGGTATGAAGCATCGTCATTCAAACGGTTGAGTTTCCTGAACCATAAGCTGTACAGTCCAGTCGAAGCTCCAAGAACGAGGTGTACATACCTTAATTCAACGATAGGTTTGGTACGTAAGAGGCGGAGCCTCATTACGACTTAGCACAACTAAGGGGATGATGGAGACCACCGTTACAGTTTCTTTCGTTCTCTGGGTCGTTGTGAAGGAAACCAGGCCTCTCTTTTACTGTTTCATTAGAACTGTGTCTGCAATGTACGGGTTACCGGTGATGATGCAGCCAAATGAAGCCACTAGCTGTGAGATAGATTACAACTAGCACCAGATTGCTGTTCGAAAAGGCATGTCTTGTTCTCCATTCTGCCAATGTATTGAAATTACTGAAGCTTTCAACTCTCATTGGTCACCAGGGATGAGTGAAGATCTCGTAGCAGACAGTCCATGTGCTGCTTTAAAGTATTTGGAAACCAGTCAAAAAGATAACGGTGGACAAGTTCAACTTTCACTTGAGGTCCCCCTTTCTGCTCATACCCCAGTTTCTTTATCATATGTCCGAGTCTGGCGGGAAACAATACTTGTTCCGAAAATTACGCTTAATCAGGTGTGGACGCTGCCTAGCCTCCTACCACTAGGTGGAACCCTCTCGCGTGCTGCTGGACTACACATAAAACCATGAAGCACCGGGACCAATCAATCAGAATTTAGGGTGAACTTCAAACACCTCACAAAGATGCACTCTATTCACACGGATGCTAAGCCTCAAAACGGAGTTCTATTTTTACTGGCCGTTTTGCTCGAAATTTGAATTCACGAAGCCTAACATATTCAACGCTTTCGAGCGGATAGCACGTCATGCATGAAATCGCTGGACGTGTTCCATTTGCATCTAATTTCATTCTGTGATAGCGCGAAATTTTTAGGCATGCGTTCGAGTTTTCGCAAAAACCCTATCGCAGCCCGGTGGAAGAGTTGATAACACCGGCCCTAGTTGTCCAGACGACACCTGTTCCTCTGGGTGCACATCCCTGTGCATGCGTTGGCGGCTGAAAATGAGTTTCTCGCTACACAATAGGTGAGGACCGCTTAAGAGGCATAACCGAGATAACACGTGGGTTACCTTGGGTTTTCTAGTGTCATTTCTTGGCTAGTGTTTCAGTTTCAATACTTAGGAACTTGCCTTCTGCGAGAAGACGTCTCCTGTTTCGTTGCCATAAACTGAATAGTTTCTGATGTAATTCATGTCCGAACGTCACTAAAGCTTGGGACAGTGATTAGGAAAATGGTTCGGAAGAAATGTTTCAATCTTCGAGACTAAGACTGACAAAATTCAGTCCGGCTACGTATTGCGCAACTGCCTTCGTCAGACCATGGAAAGAACAGTAGAAATTGGAGACGATACTCGTCCGAGGACCACCTCCTAGTCCATTTAATCGTTCATTCTAAAAGCCACCTACACCTGGACAAGACCCACACGCTGTATAAACTTTATAGCTCACGTAATGACACCGACGGATATGAGTTCAATGTAACATCTTCTACTGGTCCAGCGAAGAGTACAGGTAAGTGAGAGGACTTGTAGTGGATCTGGCTGTATTTCTAGCTGTAGCATACATGTCAAAAACAGAAGAGGCCATCTTTGAATGCAGACCTCTGCTGTAGACAAATAGGGGATTGTTTCATTGCCTGTTCTACACAAAGCGGGGTGGACTCTTGTTTCGATCTACTCAATAACCAGGCTTAACATATAATTTTAAGCTCATAAGAGAGAGATCGACAAATAACTGGTTACCACTCCTCAACAGCGTCCCATCTCATCCTAGCACCTTCCAAACTTCCATCTCTCTCCTAACACTCCCGTGCTAACGCAAGGAAGTCGCACAGAAAGTGAAACATTTTAGTGCAGTTCCGTTTCTCGCACCTAGTAGGAGGTACTGGGAGGAGCATTGGATGTTCCACACAGCGACCTTGATGAATTTCAATGATGACTTCGTCTTCCCAAGGGTTATGGCATTTCGCATTTCGTTGCACAAAGGACATACTGGCTGCTGACATCTTGCGTGTGCGACGTCAACTGCTTGTGGAAGCATGAAAAAGCAGAAACCATCGTTTCCTTCCTCAGTTTCTTTTATCTCGGATGCTTCTTGTAATGTATTCATAGATCTAACCTAGAACTGCTTAAAGTGACCGAGACATTACCTGCTAATCTCAAGGCGCATCTTGTGAGGCCTTGAGGCTTCGCTTCTTGTTCTCAATGCGAGGAGGAATACATTGGTGGTGACACGGCAGTCCGGTCTGGGTAAGGGCAACGGAGCGCGTAGATGTTCCTAGTAGGGAGCGCAGGCTGATATGTCATGGTGGCGCAGTGGCTAGGGTGGTGGTTACAGCACTGGCGTGTAAGGTCATCCCACTGCGCAGACTCTTGAAGCTCTGTGAATTGCATTTAAGAGCCCGTAGTCAGCAGGAAAAAGATACGCATGATGGTAACCAGGAATTTGCTCCATTTGCTGATCTTTGCGGCTTGGCGGAAGAGTGCGAGAGAGCTGGTCGTTCAGGGATTTGCAAGAAGAGCAAATTTCTGGCACCCAGTCTGCCTCCATCCAAGGGTGTTTTGCCAGTCTCTCGAGTGCTATCTTGAGGTTACCTGGGTTGGGCAGTTTCCCTTTCGTCTCGTTCCTTCACTACCTTCTTTAACCACTGCGACTTGGAAATGATTCTTGGGGAAGTAACGTCTTCAATTCCCTTGTTTTCCTTGGTTGCGCCGAAATGTTAGCCGGATTAAATTGGATTAATAATCTTGGTTCTACAACTTGAACCATTTCTACCATCACTGTTTAATGTTTCTAGTGCTTATGCGACTCATCAGCCGCTGATTAGTCTCATAAATTGTTGGTCGGACCTAAAATTTTCGTAAGTATTGTAATGAGTTGTCTGAAAAATATAAAAATTTAGCCGAAATTAGTAAGCTCACAACAAAAATTGTTGAGAAGCTCGCATGTAATTTACACGAAAAAATTGAAACTGAATTGAACATTGAAAAATAATTGAATTTGAAAATTTGAAATTTGAAAATTTGAATCGCGTTCCGTAGCTTTTTCAACAATTACTGCAAACTCTATTCAAGTACGAATACGCGCACGTGCCATTTGTCAACGAGCAGTCTTCCATCAATAAGCAGTAATGGTTTCTGGTACGGGCAGCAAGCTTTGGTACTGCTCAACGTGGAAGAAGTTCCAGGTAGCCAACCCGCGTGCAATGACGCGGTCATTATTTTTGCAGTACTCTGTCGCAGAGAAAATGAATGGAGGGAAACAAGCGCTGTTTTGAATCGCGCTTAGATTGGACGTAAGCACCAGCTATAGTGCACTCTTTTCTGTTAAGAGAATAACAGTACTTCTTCCAGTCCTAAGGTTGCCTTGCCTCTATTTACGTTTTGGGTACAAAGCGGGTGAGGGGATGCATTACCTCCGAGGTGAGGGTGTTTTCGTATATGACCTGTGGCAGGGCGACGTGCTGCACTTTCTAGCGGTGGCCTACTAGACCATTAGTATAAACTGAACTATTAACTAGAATGACAACAGAGTAAGAAACGTCATCGTCACAATGGAGTTAGGCTTGGCTGCATTTGATATGCAGTATGGTTTATTGTATTCAACAATCAATTACCGTAATAGAATGGTGGTTCTCTGTGCTGATCGGCGACGGGAGATGACTCTTGAGGTCTTTTTCATCTGCTAGACATCTACTCGAATTCCTCTCTCTTCCAGCGAATGTTTACGAAGAGATCGGCTGCTGGCCGGTTCTGTTATCGATCAGTCAGGATCGCCATTGTTTTCTTCAAAGATATCTCTGTGGTTCTTACACATGCTGCCCTCTCAGCTTTGGTTCCTGTTCCCATTTGTTCTGCAGCAACTGTCGTGTCTGGCTCCAAGCTCCAGGTTTCGTTGAGGCGCTATTCCAGATGAAGCTCCTCGTCCTCTGCGTTTTGTGCGGAATTGCAGTCTCTGCCCCGCGACAGAAGCGACTCACGGTCGGAACCATTGCTGTCACCGGAGGCGTCGGTGGATCAACTGGATGTGTCGTTACTGTGAGTATGCAGAGCATTGGTACTCAGAAGCCCATTGTCTGAATCTTACGCATAATCCAGGGCAACGTCCTCTATGCAAATGGATTTCGCCTCCGTGAGCTAACTCCAGCCGAGCAGCAGGAGCTTGTGAGCTATCAGAAAGAGATATCGGATTATAAGACTGTAGGTCTCCAAGGAAATTAATGAGTAGGAAGGCAAGTCATACGTATTTGAACTCACAGGCCGTCAAGCAGGCGCTCAAGGAACGTCAGGAGAGTCTGAAGTCACGTGTGGCCGGTAAGAAGGAGAAGGCTGTGGCACCAACTCAAGACGATCTTCCTAAAGCACCGAAGAAACCCTCGTTCTGCACTGAAGAGGACACCACCCAGTTCTACTTCGACGGGTGCATGGTCCAGGTAAGCAGTTGTCACCTCTCTTCCCATCATCCGAGCTTGGTGTTTGACGAAAGTGCAGACCCATATCACTCAGACCTGCGCGGAGGTATTTACTCGCAACTGCAGAGCGGGTTTTGCCGACGGGCTTTGTGAGCGAATGCGCTGTTTGCGGAGCAATCACTGAGGGTGACTCATCGCCCAGTTATTCTCTACCCAATGCACTTGGTCGTCCAAACAACCGACAATCCGGCTGCCATCGGCCATCGATCTGGCGCAGGTATCAGTAACAGCCTCAAGAGCACTCCAGGTTTCAATGGGGCCTCCTCGGGAAAGCGAGTGCGCTGAAATGTTTTCGTGACAGTTGGTTCTCGATTATGTTTTTTTCTCTCCAAGAATCACCGAGGCAGTTGTGGCTCAGAACAGGTCAACTTCCTCGACGAGCCACCAATCGCATGGCTCTGCCAGCTTACTAAAATTGAAGGACCGAGGAGGTGGACTGTCATATAAATTCAATCTTGTCCCGTAAAGCTTTAGTCTACAATCATGAATATTGAAAACCTTAAGCGATTAACCATGAAAGGATTACATGTTATTAAATTGAACTCTAGGGGCGACATTTGGACTGAAACCACCCGGAACTGTTTGAGTTGCCTAGAAAGCTTCGTTATCCACACACTTCAGCTTTAGCGAAACTCGAGAGCGGTGTAGATGCTTATTTGAAGCGCACTACGCTTCTCCTTTACTGTGTAGTGGCCATGTCAGCTCTTCATTCCTCTCCAATGCCTCCGGTGGTAATAGCCAACTCCATTGGGAAAAGAAGGTTATCTGGCATGAGCTTGGAATCAAAATTAAATTTAATTAATTAATTTATTTATTATTTATTTATTTATTTATTTATCAGACATGAACATAGTCATGCATTACATAAGTAATGACAGAAAAATAAATACTAGGTCACACAAACTACAACAAACACAAAATTAAACACAGCACATTTAACATAACTTTTTACGTACCATTAGGGACTTGAACGAATTCACGGACATGTTCATGATATTCTCATCCTCACCTAATAATAAATTCAAGTCCTTAAGATTTCTGTAAGTGAGGAAGTTTGATCTCGCCTGCGATTTTGGAACAGGAAGGTAAAGCCTTAGGTCCCCTCTCCTATTCGTAGTCAGAGGTGCACCAAAAAATATCGTGGGATCTATTGAAATTTTATTTGTAAGAATCTTAAACATCATGGTCATGTCGATCATCTTCCTTCGACTGCGGAGGCAAGGTAACTTAAGCTGTTTGGCCCTGTCTGGACCTCTAGGTATGTTGTCGTAGTTGGTTCCAAAACATCTTAAAAATAATTTTCGGGTGAAGTTGTTCTGGACGCTTTCCAGAAGAGCAATGTCTTTCTTTTTGAATGGATTGAACACTGAAGTACCGCTCTCTAAAACAGGCCTAATATACGTCTTATATGCACGAAGAAGTGCAAGAGAATCATTGGTTTTGAGCTGTTTGAACAGGTTGCAAATGCGATAATTCGCCTTTTTAACAATTGCCTTATAATGGAAATCGAAACTTAGATCACTAGATATATGGAAACCCAGATCACGGGTGTTTTCTACGTGCTTTATATCTGTGTCCTTGAGCTTATAAGTTGGTGAATTGTGCTGATGCTTTGACTGAATGACAAGACAATGCGATTTTTCTGCGGCCAAAGGAAGTTCCCAAGTTGTAGCCCATTTCTCAATGAAATTAATTGCGGCTTGGATTTCAAGAGAAGGCTCTTCTTCGTTCACTTTAGCATAAACTTTCACATCGTCAGCATACATTTTGCAGCTGACCCCTAGGCTGGTGATAGCTTCAGGAAGTTCGTAGGTATACAGGAGGAATAGTAAAGGTGACAAGACACTCCCCTGTGGAACACCACTGGGAGAAGAAAAAACCGCGGAGAACACTCTCTCTAACCTAACTTGGTATGTTCTTCCGGAGAGAAAACCTTTAGTCCAGGACACTATCATTGGATGGATACCAATTCTTTCCATCTTGTATAGCAACTTATTAATCGGAACTTTGTCGAACGCTTTAGAAAAGTCAAAAAAGATTACATCCGTCCGCTTTCTCTTATCCATAGCTGTTGACCAGTCGTTTAGAGAGCTAAGAACTGAGGTTTCTACCGAACGCCGTTTCATAAAACCAAATTGGTCCTTTGAAATGATATTATGATCTTCAATATGGGTTAGAATGTGCTTCTTAACAATCTTTTCAAACGCTCTCGCAAATACTGATGTTATACTTATTGGCCGATAATTTTTTGGGTCACTGAAAGGGGCCTTTTTTGGAATCGGAGTGATAAATGCATGCTTCCATCTACGAGGCACTTCAGCTCTCATGTAACTTAGATTAAAAATCAGTTCTAAAGGATAGGCAATACAATGTGCTACATTGTAGTTTAATTTATTGAAATATTCTGTATAAGACAGTAGTGAGATTAAACTGCAATACAACAAACACCAAAACTAACAACACAATTAGCTCCTAAACACCTACGCGCAGAGAATTTGTTTTGCTGCAATGCGTTTGAACGAATATTTGGATTCCGGGAGGGAGGTACTCGTACTAAGCTGTAGGTAGGCTGCACCTGCTCTAACCGTCAAAAATTTAGCTTTCACCATGGTCTTAAGCTTAGAGAACAACATTTTATATTGCCCCCCTGATTATTAAAGGACGCAGAGTATAAAACTGTGAAAAGTTGACTGCGGACTTGTCCTCATAAAGTTTGCGAACCATACACGCACGCATCGAACAATTTTCTTCTAGATACTTGGCTCGACGGTCCAAAATAATTGTTCCGGATAACCGCGTCTGGAATCTTGCCATAAAGAAAGCCACCACGATTTATTGGAGTTTTCCTTTCTGGACTTCTTGAAATAATGTAATATGCCTTCTTTTTGTGGGGAGAAAGAACAACCGTTCCGCATTCCCAATGGGACGAATATAGGTTTTGTAGGCTGTAATGAAAACCTTGCTATTCTTCGCTGAGAGGGCTTTGAATATGTGGTACGTTCGAGTGAAGGCAGAGCTGAATTACTCTTTGTAGTGTGCGCGAAAGTCTAAAGCATCAGTGTCTCGGAATCGCCGGTCCTTAATTTCATCGATTGTTGCTATTGATGAACCGTTAATGTGGTAGTTTATGGCTGTAAGGGGCAGCGCTACTCTCGTATGAAAGGTTTTACCCTCTGAAAGGGGCAGCTGCAGCGGCAGCCGCTCAACCAGACCATCAATTACTTCTTGCAGTTCAACTGCATCCTGAGACCCCTCAATTTCCATATAAATTTTGAGATCATCCGCGAACTGCTTAGACTTAGTTTTGGAATTTACGAGCAGTTAACTTATGTCAGCTGCATAAATGTTAAAAGTATAGGTGATAGAACTTCACATTGCGGAATTCATACACTCGAAGGTCCAGTAGGCATTTGCGTTTGAGCCATGCCTTTACAAATGACAGGGTAAACGGTGTATAAGGGTTTACCGCAAGAATTATAGATTCTCTTCGGTATTTTACTAATGGTTATTAGCAGATATTACCAAACTTTGTTATGTGGATTACCGCCAAATATTGCATATGCCACATATACAGATGCGTCTGTGTCGCCATTTCATGTTTCTACTTCCTCTGTTTATTTCCTTACCAGACATTCAGTGGCCTTCTGGCCGGCAAGCCTTTGGTGGGAGGGTGCTTCGCTCCCAAACCCCGACAATATGTACAACACATTGGCCGCAGTTGGTCTTTTCTTCTTTAGGTCTAGCCACTTTCATTGCGGTAAAGAAAGGTGGCTATGATATAGAACAGGTTAGCACAATATAGTAGTGTAGTTTACCCAGGACAGTTCTTAAGAAATCTGTCCACCCTCCATCGCTTTCCTGGAATTTATACTCCGATCTGTACCCCCATATGTTTGACGACTTACGGGCAGGCCGACAGGCAGACACAGACATTGCTTACTACGGAGTATTGTGGAACTCCCACTCCGAGTGGTTTAATCGGCATATATAAAATCGCTATTGGTCGGCCAATCGACACTCTTTACTGTACGACGACAAGCACATTTCGCTGGTTCCTGTAACAGTTTCTTCCATCTTCTCCCCGACCCTCCTACGAACAACATGGTGAGCGCCAGCTACCTAGCGCGTAGGGTCGCAAGCGCAACGAGGGAAGAAAACCGTTCACTAGAAGTTAATGTAACCACCTTCAGGGCAACAAGGTCTATGTCGGCCAGACGTACGCTCGTGACTTGAGCACCGAGGAGATCAGCGAATTAAAAGAGTTCGAGAAGAAGCAGACCGTGTATCAGGAGTACGTCCAGAAGCAGATCCAGCAGGTAGCCAACGGCTGTGGATAAACAAATAAGCATCTGGGCATTTTTGCAAATACAAAATAAATTTCAGCAAGTGAACAACCTGTTCGGCGGCTCCGACTTCTTCTCATCCTTCTTTGGTGAAGACACCAAGTCGACCACGACCACCCCAGCACCAGCACTGCCCGACAACGCCCCAGAGCAGCCAGCAGTTCCCGACTTCTGCACAAGGATCTTCTAAGGCATTTAAAAGCAGTTCTTGAATTGTGAGGTGGTGCTTGATGCTCTTTGTACCGATCCATTAGCCTCTTCCTACTCACGGTGTCGACTGGTGATTTAGTCATTCTCCTGCAATACGTTACTATTACTTTGTCGTATTTGTTGTAAATTTGTGCTACAACGGTAATAAAACATCCAATAAAATAGCCGTACGAGCGGCTCCACGTCGTCATTCGCCTGTGCACACAAGGGTTGTTTAAGCAGATTCGTTAGATGTGTGTGCTGAAGGACATCTGCGGCATTTGTTTGCGAACAGTTCAGCGGTTTCGCTGAACAACGCGCGATAGCAGGCAGCAGCACGAATGTGGCACCAGCGTTCGAGAGTGGACGGTAACAGATGGTCAACGCAGTTCTGATAAGTATGGATTCCTTTAAAGTATGCCTTAAAAATTTGAGAGGAGAAAGATTGGGAGAGTGTTGGCTCTCAGTCTTTCTCCTCTCAACCACACTACTATTTTTTTTTCAGATCAAAAAGGCTCCGCTGTCACCATTCGTCAGGAAGAACCGCGCTCAGACGTCAGAATTCAGTTTTTGGTTAGGGACAGGTTCACGCTCAGTGTCAGTTAGGTTTAAAGTTTGGAGAAAGACTGGCATAACTTCGATTTCTCTCACCTGGAGTTTTATTTTTAAAGCTGTCAGATAGTTGTGCCTAGTGCAGCACAACGTATTCTGGTGAAGCTTTATTTGGCATAATCTGCCGTTTCGACTTCCCGCCGCCTTTAGAGGCCTGAACGCGGTTTAAATTTGCGCTGTGCTTTATCAAGTGTCTTAAGTTCTCTATCATTTCGGAGCTCCCCTTCCGATCACAACGGAGAAACCAAGTACGAGAAATGAACTCACCAACTGAATCACAGCAAGAGCCCATTTCTGACCTCGTTAGCATATAACTAGACGGCAACTGTTAGCACTGCACCAATGCCGCCCCGCGCTCCCTCTACAGTTTACAATGACATATTAATACATATGGCAGAAAGCCACTGGTAACAGAGATTTTAATCTCTGTTGTTGCGTGTTTTTGTGAAAATTCTGAATGCCCTAACGCGTTTCCTGAAGAAATATCTCTCAAACTAGTTTATTTCTTCTCAAAGTGGTTTTCTCTGTGCGCATCAACCTTTGCCCTTCAAGCGCCCAGGCTAGTAGACCATAACGTTAACTCTACAGACGTTTTCTTACACATTTCGTAAAGGCCCTTCTTGTTTCTTCGACGTACTTTGCGCTGCATAACAAACACCCTATCTAACGTTCCAGTCCTTAGTCAATCTCCATAACTACCACTTGGGTGAGTAACGTAGATTTCATAGAGACGCCGCTCATCATAGAGGATATTGCGAGCCCACCGTCGCCTGATGTTGTCGTTAAGAATGCAGTCCTTCAGTCCTGCAGTTGTACGCTTATTCCTCCATTGAAGTTCAGCAGTGACCTTTTCGGAGATGAAGGAGCGAACAAGGGGTGTCTTGTTCACGCGGGATTTATCATGAGAGTTAGCGCGAGATGTTCTATGACAAAGGCTCCTGCTCGTCCGACCGAATCAAAAACATTCCTTGAGCTGTTATGCAATTATTGCTTTGGCGAGAGCTCTGTAGTAGAGTCGCTTGATGCGTCATCACTTCACGCTATCTTCCAAAACGAAGCCTTAAAGGGCTTTGCTACCTGAAATTGGGGATTGTATGTGAGGAGCATAAATACTTCTGCATTGTCGAAACCTCAAATGGTGGACTCAAGGAGTGCTTGCATATGTAGCACCATCTTTAGATGGTCAGGCTTGTACTATTCTCAAAAAAGGTAATTGGACGAAAGTCAACGGTTAGCAGTAGTCATTTACAGACTGCATGTTGTGTAGGTTTAAACAACCGGTGCTTGACCCGCTAGTGTACTGCAAATGCATGACTGTTGTATTGTAATAATGACACAGTTAGTAATGGAGTGAGTGTTTCACGTTTTTGAATGAGTCATCTCAGTACATTGAGCTCATTGGAGAAATCCGATTAAGGGCTGACTTGCTTGTCTGAATGCGAAAGTGAATGTGTCCGGTGAAAGAGTGGCCAGCGTAAAATGGTACAGGAAGCCGAGCTCTAAGAACATCTTGAATTATGCGAAGTCGGCGCACCCCTGCTGTGAAGCATGCTGTCGGCAGCAGTATGTCCCGAACAGCTTAAGGCCTAAGATATAACCACTTTAAATTGTTGTAGGGCTTCAAGAAAAAGAACGCCTCACACCTAATCGTATGGTAGATCCCGCTCAAGCAAGATACCCTTCGTTCTCCTTTCCATCTCTAACAGTCAGTTCTGCGGTCGGATTCGTCAACGACTTACAGCAATTGAACAGAGAAAATACAGTCGAAATAACTGATAGCGCTTCGAAATGTTTCACCATACCGCTTGATAAGCCGTGCTATCAGGAATTTCGGCTGTATCTTCTCTGTTAAATTGCTGTATGTAAGTCATTGATGAATCCGACCCCTGAACTTCAAAGAGTTATTGTAGCTACACAACTGCAGGGCAAGGTTGTCTCAATGAACAATCCTAACGACAACATCAGGAAACAGTTGGTTCGAAATGTTGCCTGCGATAAGTAGTACTTATCGGAAAGCTTCATTCTTAACCGATGTAGTAGTTTAGGCGATTGCTCAAAAATTGGAGCAATGGATCTAGGCGATTGCTCAAAGAGGGCATGCAACTCCAAAAAAATGATTAAGGACTGTGTTAATCAATCCCCTTTGTGATACGTCATGCACAGTGTATCACCAACAAAAAATTGTGAACTGACGACGGTAACGTACGTGGGAGAAACAGATGCGAACATCCTTCCGCAAATAGAATGTTGGTGGTAGGAGTGTTCATGAAGAATTGTGTAATCGCTGGTTTTCCCTATCGGCCGGTCATTCTATAGGCCAAATACGACATCAACATCACGACATGCTGTGAACGTGGAACGCCTGATGCTTCCTACTGATGTGGCACAAATCTTGATTGTCTGACCAATCCGGGTCACCAAACTGGGATAGCCAATTAAAAAGATTCGTTACTACTTTTGATGGCATCAAATCTTATTTTAAAACTATGTGACAAATTATCAAAGGAAATGAAAACTGGGGGCGATATTTAGACGCTGGAGAGGAGCTTCCTCCTGTTGTTGAGGCTTCCTCATTATGTGGAGAAGTTTTGCTACATGGCATGCTTTATCTCTAGCTAAGACGCTGTGAAGACTAACAATTTAGCGTCAAGCTTTTCATGTTCCTCCATCTGCTTCTATAATGCCTTCACGCGCCACTTCACCATCAATATTAGTAGGATGTGGAGTCCCTTACTCTCCACTATCAATAGCTCATAATTATCACCTCCACGTTGTAAGAATTCGTTGAGCTCTTGTGTTCGATGAATCATTACGCAAGCGATTCTAGATCGCTTCAATCTGTTGACTTGGCCCTATCAAAGCAAATTCGCGTATGATCATTGGTTAGCCTTGGAAATTTTTCTATTTGCACAGAAAGTGCTCGGCTAACAAAATGATGTGAAATTTTGGAGGGACGGACCGTACTGAAATACTGAAATTGTTTGAAGCGATCACTTAAACAAACCCACTGATCTCGACATACTGTTATTTTCAGGATTGTTCTTAAACCGCGGTAACTGCCACTGTATCGCGTTTCAAATTGCACAGCCCTGCTTCTTTCGAAATCACGGTCAGTCCTCTTCATGCTCTCTAGCGCGTAGTGCAGATTGTCCTCTCTCATTCTCTCCGTAAGGAAAACTCACAGCGTTTGCAAGATGCTGCTGGTGTGATAAGCGATAGTGTTTTAAATGCTTCATAGTTCTATATCAAACGCCCGCCTCCTGTAAGAGAAGCCGCGAGGAACAGAAGCCAGTGCATATCGCCTTCCTCGACTTGGAGAAGGCCTTCGACCGCGTACCGCGGGAAATGATATGGAACGCCTTGCGACAACATGGAGTTCCCGAAGAGCTCGTAGAGTGGGTGGGTTCTCTACTCTTGTCCAAAGAGTCGAGCTCAAGCTGCAGCTGGAACCTCGATGGAGTTTCCTATCTCTGTCGGGGTACACCAGGGTTCTGCGCTTTCCCCACTCCTCTTTGTTGTCGTGATGGACGCCATTACACGGGATCTACAGAAGCAAGTCCCCTGGACTTTGCTTTATGATGATGACGTAATGCTCGCTAGCGAAGATAAAGATGAACTCGAGCGAGAGGTGCAAGCTTGGTGTGATCGCTTGGAGCGATTTGGACTCAGATTGAACGTGAAGAAAACTGAATATCTAACGATGGACTTTACTGAGTCCAGCTCCATTAAGGTTACTGGCATCGAGCTCCCACGCACTTCTGTTTTTAAGTACCTGGGATCAGCAGTAGCATCCGACGGCAATTTGATGACTGAAGTGAACTCACGCGTGAGTGCAGCTTGGTCCAAGTGGCGCTCGTTGACTGGTGTGTTCTGCGATAGGAAGATACCAGAGCAGCTGAAGTCGAGGATCTACAGAGCAGTCGTCCGGCCGGTAGCAATGTACGGCGCTGAGTGTTGACCTGCGACTAAGCAGGCTGAAACGCGCCTGAGCGTCATGGAGACGAAGATGCTGCGCTGGACGGCCGGAGTCACGCGCATGGACCGCATCCGAAACGATGTCATTCGGCAGAAGTTAGGTGTCGCGCCAAAGGTCGACGCGCGAAGCTCGCTTACGATGGTGCGGCCACGTTCTGCGTGGAGAAGAACGTCCGCAAGATAGGCCTTAACTTCGAGGTAATAGGAAAGCGGCCTAGAGAGCGCCCGAAGCAGCGCTGGTCCGATACGTTACATACGACTTGAAAGTAGCTGGTGTCCACCCTGATCTAACGCTGGATCGGGAAAGGTGGCGTTATGACATCAGAATAGCGGACCCCGCTACGAAGCGGGACAGACGCTGAAGAAGAAGAAGATAGTTCTATATCAAAATTGTTGTTGTCATTGTCAGCAAAAAAAGCAGTTACTTTATGTGAGCAGGAATTTTTCTATGTTAGCGACCCAATAGAATGATGTAGTGCTAACACGATCCATTGAGAGGTAACTCAAACATCATCATCATCATCATTTTCAGTAGCGTTTGTCCCGCTTGGTGGCGGGGTCCGCTCTTCTGGTGTGGTGACGCCATTTCTCCCGATCAAATGCTTGATCGGGATGCACACCAGCTATCTTTAAGTCCAAGTGCAACGTGTCTAGCCAACGTTGCTTCGGGCGTCCTCTGGGCCGTTTTCCAGGGACTTCAAGATTCAGGCCAATCTTACAGACAGTGTCGTCGTTAGCGCGAAGGACGTGGCCATACCATCGTAGACGAGCTTCGCGCAACTTGTCGGCTATCGGGACGACACCGAACCTCTGTCGTATGGTGTCATTGCGAACGCGGTCCAATCGCGTTACTCCGGCCGTCCACCTTAACATCTTTTTCTCCATTACACTGAGGCGGCTTTCAATTTCCTTTGTCACGGGCCAGCACTCAGCACCGTACGTCCCTACTGGGCGGACGACTGTTCTATAAACCTTCGACTTGAGGTACTCGGGTATTGTCTTATCGCGGAGAACCCCAGTCAACGACCGCCATTTGGACCAGGCTGCACTTAGGCCCCTGTTATACTCCCGCGGGAGCTTCCGCGGATGGGCTGAAATCGCGTCGGGACCCCGCGCCGGGCCACTCGTCGTGGCCAGCCACGCCCGCCGTCCGCGGACCGCCGCCGACAGACGACGAGAGGGGTGTTATACTTCCCGCCCGCGGGAGGGCAGCCGTCCGCGGTGCATTGCACCGCGGAAGGCTGTCGTCCCGCGGAGTTTGGCGCGGGAAACCCGCTCCGATGCGACGCTAGCCGCCCCGGGACGACGACGACAGTCCGCGGTGCACCGTCCGTCCGCGGACGTCCCGCGGAAGCTCCCGCGGGAGTATAACAGGGGCCTTACGCGCGCATTCACCTCCAACTTTAGGCTGCCATCGGGCGTAACTGTTGATCCAAGATACTTGAAGGATGTGACTCGTGAGAGCTCAGTACCATTGATCTCGATAGATCCGAGCTCATTCACATCTGTCGTCAGGTACTCCGTCTTTTTGACGTTTAGCTTGAGTCCGAACAATGCCAAGCGATCGCACCATTCCTGTGCCTGTCGCTCGAGTTCGGCTTTGTCTTCACATGCAAACATGACGTCATCGGCATACAGCAACGTCCAAGGAGCTGCCTTTTGGAGATCTCGTGTAATTGCATCCATGACGACCACGAAGAACAGTGGGGATAGCGCAGACCCCTGGTGCACTCCGACAGAGATCGGGAACTCCATCGAGGTACCCGCTGGTGCTCGTACTCGGCTTATTGGGCACGAGTAGAGGATGCGCACCCACTCAATAAGCTCTTCAGGGACGCCGTGTCGTCGCAAAGCGTACCATATAACTTCTCGCGGGACGCGGTCGAAGGCCTTCTCCAAGTCCAGGAAGGCGAAATGCACCGGTTTCTGTTTCTCGCGGTGCTTCTCTAGCAGAAGACGAACGGCGTGTATGGCATCAACCGTCCCACAGCCGGCAACGAAACCACACTGATTATTGGAAAGCTGAACGACATCCTGAATACGTCTATCGACAATTCGCTCAAAGACTTTCATGGTGTGCGAAAGTAGGCGAATCGGACGGTAGCTAGCGCAGTCCGCAGGGCTGCCTTTCTTCTTTCAAATCGGGATAGTCGTGCTTTGCTGCCAACTCTCAGGCACTTTCTTCTCCGCAACAACCTCACTGAAAAACTCAGTCAGCCAGTCAGCAGGGCACCAGCCCTTCGACTTCCACAGGTCGGCTGGCAGGTCATCGGGACCAGTGGCTTTGCCTGACTTCATCTTCCTCAGGACTGCTTCAGTTTCGCTCACTGTGATCATCTGAACGGGACCATATACAGGTGAAGCAAAAGGAACGGCAGGATGTTCAAATTCTACATTCGAGATTTCCTCGAAGTAGTCGCGCCATCGCTTTACAGCCCCTTACGGTCCATCAGAAGATGGCCGTTCTCATCGTTAATACCAAAGAACTTTTCGATGTCTTCTGCTTGGCGACAGCGAGCCTTGGCGAGTCAGTAAAGATAGCGCTCACCATCGCGCGTTTCCAGTTTTTCGCTGACTTCAGCGTAGTATGCGGCTTTAGCAGCAGCCACTGCCTTCTTTGCCGCTTTCCTCGCTTCTGGATAATTTCGCCAATTACAGACTGTTTTGTCACCGATAAATACGTGATAAAGCTGTTTCTTTTCCCTGACCTTCTCTCTGACATCGTCAGTCCACAGCCAAGCCTGCTTGTCGACCCAACGCCGTCCAGGCTTCGTTGTGCCAAGTTTGAGGCGTGCAGCCCGGGTTATCGCATTGGTAGCCTCTTTCCAGGTTTCGTCGATAGTTGTTACCGTCAGCAACCGAATGCGAGAGATAACAGCTGCTTCCTTTTTCTTCAATCGCCACCATTTAATTCTAGCCGTCCCACACCGCTCGACACGTTTACACCTCAGAGGTGTAATCTTCAGCGAGCAGATCAGTGGACGGTGTTGCGTGGCAACCGTCTCATACGGCACGGTCTTCGCGTCTGTGACAAGGCCTTGGTCGCGACGCCTAACAAGGACATAGTCAATCTGCGTTTTGGCGTTCCCGCTATAAAACGAGATGAGGTGGGAGTCACGCTTTCGAAATTTGGTATTCACGATGGTGAGGTCATGTGCGTCTGCATACTCAAGTATACGCTCACCATCGGCGTTGTTGCGTGACCCATAGCCAAAACCACCATGACAGCTGTAACCGTCTTTCGCTGCTCCGACGTGACCATTAAGGTCACCTGCCACAACAACCATATCTTCTGACGACACTTCCGCTGTCTTCTCATCAAGCAGGGACCAGAACTCGTCCTTGGTTTGCTCGAAGCAACCTGTCTGCGGAGCATACGCGGAAAAGAAATGACACCGTCGCTCTTCTACGGCGACAACAATCTTCATCAAGCGGTCATCGAAACGTTCTACGCTTGCAATCGCGTCACGGAAACGCTCGGAGGCGATCATACCGACACCACTGGTGGTCCTGGGACTGCCGCACAGAACGGCCTTGAAGCCGCGGCCAATGTCCCTCGACTTACAGCAGGACCACCTCGTCTCCTGCACCGCACAGAAATCTATCTTTCTTCGCTCCAGTGCTTCTACCAACTCGTACGAGCGGCCCGTCAACGTACCCACATTCAACGTTGCTACGCGGGTCTTGCCTACGTTGCGGGACTTTCGGACTAGCTCAGTTGCCCCCCGATGCCGTCCTCGCATCAGGGACCCTCGCATACTTTCCACACTCGGCGGGCTTTGCGAGTGCGCGTCGGCTCCCGCGGACGCCGTAGCATTATCTCGAGAACTCTGTAACGTCATCAACCATATGATGTGACACAGAATGTTCGTAGGCCGGCCTGTCACTAGGGCCTGTCGCCACCACGTGGAGGAACGGACATCGCCACCTGAGAGGTAACTCAAACGAAAGCCCAAAAAGGCTAGGTTCAAATACTAAGCGCATTAATCGTGTACAAATTGACTCCTGTGGTCACGCAAGTCCATAATAATAACGATCTGATGTGCGCAGAAACACTGGCGGCACCGGGGACCGAACCATCAAACCCGCTCGGCGCACCCTAGAGGCGACCCTGTCACCACTACGCCAACGGACCACATCGGACCGCATGGCAGAAGGGCGTTATGAGCTGCACGCTCACGCGTCCAGACGGTTTTTTTTCGACCGCAGAAAAGCAGTCCGAAAAAAGTAACTATGGTTTTGGACTCCCCACACGGGACCTTACATCCTGTAAAAATTGCATCGCAAAGGCTCTCCCTATCAGTCACGGATGGGAGGACAAGCTGCTATCCATCTGTGTGCAGTTAATAATTTGAGGGAATGGAACAGCGACCGCCACTCTACTAGTTTCGCATTGTAAGCAGGAGCACGACCGGAAAATACCCCTTTTAATTCGTTGAGCGGTATGAAGCTTGCGCAAGCAAACATTTCCTAAGTCGACCTTCCAGACAATTTTCCAACACAATGTCACGCTCGCCTTTCATGCTAAACAAGGTTGTACCAGGCATAGCTAATCGTACTAGCCAGCGAAACAATACATGAATGTAAATAATTTAAAAAATTAAATAAAACATCATCTTCCAGTATTTTTATGTAGCTTTCTCAGTTAGAAGCACGCTAACGCACCTATTTACCACGGCGTCCCTTGCTAACGGATAAGATACGTATGTTATCTCCCTCTCCGTTGTTTCTCGGAATCATCATTTGGGGGCTACCACTGCAGTGATAAACCGATGACATCAGCTTAATCGCTCATGTTGAAGACAAACTTGAAGCCGCCAGCACAATTCTGTCCAATAATAATAGGGCAGGAGGTATAGCACGACGCCCGGGTGTGAACCCGGGATGAGCGGGTAACGAAATCTTGAAACACGGATAATGGATAATTTTGTCCAAAAAAGGCCGGATAGCGGAAAAACGGATAACAAACAAACAACAAAAAACAAGCGGGTTTTAAAGTGTCCTAATCTCAAAAGTGGATCGGGAATTCAAACACTGTTAAATTATAAGCTATTTGTTAGGCCGGTAGAGAAAAGAGAGTAGAGTATCAATGATTAGGAATAGCATTGATTTTTATGGATTGCGGTAGTCACTGTGGGACGCAGTAACAAACGGCAGTGTTGACGAGGGAAGTGGCAGCAACGTAGCCTAAAGGCGGCCAATGCGTGTTACTTGCTAGGACGGCTCCGCTGTGAGGACTCGCCGCCGTTTTTTCTCTCTGTTGGTACCCGCTCGGATGATCGCTAGGTTCCCTCTCTCTGCTGGTACCTCTATCTTGTCTTGAGGGAAGTAAGACCCGAGTTTCTACTGGAAGGAATGGTTTCGCCGCCTGGTTGACTAGAGCAGAACCGCGAACCTCGTGGTATTTGCTCTCAGAATTTCCTCGCCGTGGATCCCTCGCGCCACGCCGCATCGTCTTTGGATACTTCGCTAACGTCTTATCCCAGTAACCGACGTTACCAGTGGCTTCACTTACTCTCATTATCAACAGGACATCTCACGCCACTACCATCTACTTGATCTTTTGTAGACTTCTCATAGTTCTTCGTTTTATCTGATTTGTAATAAATTTGTTTTCATTCGTGTATTTGTCGTGAAAGAAGGAAAGGGTTTCAACCCGATCAACTTAAGCCAATAGCCTCATCAGATATTCCGCTGCGACAACTACGCTACTTATTTCTAGCCATTTTGGTAGTGTTTTGGAACATTTGAAACATATCATGTCGTGCGGCCAATACAATAACAAGGCTCCGTAGAAATTGTGGGCTGACAGGACAGGAAGAGTCAGATCTTTCGTACTCTTAAAGCCTCAAGTTAGTTTTCACCAAGCTGAGCAAAAACCCTAGTTCTCTGGGGTCGTCGAACTGCTACCAAGCTTTTTGAGAGGTATGGTAGCAATACCGCTACGCTGTGAAACCAAGGCTATTTCGCAACTCTTCTACTTGTCTGATGCTTGGGCATAACTCCGTTATTCAGTGCTAGAAGAAGGCAAGGGAGAGGTTGAGGAATCACTCGTCCAAGGATCATTTCATATAATAATTTGCAATTGGCGCTGAGTGAGGCGTAAAGAATCATGAGCTGACCGCATAGAAACAGTCGAAAAGCTATAAGCCACTTATTGTGGGAGGCAAATGCGAGATTTGTTCAGCCTTTACCCTCTCACATTTGCCTTTATTCGACAGCAACTTACACACCTTTCTCTTGCTCATACAGAGTCGGTTGGGCTGCTTTATTCATCAGTCAACTACTTCTTTTTTCTTCAGTTAAAACTGCTGGCCCTTGGTTGAGTAATTCCTTCGACACCTCTTCTGTTTTCCATGTCATGAAGAACCAGTTGCGCTACAACGTCGACCACCGTCTGTGTTGCTGTAACTACATATATTGCTTCCGAGGCTTGAGGAAAACAATCAGTTACTTTGGCAGTATCCCAGGATCCACGACAGTCAAACGTGGAATTATCTGGGATGGACAAAATGCTAATTTTACAGGCTAGCCATTGCAAGCCTTTCTGTAGCCCAAACACATTCAGAGAATTATGACATCCGAAAAGCCAGAAATAGAGTATCGGACACAGCCATAAATGGGAATGGCTCCACATGTAATAAAGAGGTTTCACTAGAAAGCTCACCAACTAAAATGAATCTGCATGTCATGCAACACATGCGATCGAAAGTTAATTCAGGATGGTTTATCCACCATTCAGATTTTTAGTAGAGAAGATCGATGCCTTAACAACACGAACGCACCGCTATTATCACCACGAATCGAACAGAAAATGCTTTTAGAAAATCGTTTCTATTAAAACACTTCAAGTAATTGTAGGAGTGCTCGGTGAATTGGTGTCAGACTTGTATGTAAAACACTGACTGTAGATAAAACACTGGCTTTTACATCGACCGGCTACGGCAGATCAAATGCATGCTCAAAATGTCTCCACGACATCCCGTAGAAATAGAACGCGCGGCGCATCCCATAAAAGTTTGACTAACGCTGTCCCCAATCCTCTAAGTGTATGAGCGTCTTTTTCTCCATTTACCTGGATTAAGCCTATTTCTCATATGATACCGTGATATTTGTTTAATGATTCTCAACAGCCGACTAAAAGGAATGCATCACCACATGCAATCCAATACAACACAGTGCAGTCGTGGATCTACAAAGGATAGGGCTCTTCCTGGGTTCCGCCAAACCCTCAACTTCTAGATCAGTAATAGCAGCTTGCATGCTTTCCTGCAGATGACTTGCGGTGCACAAGCCGAAGCATAATTCAAGGAGGACGATCAGGATGTACGAAATAGGCCACGCCCCGCACAGGGGGGGGTCGACCTTTCCCTCGTTCCCCTGGCTCACCCACCCCAACCCCCTAGGCTTCCTTGTATGGTATACGATTAGCGATCGTGTAGCTATGGAAGTTAGGTATCTTTCCAATTGTGTCAATAGTGCCCCCCCCCCCCGGAAAACAGATAACGGATAATCCTCTCATCCCTGGTGTGCGCAATGTTTCTTAGAAAAACGTAACAGGAATATCTCAAGAAATACCAAATGCACGAAGGCTGGAGGTTAGACTGGTTGTTAGTGCAACGGTGTTTTCACAAAAGCCTAATAAATACTGAATAAATAACATAATTTACATTAAGGAGTGACCATTATGTGATTTACAAACTCATATTTGAATAACTCTAACTGAAACGGGGACTCTGCGCTTGCTTCAAGCATTTCGATTCAAGCAGAAAACTCTCCTCATTATCACTATAACTACCAACCCTCCACGAAGAGCGGAGGCGGTAGTTGCGAATGGATTAGCGGCAGCGAGGATTTCCCGAAAGCTTCATCTTAACTACGATGCCAGAGAGCACAGGAGGTCTTCCAGACACTGGTTTGCTTTCATAGCCAGCAGGATCTTTCAGATGGTTGGACATAGCGCATCTGCACAGACTTTAGAAGAGCAAGCGAAGTATTGTGCTGTTCGATACATAATGCCATTTTTTCATAGACAGCGTCTGCTTTTGTGTAGTAGGTGATGGCGTGGCTTGCTTATTATCCTTATACTTAGACCTACTTACTTAGTTACATGTTATATAATGCCTTAAACGTTAACGTCTTGTATAATACTATCTTTTATGAAGGACTGATCTCCTTATAAAATCAAGTTGGTAAAAAAATTAAGTTCGAAATGGACATTTAAAGGGAGCATTTTCAACGTAGTTTATTGTTTTACTTCCGAAAAATGCGGTGCAAGCTCGGAAGAAATTATGTAAAGTTTATGGTGAGGACTGCCTTACTGAACGCCAGCGTCAGCTTTGGTCGGCTCTTTTTCGCTCTGGAAATTTTAGTGTGCAAGATGCACCACATACTGGTCGCACAATCACTACTGACGACGGGGAAATAAAGGTGTTAATCGATGTTTGGGCTCCTCACGAATTAATGAAAATCCATCTCACCAAACGCATTAGCATGTTCGGGGATGTAGTCTACTTTGAGCTGCTTCCAAGAAACCACTCCATCGAATCGAATGTCTACTTAACTATCGAACTTGAGCGAAGAAATACAGAAAAACGCCCTGAATTGGCCAACCGCAAAGGCGTGACGTTCCATCATGATAACGCCAGACCTCACACCTCGTTGATAAACCGTGACAAATTAACAGAACTCAATCGAGATTTTATGTCACGTCCACCCTATGGTCTGATTTACCACCGGATACTCATTTTCTTCGCTCCCTGCAAAACCTTCTGAATGCTGAAACTTTTCATTTCGATCAAACTGTTAGAAAGGAGATCCATCAGTTCGTGGCTACTAAAAACCAAGACTTCTTCGAACGTGGAATTTTTCAACTTACCGAAAGATGGCAAGACGTTATCCAGCAAAATCGTCAATATATCGTTGATTAATATATGGTTGTTGCAGAAGTTCTCGCCATTTAAAAACACCATATTTTTTTAGTTTTACAAAAAAGCGAAACACGTGAAGAAAGTAAGCAGCCGCCGTCGTGTTCTGTCACTCTTCTCCAGCTGTCAGGCAGACTCCCAATCCCGTCAGTGTAGAACTTTTCTGGCTTTGGTCCGAAAAAGCTAGGCAGCCAGCGTTCCACGTCGTCCTCGAGTTCGAACGTTTTTCCTTGCATGGCATTGAAGAGAGACACAAAAAGGTGGTAGTCTGTTGGTGCAATATCTGGGCTGCACGATGGGTGAGGCAGCACTTCTCATCCAAGGTCGAGAAGCCTTTTGCGAGTCATTTTTGCAATGTGTGGTCGAGCACTGTCGTGCAAGAGTCCGACTGTGCCATGATTCGGACGCTTCTCTGCGATCTGGGCGGTCAGTTAATCCAGCTGCTGACAGCACAAATCCGCTGTTAGAGTTCCGCTACGGGCCAGCAACTCGTAGTAGATGACACCTTTGTAATCCACCAAACAGAAAGCGTGATCTTCGACGGGTGAGGACTCTCGTTTGGCTGTGGCACAGGCAGCTCACCCTTATCAACCCAGTGCCTGCTCCTTTTGATGTTGACGTGCAGACACCACTTCTCATCTCCTGTGATGATGGACTTCAGCCAACTCTCTGTGCGCTTTTACGAGAGCAATTGAGTGGCCACCTCAGCACATCGCTGGCGGTCGCGTTCGGTGAGGTTATGGAAAACCCACTATGCCAACTTCTGCACCTTACCCTGTTGATGTAGGTGGATGGCGATGGTGGCATAGTGCACCCAAGTCCTGCGCAAGTTCTCGAGTAGGCCGCCGTGAGTCCGATCCCACCGGCTGTCGCAATCGTTGATTGTCGACGTCGGATTCACACCATGACCCGAAAGAATCTTGAAGGAACTCACCTTTGCGAACGTGTGCGAACCATTCTCGTGCAGTGCGATCGGACACTTACCCTCCCCAAATACACCATTGGTGCGAGGACAGGAAGCGGCTGCTGACTCACTAAATTTGAGGTCATACAATAAGAGACTTCGGATGTACTCCTTCGAAAGCTCCATTTTCTAGAAGCAGTTACTCAGTGGGAAGCTAGTAGTAGTGATAAACTTATACATACCTGATCTCTTTTTGTGAATAAATGATAGGTTGTTATGAGGTAGCGTTAGTGAGAAACTAAGCACATTCAAAAAATGGCGGGAACTTTCCCAACAACCTAATATTTCTTGTTAAATAAACTCGCTTTGAAAAATATGAAAAAAATTATATTAATTATCGAGCAGCCCACTATAAAAAACGTTTAGCAGAATTCGTATTTGTAACTGAGCCTCTGGTTTTGATCCAACTTTTTTTTTTGAAATTCCAGTTATGGCTTGCACTTCCGAGGTTCACATAGGGTGACGCCTTAATGTTTGAGAGCCTTCCAGTTGAATTGCTTCTCTCTCGCCGTAGACGTCCTTCATGATCTGTCTCTTCGCTACGATTTATCCACAATCCCATCCTTTTGCCTGTTTCGTTTAGTTCAGCAGTTATCATCTCTGGATGTTGTGTTCGATCAAACGGTGCTGGTGGTGCAATGGCGTAGAGCATTACGCCCGCTCAGCAAGAGGTGCGGGTTTGAGTCTCGCCGGACGCTAGTGCTATGATCGCAGAAAAACATGCGCTGTGCCCACAGACTCTGCGTACGCTACAGTAGTTGTACAACAGTTAAAGCACCGGAATACCTGACAACCCTTACAACGAACTTAAGAATAGTATCCAAACACTCAGGCGTGTGGTAACGCTGTCGGGCGAGCTGTCTCGTGCAACCGACCCCTGGTTCTTGGTTCGAGTTTTCCGTCCAGGCCAACCAAGCCTTCATCCCTCCGGGATTGGTACCAGACTTCTCTCACAAGGAGAGCCTCCAAATATGCGGCGATGGAATTTTTACAGGATGTAGGTCTCGTGTGGGGAATCCAAAACCATAGTTAATTTTTTCACTATGCTCTCATGTGGTCGAAAAAAAGGTGTATGAAAACATGAGTGCCATGTTCATTGCCACCTGCTGTCAGCCACCGAATTTACTCGATTGGCGCAGTGCATCTCGATGTCGCCTCTCGGGCGCACCGAGTGGGCTTTATCGTTCGGTACTCGGGGTCGCCAAAGTTCCTGCACACCTCGGGTCGTTATTATTATGTGCTTGTGTGAGTCAATTTGTACACGATTAAGCCTTTTCGTGCTGTTTGTGTGGACTTTGCTATACACAGCCGAGACGGCATCTTGAAAGTAAGCAAATAGCATCGAATACCATACAAACTGCATTCCATTCGCACGCGTCTGTTCGATTGCCAGACGCCTAAAGCCTTTATAAGCCAGACCTACCGACAGTTCTGCGCTCCGGTATTCCACTCATACCTGGCATACGCATAGGTGGCAGCTGATTATGTTGATGGTCGCCCGTGTCCCTTCTCTACACCCATCGATTATGCCTTCAACGAATAAGAAGTGAAGCTCTTACATATCAGTCTATACCAGTCGCATGATATGATGATTATCATGCAGTGATTAAAGGACTACTATATAAAGGCTACTCTGGTATGGTTTGTAGTTTATCGGTCGTCGGCAATAAAGCGTATATCGTCCATCAAGTCTATACCGCAGCGGCCTAGTACTCAACAGTGGCGATCAGGATCAAGAACCCACCATGTGGTAAGATGGCAACTTTTTCGGAGCAGCAATTTCAGCAACTACTGAGTAGTCTTGCGTCCGCAATCCGAGGAATCACCAACGTCGCCCATCCCCCGGAGACATCGGCTGCCAACCCCACCAAGCAAGCACTTCGAAACTCTCGCCGGACGGATAACCCCCTTCTCATACGACCCTGAGGCCAACGTTACTTTCGAAGCTTGGTACCGCCGACATGAGGATATTTTCACCGTGGACGCAAGCAGTCTGGATGAGCCATCAAAAGTTCGACTTTTGCTGCACAAGCTGGATGCTGTCTCCTACGAAAAATTTTCCAACTTCATTCTTCCCCGAACACCAAAGGAAGTATCCTTTGATCAAGCAGCCAAGACACTCAAGGATTTGTTCGGACCACAACAATCACTATTCAGCGCACGATACGCCTGCATGAAACTGGTCAAAAATCCAAAAGATGATTTTGCTACATATGCCGGACATGTTAATCGTGAGTGTGCCAAATTCAAGCTCGCGGAATGCGACGAAAACCAATTCAAGTGTTTAATCTTCGTCTGTGGACTCCATGCCCCCGAGGATGCCTTCATCAGATTGAAACTGCTCGACAAAATCGAAGCAGATCCTAACTGCACTATTCAGACACTTGCCGAAGAATGCAAGCGACTGCTAAATCTTCGTCACGACACCAAAATGATTGAAGAAGGCAGGCCAACAATTCATTCGATTGATGCACCGCCGAGCCCAAGAAGGAAGCCTCGAGATGATGTTCGCAGATCACGTTATCATAACGATAACAACAGCCGCAACCAAACTCATCCTAATCAACGCAAAAATCTTCACAAGACACGAACCACGTGTGCTCACAATGCCACACTACAGGACACAAAGACGGCTTTTGTTCCTCAGCCAAGCGTCGCCTAATATCCAAACGACCTTCCCGCCACAACCCCCCTACCCAAAGGCAGAAGACAAGAGCAGATGCGATCTTCAAAATCTCGAATATCGACTGCTATCGATATCGACGTTACGCCACAATCAAAGTGGACACCCACACCATCAACTTTCAAGTTGACACTGCATCAGACGTCACCGTCATCAACAAGGTGACATGGAATCTCATGGGCAAGCCGAAACTCGAACCCCCCTCTCATATCGCACAAAGCGCTTCCGGAGACCAAATCCGATTCCATGGCCAACGCAAATGCACATACAGTTTCAAGGACGTTTCAGCCGAAGGAACGTTCTATGTGGCCACCACGCATCACAACCTGCTAGGAGCGGAACGGATATCGAAAATGGGATTGTACTCAATCATGGACGCCTTGCCCACTTCAGACCCATGCCCAACCGATCCCACCATCACCATGTCTTCAGTTGCGACAAGCAGCGACGTAGCAGATGAACTACAGCGACGATATCCAGAAGCATTTAGCTCTGATCTCGGCCTGTACAAACATTCCGAAGCATCCCTGCAGTTAAAACCCGGAGCAAAACCCGCATTCCGCCCAAAACGCCCAGTGCCCTATGCAGCTCAAGAAGCGGTGGCGAAGGAGCTCGACCGACTACAATCAATTGGCGTCATCTCAAAGGTCAACTATTCCAACTGGGCAGCCCCTATTGTAATCGTCAAGAAATCCAACGGCACCCTTCGCATATGCGCCGATTTTTCCACAGGCCTTAACAACGCCCTCGACCTACATCAATACCCTCTTCCTCTTCCAGAAGATATATTCAGAACCTTAAATGGTGGCCGCTACTTCTCCCACATCGACTTCGCCGACGCATATCTCCAGATCCCAGTTGACCCACAGTCCAAGGAGCTGTTGACCATTAACACCCACCGTGGTCTCTTCCAATATAACCGATTGCCGTTTGGAGTCAAATCAGCACCTGCTATATTCCAACAAATAATGGACACTGTGCTAGCCGGCCTTCAAGGAGTGGTCGCATATCTCGACGACGTAATCGTCGTTGGACGCACTGCAGAGGAGCACTCACAGAACCTTCACGCTTTCTTCCAACGTATTGTCGAAAGTGGTCTACACGTACGCTTGAGCAAATGTAAATTTGCTGAAACCAGAATCGGCTACCTCGGCTACATTGTCGACAAGCATGGTCGACGCCCCGATCCCAGTAAAATCGAAGCCATACAAAAGATGCCGGTTCCTAAAGACCTCTCACAACTCCGATCCTTTCTTGGACTTCTCAGTTACTACGGCAATTTTGTTAAGGAAATGAGGATCCGAGCTCCACTTGACGCCCTACTCAAGAAGGATACCCGATTTGAATGGACACAGGCATGCGACAAGAGCTTCAAACGAGCCAAAGAAATTCTTTCCTCCGATCTGCTTTTAGCCCACTACGACCCCAACCAAGAAATCGTAGTTGCAGCAGACGCCTCAAACTATGGCAATGAAGCAGTAATCTCCCATCGTTATGCAGATGGATCAGAGAAAGCCATTGCTCATGCTTCACGCTCCTTACTCCCAGCTGAAAAGAACTACAGCCAGATTGAGAAAGAAGGACTAGCACTCATTTTTGCCGTCCAAAAGTTCCACAGGAGCTTCACGGACGCAAATTCATACTTCTTACTGACCACAAGCCCCTTCTGGCGATATTTTGCTCAAAGAAAGGTATCCCTATCTATACCGCTAGCCGACTCCAACGTTGGGCAATAACACTACTGGCTTACGACTTCACTATCCAGTACCGTTCCACCACTCATATGGGACAAGCTGACGCTCTATCAAGACTCATCGCAAATCATAAAACAGCGAACGAGGATCAGGTCATAGCAGCTATATCGGTAGACTCGGATATCAGACACGGGTTCGCAAATCTGGTACGAGCCTTACCAGTCACAGCAAAGCATATCAAACAAACAACCCAAAAAGATGAGCTACTTCAACTTGTTATGAAGTACACCAGAGAACGCTGGCCACCGTCAATCCAAGATCCCACACTTAAGTGCTTCCACAATAGACGTGACTCCCTTTCAATTTTAAATGGATGTCTGATGTTCGCTGAACGAGTTGTCATACCAACTTCACTTCAACAACGTATACTTCGACAACTTCATTCCGGACATCCCGGAATTGTTCGCATGAAAGCGCTAGCTCGTAGTTACGTATACTGGCCAGGTCTCGACAAAGACATCGAAAGGATGGTTCAACGATGCACAAGATGTTCATCAGTCGCCAAATTCCCTACCAAAACCATACTTGCATCTTGGCCAACGCCAAGTAAGCTATGGGAACGAATACATGTGGACTACGTTGGTCCATTTGAAGGCACCAATTTCCTCATAATCGTAGACGCTTTTTCCTGCCCTGAGATATACAATACAGATCGCACAACAACGGGCGCCACCATCTCATTACTGCGCCAGACATTTGCCAGGAGTGAAGCTCCCGAAATACTCGTGTCAGATAATGGCACTCAGTTCACCTCAGAATTCAAAGAGTTTTGCCAGGAGAACGGAATCGAGCACCTGTTTTCTCCTCCATATCATCCACAATCCAACGGTCAAGCAGAAAGGTTCGTAGATACCTTCAAAAGGAGCTTGCTTAAGATGAAAGGAGAGGGAATACTCTCCCAAATTCTCCAAACCTTCCTTCTTACTTACCGCTCAACACCACATCCAGCCTTCGAAAAGCTCAAATCACCAGCAGAACTATTTGTTGGAAGGAAACTTCGGACTCCCTTGTCTCTACTTCAGCCCATCCAGTCTCACAGCGGGAGCCGAAATGGAGTCATGGAACGTCAGTTCAACGCCAAGCATGGAGCTAAGCCTAAGATTTTCGAGCGAGGCGACACTGTCTACGTCAGCGGCTACAAAGACGGAAAACATAAGTGGACAAACAGTTCCATATTGGATCGCATTGGAAAGGTGCTCTATAAAGTTCGCTGTGGAACACAAACTTGGATACGACATGCAAATCAACTACGAAGGCGCTGCAGTGGTAGCAACAACGAAGCCCAAGAAGACATGGACACACTTTTCGAAACATTCGACTTGGAGCGACCTGAGCTCCAGAGCCAAGCACCTTCCCCTCCGCCTGCAGAAACTTCTGAAGGAGTTCCAACTGTTCAACAAGGCATGCAGCTACGACGATCGACTCGAACACGAAGACCTACGAGGACGCTCCACATTGATCCAACTCAGAAGAGATATCCTTTTTGTCCTTAAGATCGTTGTAACAATTAGATCATCGTATTATCCGATTGTGAAACTGATCTATCATCTTCAAAAAGGGGAGGTGCTACATATCAGTCTATACCAGTCGCATGATATGATGATTACCATGCAGTGATTAAAGGACTACTATATAAAGGCTACTCTGGTATGGTTTGTAGTTTATCGGTCGTCGGCAATAAAGCGTATATCGTCCATCATGTCTATACCGCAGCGGCCTAGTAATCAACAGACGCCTTGTCAGGGAGAGGAAAACTGTTCGTCCCTAGCGTTGGCAAGATGCGGTTAGTGTGCTTATGTTGTGAATGTTTCATAGTTCTACACCATTATTGTTGACTTTCATTGTCAGCAATAAAAACAGCTACTTCATGTGAGCAAGAAAAATTTTATGTTAGCGATCCAATAGGATGATACAGTGCAAATACGGTATGACAGGTAACTCAATACGACGCAGCTATCAACTGCGCTAACCAACTACATGCGGTTGGTGACAGTAGAGCGTGATGAAGTTCGCGCTCACGTATTCACACGTCTTTTTTCGACCACAGAAGAGCATTCCGAAAAAATTAACTATGGTTTTGAACTTCCCACACGGGCCCCTACTTCCTGTAAAAATTCCATCACAAATGCTCACCGCAAGGTTTGTAGGCTCTCCTTGTCAGAAGGTTAAATAAGCACTTAAATTGCATCCACGACATCGAGTAGAAGTACAGGGCGCGCCAAAATTATTGGCGACAGCAAATGTGCGAACAATTTGACCTCCTATTTGGAGCGTCTGCATTTTTCTGTGCTTTTGTTGCCTTCACTGCGTCAATTTATTTATGCTTCTCTCAACCTGGCATGAAAATAATTTTTTTCAGGATGGTGAAAGGTTCGTGTCACCGTGCTTCAACCACTTAGCTTTACCGTCAAGTCTTTTCGACACGCGATATTCACCGTCTTGGAGTTCAGTGAAGTCTTATATATAAATCCATCAAATGCTACGAAGACCTGAGAATCAATGATGATAGATCCGGACGAGGAAGAAACGTATTTGTGACAACTACGGACAACATCAGGAATGTACGTGTACTGTCGTGACGTTCGCCACGCTCCATCACGACTCTTCAAGGGCACACACGCTGGGAGGCGCCCTGGTCCCAACGCGAAGGGCATACGGTCGTGCGCACGCGCCGCGACGCACTATAAACGCCTGCCCGCACGCACCCGGCAGTCTTCGGCTTCGTCGTCGCACCGAGCGGTCGGTCCGCTCTCCGCTCCGGTACTCCATCGTCAGCGCAGTGTCCACTCCATCAGGACATCGACTCGACCAGCCGCGCAGGACTCCAGGACGACCGGGACGGGATGCGCAGAGACGACAACAGAGGTAACCGCAGAGACTGACCGAGCTACCGCCCTCGTGAGCGCAGGCTCCAGGGTAGGAGCAAGGGAGGATCTGCGGCTTCCGCCTGGGGCTTACCCGTAGGTAACGTGGCGGAGCTCAGCCTTAACTCGTAGGATGTTGTATTCCTCTATTCGTATATTGTGTGTGTATTGAGTTGCTATGAAGTATGTTGTCTGATGCGCATTGTCATGTGACTCGAGAGAGGGAAAAGGTTTATTCTGAGCGCAGTGGTAAATACTCCAGAAGGTCGGCTGGTTCAATTGTATCACGCGAGTGATGTGAGGATGGGCGAGGGTCGCCGGGGGACCAGCGCAGGTGAAGTCTGCGCAGGAGATCCTAAATACCATCCGCATTGGCATGAGGTGTGCTAAGTCGGGGTAACAAGGGCCTACC
The DNA here is from genome assembly GCA_947396885.1 of Heligmosomoides polygyrus polygyrus. Lineage (NCBI taxonomy): Eukaryota > Metazoa > Nematoda > Chromadorea > Rhabditida > Heligmosomidae > Heligmosomoides > Heligmosomoides polygyrus. Next base: position 65,132,027 of record OX377202.1, read on the forward strand.
CCTAACGTGGCAGGTAATGTAAGAGCTAGCGCGCATGGGTAAGACCTCGACTCCGGTTGTGCCTCACACGTTGCCTCGGGTTGAGGGCCGCATGAGTTCTACCACCGGTGCAGCGGACCCGGGGCACGACATGGACGGATTCGCAGGAACCCCGCACGCTCGGTCCGCCGGAAGCCGCGAGAAATGGACAACAAGGGGACGTCATTAAGAGACTTCCATAAGCTGGATCTTAAGGTCTACACGATGCTCCTGGACCTTTCAACAGGACGAAACTCAAGCTCACAGCGCAAGAATGGTGCAGGAGCGCTGCATAGCCAACTCTCCGGATTTCACCAGCTTCCACGAGTGGCCAGCCAACTCTCCGCAATTGAATCCGATGGATTACACAGTCTGACCAGTTCTGGAAGCCAAAGCCTGCCGGAAACCTCCGTAGATTTCTTGAACGGAGCTCTCCAGACGTGTCGCCGTCGATGCCTTCCCAAAGCGCCTCAAAGCCTGTACCGACGCCGATGGAGATATCTTCGATTCTCAACGTTGTGCGTAGTTTACAATAGACTGATGAACATCACCGCATCGTTGGTTTCTCGAAAGTACCGCATTTCCTCTCTCGGCGAATTGAATACCTTGTTGCCATAATTTTGGCGCATCCTGTAGAATGCGTAGCGCATCCCAAAAGCGATTGATTAACGTCGTGTTTTATCCTCTTATTCATTCGCACCTTATACGAACACTATTTTGTGGTGCGAAGGTACAGTGTAATATGTTCTTGCAGATATGTCCACAGCGCATGTTCCCAGTTCTTGTCGAAATTAGTGTCAAAGTCGATGACGAAGGTCACCATAAAAGGACTCCCAAGACCGCTTTCCTTCCTGTTCATCACAGAAAGTAGAAGAGGATTCAGGAGCAACGTCGGGCAGAGCGCTCATTGCCGCTGAGGTAACCAGCCGATATGCTACTTGGGGGGGGGGGGGGGGAGCGGGGTCACCATGGAATGCCGTGGCGCACGCATGGTGCGTCCTACTTACAGCGAATGTTATTATACTATAATCCTTACGTTTTACATTCCTTCACCAAATACTATAACCTTTTTTTACATGCCTTCACTAAATTTATGAAATACGTTATAGGTAAAGTCCTTGTCGCAACTCTGATAGATCACCCTATCTATCTGACGAAGAGTGCCGGGCAGTGGAGTCATTTTTAAATCCTTTTTCCCAAACGAATCTAGTACATCCTTTTCAACTCATAGAGTTATGGACATTTGGTCACTCCAGGGGCGAACGGAATCCAAAATATTAGGCTGGTCCAAAAATAATGCCGGGTTTGGGCCGAAATATACTCAAAATAAATGAACAGTCAAAATCAACGTTTTCTCTGATGTCTTACCGGTGAAATTCCACAAGCGTGAAATCCTAGACTTCTAGATCTTATGAATTCTTAGGGCAGGTTTCCTCATTTGTAGTGTGTTTGACCTATATTGTAAACAATTAAGGGGACACTTGGTTAGATTGGGCGCGTGTAGCACAGTCGGAGCAGGTGCCGGCTGTCGCGTGCATCTGACACCAGTTCCTGGTTCGGATTTCCCGCCCGAGCCAACCAAGCCTTCCATCGCTCCTCGGTGAATTGGTACCAGAGTTCTCTTGAAAGGATAAAGCGCTGACTTGTTCATCGGTTGGCCGCAGAAAGTCATTGTGTGGTCAAATACGCATTCAGGCCACCTCGACGACAGAGAAGTAGAATGGATGGCACATCCAACAAGGGATTGAGTAACGCGTTATCCGTTGGTTCGATTGCAGTTTCTTCTGAAGAGATCTGGAGAACGTAACAGGGGCAAAAGAGCTCTGCGCTTTGCTCGCCTAGGTTGTAAAGGGTTGCATTCTAAGCATGCGGTCATGCATCGCTATGTTCCTAGTTAAGGCCTCGATTTGTATAACCGAGTTCGTTGTATTTCCTTTGCTAGTATCGGCAAACTCCAACTGGCTGCGTAATAGCAATACGCATCTGACCGCTCGGTTCGGAAACCCCGTGGCGCGACCACTACGCGATCAAGTTTCAGAAGGTGAGGAAAAGCACCTCAGAACACATAGCTGTCCTGTCACTGTCACCGTAGATAGGGCGCAAGTGTAAAGGGCATCCACCTTATTGAAACTGCAACGCGGGCCATCTCCAACGGGATAATTGATGTCCGCGCTCATCTTTGTTGTTAGACACATTTTGAATCTGCACTTTCAGGCAGTTCTGCTCGCATTCAGGGCACTGACTGCACTCCCGCGCAAGAGAGAACATCGGTTTTGTCTGAGTATCAGCCTGAAATGAACCTCGGAAATTTCATATTTAACGTAGATTTGACCTATTTATAATCACACAGAATCCCTCTGTAAAATGACTATAGAACCATTCCAGAATAAACGTAACCAAGACATAAATATCCGATCACAATAAATATTTGAAAGTCACAGTACTAGATTGAAACATCCCGTTATAAATCGATCTACACTGCAAAAGGCACTTGAAACCGAACAACGAATAATAAAACAAACTGCAAGTCTCACGATATTGCGGGGACGGGGTGGGTACTGGCGGGAACAACTACGTGGGAAGCAACAGACTAAACGGATGCATGAAGGGAGAGTGGAGCGGGCAGATCGTACAGTGCAGGCTGCTTAAGTGTGTGCGGTGCGTGTACTTGTGTGAGTGGGTCAAATCCGTGAGACACCTGCAAGGCGCTGGTTCACCAGCGACGGGCGCTTCCCCAAGCACCTCCAACGGAGCTGGACTTGGCAGAGGAGCCCATGTCTGGGAAGTGCTCGGCACTTTCGATGTCGAGCTGCCACGGAGCATTGGTCACCTGGATCGGCTTGTTCGTCTTCGGCTGCTCTGGGGCGCCGCCGCGAGTCGAAACGTACTTGTTCTGAAACGACAGCAATGAGTTTAAAATGCCCTGGAAGCATGATCTCGACGTTTTACCGGAAACACAGACTGGGAGAAAGATTAGGTAATAACAGGGAAAAGCGTGCAATCACCGCGCGAAACACGTCTCTGGGAGAGATATCCAAGCGTCAAGGCTAGTCAATTACACCACCCCTCACGTCTTTTAACCCATTTCGTTGCGTAAACAAATGTACATTCAAAATAGTCAACACAAAAAATAACCAGCCCTTCCGTTTTACATGTCTGTTCAAGCCTGTTATAAAAGTTTTGAGCTGTTACATTGATGTTTAGTTGCGAACAAACCTGCGCCAGGCGGTACACGAACCAATGCAGAGCACTGTCTCCTTTATGAACTTCAGTTTAACCGACTCCATGCTGATTCCAGCGGCCGCCTCATTCCGACATCACGGGTGAGTGGTTGCCCAACAGGATGTTACACGTGCGACCAAAGAACTCCAGTGTGTAAGGCGTAGCATCCTACTCAGAAAACAGAGGCACGAGTTGAAGTCCCGCCTGGCGCAAGAGTCTTGTCTACAGCTAAACCTTCTTATAATCAATCATCCTCCATAATAAGGACCAATGGCGGAATACCACACTTTAACTATTTATGTGAAAACTAGCCCAACATTCTGACCTTCCAGTGAGTCCTCCGTGTAAACGGAAGCAAATTCATCAAATCAGCGATCACCTTCAAATATGAGTGAATTCATTCACCAAAATGCACGGCAAGGTTTATGAAAGACGCGACAAGAGAAATCAAC
>OX377202.1:65135918-65222697 GCA_947396885.1 Heligmosomoides polygyrus polygyrus
ATTGTAGTCATGCGACCCCACTCCGTAAGCTAGCGAAAAGTCAAGCAACACGCGTGATTATAGCACTCATAAATGGAATGCGGTGATTAGCGAAAAATGGGTGGACTTCTTGAGACAACTCTGTTTCTATTTGCAGAACTGTTGCAGTCTACCGTCCCCAGGTAGCAAATTTCATAAACAGTCATAAACCACGCACAAATAGTGTCCGAACGAAACGCACCCTGTCGACGTGATCAACCAAGAACTCTTCCTCCTCGATTCTCAAGTGATCGATGCAGTCATAAACAGCATCCTCGCTTTTTCCAGCGATGATGACAAGATTCGGATCCGCAGAGTCACGCGGGAAACGGATTTCCACTCCATAGTCCTCCATGAGCTAAACAGCGTCGAGATTTATTATATTTTAAATGCGAACGCTGACCTATCACGGTACCACATACCTTCTTAAGATTTTTCCCACGAACTCCAATCATGCGAGGGTGGAATCCTGCGTCAATTGAAACCTCCTGAGTGAACATGGAGCGAATCTCTTCGATCATCTCGTCGATTTCTGCTGCGCATGCGCGAGCAGCAGCTTCATAGCCTTTAAACGCATTATACTCGGAAACCGTCAGACTTTCACGTTTAAGTCTGGTAATATGCCTCAAAACAAGGCCGTGACCTTCTGATACACCAGCAAAATGCCAAGTGTTGTACTAAAAGTGGAGTTGCCTGACCTTGAATGGTGATCTGGTCAGTTTTTTCTTCTCCACGCGGCAGACTGATTTGGACATCGTGCTTTGCTCTAAGTGCGTTTACCGTAGCACCCTTAGGTCCAATAACACGCTGATGGTACTCTGCTGGCACCTCAATAACGAGCTGGAAGGAGCGCAGCTTCTGAAACAAGATCAATTAGAGAAAGTCTTCCGAAACAAGATCAATTAGAGAAAGCCGAAAGTAAGTCATGTGTTCTGTTTACCCTGTCCTCCGCCTGCGCCTCGAACTCGGCAATCTTCTCCCTGATTTTCTCGAGCGCCTCTTCGACATTCTCTGTTGTTCCTGTCACAGTTATCTCCTCGCTTTCGTTGTTCTTAGGAATAGAGATGTTAACATCAAAGTCCTGCATCAGCTTTCGGACCTAAAAAAGCTTTTCCCATAGTACTGAGCATGAGAGCACTTTAAAGAAATAGCAACTACGTGCTACTACCAGTGCTACCACAGTTTGCAGTGATCTCTCCAACTTCAAACATGCCTTCTCATAGGTGTTACCTGCTACGAATCAGTTTTTCTACTTCTGCTGGTATTTTTATCGCTCTGCCTTGAAACCTTATGTCTCTCCTTTTTTCTGCGAAAGGCTCTTGGCATTCACACAATTTTTGAGAGTTCAACGCATGATTAGAATTTTGTCGATGAACAACAACGCTATTTCTAAAACCTTGGGCTGAGCTAACTGCAAATCCAGCAAGTAGTCCTTTAGCCGCGCTATAGCATGGCCAGTCTCAAGACTATGTAACAGAACTACGACCACATAACGCACCGTCTCTCCTCCACGTCCGATGAGACCGCGATGCATATCGATAGGCACAGTGATGACCTTGGTTACGGGCACCATCGTTAGAAGCTCAGCCTTCGCCGCTTCGCACTTTGTGTCGCGACCAGAGATGGTAACCAAATCGGCGCTATGTGCATCAGCTTCCTCCGCACCCTCTGAAAGAAAACTCTAGGAGCAAAGAAAAACGTGGTTACGGTTAATCCTTTTCTATTGGATTCATAAGTTCCCGCATATTTACGAATGTCTTAGCAAAGGAAAAGTTAGCCGTCACTCTGGGCAATGGCCAGAACGTGAGAGGATCAACTCGACAGTGGCATACAAATCCCTACAATACCATGCCCAACATTCATTTCTATCTAGTTGCATGCTGGTATTATGGCTTCAAAAATTAAAGGGCAGCGCAATCCGTTTTGGGATGCGGCACACTTTCTATTTCTGCGGAAACGTCGTGGAGGCAATTTAAGTACGTATTTTGACCTATACAATGCCTGACTTGTCGTGGACAGCCGACGGACAATTCAACCGTCTCAGCCAAGACTGGTACCGATTCAGGGATTCCGGAGGGATGGAAGCATTGGTTGGCCTTGGCGGAAAACCCGAAGTAAGAGCATGGAATCACGACAACACGAGAGCGGCACCTCTTCCGACTGTGTTCCATACTCCCGCTTCCCAGCAATAATCTAATCAATTCCAGGAATAATGATATTCAAACAGAATTCTTCTCACAACTATACGACAGAGCTTTCTTAAATGATGAGGTGATTAGCCTTCACTAGAGAACAAGTGTTGAACAGTGACCATTTCCGTTCCCGCCTTCCGGTCCAAAACAAGCGGAACACGCAGCACAGCGGAAAGACTAACAACGGTCCAAAGGAGTATAGTGACTCAGGCAAGACCATCGTAAGAGTTTTGTGTTTGCCTTAGCACTTTCGCCGAGAGTTCAGGCGCTGTGTAGGGAACATTCCTCAGCCCATTTATTTCAGAAGACAGAGTTCATCATCCGCCTAGTGAATTCGGATGACCGAAGAAGTGGTGAAAAGCTGCTTCCGAGATTTTCAAGAGGGGCATCGTTAACGGCGCGCATCCACGTTGGGTAATTGAGAAATTGTGACGAGCAGTTCTACCTTTTCCTGAATTCTCCAGCAATTTGTGAAGCTTTCGTGGAAGTTAGTCTACACCAACAAACCGACTTTGATTGGAAGCTTGCAGTGAAACACCTTAAGGAGGATTGCGACCTAAGATAAGGAATAATGTCGCCTTGGTTCGGGTTCATGGAACTTCATCCGCGGTCAATTCAGGGAAGCGCACTTGACACTCGGAGCGTCCTAATTGATGACCCCTTATAAGGAAATATAGAGGAATATAGAAAGATCTGTGGTCCAGTAACGGTGTAAATCCTACGCCAGACCTATTATGGTGTTCTGTACCTCAATCTTCAATCACAACGAAGATATATTCCTGCCAGAAAGTGTTCGGCATAACTATTATATATGGGGAAAGTAGTAATGAGATGCGCTATGAAGCGGTATATGGAGATATGTTACAGGTCTGAGCGGGCAGAGCCAATTGGAATATCTGGTGTTGTAACAGAAGAAGCAAGATAGTAATGTTGTTAAAAATGCTCATAGGGAATCTTCTCTTGATTCAACTGAATTTTATGGAGGACCAAATAGAAGAAGCGTAAGAGGTAGAATTGAATCAAATGTTACGGCAAGGTCACAGCTGGTGGCGATGTCCGTTCCTCCACGTGGTGCCACTGGAAACTGTTCGCTCTGCGAGCTAAGCCGATCACGGACATTCGATTGCAGGCGACAGGCCCTTGTGACAGGCCGGCCTACGAAGACCCATGTCACATCACATGGTGTATGACTGTTCAGGTTTATCGAGATAGTGCTACGGCGTCCGCGGGAGCCGACGCGCACTCGAAAAGCCCGGCGAGTGTGGAAAGTATGCGAGGGTCCCTGATGCGAGGACGGCATCGGGGGGCAACTGAGTTAGTCCGAAAGTCCCGTAACGTAAGCAGGACCCGCGTGGCTACGCTGAATGTGGGTACGTTGACGGGCCGCTCGTGCGAGTTGGTTGAAGCACTGGAGCGTAGAAGAGTTGATTTCTGTGCGGTGCAGGAGAGGTGGTCCTGCCGCAAGTCAAGGGACATAGGACGAGGCTTCAAGGCCGTTCTATGTGGAAGTCCCAGGACCACCAGTGGTGTCGGAATAATCGTCTCCGAACGATTTCGTGACTCGATTGTAAGCGTCGAGCGCTTTGACGATCGATTGATGAAGATCGTTGTCGCCGTGAAGGAGCGACTCTATCACTTCTTCTCTGCGTATGCTCCGCAGACTGGCTGCTCGGATCAAGCCAAGGAAGAGTTTTGGAGCCTGCTTGATGAGAAGACAGCAGAGGTACCGTCGAAAGATGTCATCATAGTCGCTGGTGACCTCAACGGGCACGTCGGCGCGACGAAAGACGGGTACGGCTGTCATGGTGGGTTCGGATACGGGTCGCGTAACGCAGATGGTGAGCGTATCCTTGAATATGCGGAATCGCACAACCTCACCATAGTGAACACCGTATTTCGCAAACGCGATTCCCACCTCATCTCGTTCTATAGTGGGAACACCAGGACTCAGATAGATTTTGTCCTTGTGAAGGATCGAGACCGAAGTCTTGTCACAGACGCGAAGGTCGTGCCGTATGAGACGGTCGCCCCACAGCATCGACCGCTGATCTGTACTTTAAAGATCGCCCCTCCGAGGCTGAAGCAGGTCGAGCGATGCGGTGCACCAAGAATCAAGTGGTGGCGAATGAAAGAGAAGGAAGCAGCTGTGATTTCTCGCGTGCGGTTACCGACAGTGACAACTGTCGACGAAACTTGGGAGAAGGCCACCGACGCGATTCGTCACGCTGCACGGTCGGAGCTCGGCATCACGAAGCCTGGACGACGGAAGGTCGACAAGCAGGCCTGGCTGTGGACAGATGACGTGAAAGCCAAAGTTCGAGAGAAGAAGACGCTATATCACGTGTTTCTCGGCGAAAAGACAGCCGATAACTGGCGGAAGTACAAAGAAGCGAAGAAAGCTGCAAAGAAGGCAGTGGCTGTTGCAAAAGCCACTCATTACGGAGATGTCAACGAGAAGCTCCAGTCGCGCGATGGTGAGCGGTATCTGTACCGACTCGCAAAGAATCGCCATCGCCAGACCGAGGACATCGAGAAGTTCTTCGGCATCGATGATGAGAACGGCCATCTTCTTATGGACCGCAAGAAGGCATTGAAGCGATGGCGCGATTACTTTGAGGAAATTTCGACAGTAGAATTTCCTCATCCAGCCATCCCCTCAACGGCTCCAACCCACGGCCCCGTTCAGAAGATCACCGTGGAGGAGATTGAAGCGGCTTTGAAGAAGATGAGGCCAGGCAAAGCGACTGGGCCCGACGACGTGGCAGCAGAACTGTGGAAGTCGAAGTTTTGGTACCCTGCTGAGTGGTTGGCGAAGTTCTTTAATCAGCTTGTGGCGGAGAAAAAAGTGCCTGAGTGTTGGCGCCAAAGTACGACGCCGATTTGGAAGAAGAAGGGCAGTCCTGCAGACTGCTCCAATTACCGTCCGATTCGCTTGCTTTCGCACAGCATGAAGATCTTTGAGCGAATTATCGACGGCGAATTCGTGACATCGTCCAGCTGTCCAGCAATCAGTGCGGCTTCGTGGCTGGCTGTGGCACCATTGATGCCATTCACGCCGCCCGCCTCCTGATAGAGAAGCATCGCGAGAAACAGAAGTCGGTGCATATCGCCTTCCTCGACTTGGAGAAGGCCTTTGACCGCGTACCGCGTGAAGTGATATGGTACGCCTTGCGACATCATGGAGTTCCTGAAGAGCTCATAGAGTGGGTGCGAATTCTCTACTCTTGTCCAAAGAGTCGAGTTCAAGCTGCAGCTGGAACCTCGATGGAGTTTCCCATCTCTGTCGGGGTACATCAGGGTTCTGCGCTTTCCCCACTCCTCTTTGTTGTCGTCATGGATGCCATCACTCGAGATCTTCAGAACCCCGTCCCTTGGACGTTGCTTTATGCTGATGACGTAATGCTCGCTAGCGAAGATAAAGATGAACTCGAGCGAGAGGTGCAAGCTTGGTGTGATCGCTTGGAGCGGTTTGGACTCGAATTGAACGTGAAGAAGACCGAATATCTAACGACGGACGTTACTGAGTCCAGCTCCATCAAGGTTAATGGCATCGAGCTCCCACGCACTTCGGTCTTTAAATACCTGGGATCAGCAGTCACGTCTGACGGCAAACTGATGATTGAAGTGAATTCACGCGTGAGTGCAGCTTGGTCCAAGTGGCGCTCGTTGACTGGGGTGCTCTGCGATAGGAAGATACCGGAGCGCTTGAAGTCGAAGATATACAGAGCAGTCGTCCGGCCAGTAGCGATGTACGGCGCTGAGTGTTGGCCTGCGACCAGGGAAGTTGAAACGCGTCTCAGCGTCATGGAGACGAAGATGCTGCGCTGGACGGCTGGAGTCACGCGCATGGACCGCATTCGAAACGATGCTATTCGGCAGAAGTTCGGTGTCGCGCCGATAGCCGACAAGATGCGCGAAGCTCGCTTGCGATGGTACGGCCACGTTCTGCGTGGAAAGGAAGACAGCGTCCGCAAGATAGGCCTTAACTTCGAGGTAATTGGAAAGCGGCCTAGAGGGCGCCCGAAGCAGCGCTGGGCTGATACGTTACATGCGGACTTGAAGATTACTGGTGTTTACCCTGATCTAGCGCTGGATCGGGAGAGGTGGCGTCATAACACCAGAATAGCGGACCCCGCTACGATGCGGGACAAACGCTGAAGAAGAAGAAGAAGTTACGGCAAGGTCACAAGTCAAGTATCATTCCCTTGGCTACCGGCGTCTTAGCGCCATAGGTGATTGAGTGCAAAATGTACTTATTTATCGCCGATCCAAAATCTTGTTGGTGTCTGTGTCTCATTTCAAGCATCTGCTTTTCCAAGGTAACGTAGCTTGTTTACTTATTAGTTTATGTTCTACATAATACCGCCTAAAGCCGGTTCACTACAGATTCTGCGTTATGCATGTAATTTTAAAATTCACGCTGTTTAATCATGCTATATAATAACCCGCTAAGCGATGAGTCATAAAATAGGGGAACTATGGGGCGAGAAAATAGTGGAAAAGACCCAGACTTCTTTTACGTACCTGGGATTCAGAAGACGCGAAGACCTTGTCTGCTAAAAAGATCATTGAGGGAGATTAGTGTTAATAAGGCCTATGTTATTACTTCGGCGACGTCGCCGAAGTATAACATAGGCCTAAAGAGGAGTTGTTCCGGTAAGCAGGACCAGTATTGGGGGACCAGCGCCAGTAACGGGGGCCAGTTCCAGTAAGGGGGAGCAGTAATGAGGACCAGTACCAGTAAGGGGGGGGGGGGGGAGGACAGTAAGGGCAAACCAGTAGGGAAGGACGGTATGGGGAACTAAGGGGAGATCAGTAAGGCAGGACTGGGGGGGGGGGGGAGGGTCAGTAAGGACGGATAAAGGGACGAGTAGGGGACCGGTGAAGGGACAACAAAGGGGATTAATAAAAAGGATCACTACTTTCAGTCTCAGACCAGGGTCGCAGATAGACCAGGCAATGAATATCAATCGACATTATCGATTTTCTCTCAGATTTAAACGATCAGGACGGGAATTAAGTGATTATGATCGTCGACGGAAGGCCTTCACAGCATGAGGGAAAACAATCAATATCGACCGATATTATCGATTTCCTGACTGATGATTTCGGTTGGCAGACATGCGGGTATTATGGCCGACGGAAATGCTTCACACCTGGTGGAAAGTTTCGATCGGAAGGCGAATATCGAGTGACACTGTTGATTGCAGCTTGAAAGTGACGTTCCTTCGTTTGTCTGTCGATGACGCCCAGGCAATTTGTCACTGCGGGCACCAACCCTCTGAAGGCTACTCAAGTGCTGATCCTAAGGAAGGTCGAGCAGGATTGGAACATAATAAGGTTCTCAAATATTGCCCTGTACTGCTAAGGAACGAAGAAAACTGCATAACTAGAGTAGCTAGCTTGATGCGATTGTCTTTAGCTTAGTGATAGTGCAACACCGCGTAAAGCGCGCAAGTGCGAGGCACACTGATAAGCTTTACCGAGCACTTGTAAGTAAATAAATTATGCGCTACTTTTCCCACATCAGTACCGAAGTGAAGGCCTTCCATTAGCACCTAAAATATTGAGTAAAAACGAATTCCAAAGGACTGTCGAAGGACGAGGTCTATTTCTTAATCAATCATTTTACTCGCAAGTCATGAAGGTAAGGGAATTCATGTAGTATAAAATGGAATTCAAGCTCTGGACAATCTCCGCAATCCAGAGCATTTTCAAGCGCTCGTAAGAAAGCCGAACAACAGAAACAATTTCAACACAAAAACGCCCTCATGGTTCATAAATGTCAAATGATTTCCACTAATTTACACTTGGGCGTATGTAGCCAATGTTAGCCAATGTCGAAATAGCATTCAGGATGACGACAGAGTGAACAACTTTCTTGCTGCGCGCCCTTTCTCGAACACGTTACAACTTCGCTAAACAGCTAATATTTCCATGTTAAGCCCTTTGTTTCTGTTCCAGAGATCCCTCATGTTTCCTTCACGCGCTGTGTTCACCACGAATCACCCACCTCCAGGTCTGCGGTCGGGGAAGCGGATAAGAACACCGTGTTTTGACTGAAGATCGTGAATTCTCTGGCCGCGATTCGCAAGAAGGGCACGGTGGAATTGCGCTGGTATGTCGACTTGGATATTGACCTGCTTCTCCTGAAAGAGTAACAATCACACCTTGAATTTCGAACCTGAGGCAGAACCACTTACGATGTCCTCCACAATCTCCTCAATACGAGCCTTCGCCGACTCGACGCACTGCTTGGAGCCCTTGATGTGAACCGTAGTGGAATCCGTGCCCATCTAGACAAGGATTTAAACAGCAGTTCCCAATAAGTACACTCTCAAATCGTGTACCTTCGGGAAGGAAATCGCTACACCACCATTCTGCTCCTGAATCTCGCGCAAAACAGCAGCCCCGCGCATAACGAAGTGTCTATGATGTTTGGGGTCCACCTCGATCTAAAAATGGCTATTCATCAGAAAATCCACAGTGAAAGAGACAAGCCTGAGTACCGACCGTGCTCTCGATGGTCTCATTGAGCTGCTTCACGTTCTCCTCCAGCTCCTTCTTAACCTTCAGCACATCCTCCTTCTTACCCAGCAGATGAATTGTCTCCTTATCGGCATCCGTCTCTCTGGGGAACATGACACGAACGTCGAAATTCTCGCGCATCTTAAAAGAGCAGTCCTTACAATTGAAGCAATCATGTGTCCAAGAGAACTCTCAAATCCACCTTGTTAATTTTCGCGCCACCTTTTCCAATCAAGAATCGATGGAACTCTGGCTTAGCGATAACAGTATCCTCGTGCAAGTTGACTTCCTTGTCCTTAGCCAGATCAGTGAGCAGCTTCTGGGCCCTCTCAACATCACCTTTGGGGCCACGAATCGTGACCTTAAGGTGTGACATGGCAGATGATGCAGAATCACAGAATAATGAGCCGCGTACTTTAGTGCTTTCGCTTTTCTCTGCAGGGAATTTGATATGAACGCCTCCACATTCTTCCTCGATGTCAGAGATGAGGCGACGACCATTTCCAAGCAGGCGAGACTGCACCTTGACTGGGATATCCACCTCGACTGTCTCAATGTTCGCCTAAACGTGGAAAGATATAGGAGCCACAAAAAAAAAGCGGCAAGCAATAATGCAGGACCTACCAGCTCATTTTGAATTTTGTTCAACTGTTCGATGGCCTTCTCCACATTCGCCTTCTTTCCAGTGACTGCGATCCGCTCCTCGCCCGAATCACCCTGTAAGAACCAATGACTGACACCGATTCAAACGTTGAATATCGATAGCTCAATTCAAACGAAATCCTTATGAAAGTGCACTCCTAAGAAAAAGCTTTAAAAAAGAACCACGATAAAATTCGCAAAGGTTACAGCAGGGGTTTTAAGATTGTAGGTTTAAATTTTGCGATTTCTGCTTCAAAACGAGTTGGTTTCAACCTTGCAGAAAATTTGCGAATGAAAAAGTCAGGTTAATACCTTTGTCAACTCCTCAGAGTGCACTACACCGAACTACTCTAAACCATAACTTGCTAGAAACACATGCGAGGAAGATGAATGACCCGTACTTCTAAGCTTAATCAAGATCATGAATCAAAATGGACCCTCATGCCAAGAGACTTAAAAACAGCCGCATGCACCTTACTGGATTTCAAAAAAAAAAAAAACGAACTTGTTCAACGATTATCAAATGACAAGTGCTCCGACACGCCTAACGGCGTGACTCGCACATGCGCACTTACGCGCGACTTTGCAACATCACTGACCTACGGAAAGTAGTTTTTTGTAAATTTTAAAATTCGCTAGCATCTAGGATCTGCTGCGTACCTTAATGGCATCAAGCCGTTCACCACATCTGTGCGTTTATCATAAACATTCTTTCCGGACTGTCCAGTAACGCCATTGGCTTGTGCTGCGCCATACTTCAGCCCTCCGGCTGCTGCTCCGCAACCGTTCTCGTGCCCAACGCTTGTGTTTCCGGATATCGTTGACCCGCCTTCCGAATCCGGACGCCAGGTTCCTCCTCACACGTTTCTTCTTACTGGATTTAATTGCTCCACCTCTACCTATTCATTACTTCTGTGAGTCGCCTGCTCAACGTCCATTACAATGAAGCTCAAAGGGAATTGAAGTTTTGCTTCACAGAATTGCCGTTATTAGGTGGGACTAAAATTTCCACTGTTGTAGTGCTTCAAATGTTTCCACCTTTCATTGAGTTTTAGCCTCCACCACTTGATAAGAGGTTTTGAGACTAACATAGAAAGGAACATGTCTTTTTTTTTGAATACATATATATATACATATATATACATATATATACATATATATACATATATATGTAGGATACTTTAGAAAAGTAAAGGAATTAAATCCACTAGCCATAAGATGCGAAAACTCAGACTTTAGTATCACAGATGTTTATATTGGACCGTTCTATAATTAATGTAGTTTTTTCATATTTTACAAAGTGAATTTAATTATATTAACAACAAACATCAATTAACGATACATTGACCATTTTGCTGGATTAACTCTTGCACCTTTCGGCAAGTTGAAAAGCTCCACGTTCGAAGAAGTCTTGGTTTCTAGAAGCGTCGAACAGGTGCAACTCATTTTTGAGCTCTTGATCGGAATCAAAAGTTTTACCATTCAAATGGTTTTGAAGGGAGCGAAGCAAGTGGTAGTCTGGTGGTGATAAGTGAGGGCTGTAGGGTGGATGTGGCATCAGTTCCCAAATGGGCTCTGTTAATTTCTGACGGGTTATCAAATAGGTGTGCGTTTGGCGTCATCATGATGGAACATCGCGTTTGGCCAATTCAGGGCGTTTTTCTGCATTTCTTCGCTCAATTTCGATAGTTGATGACAGTAGACATTAGATTCGATGGAATGGTTTCCTGGAAGCAGCTCAAAGAAGACTACACCCCCGAATATGCTAATGCGTTTGGTGAGATGGATTTTCATTAATTCGTGAGGAGCCCAAACATCGATTAACACCTTTATTTTTCCGTCGTCAGTAGTGATTGTGCGACCACTATATGGCGCATCCTGCACATTAAAATTTCCAGAGCGAGAATTGACCGAAGCTGATGCTGGCATTCAGTAAGACAGTCCTCATCATAAACTTCACATAATTTCTTCTGAGCTTGTACAGCACTTTTCGGAAGTAAAACAATAAAATGCGCTGAAAATGCTCCCTTTAATTGTCCATTTTGAACCTATTCTTTACCAACTTGTTTCTATAAATGATGCTCAGTATTTTTAAAACAATCTAAAGTCCAGCCTTTAAAATAGTATATAATAATGTAAGCAACGCAACACTACTACATAAAAATATACAGTTCAGACCATCTATGACAAAAACGACATTGAATATCGAACAACCCAACAGCTTTGGTTTCGAAAATATTAGGAAAGAATTAAATCGAAATTTCGAACTACGATGGGAAGGAACTGTATAAAAATAAACAGTAGTGATGTACGGACAGGAGTCCCATCGAACTGTAGGTAAGGAACCTTAAAATAATGGAAAGAGCTGTTCAGAATATGCGATCGTCCAGAGAAGTAAATGGATAGAAGCAAATCCCAAGTGATTTTTTTTTCATAATTTTGCTCAGGGATTGAAGCATCTAACACTTAGTCTGTACCCACAGACTTGGCTCCTCAAGAAATGGGATATCGCTGCCAACCAACTGTTTGTTCCCTAAGTGGGAACACAAACATTTTGTTTTTAGAAAAGTGTTTATCTCATGTGTACTAAAGAGCTGGAGCACATCCAAGATTATCAAGCGTTTCATCAAACATTTAGCGAAGAACTAGCCTCCTAGAACCATTGTCAAGCTTCTAGGTCACTCTCTAAGGTAAATTTTTGGTCTTTGATGACCTATCGGTGAAGTACCCCTAATGGAATCTAGTACACAAGGTAGCAGAATATGCTGACAGGCATCAGAAAAAAACGAGGTGAGAATCTGTTGAAAACGTATCCTGCTAAGGTCAAAAAATGTTGCTACCCATCTGAGCGGCTACGCGAATAACGCGTTGTTAAATTCATTGGTACAAGAACTGTAGGAACGGAACTGGATTTGTAAATTATATTTTATCCTTTTAGTCTACAGTCACGTCGCTTTCACAGGATTACTGTCATTCGATTATAAGTCATTAGGGCAACAATTGGCCATTAGAACAATTCCAAATATACCACATAATGTCTCACACAAAAAGCTTTTTACAGACGCTGGAGGTCACTGAGCACGATACGGGAGGGTGGGGTGGCGAAAGAAGAGTCGGTGCAGGAATTTGGAAAACATCTCAAAAGAAACCAGCCTACCTCTGGAAGATCAATGCGCGTTTGAGTTTCCTCACGAATCTTCCTGATGGTTGCTCCTCCCTTCCCGATGATATGCTTATGGAATTCCTTGAAGATAGGCACTGTCTGCTGATAGTTGCTCTCGATCTGAATGGACCAGTGTAATCTCACACACTGACTGTCTATTTAAAATTTGCAGGAGAAGTAACTAACTAGCTCTTTAGCGATCGTCTGCAGTTGCTTGTACACCTTGTCGACTTCAGACTTTTCGCCCCGAATATTGATGACATCGGACTTCTTGTTGACATCAGGAAAGGAAAGAACCTAAAGAACATCAATGCCTCAAGAAGAAGACAATTTCTGCTAGAACTGGGAGCTGTCATGGAACTCACGACATTAGGGTGAGCGTCTCGAATCTTTCCAATGTTTTCACCCTTCGCGCCAATGATCAGCTTGTGCAGTCGCTGTTCGATGATAATATCTCTCGACTTTTCGTTCTCCTAAATATTGTATAGAAAACGACGGCATTTCGTTCTCGAACTCAAGAAAGCACAAGCACTCACTATTTTGGAAACTATGGCACGGATCTCCTCCACAGCCTTCTTCACTCCCTCCTTCTTGCCCTCAACAACTATCTCGTCCGAGTTGGTCTGTTCGTTGGGGATGGAAATCTGCACACCGGTTTCGTCCTTTATCTTCGAGACTGCAAAAGTCGACGCTATAGCACTGAATGGTGTACTTTTATTTTAAAGGTAGCAAACTTACTTAAGGCGCCACCACGTCCGATAACGTGTCTGTGAAGGCTGGGGTGGACCTTCACCTTTTCGATAGCCATCTCTTTCTCAAGCCGGGCCACTTCCGCGGTCAACACGCTGAAGGCAGCCTAGAAGGGGAGCACATTATCAGCAGATCGGCAAATGGTATGTTAAGTTCCACGTCGCGTTGCCACTCACCTTTACTTCCTCGGGAGCCCCTTCCAAGAAAATGTTGCCAGTTTCTTCAAACTCGATTTGTACTTTTCCACGATTCGGTATCAAGCTCTTAAACAGTCGTTGCTTGAAACTTTCAACAATTCCAGCTCCACCCAAAACAAGCTAAGCCGAAGGGTTATTCTGTGAAACGCCAAATTCACAACTCCTATGTTCTTTCTCACCGAAAAAGTGCTTGAGAAATGTCTGAATTTTAATACATTCCTCATGCATACAGTTTATAAGCGCGAATCCAGTTCTGGCGCTTCAAAAGTTGATGCCGCTGGGTTGAAACTTCATGCCGAAAAAAATCCGCTAAATCACACACCACTTCAATTCTCAACAAAGCACACTCCTTAGGTCGTAAATTTCAGACGAAGAAGATAGACACACATCTCTATACGGTACATACCGACATCTTAATACAATCATGTACATCGCTCTTTTCCACTTTTTGCAGTAAATTTGCGGAGCAACTAAATTCCGTGTTTTCTCAGCAGATCTTTAATATCAGCATGGCCTCAATGGAAATAATTATTTTGTGAGCTACATCCTAACTACTGCTCAGTGGCAAAGGAGGCCGTCTCAGTAAACAACCTTAAAGTGAAGGCTAACGGGCACTACAAATGTTACCTTTTCTCTCATGAAAAGCAACGTTGTTCTGCCGTTCCTAACATAGTTTCCGTTGCGTGCACAAACAACATCAGCAATGTCAAAGCGAATGTTACAGGTCTTTTTAATGCGGAAGGTGTGGGCTTGAAGCTTGAAGATAAGACGGGCAGCGGCTGTTTTCCAGTAGGACACTTAGAGTTGCAGTCAAAATATCTTTTGATTAGATAGGAAGCAAGAAATACTGAAATAAACCCTCTATGTACTGCAGACGCATCGCATTTCTTCATACTACTTCATATTATATTTGACGTTAGTATGATGAACCGCTTGAAGTTTTTAAAATGCAAAGCAAGAGCTACTATTATTTGCTAAACAACGATCAAGACATACCTGAAGAGTTGACCCTTTAGGTCCAATGAGATGCTTGTGAAGCCATGCCGCCGCTGGTAACTGTTGCGTTATCACGGAACTAGCTCTTTGGTACACCAGTGCCAAAGCTTCACTCAGCTTGCTTGGCTCACCTCGAAGAGTAATCGTGTCAGAGTTCTCATCCTCGTTCGGTACCTAAAAAGGCTGCTTGATGCATTTAAAATAAAAACATATGGGAGGACTTAGTTAAGATTGAATTCGCTATGCAAACACACACCCTACTCGGCTGGTAGTATGAATATACGATTTTTCGCAGCGCGCGCCGGCGCGCTGCGAAAAATCGTATGTTCATACTACCAGCCGAGTAGGGTGCCTAATAAACTGCCGAGTTACGTTGTACTGTATCTAGATATGCGCCTTTTCGAAATGAAGCTTCTTGTCACAAAGGTACCCTAAATCTTCTCACAACTGCGACAACTTTCTATTTTTTCTATTTGATCACCCAATTCCCTTTCGAAATATCCATTTTCACTGATTAAACGCACGGGAGAACACTCAAAAAGCTGAGCAGAGGAAGCAAAAGAACTTTTTGTAGTTTCAAGAGCATTAGACTCCGTGACTATAACAACACACTGCACAGACTTCGCGCCTGCCGCAGCAGTCTCGCGCGCTTTCGCATGTTCAGTTTGTTCTCCTTTTTTGTCGCAGTCTTAATCACTCATGGATAATATGTTAATCTGGAAACTATGCTCCGTCCGGTTCTTATATGTTTTATTCTAAATCTCGCTGAAAGCCTATGGCACAATGTTGTATTATATTCGAGAGGGGATGCTATACAAGAAGGTGTGTTAGTCGTTTTCGTTCACTTTCATTTTCTTTTAATTTTGATTTTAGGACATTAGAGTGGAGTGCACAGAAGAAAGAACCTTTTTTATGAACAGTTTCTACTCTTTGGTTAATTTTGCTATCATGAACCTGCTGACCGAAAAATAAGCAAAATTCAGAACGACCAAGGAGCAAAACAAATCTTCTGGTAGGACGATTCTTTTTCGAATTCTCTTTCAAATGACGTATGTTCGCAATGGACATTTTTCTCTTTTTTAACATTCCGCTTAAAATTGCCTAAAATCAACATGAGTAAATAAGCAAAACATGCGCTTCGGTAGAGCAAAACATTCTTTCGAAAGTCATATAATACAGTATAGAAATAGCCAAAGAGTAGGAACTGCTGATAAAAATTATGCCTTCTGGACACTCCACTTTAATGCTTTAATGCCCTGAAAGTTGACGAAAATCAAAGCGAATGAAAAAACACAACAGACATTCTTGTAGAACAAATTATCGCCCTCAAATGGTGTATAACGTTGCGCAAAAAATCTCAAAAGTAAGCAAAGAGAAAGAGCCAGCTGGCGAATTTCATTTTTCTTTTCCTTTTTTTTTTGACCTTCCACTGTATCTGTATACCCAAAAATGTACAAACATCGAAATGGGAAATAAGGAAACATATCTTCTGATGAGCAAATCATTCATTTTCGAACGGATTACAAGCTGTGGAAAAAAAATCGGGGAAAATCAAAGTAAAATGTCTAAAAAACGGCGGAGACTTAAAAGGAAAGGGTCCGAGGCGTATGTCCGAACGGGCAAAGCGAGTCATGCAGGGAGAATCTTCACCCTAAAGCAATATTCTGAAATAGGTACTTGGATCTTCCATCCCTCGTATCACGGCGCAAAGTATTTGATGTTTGCCTCGTTCACAAAATTCTTCACAAATCTAGTACGGTCGGGATTATGGAATTATTCAGTTTGATGCCCTGCCGAACTAGAGGAGAGGTAATGAAAATTGCTTTGTCTTGTCCAAGAACAAAAGTTCGCGCTTCCTTCTTTACGCACAGAGCAGGTATCGCTTACTTAAAACTCACGAAAAACCTTTCAAAAACGTACTCCATTCCTCAGTTTAAGCGCTACGCATCGAAAAGTTTAGTTAAGTTTGACGGAATCTAGGCCTGGAGATCGGCTATATGCAGTTTTGTTATGATCGTGTTACTAACTGATGTTCATTGCTTGTTCGTTTGTTGTTATCTAGTTCTGTCTCGCGTCTGCCTTTTGCGACGTATTAAACATAAACATAAACACCCTCTGTGGAGTATGCTCATTCTGTTCTACCGTAACCGGAGATGTGCCTGTTGTTGTTTCGCCATCTCCGGCCTGTCTCATGAGCCCCGCCGATTTCTTCATATCCTCGTGACTCTTTCGTCACCAAGCGGTGACCTGACTGCCCTTCCTTGCCTGTCAATAACCCTCTGGTCTCATCCTTTCGTGTAGTCTCTCGTCATGCTCCAAGTTCTAGGTAGCCGTCTGTAGGAGGGACAGAGGACATTGATTCGTCTCTTCTCCACTGGCCACAGCGGTCGGTCCTTCACCCCTCTGTCCCATTGCCTGTTTCCTTCGCGGTGCTCGCGACAATAGTGCAACTGGCACTAAACAATTCTGTATAGCCTCTTCGTGCCTATAACTATTGCTGTATAACCGGATAAAGTTAATAAGCTACTCCAGTTGTACAGCGAATAAAAAGGCACACCCAGCTCGGGACCAAAAGAAGCCAGTACATGGGGGCCGAACAACTGCCAAAACTGTTGTCGCTTCCAACGCACGCCTAGGAAATTTGCGTAGGACTTCTTTTGTGAAAGTGCTGGTTTCAAGAGGACAGTGGATCCTTGAAGAAACCAATAAGCACTACAGATACCAAGCCGTTAAACGCGGTAGTATCTGAATTTCACCGTGGGGTGAATCCCGTCAGTTCTCTAGTGGAGTTTGGTACTCTATTAGCGTGTCTGAACGGTCAAGAAAAGCATTTTTGCAAGGCTAAACGCTGCGCAAATTTTCATTTTGCACTGAAACGCTTTTACTTGTAAGGAAAACCACCGAGGTATAAGGTGAATCCCGATTTCCTGCCGCTTTCGATCGGTTCGTTGAAAAAATCGGCCGGAAGCTACGAAATTAATTCGTACATTGCAGGAAAATGTCCGAAGACGCCATTGAAAAGGAAGTGGAAGCGATGATGCTTCTAGAGGGCGAAGACCGGACAGTCGCTGACTTACAGGCGCAAGTAGCTGGCCTGACGGAGAAGGTCCGCCAGCTAGCGGAAACGCAAGCACCACAGGTAAGCGCGATTTTGCTCAGTGTTAGTGAGCAGGTGACTAGAATAAGGGAGAGTACACAAAATTTTGCATTGGGCAAAAAGCGTGGAAAACCGGTGAAGTCACCAACAGAGCCTTTGGGTCCAGTGGAGGATTTCCAAGAGGTTCTTGACAAAGCATGCAATGACATTGAGGCAGAGATGACAAAACTGCAGTCTTTGTCTAGTGAAATAGCACGTCTGAAGGCGTTCAACTTGGACCAGCTTAATGCGCTTATGCTAGAAGTGATGGAGCAAGCACGTCATGATGACGTCTGCATGCGCGTTCTAGCTAAGCTGCTGGCAGTTGAGTCCACTAAGGTAGTGGGGGCAGTGAAAACTCTTTTAGAAGTAGGCAGAAAGCCGGCTTCGAGAGCCGGGGTCTCTGGAACACAAGAGTTAGTATCTGAGCATCCTAAAGTATGTTCATTTCAGGGCAATCAGAACCAGCCTGGCACACTGCAAACGACCTTTGGAGAGGCAATGCAAAAGGTGCACTCGAATACAGTTCCGCAGAGCGTCGAAATGGTGGATTTCGACCCTATTGCAGCTGCCGAAGGTAAGGAATTGAGTTCGCCAGAGGCTTCTGACACCACGAGGCGTCAAGTCAGGCAGAATATATTGCCGAAGAGACAGAATAATCCATATTTGCAGAAACTGCAGCCCGAGAGCGAGCAGCCAAGGCTGCCGGAATTCCAATGGAGATCACCGTTCAAGAGGAACCAAGGTGAGGAATTACCGGACCTTGCGGCTACAGGTGGAAATTCTGTAGGAGCGGCGTTTGCTGCGATGGCTCTGCCTGATGTAGAGATCTATGATAGCGCGCAAGGAAAAGGATTTGAGACATTCCTAAAGTCCTTTAACATAAAGTATGGGTGGCTCAACATAAGCGATGACGTGCTTACCCATCTCCTAAGCTCGAAATTAGGAGGCCGACCCCGCGCAATCATGGAAACTCTACCACTTGAGGTTCGAGAGGGTAGCTTCTCCGGGTTTGTAGAAGCACTTTCTGAAAAATTCAAGGAGAATGAATCCGCTAAACGTATGGAGGCATATGTTAAGCTGAGGAACCTAAAGTACGCGACCTCTACTGCCGACTATTGCGTCGAGCTGGAGAAATTGTCTCGCGCAGCTTACCCCGACCTTTCGGAGCGTGAGCTTTCCACCATGCGCACGGGTGAGTTGATCACGAAACTCACGTCATGGCCGGAATACGTGCAACTCTTCACTGAAGTCGAACAAACATCAAGTGATCAGTCTTACGAGAAACTAAAATCTCTGGCACAACGCGTAGAGCGTAGTCGTCAAGTGGCAGAAGCTCTAAAGCAGGAGCTTGAAGACAAGCAGCCCCGTCCGAACCCTCAGTGGAGAAGATCCACTGAACGCAGCTCTGTTCCTGGTGTACAGACACGAGCGAGAATACAGCCAGGACATCAAGAACCTGAGAAGGATGGCAGAGACGCAACGGGAAAAAGAGAAGTTGTGTGCCATAACTGTAAGAAAACAGGCCATCTCAGAAGAGACTGCAAGGAACAAGTGCCGAGAACCACTGGTGTTCAGCCAACTCCTCATCAGGGTGAAACACGGCAGACACCACAAGGAAAACAACGAAGCTTTGTGGCCAAGTTGGGAACATGGTCATGTGGCATTTCCAAGACGGGAGTTCAGAGTTCTGAGCTCACTGGTCCTCAGATCGTAGCCGAGGTGCAGTTGTTAGGGCAAAAGGTGAAGGCTTTGCTAGATACGGGTTCGCAGGTCAGCATCCTTCCCTTGGCGCTCCTACTGAAAGCTGCACATGCCGGGTTTGATCTAGACAACGATGTCGAGGAGATCCCTACAGCTGAGGAGGTGCCAATTTTCAACGCTTCGGGACAACGTATGCCGTTCAAAGGCGCAGTACGTCTAACGTTAGGCAAGAAAGGTAAACCAACCATACGTGGAGCGTTCTTTGTAATGAAAGAATGCGAAAACGTACTGGTTTTGGGCACGAACGTTCTCAACAACTGGGGATACACCTTGAGTAACGTGGATAACTTACCACCGCACTCCCAATCCAGCAAGCACTTGCAGTTAGAAACAGGAAAGACTCTGCCGCAGGTGAAGCCCAAGAAGGCGAAAGAACAAGACTTCGACGCCCTTATCTGTGCGAAAGTATCTGCTAGGCAGTATATTAAGCCAGGAGAGACGAAAATCCTGAGACTTTCAACCACGGGTATGAATCCAGAAAGTGTTCTTTGGTCAAGGGACGACCTCATTCCGGATGCCGTCTGCTCTAGAGCGAGCACGGAAGTGGGGATCCCTGTCACGAACTCAACGCGGGAAGTGAGAGTTTATAAAGTCGGTGACGCTGTGGGGCAGTGGGACAAAACGGAGGTCACTGATGAGGCTCCCCTTCATTACGCTAATATGTTAGAGCGTACAGTACACCGTTCGGAGGACAGATGTGCGGTCCTATTTGACACGTTGTGGGACAACAAACAGAGTCGCCAACATAGGGCTGTGCTGGATGAGATAGTGCGGAACTATAATGACGTCTTCGCACTGACGGATCAAGAGCTAACACAGACATCACTTGTGGAGCACGAGATAGATACTGGCCCTTCTGCACCCATTCGGCAGAAACCGCGCCCAGTTCCGATCGGAACACGTGTAGCTCTCCGAGAAATCCTGACCGATCTAAGGGAGAGAGACATAATAGAACCCAGCAAATCGAGCTGGGCTTCTCCGATCGTACTGGTACAAAAGAAGGACGGCTCACTGAGATTATGTGTGGATTACAGGAAGCTGAATCAAGTAACTAGAATTGATAGTTACCCACTTCCTTCAATCGACGCAACGCTCCAAAGCTTAAAAGGGAAAAAGTACTTCTCCACACTTGACTTGTCGTCCGGGTACTGGCAGATCAAGCTGTCATTGAATGCCAGGGAAAAAAGTGCTTTCACCACAACTGAAGGACTGTATCAGTTTAAGGTTTTGCCATTCGGGTTGGCATCATCCCCTCCAGTCTTTCAGCGCTTAATGCATTCAGTGCTCGGGCACCTACTAGGTGACGAGGTCTCGTGCTACCTTGACGATATAATGGTGGCTACTGCTACCGTAGAGCGACATTCTGAAGTGTTGGGAGAAGTGTTGGAAGCCTTCCGCAAAGCAAATATGAAGGTGAACCCACGGAAGTGTGTGCTCCTAGAGCCTAAGGTGATGTTTCTAGGGCATGTAGTGGATATGCAAGGAGTTCATATGGACCCAAACAAGGTCTCCGCGATCACGGAGTATCCACTGCCACAAACTCGTGCGGAACTACGAACTTTTATAGGAATGTGCTCCTATTATAGAAAGTTCGTACTAGGGTTTTCCAAAGTAGCGGGTCCGCTACACGAACTAACCTCAGAGAAAGTACAGTTTGTGTGGACAGACGACCGTATTCGGGCCTTCGAGAAGCTGAAGGCTATAATCACGTCCGCACCAGTGCTGTCACAACCTGATATAGAGGGAGCTCGGAGTGGAAGGAAACCTTTCCAAATACATACGGATGCGAGCTATTTTGGTTTGGGAGCGGTACTCAGCCAAAAAGGCGACGATGGTTTACTCCATCCGCTCTATTTTGCTTCTAAGAGCCTGTCAAAGAGTGAGCGAAACTATCATATTACCGATCTTGAGGCATTGGCCGTAGTGTTCGCTCTCCGGAAATTCCATATGTTTGTCTACGGACTTCCGGTAGAGGTATGCACGGATCACCAGCCTTTGACAGCACTCTTCACCAGAACCAACGTGTCAGCCAGAGTGCTGCGTTGGGCGCTGGAACTTCAGAAGTACAACATAAAAATGGTGTACTTGAAGGGAGCAGCTAATAAAGTCGCGGACGCACTCAGTCGAGGAGCGATATTGGCGCCTGCTGATGAGCAAGCTGCCCAAATACCCAACGAACTGATCGTGGCGACGATCGCTAATGAACCGAGCTGGACAAAGGATCTCAGGAATGATCTCCTCTATGGAGAACTAATTCGAAGCCTCGAAGCGGGAAGTATGAACGGTCATACGGAGTCCCCGGGCAAAGAATCGAGGTTTAAAAGAGATGACTTTGCATTGGTCGACGGGTATTTGTGCTTTGTCGATAAAGAGGGCTATAGGAAAGTGGTTCCTAAGGAGCATCGGAAAGAAATATTCCTGGATGCCCACTCATCCCTCCTTGCAGGTCATTTTGGACCAAAGAAGATGCTGCGTCAAGTCAGCAAGGAATACTTCTGGGAGACGATGAGGAAAGACATCTTTCAATGGGCGGAGGAGTGTAAAATCTGCACTATCCACAACCAGAAGGCAAAAATGACTCCGCCACTTAAACCTATAGTGACCACGAAACCGTATGAAATGATCGGAATCGACATTCTGGAAATGGGACCCACGTCTAGTGGAAACCGTTATGTTCTGAGTGTTATTGATCATTTTACGAAGTACGGAGGCGCATACGCTGTGGAGGCGAAGACAGCGGAAACTGTGGCAAGAACACTATTCGAAAGATGGATATGTGAAGGTTGCCGGTTTCCTAAGTGCATCCTCTCTGATCAAGGTGGTGAGTTCGATAATAAATTATTGAATGAGCTATCGAGATTACTGGAAGTACGTCAGTTCTTCACGAAGGGTTATAACCCTAGAGAGAACGGAGTGACAGAAAGATTTAACAAGACCATTGTAGAGCTTCTAAGGAAGAAGGTCAGCATACCAATGGAATGGGATCGCATGTTGCCCTACTGTATGGTAGCTTACAATACATCTGTCCACGACTCTACGGGAGAGTCACCGTTTTTCCTCCTCCACGGGTTTGACGCGCACATGCCAAGCGACATCTTGAGTCAAGAAGTGTCAACATATATGGTTGACCTGGACAGTTACATCAACGAGATGGTAACTGGATTAAAGCTGGCACATGAGCACGCACAGGAACAAAACGACAAAGCCCGAGATCGCATGAAAACAGCATACGATAAAGCCAAACACGTCAGCGAGAGACCGCTGACTCTCGGCGACCGGGTGTACATGCGTGTTCCTGCGGAGAAAAGCTCGTCGAGGCATCCTAAACTGGTAAATGAGTGGTGTGGACCTTTCAGAGTGATAGAACTGAGTGAGAATAGTGCGCTGATAACGGCTATCAACGCAAACCAAGAACCTAAGCGGGTTCCGTTCGACCAGTTGAGAAAACTACCTAGAGGGTTAGATGATGAGCCACTCCAGACAACAAAGACTAGGTCAAAAAGGGGTAGACCGAAGAAAAACAAGTGTAATAAAGTATCTTGTTTCAGAGTAACGATCGGCGCTCCAAATGAGGATCCGCTTCATCTCTACTACCCCTGCACGTGCGGCGTTTTCAAGGAGAGAGCACACGTTGGACTTCCTGGTCTTCGATGCAATTTGGCACGCTCGAAGAAAGTGCGAAACTTGTTCGAGCTGGCGAATGTGGCCTCGATTGCACTCGAACCGGCGTGGGGAGAGCACCGAAAGGAAGCTGAACTTCTCAAAAAGCAGTCAACACACCTCACTGTGTACGGGCTGAGCTGTGCAATATCGGCACACCGTCAGTTCTGTCACGACTTCGCAGCGGCTGTGAAGGAAAAGGAGGGTGTGAGGCTCGCTCACCCACCGATCTTTAGCCACCACCCTGGCTACGACATCTCTGCGTACTACGCCCAAGCCATGGTCCGAAGAGAGCAAATTTCGGAACAGGGCAGCGATGATATGCCAACCAATTCGATCATATTGGCTGTTCCGAAAAGCTTTGGTAGGGTGCTGACGGACTTCGAGCCGGAGCCCACAGTCAAGTTTGTGGTCTACAACCATCCTGGAGATATGGCTGACCAACTTGACAAGCTGCCAATCAGTGCAGCAGTGGTGTGGGTATGGCCCGAGACCACGCCAAGTTCGCCGCATATGCGAACTTGCCTTCAGGCAATCGAGAGGCACCTACAGTGTGGTGGGACGCTGGACTGTTTCCCGGCGCCCTTCGAAAAACTCCGCCAGGATCTGTGGGAGCAGATGCGTCGAGTGTGCGTTGAGGTCGTGCACATGCTCACAGGCCCAAAGCGTGGGTTTGACGCACGCGTGATTGACCATTACGGTCCATGCGCAGAGGATATCCCTAAGCTCCACCCCGCACTGAGCTTGGGTTTGAGCCCACGGAAGGCTGACCATTGCTTCCATGGTTGGCAAGTCCAAGTGTTTCTGGAGCAGTTGAGAGATGCTGCTTCAAACACTCTGCGTCTGCCAAGATTTAAGCTGAAGGAGAGGAAACCGAAGGAAGCCCCGAACAAAGCGACCACGTCAGCCACAGCCAGGGACAACCACGACGACGACGAGCCTGCCGCAAAGAAGAGAAAACTACCGAAACGCCCCGAAGTCATGTACCTACGTGACCCCAAGGCAAAACGAGCTGAACATGCCCCATACATGAAGCAGAGAGGACGAGGACGAGGACAAGGACGACGATGAGTCACCGGAGTTGACTCTCATGAGGACCGGCGTGTGGAGTATGCTCATTCTGTTCTACCGTAACCGGAGATGTGCCTGTTGTTGTTTCGCCATCTCCGGCCTGTCTCATGAGCCCCGCCGATTTCTTCATATCCTCGTGACTCTTTCGTCACCAAGCGGTGACCTGACTGCCCTTCCTTGCCTGTCAATAACCCTCTGGTCTCATCCTTTCGTGTAGTCTCTCGTCATGCTCCAAGTTCTAGGTAGCCGTCTGTAGGAGGGACAGAGGACATTGATTCGTCTCTTCTCCACTGGCCACAGCGGTCGGTCCTTCACCCCTCTGTCCCATTGCCTGTTTCCTTCGCGGTGCTCGCGACAATAGTGCAACTGGCACTAAACAATTCTGTATAGCCTCTTCGTGCCTATAACTATTGCTGTATAACCGGATAAAGTTAATAAGCTACTCCAGTTGTACAGCGAATAAAAAGGCACACCCAGCTCGGGACCAAAAGAAGCCAGTACACCTCAATTAATATAAAAAATTACTAAAAATCTGTCTCTTAGCCAAGAAGATGTTAAACCTAAGTAGTGGATCGCAGTTTAGGTCGATTTGTCAATAAACCCATAAACCAAACATAATCAACAACATAATCCATAAACCTCGTTTTTAAACCACCTCTGACGTCACATCCTGATCTCATTGAAAAGCAAAATGAGCAGAATGCTTTTTCCCGAAGCCATTGATCCTCGTAGCGAAACAAGCTGAGCGCCTGTAGCTTTTATACGTTGTCCGTATTGTAACCAGTCCTTAGGCTTCATACACTTTGTGCCTGTGTCTCTCTGGTGTTGGAGGTTGAGACATCATTACATCGTTGAATAACTTTCTCATTGCCTCATGGTCAAGAACCGGCCGGTAACAAACAAGTCGGAACAATGTTACCTTTCTGTGTAGAAATTAGAACACCTAAAACCTCAACCGGTAAGCTGAAATGCAAAATTACCGCAGCGCAGGAGAACCGAACTCCCGACCTTCCTCGCAAGAAGCAACGACATTATCCGCCGCTCCCCGAGATCCTGGCGGAAGTTGCATCACGTGCGTACAAGAGACTACCAGTGATCGTGGGGGCACCGCGCCACCGCGACCATAGTAACGTCAAAGGCCCCCTACTCCTGGGCTTAACGTCTTGGGAAAAAAGAGAAGCATTTTTATACTGACTGAGGGGTGGAGATTCTCCCTGTATGACTAGCTTTCCCCGTTGGGATATACGCTTCAGACCAAGAGTGTGCGGAAATTTTTTTTTTTTTTTTGAAAAAGCGGAAGACGAAAGACGGAACGGAAACACTCAAAATGGCCGGAAACCGGAATACGAAACGCGGAAACGTAAATGACACATGTTCGCCATTTTTCCAAAAGCCGCATCTGAAACGGCGTCAGATGCGGCTTCTATTGTACTTTTTCTTGCTCAGAACTTTGCAGGCATCAGAATCTTCCACAGTTTAATGCTCATCCTCATCATAACATAGCATAACGAAGCATGAATTGATAACATTGTCATGATAACGTCTTAGCTATGGCTAGAGCAATAAACGAAAACAAATTCAGGGTCTTATCTCATTGTTTCTCACCATTTCAGCATGCAGTCTTTCCATATCTAGTTCCTGCGACGGGTCTTTCGTTCATTTTTTTGATGCGGATTTTTTTTGAACGGTAGACTTAACCGACTTAATCACTTGAGGTTAACTACGGACCCACATTTAAATCTGACTCGGATGAAGACTAAAACTGGAGAAGCCATCTAGATCATTTTCCGACCAGGAAGTGATTCCTCTCAACACTTTTAGGAACCAGTGGCATGGATAACGTGGTGACTGCAAGATATCTGCACATTCAGCCTTAGCAGTTACATTGTAATCACCAAAACTAGTACTCAGAATTCATTCTGGGATCTAAGACGATAACTGGATGACTGACTACTCATGGTGGGTCCACACTTCCATAGGAATATTCAGTCTATGCCACCCCAGAAACCCTACGCCCAAGGTGACGCAGCTGGACAGTTCCTAGATGGCCCTCAAAGGAATAGTTTTCTATCAGAATTCAATAAGTCACCATACTCAGCCAAAATAACAGCTCGTGGTAGATATTTGTGATGCTTCATTTAAAAAACTGAGTCGCATAACTCCATATGGATGAGTATCACACACAACGAAATTAAAAATTGAAATTTGCACCTTTGATCAGGAAAACTTATGTAATCTTGGAGCAGATAACAGCATACCACAACCTTCACTGAACCCTTCGTTTCATGGCACTGCGCTATATGTTTACAAAGTTTTTGTAGTTACTTGTAACTAATAGATGAAGAATTTTGTGATCATTCAAATGTTGAGTGCATTTTCTTAGCATACATAGCCTTTGTGGCACATTAGTTTTGTCCTGCACCCAGCCGTTGCCATTTTTGAGTGCTTTTGTTGGTAGTCTAAGCAATTTCAAGAATATTAATACTGGAGTTGTCAAACAGTATTTCTCTCTCAATTATGTGAAGAAGAACCCTTTTTAATGGATAAGCATATTGTGTTCAATAGAAATCTAGCGTCGAGCAGTGCCCATTTCCGTTTTCGCCTTCCGGCCCAAAAACAGGCGGAACAAGGAACGGAACGGAAGAGCCCAAAATGGCCGAACACCGGAATTCGGAACACGGAAATGGAAATTCCGCACACCCCTGCTTCAGACCCTTCACTTGTTAGTTGCCAACCGAATAACTTGGCTTACATTCAGCGCGCTGCCCCACAATGGACGATACACCTGCGCTGTAAGGAAATGCATGTGCATCACGACAAGTGCAAATTTGCGAGCAGTTTACTAACCTGTTTCCCACCAACTGATCCATCTAATCCTCACAACAGAAAGACACCGTTAAAGTTTAGCTGCGTCCTATCAGTGTACACTATATTTAAAGTTTTCAACCGTCTTACTATATAACTGCCCCAAAGCACAAAAAAACAAGAAGAAGAGCAAAGCGCCGAGTTGTAAGCTCACCTCAACAGAGACACCAGTCTCCTTCAGAATGGTATGAAGGCCAGATCGCTGCTGTCCAACAATGTAGCGATGCTGTGCGCGTGCAACAGTGCATGCTACAGACTTGACCGTAGCTTGCTAAAACTCAATAAACTCAGCGGCATACAGCACTTCCGCGCAGGAGAATGCAAAGCAGAGTCTAATTATTACCTTGTCCGCGATAATGCCACGGATAACTGCGGCAGCCTTGTGCACACCTTCTTTCTCTCCCGTAATAACGATTACCTAAAAACTGAATTTGTACTGGTGTTTACTGACATAGCCTACGTGAATGGCAAGAAATCTGATAGTATCCAGAACAAATCCAGCACGAAACTGTGGAAGCTTAACACAAGCATCACCGCAATGTGTGCTATATATAGGGCGCGGTGTTGCGATAACGAATTTTCTGGATCTGTCTTGGATCTATCTCCGCCAACTTTGTACCACACGAATTCAATCAATTTTTCCAGACACGGATGACACAACAGTCGATGCACCAGTGACATGACCTCCAAGTTATAAGTTATAGTTATATTTCATTCAAATTTGAGTTCTGTGCCACCTTAATTCATAACTTCATCATATTATCCATTTTCTTCAAGTCAAAGCGGAAGTCGTGTACAATAACATGCAAGCGGAATCGCTTTAGGAGACTTCATGTAGCTAAGAAAGTCTATGTCGGCTGGTAGTTGACTGGCAGCTGACGATATTGACCGAATATCCAAGCTCTTTCCAAACGATATGAAGTCCCGGATCGCCGCGTGACTGGGGAATCCGCTACAGGAATCGAGAAGAAACGTGCAGTTGTTAGTTGTGCAGTTGTTTGCTTGCTGTCCTTTCCGCCAGCTTCATATCGTCTCTCGAGCGAACAGCATCTAGTGAAGATCCACAGTTCAATGTCAGTAGGCGAATAACCACGCGAGGATTAGTAGACATTGTAGAAGTAATGTTAGCAGCGGCTTATTATGCTAATTCGCGCGAATTTGTAAGCATAAAAGAGACGACAATATGATCGAAGCGGTAGATCAAGTAGAAGGTAATGGGCTTCCTCCTACTAAGGCTGCACACAGTTCTGTGCGTTAAAAATTTTTTAATGAATTTTTTTCACAAAAAATTTTCGTGCTATTTCCGATAAATCGTTTAATTTCGTTAAAAAATATAATTAACTGCAAACTATTATTTCGAGTGAAAAAATCAAAGAAAACGTTATAGGCTTCAACTCCAACAAGTCAGCAGCTAAAGTGGAGCTAATGGAGTATAACACTGTAATCCCCCATCTCCCATGTATAAAAGAGGAAGGAATTTTTGTCCGCCGCACACCGACGCTGGGTTGTGGGGACCCCAGCGGGCTCGACGTTAGGATGGGTTTCTGACCCCACATGGCTCACCACACACGCCGGCGAAGCCGGCTAGCCTAGCGTGGCCCGCCCGGCCAGAGTCGGGTGCAGGCGAAGCCCGCAACCGACGCTGGTGCAGAATAAACAATTCAATATGAACAAAGTGCGGATAGCAAAATAAAGAAGCGATCAGCAACAAATTATCTACAGAGTGCGGAATAAGATCGCTACGGAATTATCATTCAAGATAGCGGTGTTTATCGTTAGTGGGCTAGTACCCACATCACATCGGCTAGGCATCTTAAAATGTGCAATAGGGCAAACCGCAGAGTTCCACCCTTTCCTAGTTCTTTGCGAAACCGTTTTGTGTAACTGTTGTGCATCTCGATTCACACCAATTTACAGAAAGAATCAATAAAAATACAATTAAAAGCCTATCAGCGGAATGCTGACACGTTGTCATCACACGATCTTCGAAAAGTAGCTTTTCAAATTTTTGGTATTAGCGAATTCTAAAATCGTTTAAACACGGGTATATGTCGCGAAGACGGGCAGCATTGGGAGATGGGAATGTCCCACACAGTCTGACCGTATTGAATGGGTGTGCCATTCAGAGAGGGTGTGTACAGTCCGTACCCTGATCGGCTAGCATGTGTTCGATCTGTGCCCTGCTTGGCTATTACTGGCTGGCCCGCTCCCACCTACCAATGCTGCTCATCTCCGCGACGTACCAAAATACGTTCAGCGGCCGAAGATATTCTCTCGTCTCGACTGTTCCAGGTGGCGAGCAAAAGTATTCTGGGATAAGCAGCGCCAAGTGAAGATAGGCATATCTTGCGCGGTTAAATCAGTATCTTTGTGAATTCGATGATGTGTTTGGGGGCTCGGCGGTGAAATTTCTAGCTATAAAATGCATTATTAAAAAAAAATTCAAATGCGCCATAAAAGACATGAAAATATCATGAAGACATTAAAATAATCTTTGATTTCAATACCTTTTCAGGAACAGTCCTAATGGGGAGATTGAGGCCTGAACACTAGTGAAGACCAAGGATATAAGTTATAAACTTACGGAGAAAAAAAAAGCCCGTTAAAGATTCCGTTAAATTTCTAAAAATTTCCGTTAAGTCGTTAAGCCAGATTTTAACGAAAAATGCCGTTAATTCGTTGAAGTCGTTAACTGTTAAATGTGCACCTCTGCGTCCTACGCAGTGAGTACACTGTGGTGGTACTCATCTCAGCTATATATAAAAATTGTATGGGTAGCAGTTTTCTAACTTCCTGTCGCTGTTCTATGCTACTGCCACATCGAAACGACTTTGACATTAATTACCACTTATTAACATGAAATAGATAATGTTTCATATTTCATCATGTTTTGCATATTTGAAACTTTTCTAGTGCATCACGAGGTGTCAACAAGGAAAATGAGTGACGTCAGCAAACTCAATAAAACGTTCAGGCAGGGTTTCTTCTTGAAAATTCGATCCCACGGTAAGAACGAAAAAACGAGATATAGTTCGAGAATCAAACTCTCGTCATTATATCAATTATTATTGCCACTCCTACCTGCACCATCTAAGCCATGAGCCAGCTCTTTGCGCCTCCGCAAGCTCGACCTTGTGGACCCTTGATCATTACAAACTTTTGGTGCATCCTACTCGTTTGCCCCAAGAACTCGGCGAAAACAAAACATATTTTGTTACTATTATATTTGGAGGAAGGAGATTCTCACTATGGTATTCGTTCTTGCCGTTTTGATGTACCGCTGAAACAGTTCTGTAAGTCCGAATGAGTGTCATCTCATCACTTGACAGTAGCTGAAGCACGGAGGCAAATTCAGGGAAGAAGCGGGAGAGGCAAAACACTGAATGCCCCCCCCCCTCAGAGTAGGATAGATTCAAATTTTTAACTCCTTTTATTATTACACCTTCATATTCCAACAGAATTTTAGAGGGGTGGAATGCTCAAAGGAAAGCGCAACATGATGTTCCATGTGAGCTGTTCATTGAAGAAATCCTTGCCTAGGAGGAAGTGCCCGCTACTTCCCTTCCCGTCCTAAAACGCTGTCCTATCGTACTCCATTTAAAAGAGATGATCCGTTCGTGTGTGCGCTCTCTCACTGACCTGAACAAGTCTCTACAACGTGCACAACCTGTGAAACAGACAAGTGCATGAATGCAAAACATATTAGGGTGGTCCGCATGTAGAGTTAATAGGATATCGAATAATTGATCAATATCGATCGACATCACGGAATTTCCTAAGGTTACCCTTTTGAGATGGCGGTGACACGGACATTACGGATCTACGGACGCGATAAATTATGCCATGTATAACATACAAGTGCTCCGACACGCCTAACAGCGTGTTTCGCACTTGCGCGCTTTGCGCGACTTTGCAGCATCACTGACCTATGGAAAGTAGTTTTTGTAAAGCATAAAATTCGGTAACATCTAGGACCTGGTGCGTACATTATCGGCATCAAGCCGTTTACCACTTTCGTGCGTTCATCATAGACATCCTCTCCGAATCGGCCATTGAGGTCATTGATTTGTGCTGAGCAGTACTTCTGTCCCTAAGGTTGTTCCTCCGCAATCGTTCTCATGCTCAACAGCAAGCGTTTCAAGCTGTCGTTGACATGTCTCCCGAAGTCAGGTTCCCCTCCCTCGATTCTTCCTACTGGATCTAATTGCTGGTCCGCCTTTCTTCTCTCCCCCTCTTTAGTCCCCATCTTGGTCTTAACTCCTGGCCCTCTTATTTGTATCCACTATTGACCCCTACTGGTCTCTTCTTGCTGGTTTCCCCGTCCTGGCCAACTCCTCCAGGTTCTTCCTTCCCTTCCTGGTCGCTCTACTGATTCACCCTAGAGGTACCCGTTAGTGCCCTTCTCCACCACCCCCTTAGTGGTCCTCCCATGCTCACGGCAGACGTCGGTGACACGTATTCGGAATCAGGACGATTGTTGCGCGACGTAGTGGGTCCGCCTTCTGGATCTAGAATCTCAGAGAACCCATCCTCCGAATTCAGAAGCTCGTAAGCGCTCGCAGTCGCCGCTGTGTCCAGCATAAAAAGGCTATGCATATGACAGATTCCTTGTTCCCTGTATGAATTCTCTTACGGCTCCCTTCTGTTTGGTTCCTCGTCCTGGTCCCGCCTCCAGGTCCCTTCTTCCAGATAGATTCGCCCCCCCCCCCCCCCCCGGGATCCTCCCTACTACTCTACCCCAATTGAATAGCCCTCCCACGCTCACGACACGACGATGGCGAGAGAACGGCCATTGGGCGACATCGGTGTCACATCTTCTAAATCCGGTCTCCATTACTGGTAATCGATCCCCTTGCTGATGCTCCTTACTGCCCCCCCCCCCCTGATTGGTAACTCCCTACTGGTCCCTCCTTATTGCCTAAACCTTTCTTGGTGCCATGTCCTGGCTCGCTTACATGTCCCCGATCGGTCCCCCCCCCCCCCCTCATCCCGGTGCCTCCTCCAGGTCGCTCCCTCCTCCACCCTCGAAGTCCCGCTTCTACTCTAACCTCTTTAGTGGTCTTCTCATGCACGAAGTAATGGCACGAAGTCGGCTTCTGAATCTGGACGCCCAGAAACGCGCATAGATGCTGTTGTGTTAAGCAGTAAAGGGCTGCGCTTCCCCTGCTGCATCAACATCCCACCTTCAATAGCAAATTTTGCCCGCGCTATAGATGATGAGGCGTACCTCAACTAGGTTAGATCACTCGACCGCCCTCGCTGTGGACGATGCGGCGTATCTCAGTTAGGTTAGATCACTCAAACGTCATCGACCGCTAACTCAATTATATAGTGGTAGAGGTAGATATCGATAGGCATCTGGCATACCTCCGAGTCGCTGAAGCGACTGGTCGCTGCGATAGTGTTGCGCGGGTTGCTATGAACTGCGTAGCTACCGCACAACACTATCGCAGAGACCAGTCGCTCCAGCGACCCGGAGGTATGTCAGATGCCATACAGATGATTCGCATGTCTGTGCATTTGGATAAGCTTCACAACAATTGAAGAAAATCAAGTGATAAACACCAGTCCCTGGATAGCGGTTTCTGGAGCGGAGTCCCCGCCAGCAGTCGACCCTACCGCAACGCCAACTGCTGGTATATACGATAACCACGTCAGCTATGAAGTCACAGGAAAAATTACCTCGTTGTTAGCCTGGCTTGGAGGAATATTGATCTTAGCACCAGTCTCCTGCGTCAAACTATCGTAGGTTTCATTGAACGGTCCGCGGACGAAGGGATAGAAGATACGTGGGCACAGAATATGTTCCGTTGCCAGCTTCGACTGAAAAAAAAATCAATTGAACACGGTGAGAAAAGGCCTAATACCCTGGTCGCATTTCTCCTTGGCAAACAAAAACCTGCACGTCTAAATTTCATATACTTTGGTATTAGAAGTAATGTCATTAACGGTCAGTCATCAAGGAAAAACATACGAAAAAGACGAGGTCAGTGGAAATGTTTTGTGGTACTCTCTTTTAAATTTGACGCGATAGTTATGTGCGCTATTGAGTGCAACTGCCGCTGTCTAATCAGAAACTATAACTACCTTATGGATGGAGTTGCGAATGGAATTAATAGAATTGTGCTTAGTGCCCTGTCATCATATGCTTGACAGCTGACAGCATGTCGCTTGGTGCTTAGGGATCGTCGTTGAAACCATCGCTCAATGGGAAAGGTGAAATGAAAAATGAAAAAGAAAAGCATTCAGTTTTCCACAACCATTTTAAGGTGTGTTTAGGAGGTATGCATGTAAATCGCAGGAAACAAGAAGTGATAAGCACCCAAAACAACGATACTTAGCGGAATAAGAAGAAGTTTCTTTTGCGCTTTTGGACTGCACCAATAGGTGAATGAGGATGCTCTGTTCCAAATCATGTACAAGAAACTATACTCTCAGAAAATTAGCATAGAAAAGATGAGTGGTTGGCTGTGGCTTTAATGAGGGTTCCTTATGGCGCAGAGAGCAGAATTTCTTTAACTGCGCTTCTAGCAAACAACTGGTGGGCAGATGAATTTTCTCGTTTGAAAATGGAGGTCGCACAAAGAAATTTGGTTAAATAAACGTTCTCCGTGAAGTAGAGTAACTCCAGCTCTCTGTCACATATGGTAAACTAACATGAAGGAAATCAGCCGACAATGCGACGAGGGCACCACTCTCATCTTCTATTTTCCAGCTATTAAGCGCATATGTGAATGGTTCACGGAGTTCCCATAACATATCTCTCAACACTATGGAGCCACTTTCATTTTTAGCCCGTGGAAACAGAAGCTAATCGTTCAAAAGCGTTAATTTATTTCCCTTCTATTACACTTTCCAAATCTACATTGTCCGTTTTATGTAATGGATACATGTTCGAATACGTCGTGTGAAAAGAACGTCAAACCACTGCAATACATGCTGAGTAACCGTCCATAACAGCACAAAAATCATGTTTCGAGCAATTTCCTCAGCCTGTTATAGATAATCATGGTTTATTCTAAACATTCTAATCGCTTTAAGCGTCATAGCTACCGCGAAAGCGAGCGCAACAAACAGTTTGTTCCAAGCCCACTTGCCCACCACTTCCAGATACTTCGCCTTATAAAAAGCATGTTTTTATTGTGGCAACCTACGGCGTTCTCCTACTACCTGCTCAAATCTTGGAAAATATCCCAAACCAATGCGCACTGGCCATTAATCGAAAACCTCAAACTATTCTCTCTGCTAGTCATGTCAATCCGAATAAAAGCTGTTGCAGCATACGGGTCTAACTACGAAGTGAAGTACTGACCTCTCTTTCCGAAACAGACTTGATGTAGGCTACGGCCTTCTCGATCCCCTCGCGAGGTCCCACGATCTTGATCGTTTGAGATGGGGTATCCCTGCTAGGAATAGTGATGCGACAGTTCGTATCAGCTTCCAGCTGACGCAAAGCAGAGCCTTCTTTTCCTATACAGCGTGAAGTTTAAGAAGTGAACCATAGATCGTTAACATCAGAAAGCGACGGACCTATAAGCTTCCTGTGGTGATCTTTTGGAATGTCCAAATCGCGACTGGCCTGAGTCTGCAAATCTCGGACAAGGCGTGCTTTAGCGTCCTCCACCTTGTTTCGGAGTCCCTTGATTACGACAGTTAGGGCGCCGTCCTTCGATTCGCTCAGCTCAATTCTAGTACCTGCAACACTGCTGCGTCTGATTTCCTTTCTTTCGCCATAGTGACGCCAGCTCTAATGAGTTCTATGTTACACATCCCTAGAAGAAAATCTTATTCTACACAAACCGGTTGCGGCGGCCACCGCTTGACACTTCTTATGTTCCTCGCTGGTGTTACCGCCAAAACTCTTCACCTTATTGGCACGTTCGTCCGCAGCCAGAATGAAGGACTGGAACATAAAAAAGCAGTAAAGAGCGACATAGAAAATGATAAAAGGGGATCAGTGAGCTATGACGACAAAAGGAAAAGTAGGCTTTGAGGAACTGAAATCACTCTCAAACGACCTACGTGAACAACCGTCTTCGTTCCTACAGCAGGCCTCGACCAAGCGCCTAACGGCTTAGCAGCTGTTGGAGCTGCCTCAGGCAGTTTGGGGAAGTCAGTCGAGTAGTCCATCTGGACGACATCGGGAACGGGAGCAGAGGCAGCCGATGTCTCACCATCTGAAATGATTCTATTCAACGCTTCGACAGCAGGTTGTCCTTTGAAAAAACTTCGTTACCCTCACTAAAGAGCAGAAATAATCTTTAACGGCTGTGTTGACATTGACCGTCTCCCACTTGAATAATGAAAACGGCATTGAAAATCATGCCACAGATGGCTTACCCACGATACCTCCCCATTCTTCGACCTGAGAAATCACCTGTTTATAACATCCCGCTATCGTTGTATGCTTACAGTGGCGATGTCCCAAAATGAAGTACGGTACGCGTCTAACTCGCAACATTTATGTACAGGGTGGCTGAAAAGTTCGGGCAATTTTTCAAAGTATTTCAGCAGTACGAAAAAACTACATAAACGCCAAAGATTTACAAACAAGAATAACAGAAACTTCATTAGATCAACAACAACATAATACAACAGGAAAATTCACAACAAGTGCTCAAAATTTCCTCCTTTGGCTTCAATACATTTTCGCAGTCGTTTTGGGAAGTCGCTGATGATGGTCGCACACTGCTCCGCTGTAATCTCGTCCCAGGATCTCAACAACGCCGATTTCAGCTGCTCAACGGTGGCGTATCTTGTAGTGGAGATCTTCTGCTCCATGATCGACCACACAGAATAATCCATCGGGTTGAGATCAGGCGAGTTGGATGGCCAGATGTCCCTGCTCCAAAACCCTGGGAAGAGCTCCTCGCAAACGGCGATCGTGGATTTGGCGGAATGCGCTGGTGCCCAGTCCTGCTGAAGAGAAAATCCGGTTTCGCCAAAATGGCTCGTCGCCCACGGCTCCAGTACGTCGCGGAGGACATATTGCTGGTAGCTGGCAGCGTTAATTTTGACGTTCTGCTCCATGAAGACCAGCGGCGTCTTTCCGGTAGCGCATATTCCAGCCCACACCATCACCGAGGCTGGAAAATGGCGGCGGCTGATGGTCCTTGCGGCCGACGTCTTCTGCTGACCCTTCTTAAGCAGCTGCCGGCGATTCTGATGGTTGTGAACCGGCTGGACCGTGAAGATCTTCTCGTCGGTGAACAGCACCTTCGACAAGCGACCATCGCCGACCAGCTGACGCATTCGCCTGCATTTCCTCAACCTCTCAGCTTTCATCGCGTCGTTGAGGAAGTGAATACGAGCTACTTTGTAGCTGCGTAATCCCAGCTTCCTCCTGGCAATATGCTGGACTCGTTCCCTACTGATCCCGAGATCCGTAGCCATCTTGTTCATCGATACCTCAGAATTCCGGCTAATGCGACAACGAACCTTGTTGATGTTCTCCGGTGTTGTCGCAGTGGTGGGACGGCCGCTGCGGGGACGGTCCGAGGTCCCGCCAGTCTCCTTGTAGCGTCTTACAATCTTGTAGACGGTCCTTCGTTTGAAGCCGGTTGTTCGAACTATGTCCGCGGTCCTCATTCCCGTCTTGTGCAGCTCGACGACGGTGATACGCTCACTTTCACGAGACATAACGCAAGCACAACTGAAAACGAGAAAACTGGAGCAACAGATTCTAGATCAAAATTGCGCGAGGAATACAACGGAAACAACAGAAATAACAAAAAACCTCAATTTCAAGGCCAAAAGTAGCGCCGCAAAAAATTGCCCGAACTTTTCAGCCACCCTGTATACCTGAGTGCCGGACGTTTGAATACGAAATATTCCTCCTCGAATAAAGACGCAAAGACATGAAACGACCCAGTAGGTGTTGGAGATTTAGAATATTAGCCCCTATAAACCTTGTTAACTTAGAAGATCTGTACATGAAGGATGAGGGATGTGAATGGATTCAGTCGAAATATGACCACTAAATGAGCACAGCTAGAGTCAGAAATCCACATCCGGGAAAGGCTGTTCAACCAGCACGTTTTGTGTTGTGTGCCGGGCTTTGCGAAATTCTGTGGAATGTCAGCAAACTTTCGATACCGCTCTCATCCAAACCGCTATCCATTTGATCGCACTGCTCATTGGTTTCGATACAGAAGACTTCTACGTTTTAGCAAGACTGTTTCGTTGCTGAATCGCATTATGAGATCCAAAGTAGCTCTGCTAAGATGGGATTGTAAGTGGATATACCACTGATAGCTCATGGAAGGGGCACTGTTTTGTATAGAATGTCTCTCTACATATTCGAACGTCGAGCTGCACTTTAACTTAAAGCTCATCGTTGCAATATCAAGTGAACTTACGTAGAAGATAACGAAAGGATAATCACGAAAAAGAACACACATTCTGTTAAGGGAAAGAATGTGTCGACACAGCGTCTAACAAAACATTCACCACAATAAAAAAAAAGCAAAATCGCTGAACAGGAGGGATGCGCGGTCTTTCTGACTGTGACTCTCGAATTACAATCAGCACACACAACGTGACACTATCATCTACCACACTTTCACAGCTGCTGTGGAACGTTTTAGGCGGGAGCGGGATGAGAATCACTATGAATCTTTCTGGTTGTTTGTATCTGGACGTGCTGCGCATTACATTCTGAAAACATGCAACATTTTCAATTACAAATTTCCAAGCTCTTCAATGCGGTCATTTTTCGGTACACCCTGAAAAAACTGGCGAAGTTCACTTCATGAAAATCGGACCGACACGTCCTCCTCTAGGCATGGAGTTGGTATCATAAAACATTCATCTGCTTCTAGCACATTGCTTCACCGTAACACACTGCCCGCAGGTTAGCTATGAAGTTTTTATGAGTCAATACAGGTGCACTGAACATCGCACGTCAGCATCGTTACTGCTCAGTTCTCATCGCGGCACCACTAATGCACACTGGTGGTAAGACAGGCCGGCAGATAGACAAATAAAGGGCGTTTAGGCAGACGCTGTCCTTTGACGGTAGAGATAGCGGTAGACAGCGGCGCCGTCGATGACAGCTATCTCATCCCTAGCACCACAATACATAGGCTTTAAGAGCCCGATGACACAAACTTGAGCTGCAGAATCCTAAGCTTAACTTTCAAAAAGATGCAATTAAAGGCTTTCAGATCTTGAAATTGAGCG
Organism: Heligmosomoides polygyrus polygyrus; assembly: GCA_947396885.1. Lineage (NCBI taxonomy): Eukaryota > Metazoa > Nematoda > Chromadorea > Rhabditida > Heligmosomidae > Heligmosomoides > Heligmosomoides polygyrus. The sequence continues at coordinate 65,174,082 of OX377202.1, forward strand.
AAAAAGCTGAAAATTAGACAACTGTAAAAGAAAGCATTCTCAAGGTTGAAGAAAAACGGTACAAAAATTCTATATGACATGCTAAAAAGACTATACTAACCCTTGAACTACGAATTCGAAATGAAACAGTCGGTCCATGAAACGAGGGGATTGTGACCCATGGGGCCCGTAACGTGGAACTGTCATCCTCAGCCCTCATCATTCCTCATGAACCCCAAAAACAACTATTTGGCAGGTTGCAATGGCCCTCGCTTTAGATGAGGGCAATATTATGAAGCCCATGTTATAAACAATGCTATTCACCCAACCACTCGCCGACACTGCAACCGCTGCTGTCCCCATTTCCTCAAAAGCATATTAGCAGAGGACCATCGTACAAAAGCCATTGTAGGCCTTGCAATTCTTTGAGTCATTGCCACGTTCTCCAAAACCATACCCCAAAAACAAACAGCGTTCTCTCTCAGTGGACATAACCACACTCACGATGGATAGCTCCGTTGGTGGTATGTCCGTTCTGTTCAAACTCGTGTCCGTTGTGCATTGCTCGTTGACGATTAGATGGGCTGTTCCGGGCCGGTTCCGTGTGACAGAAAGCAGCAGAGGGTCAGAGCGAGCCGAAGGGACCTGAAACGGTTCGGAATCGTGTGCAGAAAAGTGTTAGCGAATACCAGTCCGACGAATTTTATGGCCCAAAGGATAGAGTATCGATCGCTACAAAACTGATATGCGGCGACGATGGGGAAGAGAGAGAAGATTGGTCGTCCGTCCGACAACCGATAGGAGAACCAACCGTTTGGAATGCAGCACACGAATGAACGATTATCCAACCCAACACGTTTACCGAGGTAACGCTAAGAATGTGGAGCGAAGGGGTGGTCGGTCGGATCGCGGCGACCAATCGCCTGCACTTGTTTACCTACGACGGCCGAGGTTGAGCGGAAGAGAGGCACAGAACGGTGACCCCGACGCAGACCGAGGCCGGGACAGTCAACTGTCCGGAGGGTGTGGATGAAGCCGAGTTTCCGGCCTGTCTCTGGGTGTCCTGGTCGCACAGTGAATCAGAAGGAGGGGCTTCGGACAGTGGAGGCATCGGGACGGTGAGGGCGAGCGGAGAGAGCGCGTGCCGGCGAGAGGGCGACGCGTGGCACACTGCAAACCGAACGGCCAACGACCACTTCTGGAGCGAAGACACGGTCCGAGACAGCTCCTTGGACGGCTTGTCGACCACTACGCTACCCCGTTCCTCGCAAATTCGCAGAGTCTCCGCCACAGGGCGCCCGGAAAAGACCAAAGCAGATTCCGCATGAATTGCACCTGGCCGTACTGGGCTCTTATGAACAGCGAATTGCAGTACAAAAATGAGCAGACAGAGCTGTGGCAGGGAGCGCCGCTTATCTCAGGCTGGCCGTCGTGTGTCTGCCCGCCAAGTGCAGCGGTCTGCACCAGCGGAGAGAGCGAGTGTAAACGAGAATTATCGAATGCCACTGACAAACCGGGACCTGCCGGCAGGGCCTGCGGAAGTGTGGGATCGGTGCGAGGCGCGACCGCTAAACGAGGCGGCAGCCGGATCGTAGCAGTGGCGTTTGGTCAGGTAGTGGGGGCGCGGTGGCCGGCGGAGCAGCACAGGACCCGATACGATCAGGCGACCGCCCAAGGTCAACGGCAAAGCTGGGTCATCGGCGATCATAAACGCTCGAGAATTCGCCGCATTCAGCTAGGCGAACGCGACCGACCGAATGTCCCAAGCGGCGCACCGTCCGAGCGCTGCGTTTCAATCAATCGGACACTTCGACCCTTCCCTTTACGGCAGCACATCTCACGAGAGAAGAGCAAACCGCTTCGTGAGGTCGTCCACGAACAAACCAAGGATTCTGTGGAGAGGAAGGCGCACTACGAGCAGCGCTACACTTCAACAGAATGAAATAAGTCAGTGGCTCCAGCCCACGTAAGACCGCGAAAGGCTCGAAACAACGGCATTCGCCCAAGCGGTCCTTCTCCTCGTACAGAAGAGTGGCGACCAGGGATGAGCCGGATAAGACGCAAACAGCGACAACCCTTGTGCAGCCTTCATCCTGTTCCTATTACACTTGAAAGGATCGGAAGCCGGAAAAAATTGGTGCAAACATTCTCCTCGGCAGCGTGCATTCTCACTGGAGCGCACAATTGCCGCAAGAAGATCTCGGTCGTCCTACTGCTTCTTGCACGCGGTCTTCTGAAGTTGTAGCTACCTGGTCACGACTCCAGTTTTGCGAGGCGGGGTCGATCTTCGACAGTATTTGGGCAAAAATCGACCAAAAATCGCCTCTGCGCCCCGCATGAAGATCCCTTTTTTTCCAAAACTGATATATGCTAAGGAAACACGTTTCCTCTAGTTTTCAGAAAGTTCTTGCCTTTTTCAAAATTCGGAGAACTTACCGAGTCATGATTATTTATTCAAAATCTTTTCGATTTTATCGGACAAAAATCGAACCATACGTGCCCGTATGGAGACCTCATCCTTGAAAGCTGCTTCTTATGTGGCAAAAAGCATATTTCCCCTAGTTGTGAAAAGTTATTGTATTTCAAATTTTGAAAAACTTGCTGAGCTATGGTCATTTTCGAGAACGTCCAATTTTGTCGCTCCAATGACGTCGGAGCCAGATCGACCAGAGGTCCATCCAACCTGTTGGATCCAGAAAGTCATGGTCTTTTTAATGTGTTCAGGGACTGAAACTTTTAGTGGCACAATTTTAGCTGCATAGGTGGTCTGCTTCAGGAAGAAAACTATATGTCATAAAAAAACGAAAATTTTGAATGCGATTCGTCCTAATCATGTCGAAGATCGCTATGAAGAAGCATGTTTTTTTACTATGCAACAATCACGACCTACAATTTTATATGGCACAATTTCACTCTCTGATGTTCTTTTCATCTTTCACATGCATTTTTTAGATGGACAAAGTGAAGCGAAATCCAGACACCTGCGTGGATGACCTGCACTCTGAGTTCGACTACCAAAGTGAAGCTGAGCGTCAGAAACGGAAGCGTCTCGACTTAAATGATAAGGAATTCAGCAGCTTCGTTAGTTTTGCCTTGAACCAGACGGCCGCCGATTTAGCTTTAGTGGTCGCTATAAACCGTTCTCTTTTGCAGGAGAAGAAAGCACCTCGAGACGAGGCCAGAGCATGGTTTCAGGACGAGCATGGACGGGCACACAGGTATGTGTCTATTAAGTGCCTTACCAATCCAATCCACGCAGGTGGAGGACCTGCCGGCTGCCGCGTGCACCCGATAGCCGGTTCTTGGTTCAAATTTCCGAGGCAAGTCCAACCTTCCGTCCGTCCTGGGTCGTTCAATTGGTACAGGACTTATCTGGGAGTTATATATGGTGGGATGATTAAGCGCTGATTCCTTCCTCGGCTGGCCTCCACAAGTAATTGTATGTATACGTATTCAAGTAAGTGACCTTAACTTTGGCTCGCACTACAAATCGCTTGTGAACAATGCAAACTATCGGACTTACAACCTGTTCAAGACACTTAAGACAAACGATCCCCAGGTTCTTTTACGCGCCTACATATGCTATGTGAGACCCATCATGGAATTTGCCACCACCGTGTTTAACCCCTGTCAAAAGAAGTTTATTAAGCTCCTTGAAAGTGTCCAAAACAACTATACAAGAAAGCTGTTCATGAGATGCTTTAGAATGGGCTATGCCGACATTCCCAATGGTGCTGATAGGGCAAGACAGCTAGGTATACCCTCCTTATGCACTAGGCGGAAGATAGCGGACCTAATCATGTTATTAAAAATTATATCTAGAAAGCTTTTGATAGACCCTATAGAGTTTTTTGGTGTACCACTGACCAGAAATAGAATAGGGAGACTTAGGTTGTATCCCAGAGTTGTTAGGTATCAAGTTAGGTCGAACTTCCTCACGTATCGAAATCTTAAGGAGCTCAACCTACTTATAGGTGATGATGAGAATGTCATTAACATGTCCACGAATAGTTTTAGACACCTTGTTGTTCGTAAAAACTTTTTGTAGGTTTGTGTGTTGTTGTAATTCTCTAGAATTTCTCATATGTTTGATCGAGTTCCTACGCGTGTGATGATTTTGTTACCCACGCTTGAATAAATAAATAAATAAAAGTATAGGCCAAATATGCACTCAAATCGCCTCTACAACATCCCGTAGACGTAGAATGCGTGACACGTCCCAAAGGTATTGATTAATGCAGTCCTTCATGCTTTATCCCCCTCCCCAAATCCATTTGTCATTGGTGTAGTGCACTCCAATTTTCAGGCAGATGTCTCGCATGATGACGATGGACGCCTACTCAAGGCATAAAGAACTGATTAACTTGTATTATTTATCTCATCCAGGAGCGACGAAGATGCTGCAGCGAGACACGAGTAAGGACCGAACGGACTACGATGTGCTGAAGGTACAAGAGTTAGTGTCTTGTAGCGATGTATCTGTAACTGACCTTTGCGGTAAATCGCTCTTTTAAAGCGATGCGTGTCTACTGTTCTGTTGCTATAGTCACTTCCATGTTAAACTACTCCGAACAAAATCCTTCGGGATGGGGGTTACGTTGGGAAAGAATCAAACGTATACGGAATCTTGGTCCTCAGGTGGGCGGCTACAACTACACTACACTTTCATATATATTGTTGGTTGGTCATCTTCACATGAATGTTTGTTCTCATATTCGCCCCGTATTCGAAGGGCTTGAGGGCAATGAGTCTCCCGTCACTCCTCCTATTGCCTGAGCTGGATGGGTGCGAAGTAGTGGATATGGTAGTGTACTATGATGCTGTGTTGCAAGAAGGAAGAAAGTAGTCCAATTTATTTTCGAGCAAGAGCGGCAAGCTGACTGGTGCACAGCGAGCCTGCAGCGAGTGTTTCTATCCACTACCCAGGCAGTCGCTCCTACTAGAGGGATCACCGCCTTAAAGTGAGCGTGAAGTCATAGACGAGTCTTAAACGGACGAGTGAACTGCTACTACCCTCACAGAGTGAATTTCGTCCAGGGCCCGCATTCATCAACGACTTACAGCAATTTAACAGAGGAAATGTACTATAAATATACTATATATATATATATATATATATATATATATATATATATATATATAAAGGATAAAGGACGGCGTTACTCAATCCCTTCTGGGAAGCGCCAGCGCATTCTACTTCTACGGGATGTCGTGGAGGCGACATGAATGCGTATTTGGCCATACAATGACTTGCGGTGGCCAGCCGATGAACAAGTCAGCGCTTTATCCTTCCCAGACGAGTCTGGTACCAATTCACCGACCCCGGAGGGATGGAAGGCTTGGTTGGCCTGGGCGGGAAATCCGAACCAGGAACCTGGTATCGGGTGCACGCGACAGTCGCGCCTCTTCCGACTGCGCCACACGCGCTCATATATATATATATACATATATATATATATATATATATATATAAAATCCCTGATAGCGCGGCTTATCAAGCATATGGTGAAATATTTCGCTGCGCTATCAGGGATTTCGGCTGTATTTTCCTTGTTAAATTATTGTAAGACGTTGATGAATCCTGCCCCAGATATACGGTATGAAGGTTTTAAAGCATCGTCATTTTTCCTGATATACATTATTGACTGTTCCAGTTATTGTCGTAGACGACGATGTTCATCAAGGATTTATCCTGCTTTCAAAGTTTCTCGTAAATCTGTTTTATTGCCTTGGGAGTTGCAGCTCTCTAGTGTACCATTGCTCGTTTTATTTTTGTTCGAAGCTGTTCCAGATTTGCTCCAGATCACATTTCTGAGTCCGGGTTATCCGGTACTCTATGCAATGGTTTACTGTGTGGGCTGTATATAAGTATAGCAGTACAAAATGGTTTAGTCATACGTTGGGACGAGGTGCATATCTTGTCTACACCACAAAGCGACTGCAGGTTAATTCACGCTAATGGTGCCTTCAGGCTTTTGTTAGATAGTACTGGACTTGATCTGAAAGGGGGTGAGGGTAAGATTTGCATATCGCAAGCCTCCCCAATTAGCGCCATACTCTCAAATAAGGCCTCAATAACAGCCCCGTTTAGGTGCAGTGCCGAGATAAGTGGGTGGCCTTTACTAACTGTTTTCTTCGGCAACACGTATTGAAATGAATTTTTGGCAATTCAAAGTGTTAAGGTGGATGTATTAAGAGGTTATTCAGTTTCATATGTATTAGAGGAAAGAAGCGCGAGATCTAGTTAGTGGAAATAAGTAGTTTTCATGATGCTCATGCTGCGGTAGTTGTAGCAAAACAATTCTTTTTTTTTTTCAGGACAATCATAAATTTCTTTGGAGCGAAGCTGACGAGGCTACTGTGTCAACAAGTTGGGAGGCTCGAATGGCGAAGAAATACTACGACAAACTGTTCAAAGGCTAGTGAGTTTTCTTTGTATTCCGCTTTTGCCAGAACTTTTGTTATTTATCTTGTTTAGAGTACTGTATCATCGATCTAACGTATTTTAAAAAGAACAAAGTTGCTATGAGGTGGAGGACGGAGGCAGAAGTTCGAACCGGGAAAGGTCAATTCACCTGTGGTGCAAAGAAGTGCCAAGTAAATGCAGATTTGACCAGCTGGGAGGTTGGTCCTGTTAAGGCCCCCACAGAGTTCTGCGGCAGCGCCGCGGCCCTATGCTTAACCGTAGGGCAGAGATGCAGAGCTCGCCGCCGGCGGCGTCTTAGCCCTATCCTTAACCATTGCGGCGAGCGGCGCTGCCGCAGAACTCTGTGGGGGCCTTAACGAAGTACGACTTGTGGCAATTGCTTTATAACTAGGTCCTTTCATCTGTAGGTCAACTTCTCTTACGCTGAGAACGGCGAGCGGAAGAACGCACTTGTTAAAGTGCGTTTATGTCGGCAGTGCTCCGAAATGCTCAACTATGGCTCACAGCGACGAAAAGTCGAGAAGAAAAGAGCTCTAAAGACGGTGAAGAAGTGCGCATCAAGTTCTGCTGATGGGAGCGACAAAACCATCAGCTCGGAGGAGAAATCTGACAACTCGAAAGGTGCGTTTTTGTAGTCAGGATTGTGAAAGAGGACGAAACATGTCCCACCTCAGTCGAAGGCCCATCACTATAGTTTGAGAAGAATCACACAGATTGCCGATATCGTAGTTTCCAAGATTCTTAGCGCTTTGTGACTAGGAGAGAGTGCCTGCGGTTTTTGTTTGGTTTGCACACAAGAACGAAGAGGTCAGTAGTCCTCATGTTCTCTCACCTTGAAACCAGGCAATGGAGTTTACTATGTTTACATTTACGTTGTTTCACATGTGTGGTACATGTTCCAAAACGACTGGGCCTTGCAAATTTTTCTGAAATGCTTGGCAGATACAGATACAGATATTTATTTATTCCCTATTAGTGGGCGTCAGGTTTGAGGGCGGCCTGAATCCAGCGTCGCTGTTGGTGCCATGGAGTGCCAAGATTTGCGGACAATGTTCTGCCATGCGAAACGATCCAGAGTCATTTCTTTCGCACGCTCTAAACAAAAGCCTCGTTTACTCAAGTCGTCTTGTGCTCGCTTGCTTTATCCACTTTTTTCGGAGCAACTCGCTGGACTGTCCATCCGCTCGGTCTGCTCCTCCAAAACAATTTGTTGGGTATGCCAGCTGCTCAGCTGCCATTCGGTTTACGTGCCCAAACCACTTCAGTCTGCGTCTTCGCATTCAATAGTGGGCTTTTTGCAGAAAAACCTCCGTTTTTTTTTCGTTTGTAATCCGATCTCGAAGTGAAGCGTTTAGCATTCGTATGAGGCACCTCATTTGGAAGACCTCTAGCTTCTGCAAAACGGCTTTCATCAGGAGTACCCACGTTTCAGAACCATAAAGCAATATTGACATCGCAATGAATCGAAACACTCTCATCTTTGTTGTCAGCGATACGTAGTGTCCAGCGAGCCGAAGGCCATCACAGCCGTGCCAATCCTGCTGTGGATTTCTGTGGAGCATGAGACTTTGTTCTGCTGCAATATAGAAACTAGGTGTTTGAACTCCTCTACTGGTTCCATCTGGTAGTTGTCTAGGTGGAGTGTGCAATGTGAACCGCCGGTTGTGAGCGCCTTTGTCTTTTCAGCAGTCCGTAAGAAGGAGCTGTAGCGGCAATCTCTTGAAGAATATCATTTGCTTCTGCACCACTGTCTGCGAAGATAGCACTATCGCCAGCAAACGTGAGGTCCGTAACGAATTGATCTTCTCCTAATTGAACTTGTCCGCTAAACGCTTTCCGCATAATTCACCGGCCGCATGTTGAGCAGCAACGGCGAGAATGCGCATCCTTATCACACACCACATCGTATTGTAAACACATTTGAAGTTCCTTCTCGTACTTCTCGTGCAAGGACAAAGCTAGAACAGTTGGCGTAGGTCTCCTGCAGCAGTCGTACGATTTTCGGTGCAATGTGATCTGATTGCAATACCTTCCCATGAGCTGGCAAGCAGATATTATCGAAAACTGCGCGGAAGTCTGTGAATCGGATAAATATTCGTTTGCCATATTGTACGCGTTCCTCCATTATCTGCTTAAGAGCGAAAATCTGATCACAACAGCCCCTTCCGGACGAAAGCCGGCTTGCTCTTCTCCGGTGGTGCATTCACGTTGCTTCTGCAGTCTTGCTTGAAGTACTCTTGTGAAGAGTTTTCCTGTGATAGAAAGCAGGATTATTCCGCGATAGTTTTTGTTTCATAACAGTCTTATAGCCTCCATGTTTCGTCGATGGTTGTCACCGTCGACGAAACATGGGGAGATGTCACCGATACGATATTACAAGTTGCATGTTCTGAATTAGGCATGACTAAGCCTGGACGCCGCAAGATCGAGAAGCTGGCGTGGCTGTGGACTAACGACGTAAGAGGAAAAGTCCGAGAGAAGAAAAATTGTATCACGCATTCCTGCGCGACAAGACCGCAGACAAATGGCGTATGTACCAGGAGGCGAGGAAAGCGACAAAGAAGGCCGTAGCCGTTGCAAAAGCCGTCCATTATGATGATCTCAGTGATAAACTCGAGACGCGCGATGGAGAACGACATCTTTAACGACTTGCCAAAGCTCGCCATCCTCAGGTCGAGGACATCGAGAAATTCTTGGGCATCAACGATGAGAATGGCCACCTACTGACGAACCGCAAGAGGGCTATGAAGCGATGGCATGACTTCGAGAGAATTTCGACAGTAGAGTTTTCCCATCCGCCCATCCCTTGTGTCCTTCCTACGCACGGTCCTGTGCAGAAAATCACTGTGGAGGAGACGGAAGCGGCTTTGAAGAAGGTGAAGCCAGGCAAGGCAACGGGCCCCGACGATATAGCGGCCTGCCTATGGAAGTTGATGTGCTGGAGTCCTGCTGAGTGGCTAACGAAGTTTTTCAACCAGGTTGTTACGGAAAGTAAGGTACCTGGTAGTTGGCAGGAAAGCACGACGATCCCGATATGGAAGAAGGGCAGTCCTGCGGACTGCACGAATTACCGTCCAATTCGCTTGCTCTCGCACAGCATAAAAATCTTCGAGCGAATTGTAGATGGACGTATTCGCGATATCGTCCAACTTTCCACCAATCAATGTGGCTTCGTAGCGGGCAGTGGCACCATCGATTCCATACATGCTGCTCGTCTTCTGGTAGAGAGACATCGCGAAAAGCAGAAACCGCTGCATCTAGCTTTTCTCGACTTAGAGAAAGCATTTGATCGTGCACCGCGTGAGGTTATATGGTAGCCTTACGACAACACGGTGTTTCCGAAGAGCTTATTGAGTGGGTGCGCATACTTTACTTTGGTCCAAAGAGTAGTGTGCGAGCGCCAGCCGGCACATTGGCGGAGTTTCCTATCTCCGTCGGTGTTCACCAGGGTTCTGCGCTTTCCCCACTTCTCTTTGTTGTCGTCTTGGATGCCATTACGAGAGACCTTCAGAAGCCTGTCCCCTGGACGTTGCTTTATGCTGATGACGTAATACTTGCTAGCGAAGATAAAGATGATCTCGAGCGGCAGGCGCAAGCTTGGTACGGCCGCCTGACGATGTTCGGACTCAAATTGAACGTCAATAAGAGTGAGTACCTAACGGCTGACGTAAACGAGTCCGGCTCCATTAAGATTGACGGCACTGAGCTTGCACGCACTTCGGTGTTTAAATACCTGGGATCAGCAATAGCGTCTGACCGCGGTCTGATGGTTGAAGTGAACTCACGCGTGAGTGCAGCTTGGTCCAAGTGGCGTTCGCTGACTGGCGTGCTCTGCGATAGGAAGATATAGACCACCTGAAGTCGAAGATCTACATAGCAGTCGTCCGGCCAGAAGCGATGTACGGCGCTGAGTGTTGGGCAGCGATCAAGGAAGTTGAAACGCGCCTCAGCGTCATGGAGGCGAAGATGCTGCGCTGGACGGCTGGAGTCACGCGCATGGGCCGCATCCGAAATGGTGCTATTCGGCAGAAGTTCGGTGTTACGCCGATAGCGGAGAAGATGCGCGAAGCTCGCTTACGATGGTACGGCCACGTTCTGTGTGGAAAGGAAGACAGGGTACGCAAGATAGGCCTTAAGTTCGAGGTGGTAGGAAAGCGGCCTAGAGGGCGTCTGACACGTCACATATGGACATGAAAGTAACTGGCGTCCACCCTGATGAAGCACAGGATCGAGAAAGGTGGCTTCACGACACCAGAAGAGCGGACCCCTATACGAAGCGGGACAAACGCTGAAGAAGAAAAAGAAGAAGTAGGAGTGCCCTGTAATGGTTTTTAGAGATCGCATACCTTCAGCGTCTAGCATGGTGAGGTCGCCAACGTATCGCCATTTTTTTTGTGAAATGCTGAATTCAAACGTGGGACGGAAATTTGCTGCGAGCCAGATTCGTCGCTAATGAGGGCGGGTGAAAGCTTACCAGCACAAGCAGAACCGCAGAATCAATACTTTCTTGAACAAGTTGTTATACTTATGGTTGCATGTCAGAGGCTTCGGTTCTTGATCTGGATTATGAATTTGAGATCTCTGGTATCCTTATTCTTAAGATCAAAAGAAATTGTCGATAGGCAGCTGGAGCTGGGTTGATGTTAGCGTTCATATTTGTTTGCTAGCTAATAAATATATGATAGTAGAACTAATAACGAAATAAGTCAAAGATCGGCTCTATAATATGAAAGAAAGCTGCTCATCGGTGATATGGAGGCTTGGTAGCTGACAAGGAACAAAACATTTTTGTTTTTATCTAGACGAAGTAGTCACAGGACATGTAAACACTTATGAAACACTTGCGCACGCAACTGACTGAGTCATTCTGGAGCTGGTCTTGGATTTCAAGGGCCTGCTCAACCTGATGCACACCTCATGCGATGGCTTATAAGTCAGAGGTTGTGGTTGAATTGTCCAGGCATCGGAAGATTGTTATTGAATTTTTTATCTCTATTCAGAAATCAATCACAGGCTAGTCTAAAGCTAAGGTTCTGAAAGATCAGTCATGCACAGCTACTGGACCTAAACTATACGAGCTACTCCGTCACGCATTTATTGCGTTCACCAACTTGGTTTTCTACTATGAGTGACTGCATTTTTTTCTTCCGGAATTTAGCCTTTCTTGGGACGCCATTACCCTGGGGATTCCAAGCATGAAACAACAATGGCAGCAGATTGCTATGAAGTTCCAGTTTTTCGAAGCAAATACGTTTTCTGCAAATTCCTACAGGGAAGGGTCTGAAACGTACGTTTGGAGGAGGGAAGGGAGTCCTACGGGAGAACTCTCCACCCTCATTTGGTATTGAAGTATGTTTCCTTTTTGTAAAGTCGTTACCACACGAGTAGAGGATCTTCAAAGGGCTATTGAATCGCGGCGATGCGTTTCGTGATTTGAGAAGCCGGCATATGAGTCGAGAATAAGAGCACATACGTGGAATTTATTTATTGGTTGTGCTCAAAATTGCGCAGAACCTAGTACAATTGTCATGTAAGTTTAAAAACAGATCGAGTACTAAAAACAGTGGAGAAACAACAAAAAGTAAACAAATATCTAAAAAAGATAACGAAAGGAAGGAACAAATAAAAAGAACTCACAAACAATGTGGAAAGGTTCACCTGTATCATTTGTCCCCCTCCCCCTTCATCACCGACTTGCTCGAGCGGGCGCCAGCAGCGTCTTCATTCGTCCCTGTCGCGTGCTACAGTGCTCCAATGGATCATTCTCGATCGAGAGACACGAAGAGCGTCATATCGTTCGTTTGGTGCTTTCACGAAGAGGTCCGACCAACGCGTTGGTAGGCGTCCTGGTGTTCTCATGACATCCCGTGGAATCCAGTCGGTAACGGCTGTCGTCCAGCGGGTGTTTGCGAAGCGCATTACGTGGCCGGCCCACCTTATTTTCGACAACTTGGCCCACGCGACAGCGTTTCTGATCTTCGAATGTCGGCGAAGCTCGGAACTCCGGAGGCCTTCTCTCACTTGCGTTAGTCGTGTCACTCCGAGCATCGTCCTCTCGATTCCACGCGACACTGATCTCGTGTTCCTGCTCTGCTCTTGCTTTCGTATAGCCCAGGTCTCTGAGGCGTATGATAGAGCAGGAGGAACGGTGGAGTCGAATAGGTGGGCACGGAGTAGGACGTTCTTCGTCTTCTTCACGACTTCTTCGACGCTCTTGTAAGCTCCCCAAGCCGCTTGTTTCCTCCTGCTCAGCTCTGGTGCTAGGTCGTCGGCCATATTGACTTCCAGACACAGATACACGTAGCTGGAGCATTCAGAGATGTTCGTTCCGTTGAGCGAGAATGGGCATCAGAAACTTGTCCGTTCCTCATGAATGTAAAGGTAAATGTAAATACTAAAACTTGATCTGAACATCTCCGTTCTAAAGCAGTAGGAATCCGCTTGTACCCTTCCCTTGCAGTGCCTTCATTTCAGCTTGAAAACTGTAGAAACTATATCGCAGTGAGGTGTGGTCAAGTAGTCTCACTCCCGCACTCACTCAGAAGTCTTGCCACAAAACTTGCTGTGTCGAAATATACATATCGTTGGTAGGCAAGTTACGTAATGCAATAAAATAACAGACAAGATTGAATGAATCGGTTGAGCCAACCCACCTATAGTGTGTTATATTCGAACCACTCTCGAGCAGCATTCTTGGCTGGTCAACACCTAACGGTCAGGTTGTAGCTTTACGTACTTAAGAGAGGCGATGTTTCTTTCGGTGACAGCCATTCTTGCTTCTATAGCCGCAACTGGCTGACAATAATATCGAAACAGCCTGTAGAGTGGTAAAAATTTTCGAAATTTTTTTTGTTCAAGCCCGAGCCTCCCTTGCCAACCACAAACAATCCAGCAAGAGCAACGTGGGCATTATTTAGGTATTTATATAATAGGATGTTGACATTTTACTAGTTTTTAAAGGGGTGTAATTACTCTGTAGTTTCATGGAAGCAAAGCAAGATGATTAATCTAATCTCATATTCTGGAACCATCGCCTTTAATAACCAGTAACATCCTCAGTTTCCATCAGTCGTAGTCGTCGAGATTCTATGGACATCAATCACACATAGCGACATCGATGTGGAACGGCTAATTCGCAGCTGTTGTCTTAGTAACATTCAACACTCACCTCGCGAGCCTAGGTATGAGACCTGTCCGAAATAGGGGCGGTAAGACCAAGCATTACCAGTTCCCCATTAGCTGGGGAAGGTCAAGCCTTTTTAATTGTCTGTTGAATGCAGAGCTACTTCCGGCTTCGCTTACGTCCGGTGTAAGCAACTCTATCCACCTAGCGCAGCGATGAAGTAGATTTTTGAACGTTAAAGAATATCTCCTCTCCCAATTCCGCGATAGTGAATGTTAAACCTACCATTACGCATGTTTGTTGGTACAAATGCCCAATACTTGCTTATCGATAATTTTGATTCTTTTCGAAGGATATGAAAGAAAATTTATTTATTTATTTATTTATGTATTTATACCATTTTCAGCTCAAATTCAACGTTTTCGAAATCAAATTCAATGTTTTCGAAATCAAATTCAACGTCTTCTTTGCAAGCTGTACGTTTCAATGTTTACTTCTTCTCAAAAAATTCAAACATTCAGAAAAGGCTATCCAACGAAAATTAGAAACAACTAGCAACTAAAGCAAGTCAGGCACTTCAGAAGTGATGCGACATAAGTACATAGTAGTGAGCAAACTAAGCGATACAACTATACAGTATGAACAGGAACTATACAGTAACAATACAGCAATACAACAATAACTATTCAAAATAGCACAATGAGCAAGTCAAAGTAAGTCATGTACTGTTGAATCTTTGCCCCGCTACAGCTTCTGTCATGTTCGCCATCATGTGGAGGACGTAGCTTGCACAATCTTGCTGCGATACAGAATGAACACTCTCTTCAATAACTTCGGCCAGCATCCTCTCAGCGACAGGATTACTTAGGAGGCGCCTCGCCGTGGCCTTCACTTTTGAAAAAACGTTTTCCGCAGGATTAAGCATGTAAGAGTATGGCGACAAAAAACTTTAAAGTGTAAAAGTGATTGTCCCATAATTGTCCGCAGGTCGCCGCTTTGTGAATCCTGGCGTTGTCCATGATCAGCCACGCGCCATTCATCTCTTCGTTGTCGCGAATTCGGCTCAAAAGTTCTTCAATGAACTTGCAAAATTTGGCACTGTTGCAGGCGCCATCACTGATAATTTTCCAGTGGAGGATTCCGGTATTGTTCAATGTTTGAATTTTTTGAGAAGAAGTAAACATTGAAACGTACAGCTTGCAAAGAAGACGTTGAATTTGATTTCGAAAACATTGAATTTGATTTCGAAAACGTTGAATTCGTTTTCGAAAACATTGAATTTGATTTCGAAAGCATTGAATTTGATTTCGAAAACGTTGAATTTGAGCTGAAAATGGTATATTATATACGTCATAGGGCGCGCTCAAACACAGTAGCAAATATAGTAGACATACACTAGCAAAATGTCAAAACAGCAACTAACGCAAAAAAAAACATACTGAAAATTAGTCGATAAAAGTGCAGTCGAAAAACAAGAACACACATCCATCAATTTTAGAAGGGAAAAAAAAAACGCAAGGAGGAAACTGGAAGTCGAGGAGTCCAGAGTGGTCTCACCATGGTTTTAGAATTTGTGAACACCATGAAACTTTGGTCACCCAACAACTTGGTCTCTTAAAAATTCTGGTATCCCTGCTGCACGTATCCACCATTTACATTACATAAAAACATATCTATTGCAGCTCTGAATTTGAAAATTAAAAACAAATTAAACGAGGGACTGGCACCTAACTTTGTTGAAAGACTAGCCCAGCACATACATATTTAGCAAAAGAAGAATTATGCCTATGCTGCTTTCAAAAGAACGCGAATACAAAAACCTACCGTAAAGACATATGGCTCATGAGCGTAATGCGCTTGGTCTACGACCTTCTATGCGCACGATCCCAGGGCGGGCCCTGTATCTCAAAGGCCTCTTTAAACTGATACGCACCCCAGGCGATGGCATAGAAGGGAGGACACGCATGTTGGAACACATATGTCAGTACGGAGAAACGAGAATCATCAAAAGCATATGTACAAAAGAAGATAGCACTCCAAATATGGGTGATCATTTCCAGCCGTTCGGTAATAGTATACCAAGCACCCACGTGAGTGGCAAGGTAGTCAGTAAGACAAAGCAGAGTGAGACATAACTTTGCCAAATTTTTTAAGTAGAAACATTGTAGCTGAAGGTAGAGGGGATTGGGATAAAGGACCTGTGGATGAACATAAATAAACTGGCAGCAGGATAAATCGGGAAATATGTTGGCTTTGTATTCAGCAATTTCTATTTGCATTTAGTAAGACCACAGAGGACTACCCGTTAAATAAATTAGCGGAAGCAAAATCAACCCCTACTTTGACAGGCAAGCAACACAACATTGAAGAAACCGGTCACCATGGAAAACAATCAGATATTAGCCAGGAACAAATAGCAAACAGAAAAGCGTAATAGTGAACAAGAAGTAGAGCATAACCGCTAAGGAACATTGCTGGATTAGTTCAATCATTGACTGCATCGAGCTGGAGAACATATTCGAACTCATAGTCCTCGCTCAATACGAAGAGGTGCCATTCTGAATAAAAATCCGTTTTAAACTACTAGCGAAAATCTGTAGTTCCTAGAGTCTCTAATACATTTATCTTTTTTAGATTCCTTTTGAATATTTGGCTATTCTGAGACGCCAATAAATCTGCAGGCAACGAATGCAACCATCTAGCGAATCGAAACAGCACGAAATGGAACAACTTTGATCGTTTTCTTTTCTGCAACCTCATATAATCAAGTCTAAACCCACCTGAACGCCATTAGTAAGTCTGAAGATCCAGTATTTGCTGGGAGATAATTTAACTTCACCACGAAAGATGCGAAAGCCAAATATAAGATCTGCAGCTACCCTTCTATACAGCAACGTTTTGAGACCTAGTAGCTTTAACCGTTCACCATCTTCTTCTTCAGCGTCTGTCCCGCTTCGTAGCGGGGTCCGCTATTCTGTGGCCGTATTCATGAACGTTCCCGGGAACGTTCGAGGCTTCCCGCGGGAAGCGACCGGGGCGGGAAACAAAATGTCGTATTCATGAACCTGGCGGGAAGCAACGGGAGCCTCCCGCGCCGATGGCGGAGGCTCCCGGCCTACCCGCACTCAACCGTTCGGGAACACCGGGAAGCTGTCAATGAAGAGGTGTGTGTAATTGCACGCAATAGGATTTCGATGGCTGTTTTGGCATCGAAAGCCATCTTAACGGGGAGTTATCTTCGCCGTTCGTCACGTAACGTTTTCCTAGGCCATCTTCGAGGGTGAGGGGTGGATATTCTCTTCCTAAGTGCGATTGCCGCTTTCGCAATTTATTAGTATAAATTGCTTGTTAATTTAGGAAAGAGAGAAATTGAAAGGCAAGTGCTTCAAAATACATAAAACTCGAGAGTCCGCACGAAGAAAATGAGGAATCGACAATCTTCAATGTTCCGGACAGCAAAAAGATTTGCTGCTGAGAAGTGCAGCTAGAATATGCTCTGCAATCTATGTTAACCTAGAAATGCAGAGTATCCCAGAAAATGTCGTCACTGTCTTATAGCCTACTTTAAAAAGCAGAAAAAACAAACTTCCAATGGCTGGCTACGAGACGTTGAACCATATGGGGCTTTGATGAGACAGTAAAAATTCTCTAGATTTGCAACTTTTTGATAGAAACGTGTTTTTTTCAAGCCGTCTCAGAGCTTGATCGCGGTAAATGATCACAAATTATTAGCGATCTATGTAACGAACGATGAAATTATGCTTCATGAAAGCTATACGCGAATTCTTGACTGATCATGGAGTAATACTTTCCAGTCGCAAATAAATTTTGGAGCGGAACAGAGCTGGCTTTGTTGAAGAATTTCACGGATTCATCACAAGGCAGCGATCGTCTACCCGAGATGCACTATGCAATATTCACTTTTCTGCATTTGAGTCTGGTGGTATTTGAATGCCGTTTCGGCCTGCGTAATGCATTCTCGCACCACTCGAAATCATGTCAGCCTTTTATTCGTTGTACACAAATCTGGCGTTAAATTACCTAGAGATCGTTGAAGAAGACCTTCGTAGAGGCGAAGGAATTGAACCCTTCCTTGTTCGAGCATATATTTGCGGTTCCACTCATGTAATCTCTAAAAAATTGATAAAGAAATACCGTCAAACACTCCACACACAGATTCTGAACGGCTGCAGGAGGTGCCTATTGTCCAAAATTAGGCAAAAAATACACAAACTGGAGCGCGCTAGATGTGAGCGTCTGGTCACATTTACGAAAATTTACGATTTACGACTCAAAAATTGTCGTAAATCGTAAAAAAGTCGTAAATCCTCGAAAATCGCCGTAAATCTCAAAATCGTAAATAGTAAATCGCTATTACGCACACCCCTGGAAATTTAGGAAAGAGGTGACGCAAACTAAACTCCCGACTGAAAACGGAAATCTCGAAATGTTGCTGTTCTTAGTTTTGACTGTAATGCAGCCTATTCTCGTCCACTGCGCTTCTGAGCCACAATTCCGTGTCCTTGAATTCCGGTAAACCCAGAAATACTTCAATATTCAGTTGAAAACCCTGTAATTTGAGAAATTAGTTTTTGAAATCTTGCAATTCCCGCCTCCGCTGCGAATCTAACTCGCGCGTCGCGGTCGCTCCTGCTTCCCGGTCGTTCATGAATAGCGACCGGGTTGCGGGAAGCCGGGAGCGGGATGCGGCGGGAGCGGGAAGGCATCTCCGGCCTTCCCGCTCCCGCCGTTTCATGAATACGGCTACTGGTGTCATGACGCCACCTTTCCCGATCCAGCGCTAGATCAGGGTGGACACCAGCCGCTTTCAAGTCCGTATGTAACGTATCAGCCCAGCGCTACTTCGGGCGCCCTCTAGGCCGCTTTCCTATTACCTCGAAGTTGAGGCCTATCTTGCGGACGCTATCTTCCTTTCCACGCACAACGTGGCCGTACCATCGTAAGCGAGCTTCGCGCATCTTGTCCGCTATCGGCGCGACACCGAACTTCTGCCGAATAGCTTCGTGTCGGATGCGGTCCATGCGCGTGACTCCAGCCGTCCAGCGCAGCATCTTCGTCTCCATGACGCTGAGGCGCGTTTCAACTTCCTTGGTCGCAGGCCAACACTCAGCGCCGTACATCGCTACTGGCCGG
The DNA here is from genome assembly GCA_947396885.1 of Heligmosomoides polygyrus polygyrus. NCBI lineage: Eukaryota > Metazoa > Nematoda > Chromadorea > Rhabditida > Heligmosomidae > Heligmosomoides > Heligmosomoides polygyrus. Next base: position 65,192,765 of record OX377202.1, read on the forward strand.
ATGACTGCCCTGTAGATCTTTGACTTAAAGCGCTCTGGTATCTTCTTGTCGCAGAGCACGCCAGTCAACGAGCGCCACTTGGACCAAGCTGCACTCACACGTGAATTCACTTCGACCATCAGTTTGCCGCCAGACGCGACTGCTGATCCCAGGTACTTAAAGACCGCAGTGCGTGGAAGCTCGATGCCGTTAACCTTGATGGAGCTGGACTCGGTAACGTCCGTCGTTAAATATTCGGTCTTCTTCACGTTCAATCTGAGTCCAAACCGCTCCAAGCGATCACACCAAGCTTGCAACTTTCGCTCGAGTTCTCCTTTGTCTTCGCTAGCGAGCATCACGTCATCGGCATAAAGCAACGTCCAAGGGACGGGCTTCTGAAGATCTCATGTGATGGCATCCATGACGACAACAAAGAGGAGTGGGGAAAGCGCAGAACCCTGGTGTACCTGGTGTACTCCGACAGAGATTGGAAACTCCATCGAGGTTCCAGCTGCAGCTTGAACTTGACTCTTTGGACTAGAGTAGAGAATTCGCACCCACTCTGTGGAGCTCTTCGGGAACTCCATGATGTCGCAAGGCGTACCATATCACTTCACGCGGTACGCGGTCAAAGGCCTTCTCCAAGTCGAGGAAGGCGATATGCACTGCCTTCTGTTTCTCGCGATGTTTCTCTATCAGGAGGCGGGCGGCGTGAATGGCATCAACGGTGCCACAGCCAGCCACGAAGCCGCACTGATTGCTGGAAAGCTGGACGATGTCCCGAATTCGTCCATCGACAATTTGCTCAAAGATCTTCATGCTGTGCGAAAGCAAGCGAATCGGACGGTAATTGGAGCAGTCTGCAGGACTGCCCTTCTTCTTCCAAATCGGGATCGTCGTACTTTGGCGCCAACACTCAGGAATCTTCTTTTCCGTTACAACCTGATTAGAGAACTTCGCCAACCACTCAGCAGGGTACCAGTACTTGGACTTCCACAAATCAGCTGCCACGTCGTCGGGCCCAGTCGCTTTGCCTGGCCTCATCTTCTTCAAAGCCGCTTCAATCTCCTCTACGGTGATCTTCTGAACGGGGCCGTGGGTTGGAGTCGTTGAAGGGATGGCTGGATGAGGGAACTCTACCGTAGAGATTTCCTCAAAGTAATCGCGCCATCGCTTCAATGCCTTCTTGCGGTCCGTAAGAAGATGGCCGTTCTCATCATTGATGCCGAAGAACTTCTCGATGTCCTCGGTCTGGCGATGGCGATTCTTTGCAAGTCGGTACAGATACCGCTCACCATCGCGAGACTCAAGCTTCTCGCTGACATCTCCATAATGAGTGGCTTTCGCAACAGCCGCGGCCTTCTTTGCAGCTTTCTTCGCTTCTTGGTACTTCCGCCAGTTATCGGCTGTCTTTTCGCCGAGAAACACGTGATAGAGCGACTTCTTCTCTCGCACTTTTGCTTTCACGTCGTTTGTCCACAGCCATGTCTGCTTGTCAACCATCCGTCGCCCAGGCTTCGTAATGCCGAGTTCTGACTGTGCAGCTTGACGAATCGCGTCGGTCGCCTTCTTCCAAGTTTCGTCGACAGTCGTGACTGTCGGTAACCGCACGCAAGAAATCACAGCTGCTTCCTTCTCTCTCATTCGCCACAACTTGATTCTAGCTGCACCGCATCGCTCAACCTGCTTCAGCCTCGGAGGGGCGATCTTCAAAGTGCAGATCAGCGGTCGATGCTGTGGGGCGACCGTCTCATACGGCACGACTTTCGCGTCTGTGATAAGACTCCGGTCGCGATCTCTCACAAGGACAAAGTCTATCTGAGTTTTGTGCTCCCACTGTAGTATGAGATAAGGTGCGAGTCGCGTTTTCAGAAGACGGTGTCCACTATGGTGAGGTTATGCGATTCCGCGTAATCAAGAATGCGCTCACCATCGGCGTTACGTGATCCGTATCCGAAGCCACCATGACAGCTGTACCCGTCTTTCGTAGCACCTACGTGCCCATTAAGGTCACCAGCGACTATGATGACATCTTTCGACGGTACCACTGCTGTCTTCTCATCAAGCAGGCTCCAAAACTCTTCCTTGGCTTGATCCGAGCAGCCAGTCTGCAGAGCATACGCTGAGAAAAAGTGATAGAGTCACTCCTTAGCGGCGACAACGATCTTCATCAATCGATCGTCAAAGCGCTCGACGCTTACAATCGAGTCACGAAATCGTTCGGAGACGATTATTCCGACACCACTGGTGGTCCTGGGACTTCCACATAGAACAGCCTTAAAGCCACGTCCTATGTCCATTGACTGGCGGCAGGACCACCTCGTCTCCTGCACCGCACAGAAATCAACTCTTCTACGCTCCAGTGCTTCAACCAACTCGCACGAGCGGCCCGTCAACGTACCCACATTCAGCGTTACCACGCGGGTCCTGCTTACGTTACGGGACTTTCGGACTAGCTCAGTTGCCCCCCGATGCCGTCCTCGCATCGGGGACGCTCGCATACTTCTCACACTCGCCGGGCTCTGCGAGTGCGCGTCGGCTCCCGTGGACGCCGTAGCACTATCTCGAAACACTTGAGCTGTCATACACCATGTGATGTGACATGGGTCTTCGTAGGCCGGCCTGTCACAAGGGCCTGTCGCCTGCAATCGAGTGTCCGTGTTCGGCTTAACTCGCAGAGCGAGTAGTTTTCAGTGGCACCACGTGGAGGAACGGACATCGTCACCTTTAACCGTTCACCATAAGGCGGTATAAGCTGCCAATGCAAACCAGGATGTAATCGGCAATAAACAAACCTAGAAAACGTTTGCTGCACTTTTTCAAGCTTATGCATTTGTTTTATAGTGAACGGACTCCAGACCTGGGAGCTGTATTCGTGATGGGGAAGTACGTATGATTTATACAATCGAATAAGTATCGACGGATTATCAGTGTGGACGTTACGAAAAATAGAAAAAAGTGTCACATTGGCCTTCCTCACAATTCGATCAATATGCGAAGAAAAGCTCAGCGTGCTATCAAACAAAATCCCGAGATCTTTCGTTTCCCGGCAGCTCTCTAGCGCAACGCCATTTATTTCGTATTCAGTGGTCGGTAGATCCCCATAATGTAGAGCGAACGACTTTTCGCGATTAATGGTCAAGCTCCATTCTGTAGCCCATTCACTAAGGTTACTAATCGAACGTTTCATGGGTTCTCGTACTTCGTCACAGTTTTCGGTGTTGTAAATTCCGTATATTTTTATATCCTCGGCATACAACTGAACTCGTATGTTCGGTGAAGTGCCAAGCAAAGAGGGTAGCTCCATTGTATATATCAGATACAGCAATGGCGAAAGAACACCCCCTTGAGGTACACCACTCGTGCAACGATAACGTATGGAGAAATTGCGGCCAACTTTTACCGTCATATGTCTCTCATCAAGGTAAGAATCAAACCACCTCAGAAGATTGCCGCTTATGCCGAAAAGTGCCAACTTCTGAAGTAGCTTGCAATGACTTGCCCTGTCGAAGGTCTTAGATAAATGTTAAGTCAGTGATCATACGCCTCTCCTGCTGTGTCGTTAATCCAAATATTCCCAACTTAGGTGTTTCGTTGTGATAGTATTGGTCACGCAGGAAGTGGCGTGTGCTGTGTTGTAAAAAGGAATCTCATTATTGACCATTATTGACCACAACAACTTATCTGCTCCTGGGAAGGCTGATGTGCATGTTCTCCAGCATTAAAGCCTCTTTTACACGTCTTATCACCGCCTACCGCCCACCAGTTCCTCTAAATATGATTGCATAATCCCTCTATCTTCCCCAGAATTCTCCCTGAATGTGGCCTTCTCTAGTACGCTAATAGACCTAGAATTGGCGCGAACATCCTCGATTAGGTGTTGTCTTCTTCATCAAATGTTTTTTATCGCAACCACTCTCCCCATTAGCTAATTCCGACCATTGTTTTGATAGGTAAGTCGTAGTGGCTCTGGCTCCAGTCGTCCGGGAGTCTCGGAGAGGGCCACGGGGGCAGCTGCATTGTCGTCTCAAGTTCAACGAGAAATGAAGGCGATCAACCTAGACTCAAAGGTTCTCTGATCTTTTTCTCGTCTCCTTTAAAGTAAAGCACAAATTCGCTGAATTTTGCTTCCTCCTTACTCTTACTGAATGTGAACTACTCAGCGCTGGACAACTACTTGAGTCGATTGGATATGGGCTTTTAATCAATTCACTTCCATGTCTGACGTTTACCGAAGCTTTTGCAGAGTGCTTCATGATGCTTTTGCAATATTTGTGCCGTTTAAATTTCCTCAATGTGGGTCGTTGAAATATCCTCGCATATGTACTTTGATCTTTCGAAATAATGTCTTTTGTATGAGTCAGGATGCTCCCTAAATAGTCATGTATACAACCATGTGTCAACTAGGCTGAACTATTACGTTAAAAGAGTCTTCTCTAATTACGAAAGGCGACTTGTACCTCCGCCATAAGGTCAGAAACCACTGTCCCAACCTCAGTTGGACATGGTTACATCAGTGGTTAGCTTGGGTTCAGTCTTTAAAACGGAACCGCTGCTATCTCAGCGCTTGGTCAGATGGAATGTACGATGGCCGAATTGTTTCCGAGCACGAACTCTTTCTGGGATCCTGTGGTGCATTAAAAATGTTTCATGCGCCTATAATTTTGCTGCAAAAAAAATCAGTATCAGAGAAAAATGCGCTCGGCTTTGTGAACTGGTTGGGAAGACCATTAGACATATCCTGAAACTCACTGTATCGAAGCCCCATCTGTTCTAAGGCTTGTCACATCATTGGTTCCCTTTTGCTGTGTCAAGGGGGCTGTCTCGACAACGCTTGAGTCACTATACGCTAGTGCATCTGCGCTGCCGAGTTCGACACATTCTTTTTTATCATTTCATCACGTGTTTACGCCACAAAACCAAGCAAAATTCAACATAGGCGTGAACTCGGGTGTCAGTGACTGCACCCGAAGCACGTATTGTGCGTGAGGATTGCGCTAGACCGTTTGTCGATCGTCCGCTGTCTCCATTCTTGTCATGACCTTGAATACAGACATCTGCATCAACCTCCGAGAGCAGTGCATTATCTTCTGGGGTTGTTGTAAACGGATCCTGTCGTTCTTATACGCGCTTTGTTCGAGTTGTGCTTCAATGGTTTTCATTTTCAAGGTGAGAGTTCGACGTCGAAGGAAATCAGTGCATCGGATGCATGGAGCGGACCTGTGCAGGAAATGACGAGGACGATTGACGATGACATCGATGAATTCCTGGACGATCTTTTCGACTGAGGTATTGCTCCTGTGTGTGGTCAGCTGTATTCTGTTGTACAAAAGTTTCGTGTTTACCCTTGTCCAGGTAGAGGTACATCACAGCTTATTCTCTTATAAGGAATGGGCACTCTATAGCCGTTAACGGGATCGTCTCCGTCGTTGAAAACGTGCTTGTCGTCCCCCTCTCTGTCGTGCTCCAGTGTCAGTTGTCGGATTTGAGGTGTTAATTTGTTCTGCTGTGATGCAGTTTTTCAGTGCCAATAAATCATTTTCCTATTACAAGCCGCATCCGAAAAATTGGCTCCTACGCGGGCACGAGTAATTTGTCGAAATGCTCATCCCCTAGATATGATTCGCAAATCGTGGTAATTGGAGTGGCGCGGCTCTTTGATGCGTCCGCACGAAACCGTGCCGTGATTGAGTGGTCACTAGTAGCACACAAAGGCGTGGTGTGTATGTATTTCCAAGTCATTTTACTCACAGTCGTTCCTATAGGACATCGGTCTAACGACTTCTTAACACTGGCTCTCGGTCGAAACGTATCGCAAACGGGGCATCCCCGAGGACCGTGCCTAATATCGCCATTAGATGGCGCGCGAGGATAAAGCGTTTTCACCCGGCAAATCTGACACATGAGATGAGGTTGCAGTGACAACGGAAGTACTCCAGACGACAACCCCTCGCAACGGATATTTCTGAGGAATGCGCAGTCAGCAGCAATAGTAGATGGCCTGCCTTAGATGAGCTGCGTCTTGCACTGATGCTGTGAGCAAGTGCGCTACTGCGGACAAGCCGGGAAGCGTTGCCGCCTTTGATGTTTTTATGCGCGACCTTCATTTGCGGAGTAGAGTACTTCCCTGCCTATATGGAACGGCGTGACTGATCTAAGAATGGAGCAAATTTCTGTTGATGTAGGTGTTGAGGTGAGGCGCTGGCCGCACTGCTCATTCATTCGTTATTGAAGACGATTATGTTGAGGAAACTCCAAAAAAGAAACTTTCCAGCTCAACGTTGACAAGTGCTCCCGGCAAGTTGGGGTCACGAAGCACGCCCAGATTACATTGCCCTTTTTATCGGCAAAACGACTACTTCCATGTTGATCTCTGTCAGAGATACGTCCAAAAAGTCATGTCTGAATCTAACTCAAGCTGCTACAAGATTCCTCGCTTCGATAGGATCGGAAATGGGAGTGAAGGGCAGCTTGATTTTTACCACGTACTGAATCAGAATGCGTCAACTAAACTCGTGAAAATTCAGATTCACTTCAAATCTCTGAAGAGGTTCACCTCATTACTGAGAAGGATGCGAGCTTCCCGATTCTTGAAGTGAGGTTAAACTATCCCGCTGTATCTTCGGTTACGCAATCTATCTACCACTATGTTGGTTTAGCTCCTTGCCCTGCAGATGATGAGGCGTATCTCAATCAGGTTGGAAACCTGGCTGAGATACGCCTAGTGGAATCACGCGCAATCTCATGGAACCCCTTGCAACGCCTCCGCGTACCTCGCGCGGGCAACGTCTGCCGTTCAACATGGGGCGTTGTTACAGCAGAGGACGCGTAGCCTCCTCCTGCTTGACACAACGGCGTCTGCGCGCGTTTCTGAGCGCCTGGATCCAGAAGACGGGTTCCCTTCGTCGCATCACAACCGTCTGGAGTCAGAAGATCGAAAAGAAAGGAAGCAGAGGTCACATCGTCGTCGTACGACGACCGGCCGTATGCATAATTCAGCGTTATCCCATTTTGAACGGAAAACTTTACCCGCGCTAGGTACGCCTCTGCGTACCTCGCGCGGGCAACGTTTGCCGTTCAACATGGGATATTATTGCATTAGAGGAAGCGCATCCTCCTCCTGCTTGACACAACGGCGTCTGCGCGCGTTTCTGAGCGCCTGGATCCAGAAGACGGGTTCCCTTCGCCGCACCACGACCGTCTGGAGTTAGAAGAGGAGACACCGTCGTTCTACGACGAGGGATCGCATTCAGAATTGAGAATGAGATGTTGTTACAGCAGAGGAAGCGCATTCTGCTCCTGCTTGATACAACGGGGTCTGCGCGCGTTTCTGAGTGCCTTGATCCAGAAGACGGGTTCCCTTCTCCGCACCACAACCGTCTGGAGTCAGAAGAGGAGACACCGTCGTTCTACGACGAGGGATCGCATGCAGAATTGAGCATGAGATGCTGCTGCAGCAGAGAAAGCGGGTCCTCCTCCTGCTTGACACAACGGGGTCTGCGCGCGTTTCTGAGTGCCTGAATTCAGAAGACGGGTTCCCTTCGTTGCACCACAACCTTCTGGAGTCGGAAGATCGAAAAGTAAGGAAGCAGAGGTCACATCGTGGTCGTACGACGACCGGCCGCATGCAGAACTCAGCATTATCCCATGTTGAACGGAAATCTTTACCCGCGCCAGGTACGCCTCTGCGTATATCTCCCAGTCGAGTATTTTCTCATGGTCTACTGTACGTGGCGTGCTCGCGAATGCGACAGAAGTCCCATTTGAAGATTTGGTTAACACCAGGACTCAAGTCGATACCAAACGTAGTATTCACCGAGATGCTTCAGTAAATGTTGTCTTTTTGTTGTTCTGTTAACAAAATTGTTTTGAAGGTCACACGTACTTTTTGTGTGTGAGTATTTTCTGAGAAAAAAGTGCAAGCCTATAACCACGCAAAGCGGGCAAGTGCAAGACACGCCGTTAGGCGTGTCGTAGCACTTGTACGTTATAATGGGCCAAAAATAGCATACTGTTAGATCCAAATGACCATATCTCCTTACAGTTAGGCAGTTACAGTCTAGCGTTTTAGACAGGAATAGAATGGGGAAAGTTTAGAAATCGTTGAAGAGAATGCAGTTTTTCGCTAGAGGACTGGTTTTGTAAACTGCTAAAGTTAGGAGTTGTGGAAGACAAGCTTATTCTTTTCAATAACGAACTCAGCTTGAATTTTCCTAACCATAAGAAAGTTTGATACCACAGTTATGGTTTCATCTCTGGAAACTGCTGCGTTTCTTTTGTTTACTTTAGGTCTAGCGTTTGAGTTTTTGTAGTTATAGGATTTCACATGAGTATATCGTGCAATTTTCATAAATATAGATACGAGCATAAATTGTTGAGAAAAAACCGAAAGGGTCGAAGTCTGTAAGACTGAACCTTTCCCAGAATAATGTGAAGGCGGCTATTGAAGTACCACGCAGTAGAAGCAGTACTGTTACTCAAAGCCTTCATTTTGAAGTTGCTGTGATGTGAAAGAATAACAAAACCCGCTATATGATTAAGCTATCGCTTTGGAAACTTCCTTAGCTGAACATTTTTGAGAAAAAGAGGGTGATGAAAACGCCTTATTAAGTGACCAATGGAGGACTTAGGCAAGTACTTGGCGATGAAGACAATTTTTATCTTTCCCGGAAGTGCTGCGTCTCCGGCATCGCGAACTATGCCTACAACTTTGTTTTGTCAGTGTTTTATCCTTCTCCGACAAATCTGGTACCAATTCGCTGTCTCCGGAAGGATGGACGGCCTGAATCGTCTGTTGCCGTGCCTTGATTCGGGATGAAAGCCGTAACTTCCGGCAGTCTCGTAGGCAGCTCAATGCAGTTTAGAGAGTGCATCAGTGTTCATGTCCACCTCTTCATTTGGCATGCTCATTGTCATTCTTTGTCATAGGGCATTCCCCATGGCGGCCATGTTAGGGAAGCGAAAAAGCGGGCGAGAAATATGTGCACGGAAGTTGCGTTCACAACGAGTAGTTTTCGAATGCATATATTGCCCCAATAGAAGACTAAGAATTGTTGGCAAGATCTCACGTGTAGCGTAATGGTTAGGAGCAGGAGCATTAATATGACGGCATATCTACAGAGCTAACCGCAGGGGGATTTCGGGAATGAAATCAGTATCTAGTGAAGGTCCTAAGGCGGCAGGAGGCATACACATGATCTCACCTAATGACCTGCCGAACAACCGCTTTCTAGGCTGCATGAAATACGTGGTGGAAGGCTATCTAGCTCGTGATCAGCTGCTTTGAAGACCACTGGCCTAAGTGAAGGTGACGTTGACGACGAGAAGCTGCGTGTTAAGAGATCGTAATCGCTGCTCGGCTTGAGCAGCTCATTAGCATGCACGTCGTGACAGGACCCGTCAGTGGCGAGTGCGCGAGACGATGAACAGTAGGCCCTGCGGAATAGACCGAAACATCGATTCTCACAAAACAAGCGGCCTGTCCCTGAGCGGATGACAGGCCCGAAATTCCTGCATGCTGCTGGAGAGCTCTGCTTGGCCTGGAAGCCTTTGCGAGGGCACCCAAGTGTAAGCGGATACGAGATGATGAGGCAGAAATAAATTGGGAGCGTTTTTGTGGAGATAGCCGAATGCGGAGCAGCCTCTTTCCCCCGAACGACGACGTCAAGCCGCCTTGTGGTTCGCAATTCGCTCTGCGCAGCACATATGTATTCTATTTCAGCCTCATTTAAATAATTTCGCGGGTGCGGAAAATTGGGAAGCGTCCAGGAAATTGAAATATGTCTTGAGAATAATTGCGTGAGAACGCCAGACATTTGCTTCACATTGAGAGAGCCTTCTGGTTGTTCACGAATAACATTCTTTAGAAAACAAGTTGTTCTTGAAAGGTAGGCTTTCAATTAAAGAACAATGCGCGAATAATGTGAATGGTCTACTCGGCATCCAGCTAGCATCTTATGCGTCTAAAAAAGATCCCGAAATGAGTCCCATACTCTAAAGCGAAACTGTTCCGTTCCGTCAGTTCTAAGATTGTGGTCTGGTCTAGGATGCGGGATCCCATCGCTTTGAAGTAGATCGAGATCTAAATGTTCTGCTATAGAACAGACAATGAAGTTACCTTGTGGCGTATTGCAAAATTAGCTTTCGTCAGCTGCACCAGCTGGAGAAGGCCAATTTCTTCATTTAGCAGTCGAATGCGTTGCGGTAAATTTATTTCTTTTGAAATAGCCGCGTTTCTTCAATTTTTCCATTGAATGTGAAAGACAGAATTCATTCATTCTCCATAGCTTGCCTCCCCTCATAGAAAAACCTCATGTTAGGAGCGACAAAGTTATGCAAAGATCTTCATAGCTTCTAATTGTCCTCTTTCGAGATGTAGCTGTAAGCGTTTTCAAGAATTACTCTCGAGTCGACGTTTCAGTGGACATGTCTTTGTTTTCTAGTTTTTTCCTTTTGCCCTTTCTGATCGCTCATATGTATGGGAAGAATCTCTTCACTGATCCCCTTATGAGGAGATGTGCACAATCAGTGTGAATCAGCTGCCAATTTGTTGCTGTTGTTCAATTCACAACTCATGTTGGAGGAATGCTGCCCATTGAGCTTCAAGCTGCGTCCTAAAAATAGTGCAAATGTCTTCTTTTCCTGCATAGAAAACGTTTCGTATTATTAAAGGCCAATTAACGAATAAAGCATAAAAATTACCAACCTTCGGGAAATCTTGTACTTGAAACGGTACGGGATGCGAATTGCTGCAAGTGTTTAGTTGTACCTACATAGATACACACGTCATGGTGAAAAATTTGGAATGCAAAAACCTTGAACGGCTGCTAAGTTTGTTCAAAAATTTGCTGTTCAAAATTGTTCAAAATTCTCATGCCTCTTTCATAAACATATATTGCCATGTTTAGACTGAACTCCTAGTCAAGGTTGGACAGAAAGCCGTGTTGTAGGGATCCATTCTGCTGTGGTCATGTTCGGATTTCTATAGCGCTTTTTCAGCGCCCAATTCTGTGGCACTGGGTCGTTTCTCGGCTAGCATCCCTTACGGGTCAGCGCTCGCCATACGTCCTTCACGATGGACTTTGGCAAGCCGCTGCGTATCAAGAAAAAATTGTTGGCGGGCACGTTGTCCCTGCGGTGGTTTTCTTCCGTCCACCGTTTATTGATCGCCGCCATGATCTTCACTAATAGGTTTGCCATTGTGAGCATCCAGAAAGTTGTGAGAATGGAGCTGTTATAGAGTGAGTAGTGGAACGGTTATCGTCTCCAAAAATAAGCTTTCAGGAGCGTAGGCCACGTCATGCAACTGGCTTTCAATGGTATGTCCACGGCCACCCTTTAGCGAACAAATCTGAGATCTCTCATTGTCGAAGTAATGCGATACCAACTCGTGAGTGGTAGAAGTTAGAAGGACTAACTGGACTTCGGCCTGTTCAAAATTATTCCGTGGGTGTGCGAACTTCGTACCCTGTTTCTCTACCGCAAATGGGACAGAATGAAGAAAAAGGTTCCGGACACGTGGTGACACTAAATTTCCCACTTAGCAATGAACCTAAATTCTTTACTTGGACTAAGCAGGCACTCGCCATTGATTCACCGTCATCCACGCAAGGAGAAAGCATTTTGAGAAGAAACCGAAGGCGGTGAGAAAATTGTCTTTAAATGACAAGCGGACCTTTAAGAGATATCAATTTGAAAGTGAATCTAAATCATGAATCTAAATTTTTGTACTCCAAAAATATATTTTTGCTTGAAAAGAAGGTCTGAAAGCGTGCGCGCAACCATCATCAAGCTCTACGACACCCGACGAGGTGTGCCTCAGCGGCGCAAGCGGTAGCACTGCCGCCTCATAGGAGCATACCGGGGGCTTCAAGTTCGAGTCCGCGTACCGCCGGGATTTTTGCACATATTAGTTTGTTGTTATTACGCTTTCTCATGCTCACAGAAGTCAATTTTAGACATCACTGCTTACAACAAACCAAGGCTGCCCATTCGCGCCATCATGTGTACTAGTATTCCAACAATGCCTATCTGCACCACCACCATATCATACCATATCACCAATGATACCGCAACTGCACATAAATACGCGTACCTTACGGTTGAATATTATGGACCTGGCCCTATCGGTACATAAGTTGCTAAAAATATCGTTATCACCTGAACGTGTTATCGGCCGACTACTCTCCACCTTCACACTGGATTTCACATCTCCGACAAGGAGAGAAATTGCAGTTGCGGATGCTATAAAAGGACTCCTATTGGACGCCACATATTGAGATATCGACTGTCAAGAAGAAGAGGCGGTCCAAGTTAGAGGTAGTATAACGAAAATGGGAGCTTTCTATGTCTGTCGTACGCGTGGGTGGCAGCTGGGTACGTCGATGTTTACCCAGGACCTTTCTCTACACCGACGGATTGCGCGTTCAACGAAGAAGAAGTGGTCATTCCTTCCCAGGGAGAAGATTGTTCCTCGCTGGCTTTTATAAGATGCGGTTGGCGTGACAAACGCTTGTGTTTTACTTGTTTCACAGATTCGTACCATAGCTGTTGACGAAAAGGGAAGACAAGACAGGACTTTTTATTTCCAAATGATGTGGTGCAATAGACATTGTTGGAAAACTAGCACACATGAAGACGCAAATAGACAGCCTTGGTTGGTTGTAAGCATTGATTATTTAAAATTGACTACTGTGAACATACAAAAGGCGTAATAACAGGAAACTGGTATGTGCAAAAAAAAATTGGTAGTACGTGGACTCGAACCTGAAACCCCTCCGATGTGCTCCTACGAGGCGTCCCTTCTTCCAACTGCGCCACCGAGGCGCACTTCGTGGGGTGTCGTAAGAGTCGATGATAATTGCACGCACACTTTCGGACCCCCTTTTCAGGCCATTAAAAAGGCGTCCAGCAAAACTAGCTGTGGTTCTGGACTCCGCTCACAAGGCTCTACAAGTCAAAGTCCTGTCAAAATGGCATCGCAAAAGCTCACTTTGAGTTGGGAACCTTTCCTTGTTAGACAGTGGCTACATCAATATCTAAGTAGTTAAGTAGTATGTGGCCCTATTTCATCATTTAATTCAAAAAGCATCTACCACTCTATTCAACCTTATCACGTCTGGGACAAACTGAGCTTGAGGAAGGTCCCGTTTTCGCCAGCAGTCTTCCCTACTTGCTCTCTTACCACTCTTACCAGTACCGCGCGACGTGCGGCCTTTCTTCTCTGCGTCCGCTCGGAAACCGCTGCGTCTTCGCGGAAGACGTGCGAGCGGGCTCAGCCGCAGTTCGCGTTATGATTGAGTCAGCAGTGTTGCGCGAGCTTCCACAAGTGATAGATGCGTCTCCGGGGGACCAATCCCTCCCTATTAGCATGTTAATTGCCGGCTGATTCGGCCGCGGCCCGCCCCCCGCTCGCCTCTCATTGGTCTGTCACGAAGCACTCACAAGCGCGAAACTAATTCGCACCACAGCCCTTCTAACCAGTTCTCTGGCAGTACGGTAGCGCTCCTGGGGTGCATCCTCTCTTCGGGGACCTGCTGCTGCCATCCACCCACTCTCCGTGTCGACCAGGCAGCGCTCTCCACGCTCTACCCTCCACATTTCAGAGCCGCATGTTCTCGAACGTGAATGTCCAAGACGTGTGGAACGAATACTGGCAGAAACAGCTCAACCTGGCAGGGTCACCGTTCAGCCGTGAGTGGTCGAAGAATGAGTCCCGGTGCTAGCACGTCATTGGGGACACTCTAGCCAGCAAGCGCAGGCATCTCTATTCACAGCAGTTTCAAAGTGACGCCACAAATCTGTCCCCCAACTGCGTTCTGACCTACGACTTTTTAACAAAGCCAATTATTTCTTCTATAAATAAGATCGATAAAGATTATGTGAAGCCATGAGGTCATGTGGTGTTGAAGATCTGCCTGCAATGGTCGTTTTGACCCCATGGAGTAAAAGATATATAAGGATGCCTATCAGAGCTCAAACGTTTATAATTTTGCGTTCTGTTATGTTACATTCTGTTATGAGGCAGCGTTACTCTTGGCATCCGTTTAGGAAAACTGCCAGCGAGTCAGCTTTCTCAAGCAACTTCGTTTTCATGAAACAAATCACATGATGCTTTCCGATGCTTTACTTGCAGTTTTCAGCGATTGTAATTCAACCAGAATCCACTGAGGTACCGAGTGGATCCTCCAGAAGTTCCAGCAGTACACCAGAAGCAGCTGCACAAGGTGGTCTCCTTTTTTACTTCCAGATCTTGGATCTACAAGAAAATTTTCAGATTTATCTCCAACGTGTGAGTCGGCTAGTGCTAAGAGGAGGCGCACGCGTACAAACTTTTCTGGATGGCAACTGGAGGAATTGGAAAGCGCTTTTGAAGTGAGTATGCATAATTTTGCAGAACAGTTTCAAATTCGATAGAATCGACGGCACCGTGTTTACTGTGTTTTTTGAATGATCGTTGGAGTATGTTTCACACTTTAAACCCGAACGCAATATGCTTTCATAATGTTAGACTGGTTAAGAATATTCACGTGTTCAGAGGGAAAAGATTAATGTAATCTTCGGCCTCGATAAGGGTGAGTGTGACTGGGGAGCCGGTTCTACCGTAACGTCTCGAGTCGACTACTATTTTGCTTAGGCCGGCAGATCAAGCAATCCTCCTGTCACCTCTGATTAGTTTGGCAAAATGGAAAATGAACAGGCCACTTTGCCCGCTGCCCTTCGAGCAACCTCCCCAACGTAGAATGCTTATCGCAGTCAGAGATGGAGAGCCTATCTGGCTTCCAACTGAGCCACAATTTTCTTATAAATACTGATAATATAAAAAACCCAATGGTCAGCAAGCAACCTTTTCGACATGGGTTTGAATGGCGGTCTCTCTCAAAACGGGACCTGCCAGCGACCCAGTATCCAGTGAATCGAACCAATTTTGGTTAGGTTTGCAACAATTATGGGAACTAGGCAAGCAGATGTGTAGAAGATATGACTTCCAAGAAATGATCATTGTTCGTGATTGTCAGCTCGCTGCTAGCCTATTGTTATAAGAGGGAGTGCAAGTCAGATTTGCGCCCTGCGTCCGCTATTGTCTGACCTTATCGTTGGGTTCCGTACTATTCTTGCTGACCCAAAGTAGAGCACAGAACGGAGCAGAGTAGAGCGGAATGAGGTTGGTCTGCTAACCACCTATTATGGGCTGGCGTCTTTCAAGCTGCCCAGGTCGGACAAAAGCTGAACTTGTACTAAAGAAGATTGTTTGACGCAGGGCAAAGTTGGAAGGTTTGAAATGTATATGTTGTCGAAACACTGAGCGGCGGCATGCTAACAAGCATGATGACTTGAACTGCCAGTAGATGCGCACTCTGAGCTTCTCAAGTGAAGGTTTTGACGGTATCTTAAATAAAATTAGGTGAATTAGATTGTGCTCATAATAATTTTTAAGCTGAACTCCACTGCAATGAGCAGTGTATAAAATTGGTTGGGATTTTTCGGTCCGAGATGACAAAGGAGATGAAAACCAGTGCTCAAATGGAGCTGCAAGTGCGGGGTTTAACATACAGGGTTTGCAGTGTGGTGCTCTTGTCAGTCAAACCTCGTAGCAAGTTACAGAGCTTTGTCGATATTCAACCATGGCAGGCACTTGCCTTCGCCTTCTAAAGGTTTCCACGTTTTTCGAACCTAATAGTAAGAGACAATTGAATCTGCTGACATTCTTCGCGTGCAGCAGGCTACCACGGCTGAAAGATGGCGTTTGAAAGCACTTTGTTTGCAACTGGGAGAGACTACAACTGAAAAATATGCAGGTTTTAGCTTAAAAATCAAAGTCAAAAATTTCAAAAGATCGTAAGCCTTGGCAGCGTAATTGACCTCCAAGTTTAACAGTTCTTCTGTGTATAAAAGAAGAAAACTAGAAGAAGTCGCTTACTTTCAGGTAACTATTAAACACCCCCTT
Organism: Heligmosomoides polygyrus polygyrus; assembly: GCA_947396885.1. Taxonomy (NCBI): domain Eukaryota; kingdom Metazoa; phylum Nematoda; class Chromadorea; order Rhabditida; family Heligmosomidae; genus Heligmosomoides; species Heligmosomoides polygyrus. The sequence continues at coordinate 65,208,690 of OX377202.1, forward strand.
ATTGGCTCTTCTTCGCTCCCTCCGATGTGAGCCTCGACACGAAACTTTCAAATTTATTACTTAGAGCCCTCTTGAGGTTTCGAGAACAGAGCTCTACCGCAAAAGTTGAAAATTTGAGGGGAGCTGTTCCAATGGTTAGCCCATGCCGTAGAATCACTGGAAGCGGCCCTATTATTTGTCCCGATCATTGGCGACCTTGCTGAGTATTAGCTTGTCCTGAAAGTTCTCGGTGTTTTGAGTGCTTCACTTTGAACTGCCATCACATTCTCAAACCTTTTCGGATTCACCGTTCGAATCAGCACACTTTTGCCAACGGGCCACCAGTCGAATTACTCCATCAGCGAAAAAATTGGGTGGTCGAGATTCTACAAAATCCACGGACAAATCTGTTTTGGCTTGGCACTGACTGGTGAAGGCTTAACCAGTGAGAATGTTCTAAAAGTGTTTGAAAAGGTGGTAGTCGGTGAGCGAGAGGTCTGAAGAATATGGCGGGTGAGGCAGAACTTCAACCCTTAATTCGCTCAATTTTTGAACAGTGATTTGTGGAACGTGTGGGCGGGCGTTGTCGTACAAAAGAATCGGACCTGTTCTATTGACCAATGCTGGTTGAAGTTGACGCAATTTTCGGTGTATTTCGTCGATTTCAGTACAGTAGGACTCTGCTGTGATCGTTTGGCCTGGTGCCAAAAAACTGTAATGGATCACACCAGCCGCCAACCGCCACACAGTGAGCATTACCTTTTTGGTGGAGGTTCGCCTTTGGAAAGTGCCTAGGGGGTTCGTCGGCGTCCAGCCACTGTCCGGAACGTTTCCTTTTGTCATGCAGAATTCACTTTTCATCACATGTGATGATTCGGTCCAAAAACCAGTCAGTTTTCTTGCGTAAAAGTATAGGAGAACAAATCTCGAAACGTGACGATTTTTGCCGCTCACTCAACTCGTGGGACACCCAATTTCGAGCTTTTTCACCTTCTCAGAGCGTTTCAAGGCATCCGCAACAACAGTTTTACTGACGTCTAGCTCTTCCACCAACTGTTTGGGACGGTTCAGCTTCCACCAATTCCTTCAACCCGTCGTCCAGCATTGTCCAGCTATGTCGACCGCTACTGGGTTCATCTTCGAGGCTGGAATCTCCGGTCCGAAGTTTACGGAACCACTCGCGCACAGTGCTTCCTTCAACGCTTTTAGACCACACACTTGATTCGAGCTGTCTCGGCTGCAGATTGCCTCGATTTGAAGTGAAAATAAGATGTCGTTCGGAACTCCTGCTCCGACATACCTCAATGAGCCCTCCTAGAACAGGAATGTAAAATAACGTTGAAACACTAATTATTTAGTCGGATAGAGCGAAAAATTCTGTTCAAAAAGTAGCATTAATGCGCAATGCAAGTTGAGTTTTTACTTAATAATAGACGATGGAAAAATAGTAACACAAAACGCTGAGAACTATTCGGACAACCTAGTGTTTTTTCTAATGCCGAAGGCAGCCACTATTGAGCTATTAGTACGCATCAAGAAGCTGTTATTCTTGTCCAAACTTCACCTTAAACTTTAAACTTTACCAAACCAGGTTCGTTTCGTCATCTTTCTTTACACATACCACAATGTTATGACATCTCCCCGGTGGCTCATCGGTGAAGAGGGCGGCGTTATAACCCCTTAGGAATTGTAAAAATATCATTGTTAAAGCATATCATTGTGAAAATTAAAGCATGAATTAATTTGCTTGATCACCATTTTAGGTACTAATTAGGAGTTATACCTGGTTTTTGTTCATCTATACGTGTTCTAAATCATTTTATTGAGATTGTCGTAACAAGATATAATGTGAAATTTGAAATAAATGTATTTTTTGTTCAATATGTTCAATGTTCTTTTTCTGTAGAAGACACACAACTTATTAAAATGATTTTTAAGGCCAGCCATTATCCGGACGTGTTTATGAGAGAAGCGCTTGCCATGAGACTTGATCTTCTTGAGAGCCGAGTGCAGGTGAGCAACTTCGTCCCTTGCTATCGTCGTGATCGAGACCCTAAACGCTGAAATCGCCCCCGGTTCAGATTCTCGCAGCCTTTTTAGTGGAGGAAGAGCGAGGCGCTTTGCTTGTCAGGACGAAGCGCTACCATAGGCCATAAGTATACTTCTTCGCTCAGCAAATATAATAGGCAGGCGGTCTCGGGGGAGCGTTTATCTGCGCTTATTGCTCGAAATCTCTCCGGACCGCCCGAATTAGCGCACACGTCAAAACAGTGATAGATTCAGAAGGCGGCTGTGGACGCCAAACTGCGTCAGCGGACGGACACCTACCGTATCGGCGCCACCACTGGGATACTTCCACTGGGACTTGGCCCGGGCGCCGGCGTTTGTTTATCATTTTCTTGGCGAACAAAATGGCTAGCTGCCACCACACGCCTTAATCCATCTTCAGGTCACGGCGCCCTGGTGGAGATAACGCCATCTACAGTAGGTCTTTAGCTCTCAACACGAGAGAGAACGATTAGTGTTCAGCCGGATTCAGTTCACGACGAGTGCGCTCTTTCGAGCAAAATTTTATCTAGTTAATCCGCACACATTTATTCCCTAAATCTCTGAAAGACCACCTGAAATTGGAGACCTGGCTATTTTACTCGGGGCGTAGAGGACACTCTGCCTTCGTCTTGGAATGCACTGTCAACGAGTTCGGGAAGGGGTGTTCGTATCGGCTGGTCGAGGGTGCCACGGCCGTGCGTCAGGTGGCAATACCTGCTGCGCTCAACGCCTGTCCGCTGTCTCCCCTCGCGCTGTGACACCCGTCGCGCGCGCAATGTCACACTTCCATATCACACTTTCGAGCTCCATCCAGTGTGCTCCACGTTGTGTTTATGACAGCTGTTGGTGAAGCGAAATTTTCAAAATTTGAGACAAAAGAATAATTCTGTGGAAATCTGCTACGAAGATGCGCAAGGTATATTCCCAGGGTAAAATTTCACATAGAACTCGACTACATCGTCGAAATACCTTCCAGAAGAAGTCAATTCTTAAAAATAACTGTATGGGAACTCAATTCTTCTTATTCTTCAGCGTCAGTCTCAGTTCGTAGCGGGGTCCGCTATTCTATTGCCATGGTCTTATCTTTCCCGATCCAGCGCTAGATCAGGGGTGGACACCAGCAACCTTCCAGCCCATATGCAACGTATCAGACGTTCGGACGCTTTCTAGGCCGCTCTCCCATTACCTCGAAGTTAAGGCCTGTCCTGCAGACGGTGTCTTCTTTCCCACGCAGGACGTGGCCGTACCATTGTAGGTGAGCTTCGCGCACCTTTTCCGCCATTGGCGCGACACGGAACTTCTGCCGAGTGGCACCGTTTCGGATGCGATCCTGGCGCGTGAATCAAGCCGTCCAACGCAGCGTTTTTGTCTCCATGACACCAAAGGGAGTTTCAACTTCCTTGGTCGTAGGCCCAACACTCAGCACCGTACAACGGTACCGCCCGGACCACGGTTCTATATTGACGATTTTTGAATTTAGTCGCTCTGATATCTTCTGTATGTGACTACTCAATTACAGGGTTTATATTCCAAAATATTTGAATCTTTATTTTTATTCAACAATACATAGCTCTCGAAGTCAGTTTGAAGTGTAAGTTACAGTTGATATCCGATCTAGTTCTATGCAGCAATATTAGGTATTGATAAGCTTTTAATAATGCTTTTAAAAACCGTACTTCTTCTGTTGTCATCTTCACCCAATAATCAATTGAGAATTGAGGGACGTTTATTTCGGCGCTTTACAGATGTGGCTAAAATATCGGTTTTCCACTATATAGAAAGTTCTGTAAATGAAGTTTTGTGCACAGGTCATGTTGTGCAGGATTCTCCGCGAAATTGGGAACACTATACTAAGATAGTTGGAGGTAAAGTGCACGGCGGAGGACCGACGTTGACGTAAAACAGCTGAGGACTAGGTCGGTCTTCCTTATCATCTCCATCATAACCTCCATAAATGGACCATATAGCGAACTGGTACCATCTCCATGCTACAGTTAATAATTGCGAACATAAGGTTCGTAGTTGAGTTCCGAGTATAATTTTAGCTTGCAGACCTGTTTCGAACGTTATCATCCACACAATGATGTTTTTCAAGAAATGGCCTCTTCAAAAAGTCATTTCGACGACATATTATCGTTGAATTATATGTGAAATTTTAGCCTGGAAATATACCTTATACACCCTCGTAGCAGGTTCGTAAAGAATTATTCCTTGGTTCCAAATTTTAAAACATTTGGATTACGGACAGTTGTATGAAGCTTAACGTGGCGCTCATCAGACAGTGCTCGAAATTCTGATGTAGAACTGTGCTCGCTTCACACCAACATGGATCTTTTCGCTGGCTTTGTAGTCCTCTGAGCGCGTTGATGATTGCCATTGCCAGAAGTCCGTCGATCTGTGTACTCCCCTCGTTCGTTGGTCCGTCGAGGCCTACCGAGGCCCACCGCTCGCGCGACGGGCGTCACAGCGCGCGAGGAGGCTTGGTGCTGTCAGCTGTGCGCGCGGACGTTGCGCCCACGACGAGGAGCCGGAACGAACTTCCCTCACCCGCTGAGTTCTGGAGCAACAGATTGGGAGAAACGAGGACGTGGAAGAAATGACGTGTTCGGATCATTGAGGGGGTGTCAGTTCACACGTTGAAGAAAGTACAGTACCGGACGCGTCTTTTGAATAGACGCCGAAAAAACCGCACTTTTGCGGTTTTTTCGGCGTCTATTCAAAAGACGCGTCCGGTACTGTAGCACCTAAAAGGTGAAGGTTAGCAATTGGTATTCTGGCTGCTTCAAATAGCAGGCAACCGAAGGTCAGACCTTCCGATAGGCTTATTCAGGGACGCTCTTTAAGAGTGTACGAGATATTTAGCCAACAGCTAGAGACAAGGTTCTGATTCTTTGCCTCTTCTTTAGTTTTATAGTCCGGTATTAATTCTCTAACAACTGCTAAAATTCTTGTCTGAAAAAACAACAACAAAGAAACTGCGTATAGTCGAATGGCTGCACGCTCCACTGGTTTAAAAACCTTGACCTTTCACAGGTTAGTGAAACCTTCCTCAATTTTATCATGTAATAAAGGAAATTTAGTCACACCATATGTAGTCTCTGCTACGAAAACTGTTTCCTTCTCTTTTCTTCAATCTTATAATGCTGTTCATCAGAAATTGAAGTGCAAGTGCTCTATTTGGTTGCAGAATTTTTTTATAATCAGTAAAAAAGAACAACGTTATCTGCTCTGTTATATTTGAAATCTATAGAAGAGAAGATTAAATGCAAATGCAAATTTTAGGACTTATTATTCATTCATACGGCTGCCGAGATTTTCCTCTACGAAGGATATGAGTTACGAAACCTGATACCGCTCGCACTGGTTAACAAGAAGATGAGTGTCTTGGAATTGATCAGAGCGCTCCTTCATTGGTTGGGCGGAAATGAGTAAATCACGACCCGGCACTTTCTATGTTGCCCCCCCCCCCATTTAGCGAGTACAGTAGCGGAGCTTTAAAGGAACACTTAAGGCGTCAGCGCATAGGTAACGCCCCAATTCAAGGTCAGAATGCCTGAAAACCGCATTAAGCATCGGGTCTTGCTGTCATGCATATCTTCAGTAATCTGCTCCACCTAGTTCTCAGCATCCGCTGGAAATCGCTCCACCCGAGGGCGGAGGGGTGATTTGGCCTGGAAAAATGTGTGCTGTGTAGAAGGCCGTCTGGTTCTTCTTTCAGAGCTTGTTCTAAAAGGCCTCTCTCTACTCTCGAAAGACGTGATATAATACCGCTTTCGAGAGTAGAGCTTTCGAGAGCTTTCGAGAGTGGTATTACTCGACCTTCAACGGCTTCATTGTCGATGCGCACGACTCGTCCCACCATCTGTCTCATGACCAAAGTTTTTCAGTGTTTTCTCCACCACATTGACCTCCCTAGAAGATGGGCCTAGATGATTTCAAAGATTTGGGAGCCCTGGCTAGGCACTAGACACTCTAAAGCTACTAAACCATGTGGTGGAACCGTTCCTGAAGAATGTTCGTAAAATATATGTTTCACATCTATGTATATAATTAAATTATTATGTATTTTATTATTTTTATATTTATTCTAATATTGTTATTTGTTATTAATATATTGGTAGCAGGCTTCCCTGGGAAGGATAAAGCGCCGACTTGTCCATCGGCTGGCAACCGCAAGTCATTGTGTGGCCAAATACGCATTCAAATCGCCTCCACGATATCCCTTAGAAGTAGAATGCGTGGAGCATCCCAAAAGAGATTGGGTAACGCCGTTCTTCATTCTTTTATTTTTTATTTGGCATAATATTATTTATATATTACTGTGCATATTATTTATTCTGACCTCTCATTGGAATGGTAACATGCTAAGGCGTAGATAGAAATAGGTCCGAAATCCGTCTCTGAAGACATTAGGAACAAGACGAAGTCCGTGGTACTTTTTCGGGAAGCCATTTTTCTCCGTCGCAAGTCGCTTTTTAGTAGGCGGGTTCGGATTGGTTTGGAGATGTTGTTGTTTTAGTGAGGAGAAACTAATCGGTTTCCTCTCTCTGATGGTGCAGCCGAGTCGTTGGAAGTGACAAACTGCGAGATAAGCGCACGGACAAATTCATTGCACCAGATCGCAAGATACCCCGGCAAAAAGCTGGGCCGCGCTCGACAAGCTCGCCCCTGCGTCCAAATCTCTTATATCCTGCAGAAGCGGGCCGAACTCACGCCAACGGATATTGGCGTTTTCTGGTGCGCCACACACCTTGTTAGCAAGCAACCGGAAACACTTCCTAGGACCTGAAAACACTTTTAGGAACGAGCTCGGTAGCTTGGTGAGGCTTTCAACCGAATTCTTCCTCACTGGAGTCAGTATTTCTTTGTCAGCCCATAATGGGGAAATGAAGCACTGAATAGCTAAGCCGCTCATCCACACAACTCCAATTTAATGCACTTTCGAAGCTCAATCATTGAAGAATAAGTCCTTCCTCAATGTCTCGTCCTACAGATTAATGAAGCATGTCCTATAAGCAGTGGAGAAAACCACGAAATGGCCAGACACAACGGTATAATAGTTCTGCTGGAGATATCATACTGTGCAATTCTTAAGGTTTCTAAACTAAGCTTTCTTATGAAAGCTACTACAACGGCGGGGAGAATTTCAGTTCTGACTGCACAATGCCATCGTTCAGGCAATGTTTGAGATGACATAGGCTCTAGTCTTATTGTACCAAGGTGATACATAAGACCTCAAAACGGCATGGAATTTTTTGTCTGACATGGTTTAAACAGTAAAAACAAGTCGAAAAGACACATCCTGCACTATTTATTTATTTATTTATTTACTACACAAAATGTGTGCCATAAATAATAAACAAAACAAATACTGTAGATTACGTCAGACCACATACATGACATATGTTCAGTTTGAGTGTTTTTCAATCCATTGGTGAATGTGGGAACTCCAGTTTGAAATTGAATAAATTGAGATCGTTGTGAGTTCATTGCCTGGTTCATTGTTAATGGAAAAAGAGGTTTGTCGAAGAGTAGTCCGCATTGTTTCTTACAATGGAAGAAAAAATAACCTGCAAAGGCTGTTGAAAACAATAAAAAGAACATGAAGCGTAGATGAAATTCTTTTCGCGAGGACGTCTTGCATGCGAATTATGAGATGCACAAAGTCTACGACCTTCTACGTACACGACCCTAAGGCGGGCCCTGTATCTCAAAGGCCTCTTTAAACTGGTGGCATAGAAGGGAGTTGCGCATATTCAAACGCATGAACGAAAGACGTCGGTACGGAGAACAAGATTCGTTTAAGTTGAACAAAAGCAAGAAAAAAAATGTATAAAGAATATTAAATGCAACCCGGGACTACTCTTGCTGACGCCGCCTTTACATTGATACATACATGTATATCATCCATAAGACAATGAACTCGCCTACGATCTGAGAATTATTATGTTGGTTAGAAAAACACTCATTGTAATTAACAATCATGATTGAGAACTGTATTCTTAAAAATCTACTGCTTCATTGGACTGCTGGTATCTTCCTGAAGACTGGGCTGCAAGATGAAGAGCGGGGCCGGCAGATTGTCTCTGACAAACCATGGCAAGGATAAAAGTGAAAGTTGGCTGCAATCAAAGACATCATCGTTAGACATTATTATTTCCTAGAATTCGCAAAAGATCGAGCTTTTCCAACCTTGTTTTGAAGATGTAGCTGTTTTCGGAACAAGAAATTTCTGCTGGAATGCGCTGGAACCATCTGGCAACTCGACAAAATAGTGAGTTAAAGATTTTTCCACGACATTTAGTTGTTGGATGTTTACAGTGAATGGTGAAACTACCAATTCTCTCGCTACATGGTATGTAAACCCAGTACTTATTGGGGTTAAGACGAGTCTCTCTGCGAAGTACTCGAAAACAAAAAACGAGATCAGCAATTGCCCTTCTGCATTGTAAATTTTGCAGGTTTAGTAATCTTAGTCGGTCAGAATAACATGGTATGTTAACATGTCGAGAGTAATTATTAATTCTGCGGAAAACTATTTTTGTAAATGTTTTCTGGACATTTTCAAGTTGGAGAATGTATTTCTTTGCGCAGGGATTCCATACTGGAGAGTTGTAATCAAGATGTGGCAAAACGTAGGGTTTGAACAGACGAACGAGTAGTGTTGGATCTTTAACATGAACATTACGAAGAAGAGAAAAAAGCGCTGCATAAGCTTTTTTTACAGTGTAGTTGATATGCTCTGAAAACCTTAGATTTGTATCCATCAAAACACCCAGGTCTTTGGCGATTTCAGATTTCGTAAGTATGACTCCGTTTATACAGTATTCATTACAAGACCCTTTTCCTATGTGAAATACTGAGCATTTGTTCAGATTTACCGTGAGGTCCCATTGTACTGAATATTCGTTTAGAAGTTGCATACATTTTTTAGTGCAGAACGTACTTCATCACAGTTCCCTTCATCATAAACCCCATAGATTTTGACATCGTCAGCGTATATCTGGACTTTTACATGTGTTGAAATCGCGAGCACCTTAGGTAGATCGATTATGTAGACAATAAAAAGTAAAGGTGAGATTACTCCGCCTTGAGGTACGCCACTAGTGCAGTGATGTCTTTCAGAGTATTCCTTACCAAGTTTAACCGTCATGTATCGATCGCAAAGGTATGAAATAATCCACTTCAACAGATTATCCGGAATCTTTAGGAGCTTTAGCTTGTGAATAAGTTTGTTGTGGTTCACCTTGTCAAATGCTTTAGTTAGATCGATAAAAATCACATCAACCGATTTTCCACTACTCAGAGCTGATGTCCAATCGTGCAAACTGTCCACCAAATTTGTTGTAGTGGAAGCTCCACTTAGGAAGCCATGCTGCTCAGAGGGGAACGGATAGAATTTATGGATCCATGACAAGAGCCGTTCTTTAATAATCTTTTCCATGATATTGATAGGTGTCGGTGTGTGTATGTGTACTTATTGGCCGGTATTCAGATACTAGTTTGGCGTTATTAACTTTCGGTATGGCTGTAACCAGAGCCTCCTTCCAAATTCCCGGCACTTCTCCTAACATGAACGAAACATTGAAAATATATGCAAGTGGTTTTGAAATGGACAGAGCGCATTTTTTGAATACTATAGGTGGTATACCATCATAAGGTTCCGTCACGGAAATTTTCATATGCTTAAGTATTCGAGTGATAGCAGAAGGATGGATATATAGATTTTCTTGATTACATGTGGCAGTAACTAAATGAAAGGTAGGCTTAGGATGTTCATTAGATTCAAGAGATTCAGTTGAAAACACATTTGAAAAGAAATTTCCAAGAGCACTTGCTTTGGAAGAATCGGAAATGCACATTGAGCCATCTCTATCTATAAGGACAGGAACTTGTTGGTGACCTTTAATTTTCTTTCTAATATATAGACGAAGGCTTTTCATGGATGGACGAGATGCTAAACGTCGCTCTTTGTAATCTAAAAACCTTCTTAGATGGTAGTCAATATCGGAGCATACTTTTTTGTATAATGGATGTTGCATAGGGTTAATAGAATTGGAAAAGATGTTCTGTTTCTGTGCTAGTAGATTAAGTATGTGTTGCGGAAGTTTCAATGAGAAGGGCTGTTTGATTTTAAATGGTACAAATTTTCCCAGCAAGTCATAGAGTACAGTACAGAACCTTCTGTAGAGATCAGATGTTGATTCATACGCATCGAATAATCTGAGCCAGTCAACTCTTTCAAGACATCCGTTAAGTGAACGGAAATCAGTGTGGAGAAAATCTGGCAGTGGTAACAGTGTGGAGGAAAGACGAGGGGCACTTATTTTGAAAACAACAACGCTATGGTCAGAATTCGCTAGTGAAGGAAGAATCTCGATGTTTGATATGTTATCAGAGGTGGTAAGAATGATATCGAGTGTGTTTCCTTCGTGTGTCGGTTGATTGACGAGTTGCTTTAGCCCGCAGCTATCGAAAAAGCTTAAATATCGGGAGGCGATGGAGTCGAGCGGTCGACAGTCTTGCCAACTAACCTTTAGGTTGAAGTCACCAAGTAAAACAGTATCAACAACAGACGAGCAAAGAGCACGGAGTTCATCGAGTAAAAATTCATCATCGCTGCTGTGTGAATTAGGTGGGCGGTAGACAAGTATAAATCTTGTGAAAGTTGACGTAGCTGCACATAGCATATCAACACACAAAACATCAGCTCTTAAACAGGAAACTGATTCAATTTTTTGTGCACAAAGGTTGCTAGAAAATAACATACAAACTCCACCCCCTCTCTTCGCAGGACGATCGAATCGATAAATGGTATAAGGAAAATCAGCAGTCACTTCGGAGTCTTTGATTTTTGGAGATAACCAGGTTTCTGTTACAAAAACTACGGCGGGCTTAATATTTGAGAGAAAGGAATGAAAATGATGTAGTTTATTAGAGAGACTACGGGCATTCATGAGACAACAGAAAAAGGGGGGCCAATTACCGTGCAAGCTTATACGTTTCCCGATTGTCTGTTAGGCAATTCCGAAACATGTTTGAGTTCGCTGCGATAAACTACCCACTCACGCCGCCCTATGTTAGCATTCCTTTCCTTAGCCATTTGTCTCAGCTCATAATCACGTTTACGCTCTTCTGTTGTCATGCTACGCCTAATGTATATGTGCTCCATTCCATTTATGCCACGCAAAAGTCGTGCGTTTGCAAGTGCTTGTCGCCAGTGTCGGGTAGTAGGTAGCACAATCTTAAGTAATCTCGGACGGTTGCAGTCAGATTTTCCCATTCGAAAAACCTCCATTGGCTTGCACTCAACTTTTAAAGCACACATGAGATTGCAAACCTTAACATCGAGATCAACTTGACGTTCGTAAGGGGAAAGATTGTCAGCTGCCTCTTCTACCCCAGAAACAACGATGCTACGTGAGCGTTTTTCAGCTTCGATGGCCTCAGAATGTTCAACAGATATCTTTTCACATGCTACGAGAAGCATCTCATTAATAATTGGATCCTGATTACGTGCCATAATTGCTTGAAGGATGTCTGACAGCGACATCTGACGAAGGCATGAAAGTCCTTGAGAATCAGTCTTCGACTGGGAATCAGAGGGCAAATCAGGCTTCGTATTCTGCTTAGGTTCGATTTTGCGATTCTTAGCCATTTCCTTTACGATGCAACCAAAAGTGAATCCTCAAATAGACCGGAACTGAAAGGAATGTATATGAAAATGATCAGAACGAAAAGCTCACGGCTAAAGGCAACCGCACTCGGCAACGTCAGGAAGCAGAATGATTCATCGTTATTGACAGCAAACCCTTGAAGCTGCTACTAACTGATGGACAGGCTTCACAGGAAGTAAACAGTTTCGATCGGGTAGCCAATATCTGGAGTGTTCTTCAAGAATGTGTGCAGCAACAACAGCAGTGATGATCAGTTACTGGAGGAAGCCCCCGCCGGCCCTATCGTTAGATCGCCCCTGGCCGCTGGTTTGAACCCACTGGAAACCATCGGTCAACCATTAACAGTTCGTCGGGATGTGAAGGATGCCTTTGCACCAGTTTGTCTTCCTGGAAGTACGCATTGGTCTGCTCTCCTCTTGTAATTTCCAATTTCTTGAAATTTCAGCCCTTGGAAAAGAATAAAGCAGACGAGTGCCCTCACCGCGGTAGGATCATACAATTTCACCAAAACTGCAGTATCACTTTTTAAGTGTCTATCGGGGTTGGGGGTGCTCTCTGCCGCGTCTATTTGGTTGATCGCGTGAGCACAGAGTTGAGATGTAGAGTAGGGGAACTATTTCTCATAGCTTTTGATTAAATTCTCGAGTCATCACGATCCACGTTTTGAGGTTGAGGATAAAAATTATTATGTCAGCACTAGCTCTCAGGCTACATTGGATCGTGTGGTACGAATCGGCTGAGTTTTTGAAGTTTAGCTATTGACTTCCATCCAGGAAAAAACAGGCAACAGACAACAAACAGAGAAACATACCCTTGCTAGTGCCTCCTCATAATATCAGCCTTGGCTGATTCTAGTCTAGTTTGGTATGGTCTGCTTCCACCTCGTTCCGCAGCATGTCCAAATCCAACTGCCTCGGGTGCCAAGATAGAGCAACCACCGTTGATTAACTTCCTCACGGTCTGTGGTTCGAACGTCGTAAGCTCTCCTCTTGGTAGTGCTTTGCAGCCATAGATAAAATTAATTGGGTGTAGGGATGGATAGGGATAACACGACACCATGGATAGGTAGCTCAGAAAGCATGAATTACAATCGACAATAGCAAGAGAAAATGAAAGGAATGTTGGGGATGGTTTTGTCCGGCATTCTTCCCATTATCGATAGGTTATTTTTGTATCCGAGCCTTGGCGGAGAAATCTCTTCCAGCAGACACTATTTAATGCTCCCGAGCGACCTATTAATAGGTGGAGCCAAAAGTAATTTTTCTTCTAACAAGTGCAAATGTGCTGCAGAAAAGCTGCACATGTAAAGCGTAAGCAAACATTTGGAGATAGAGCATCAAACAAGTCGAATAGCAGAGGCTGTTAAGATTGGCTCCAAAAGTTGGAGGAGGAGTATCGCTGTCGCGATGTGGCTGCTCAGAATACCAGGTTACCAGAAGTCGATTGTCCTAAAACGCCTTGTGTACAAGTACCTGTTAGATATTGCATATTCACTGTAAATGGAACGAGCATTTCAACCAGCACAATGGACGTGTAGATCTAGAAATTATCAACTTCTGAGATGTTTCTGTATATTATGGCCATTGTCTCGCGGATATATCGTCGAGTGCTTATGTGGTCAAGAAGCTCGGTTTCTCACTAAACCTTGATTTTCATATGCACTCAGCTCTTCTTGTTTATCTTCATCTGCGCTATATTTCTTTCTTTGTCTGCCCTTCATTCAAAGTATCGTTTCCGATCATCGGCTTAGAAGTACTGTACATCAGTCGTTCAGGTCATCGCTACATGTGTATACATCAATCATATGCACCGAAATAGGATCGAGGAGCATTACATTTTATTCCTGTTACTGTTATAAGTTTCGTTTCGTTCGATTAGAGTACACCTATGGGTGCAAAAAATAAATAACTACATAAGTTTCGCTTAGCTGGGTTATATGATCGCAAAAAAAGTACCTAGCAAAGTAAGGTTGCGACGACTGAAGAACATTTCCTACCTAACAAGGGAGGGTCTAAAGCGTATGTCTGTACGGAGAGAGCGTGTCATATAGGAGGAATCCCACCCCTCAATCAGTATGAAATTATGTTTCTTTCTGCAAAGTCGTTAATCCAAAGAAGTAGGGGACTTCGAAGTCACACTAGCGCCTCATGAGCTCTGTGTTCTCTTGCAAGCCCGCGATGCCACTGCCTGCTGTGGATAGTGACATTGCTTCATGTGAAGGAGGTTGGGGGTTCGATCCTCCTCCGTGCTTCATTTTCGCATTTTAACTGATTGATTGAAATTTGAAAGATTCCGACGTCTAT